>CM076582.1:485379613-485979613 GCA_034641835.2 Pinus albicaulis
AGATTAAATGCTCATTTATATCTCACTTTCTATTTTTTAATTCATCATGGCCAGACCACTTGATGTTTCTTCCAAAGTCACTTTTCCTTTCTAATTTCACATTGACTTTATTAAAGTCATTTCAAAATTAGACTTTAGTAACTTTATCGCTTAAAGTCACTTTTAAATTAGATTTGACGTTATAACTTTATAAAGTCACTTTAGGAGAAAAATTAAATTCTTTTGGACACTTTTCCCTAGGCCAAAGATCAAAGCCTTAGGAAACCACCTGTCCTCCGATAACCAAATTTCAACACCTCTGCACTATTAGGTGAAACATTGAATCGATTTGACCCCTGGTGCATCTCTACCCAATCGACCAATCTACCATCGCTCTCCTAGAAAATGAGGAAATTAAGCAACAAATACAAGAGCTACTACAAAAAGGGCACATTTGACCAATTTCCCACCCCGTGGAAGCCCAATTGTACTCATACAAAAGAAGGATGGGACCTGGAGACTTTGCATTGATTATTGGGCTATGAACAAAATCACAGTTAGGAACAGGTACCCAATTCCCCTGATTGATGACCTTCTTGACTAGCACAAGGGGGCCAAGTACTTCAGTCTCAATAGAACAATTAATGCGTGGAAAACTGCTTTCAAGTCCAAGGAGGGACATTTTTAATGGTTGGTCATACCCTTTGGTTTGATGAATGCCCCAACAAATTTCATGAGGCTGATGGATGACATCTTGCAACCTTTCACCAACTCTTTCGTAGTTGTATATTTGGATGATATCCTCATCTTCAACAAGAGTTGGGAAGAACACTTGCTACATATTCGGTAAGTCCTTTACACTCTATGACAACACAAGCTTTGTGCTAACTTGGAAAAATGCTCCTTCGGCATGGACAAGGTCCAGTATCTTGGTTGTTGAGAAATGTAACTAGTCTTAGTCTTCATAATTGTTGTTTTACTCATTTCAAGATGTATCCTATGTAACAAACAAGAAAAGAAAAGAAAAAGTTATTATTTTCAAAGCATGGTTTCCATGCTCATTATTGATGGTCTTCTAGGTAAAAGCATGTTCTTCGTGCTTCTAGGGTTTGTTAGGTCTTATAATTTATTGTCATGAGTCAAAAGAGTCAACATCATGTTTGTAAGACCCTTCAAGGCAAAGTGTAATTATAAAAAGAATTAATTTTGAGTCTAGAAAGTCTGGGAAACTCCAAAAGTACAAGTCGGCCTAAAGGAGGGAATTCGACCCCTTGAGAAGGCTATATAAAGAAGCAGTTCGATCTCATTTGGACACACTTACTCACAAGTTCGATCTACCATGAAAGAGTTCGATCTGAAGTTGGGAGAAGCAAAAGAGAAGGGCGAAGGTCTAAAAGAAGGAAGAAGTACAAAATTTCTTGTTTTTGGGCTCTATCTCTATCACAGGTGCGAATATCTAGGGTTTTTGGTGCTGCTGAAAGAGGGCCGAAATCGCAGGTCCGAGTTGCAAAAAAACGAAGTGAAAAATCTTGTAGCTGGAAGGAAGAAATCACTAACTTGACCTCATTGAGCTTGGGAGATTTGTCTTGCTCTAGGTAGGTCTCAGGAGGAGACTAAATTAGGGTTTCTAGAGAAGTTGCAAGGGTGAAATTGTAGGGTCGAAGTTGCAAGATGAGTTGCAATATTGTAGTTTGCAGGTCGACGTTGTAGTTTGAAGCTGATTTGTGCAGAACGAGAGGACTTGTTAGAGGGCCGACTTGGTACTTGGAGGAGGACTTGGTCTAGGATTTGGGTCTTTGTATCTCATTTGAAGCAAATTCTAAGAAGAGAAGAGTTTTTGGGTTTTCCCCTTGGAGGGGGTTTTTCCTGGCTTAGAGCCTAATATTTGTGTCCTCTATTCTTTTGGTTACTATTCTTGATATTATTTGATGAAAAGATCTAACTAAAGAACATAAAGAAGATAAATAAGATTCACAAGAAAATATCAAGGTTAAGGAGAATAAGATTAATAGCTGCCATTATCAATTTTCCACCATGCAATCAGAGCTAAGGTGAACAAAGAAGGTAGATGAAAGGGCACTAGTTGCTTGTCAAGGGGACGGAAAAAGGAAGCTCTTCAAGAGGAAATTGATTGTCAAAAAGGATCATATGAGAAAGGAAATTCTCAAGGAAAGACCGAAGAAGAAGACTTCAATAAGGATTGAAGATTCATTGGTAGAAGACCTAGAAGGGTTTCTACTTAAGAAGATCAAGTCTACATCAAGCTCGGATGAAAGG
Source organism: Pinus albicaulis (assembly GCA_034641835.2). Classification (NCBI taxonomy): domain Eukaryota; kingdom Viridiplantae; phylum Streptophyta; class Pinopsida; order Pinales; family Pinaceae; genus Pinus; species Pinus albicaulis. The sequence continues at coordinate 485,381,870 of CM076582.1, forward strand.
AAGATCTGGGAGAAAGACCTCAAGAAGAATATTGATCTCTCTCTGGAAGTAGGTCCATTTGGAAATCATTCTTGAAGGAAGCATCAAGAAGATTGGAGACATCATCAAGGAGAATCGTGGTCATCAAGTAAGTAACATATTATTACATTATGTCTGAATCTTCAAGTCATATGGGTTCTTTCTACAAGGAGAGCAATAAGCTTGTTGGGGCATCAAACTATCTAGCATGGAGGAAAATAATTGACTTGATATTATAGAACAAGAAGTGATGGAATATGTTATTGGGGAGATTACTGAACCTGAGAAAGATAAGACACAAGAACTAGCAAAATACACGAAAGGGGAAGTGAGAGCACAAAGGATCATAATGGAATCGATCAAAGATTTTCTTGTTCCATTCGTTGCAAACTTGAAGACTTCCAAGGCTATGTATGATAAGCTAGTGAATTTATATTCGATAAGTACAACAGGTCAAAAGATGTCATTGAGGAACAAGTTGCACAAAATGAAGAAATCAAAGGATGAGGATGTGGCATCCTTCCTCAGGAGAGTCTCTCAACTAAGAGACCACTTGCAAGGACTTAGGGAACTAATCACTGATTTTGAAGTAACCATCTGTGTACTAAATGCATTGCCACCAAAATGGAGCAACTTTGCAACAAGCATCTACTCCAAGAAGGATTCAACTCCCTTTGACGAGTTGTGGGCGTAGTGCATATTGGAATAATTAAGGATGAAGGCCAAAGATGACATTGGATCAAATGAGCAATTTGAAGCCTTTCAAGCTCGAGTCAAAAAGTTGTAAAAGGGAAGGTTTGGTAAGTCCAAGAAGAAAGACATGTCCAAGGTTCAATGCTTCGTGTGAAATGAATTTGGACACTTTAAGATGGACTGACCAGCCTTCAAAACAATAAGAGAAAGGAAAGGAGTGAAGTCCATGTAGCCGAAGCAGTGGGAGAACTTGAGAAGAAGGCAAAGAAAGAAGAAGTGAAGGATCTTTACTATTGAAGAAGGTTCATTGACTGTCAGATTCTTTATAGATAGTATGTTTTGCATAACATCATAGAAAGACGCATATGGTAGTAGCATGTCTAGAATTTACGTGATTAAATTGCTTTGTAGAGATCATCTAAATAGATGGATAGATAAACCATTTTGCATATTGATCATCCAGGCATTATCTAACATTATGTTAGAAGAAGTCATCTTGCTTAGGTGGATCATCATGATCCTAGAAGAACCATAATTATGAAAGGTCCTTGGAAGGAGCACCATAACAAAGGTTAGTAGACATTTCATGTAATGTGAAATCAATACTGGTAAAGAGATGAAAGAATGCAATGGGTCAAGATGTAGGTTCTTTGTGAGATATTTGGATCGCTGGATGATCAGATGAAAGCATAGAAATGCATGTTGGATATGAAACTTTGGATAAGATTCATATGTGCAGAATCTTTTGGAAAGAAAGTTGGATATGCTTAGGTATATGGATATATGATGCTCGAAAGGAATAGGATTTGACTTACTTAATGATGTATAAAGAATTAAAGACTTTCTCTAGAATATATGTATAATAATGATTAACATCCAGTATAATCTCCGGAAGAAAAGGTTGTAACTTGGGTATCAAGTTCGATCCCTAGGCACTCTGGTGCATGAAGGAAGATTCAAATGGAGATGGACCATGAGGATGTTAATGGAATAAGAAGGTCATCATGATGAGGTAAGTCTGATTTTAATTATTATTGGTTATTTGGTTATCAAATTATTTTGCTACCTGGAAGAATGTTGCAGGAATATATGATGGAATTTGAGGAAAGCTCACTTGTATGGATGAAGGATATTGAGGGAAGCTGGATCTTTGGTCGCTAGCAACTCTGAAGTCAAGATATGGACATCTTGGAATTAAAAGGTATCTGTGCGAGAAGATAACCTTTTGGTCTGTTGTCGCTTAGATTGTATAGGCATAGTGCGACAACAACTTACGTTGGGGGCTATCACTCTGATCCTCGACCTCTCCATTCTAGCTGTCTCCCAACAACAGGCTATGGGGGGTAGTCCCTATGGAAAGTGAAGATGAATGACAAGTTGGCAACCAACAAGTGCGGGAGACACAATTGAATGGCCTAGCCACTTGGTTTATTTTAGCAAGTTTCAAAGGATCAGATTTAATTATCAATGAAACCAGTGCCTTATGGAGTCAACTAACTTGCGTTTAGATCAATTAAAGACCGAGTAGCTGGATGAAAAACCGTTGCTTAAATGCTTAACCTATGCGCTATGCAAATTCTAAGACTTAGGTGAAATGCAAGAATCTCGGTTACTTTTAATTATATGCTTGTTCTAGATGATTCTTTCCTCTTAACTATTTTGACACTAGTCTCTAGAGTAGGTTGTGGGATAGAAGCTAATGGGAAGCAAGCAGAGGCTTGATTAACGATACCTCCCCCTGTGTTCTAACCACCCGATGCCTCTGGCGCTGCAGAGACTGTGGCTCTGACGACTACAAGGTCACCGTGTTAACCATTAAAGAGGTGCTAAGTTCCTCAAGCTAAATTGAGAAAGGTGGTTCTATTATTTTCATCAACCAAGCTTATGCTTGGGGGTAGGTTATTAAGTGCAAGACAAGTTTAGAATGATGTGCAAGGTGAATGAGTGTTTCTTAAGGTGTGATTACTTAAATGTTCCTATAAGTACTTAGTTTTTGTGATTTACTCAATGTTCCCCAAGTTTAGGACGAGAAACGGGAGGCGGGGATACGCACAAGGGGGACGTATATAAGCAACCCCAAAATTTAAGGAAATTTTGGGGAAACGGGGGGACGTAAGAGCCATAAAAGTTATAAAATTATTAAAAATTTAATATATAAAAATAAAAAAATAAAATCCTAACAATATGTTAATAGCTAAATTAGTAGATAATAAATCTTATTAATTATGAAATGCACATTTAAATATGATCATCATTTCGTATTACATACAATTGTGAAGTAAAAATTTTCATTTGACAGTGCGATCATCAGTAAATAAAAATAAATTACTAAATTGAATCTATCATTTGACATTATGCAATGTTCCATCTAAATTCATCATTTGGAAATGGGTATTAATATAATGCAAGGTACATCTAAATTAAATTCATTATTTGACAATTGAAACTACGCAATGCACATCAAAAATTAAATTCATCATATGGCATTGACATTTGAAGTCTAAAACAACCATAGAAAACTGAACTAAAAACAAGCATAGAAATCAGTGAAATACATTTTTTTAATTGTATTAGCAAAAAAATTCGGGGGACGCATCCCTCTTACATCCCCTTGCCCCCCCCACAAGAGAGACACATTTCGTCACAAAAAAAACGGCCCCCTAGAGTTTCCCCAAGTTTTCCAAAAAAGGGGACATGGGGAAAGTTTCCCCAGGAGTTTCCCCATCTCGGGAGCGCGGCGGAGCGGGGAAGCGCGCCCCCCACCCTGGGGGACGCGTCCTCGTGGAACACTGGATTTACTTCAAGTTAAGATATCAAGTACTTAATAATGATTAGGAGAGGCAATCTCAACGACAAGACAAGTGTTTAAATTCAATAGTGCCAACAAGACATAAAGATGCCCACGATACAATTTGCTCAAGAAATACAATAGATAAACAGTAGAACACTTATCCACTTACAACAATTAACCAATGATTCAATATGATATGCCAATGACAATTATCCAAAAGAGACAATAAGATTGCAAGTGTTCTTAGCCAATGTTCTTCAACATAAAATGATTATTAAATTTACCAATCTTCAAGATAAGAACATACAGTAATTAATAGATTTTCAATTAGCCAAATTTACAAATTTGCTTAAGAGATATTCAATGATATTCAATCCTTGACTAAGTGCTTATGTGAGTGAATTTAGTGCAAAGTTAATGATCTTTAGAGATTATGAATGAGCTTACAAGAGACAATCAAACGTTAGATTCCAAATAACCAATGCTAGCAACCTTCTTCACAATAACACTTAAAACCATGAAACAAGTGACAATTAGAATGTAAAACACTGAAAGCACTTATGTAACTTGTATTCCAATGTTAAGATAGATCCATGACAACAATGGGTTAATTGTGAAAAAAATGAACCAAATGCCAAGAGACACTAAACTTATCAATTTCTTTCAATGCAAACAGTAAGGAGATGATTATGTCACTTATGATATTCAATGAACAATAGGACAACATTAAGATTACTTAAGTTTTATTTCTCTTTTAGGTGACAAATGAGATGCTTATGTGGGTTAAATATTAGCAATAGAAACCCAAGTGCTAAATCAACTTTTCCAACACAAAACTTTAGATGAATTAGCCTTCTTATGATGCACTTTGCCACTGTTATATTAGACTTATTATGCAGAGATGATAGTCACGAAAACAACTAGATATACGCCAAATGAACAATGCCCAATTTTCTTAAGTGACTTGTTAATGCGTTAGATAGTTTATCAATCAATTTTATGCTAGTTGATGTGTTTGCTATCACTGATAGCAAGAAATAGGACGGTTGTAGGTAAACACTGAGGTGAGTAAGGGTTTGAGAGGCAAACCAATGGCCCTAGGCCTAAAAGAAGCTTGCCCAACTTGCCCAAGTTTTTTCAATGACTGGAACACTTGCAAACACCAAAATTTGTACCAAATACCTCTGCAAAACACACCAATATTTAGTCCCAAAATCAAATGCCCAAACAAATATGGAAGGAGGGCAAGAAAGGTCCAGATTAGGGTTGCGTTAAGGTTGCCAAGGCCTAATAGGCCTGCGACTAGGGGAGCAGAGGCCAACTAGGGCCTGCGTTGAGGAAGAAAACGCCACAAGAGGCTACCATGAGCCCTAGACGGGCTGCGACCAAGGAAAAGGCTTCAAAGAAGTTTGCGACAAAGGGTAGAAGGGCTTGTAGAGGCCAGTATGGAGGGACTTGATGAGACACAAATGGGGTTGGTTGGTGTGCCACTTAGCATGTTTGAGAATGCAAGTGATTTTGATTCAGAGGGTGACATGATTGATCTTGATTTGTTCATGCAGTCGCTGGATGCAGAGACTGTCAAAATTCTACTGCAGTATCATGGTTTATTTCTCCTACTTGATTTAAAATATTACAAGTTATTTCCAGAAATTAGATATTCAGAAAACACTGAAATAAACACAACTACAGTCTACACATGCAAATCATTTATTGAATAATACTCTCATCCAACAAAGTGACGCATGGATTTTTAGACATAAGTCCTTGGAAAAACCCAAAGTGGGGAAACCGATGCAGCAGATATGAGGGTTTATTTTATTAAGTAGATTCTGTGTACAATAAATCTGGATTCCAGATCTGGAAAACCCGACAAAGAATAAAAGAAATCAAATCTGCAGCTAACTTGTAGATTTAGGACCAATATTTGACTAATCCACACCCTCAAACAGGATTTACAAGACTCAGCTCGGATCTGGCCCTAGAAATCCCAGCGTTGCCCTTGAAGCCCTAGCATTAGCCTTGCTAGCCTTAGAATGCCACTGCGTTGCCCAGAGAGGGACTGCGTAACCCCTGAGAGGGTGACGTAGGCCTGACGCTGGCCCTGGAGACCCTCTGCGTAATTTTTGAAGCCCTCTAGAGCCTATGCGTTGTCCTGCGTAGTGGCTGCGCAACACCTGTGTAGCTGCTTCTCTGATTTTCTGCGCTGTCCTTGTTGCGGCTCCTTTGCCTCTTACTGACTCTTGGCTCTGGGATTAGATCATCCCCTTAGCCAATACTACCCCTCACTGCAGAAAATTCCTCCTGAAATTCTTAGCAAACCCGCCCTAGAATTCCAGATCTATTTCTCAGCTTTGCAACTATGTGTTTGTCCCATTGACCCTCAAGCCTTTCTCTTATACTTTTTCATTGAACCTTTCGACGACCGAGATTAAAACATTCATCAATGGCTGAGATTAAAAGACTGCTTGATCCGTGTCTTTTAGAACATTTCAGCACCTGTGTTAATTAATTCACTTTAATTATTTAATTTTCCTAAGTTTAGACTTAGGAAATCCATTAAAATAATTAATTATTTGAATAACTTGAACACCAACTGAAATTTCTCAAAACACTTTCTGAGTTTTGGAGTTCGAGTGTGTCCTAGCCCCTCCACAAAATTTCAGAGCTAGAGCACACTCGATGCTACACCAACTATACAAAATCTCAACACTCCCTCTTAGCACGGAGTGTGCTCTAACATTGCATTCACACTATGCACTACAAGATCTTGAAGTTGGATTCTGTGTTGCTGATGCTTGGCCTGCTGCCCTCCATCCACTGCACTGTTGCTCTCTATATTGCTGCCTATGCCACTGCCACATTTGTACTGAATCTCCCTCTCAACTTGCTGCATCATGCTGCCCATAGCACCGCCACTGCTAACTGCTGCATTGCAACTCAGTTGCCGAGAAGTAAGCAATTGAAAGACTTCTGCCCAACTGTATAACAGATAAGTTAGGTTGCCTTCCATCACTGAAGCTCCCTGGATGCTGATTTACGCTGTCCTCCTAGAAACTACTATTATCTTGCATGCTTTGCCTGCGTGTGAGCACAACCTCTCTGTGCTGCTACCTTCACACTATTGTTGCCTCTGCAATACGTTGCTCCCTCTTTCGCTTCAATGTGACCTTTAGCAACCATCTCCCGAGTCATCCCGCTACTGTCTTAAGGCTCTCGTAGCTCGTATGTGATCCAAGAGTAGGGCTGACTCAAGGTTCCTGCCAAAGTCTGTAGATGCTCTACAGATCCATGTCACCCCACCTCTTCTCTCCAGGCACATGAGCACTAATGGCTGCATCATCATCAGAGCCATCTTCCTTTGCTGCTGCAGCCTTGGAATCAAAAGATCCTTTGTCCTTCTTCTTAGGACAAGTGCTGGCGAAGTGTCCAAGATCGCCACAGTTAAAGCACCAAACCTTGGAAAGGTCCCTCTTCTTCTTCCCTTGCTGCTTCTTTTCCTTTGATGCAAGGGCTACATCATCCTCCTCTTTGACTTTGGCCTTTCCACTTCCACCACTGATATTCTGCCTCTTAGTGACCCTCCTGATCTCCTCTTGGTGGAGGATAGCCCACATGTTTGCCCATGATGGTAACACTACCCTTCCCAGAATGTTCTGGACGAACGTTTCCCATTCTTCGGAGACTGCATTCACGACCGTCCTTACTAAGAGCCCCTCATTTGGAGTAGCATCTATGCCGATCAACTGATCTCGGATAGCTCGAAGCTTGAAGAGGAATGGATCTATCTCTTCACCCTTCATCATTTGGAACAACCGCATTTGGTTCTCCAGAAGCATTCTTCGTTGGACAGAGCCTCCTTGGTACATCGTGTCCAAGGCTACCCACATGTCATTTGCTGTAGTCTTTCCAGCAAGACGAGGTATAATGTGGTCCTTGACTCCTTCTATGATCAAACTCTTAGTATGTGCTTTATTTTCTTCATACTTCTTTAGAGGATCCGCATTGGTTGGTACAACAAGAACCTTCTTTGCATGATCTTTGAGACCATACTCATCCAGGACTGACAGGATTTTGGCCTTCCAGATAACATAGTTGGACATGCCGTCCAATCTATCTTGATCCCTCAGTCCATATCGTGCCATCTTGCTTAGATCTGACAAAAACAGTACTTCTTCTCCCTCTGGATCTGGGTTTCTTGGTGACTAGAAACCCTCTAGTAATTGCTTCTGCTGAAGACTGATTTCCCTCTTGGAAATCTTTCACCCAAACACAATCGGACAACACTTTCCAATCCTCTTGATCGAATCTCAGATTTGTTTGGCTCAGATCTGCTAAGTAACTCTCTTCCTCCCGCCTTTGTTGACTTAGCTAGGCACAATTCTACACCTGCAGAATCTCCACCACACCAGCACTGCTTAAGATTTGAAGCACTGCTTTCGAATCTTGGAAACAAATTTTTGCAACAAAAGAAATGACTGGACTGCGTCTTACTGACTGGCCCAACATAGCCTTAGTGCTGCTCAGAAGTGGATTGTGTAACCCCAGACTGGGTGACACAGTCCTTACGCTACCCTAGGAATGGTCTACGTAAGCTTGATGGCCTTCTGCAGCTTCAACGCTGTCCTTTACTGAATCTGCGTTCTCCTGTTGTCAAGATGCCCTTTCCGGATTTGCTGCTTCTTCTGCCACCCTGCAGAAAAATATTTCTTCAGTTGATTGCTAGAGATTTAGCTTGATTTGCTATCGCTCTGATACCATGTGAAAATTCTACTGCAGTATCATGGTTTATTTCTCCTACTTGATTTAATATTACAAGTTATTTCCAGAAATTAGATTCAGAAAATACCGAAATAAACACAACTACAATCTATGCATGCAAATCATTTATTGAATAATACGCTCATCCAACAAAGTGACACATGGATTTTTGGACATAAGTCCCCGGAAAAACCCAAAGTGGGAAAACCGATGCAGCATATATGAGGGTTTATTTTATTAAGTAGATTCTGAGTACAGTAAATCTGGGTTCCAGATCTGGAAAACCCGACAGAGAATAAAAGAAATCAAATTTGCAGCTAACCTGTAGATCTAGGACCAAATATCTGACTAATCCACACTCTCAAATGGGATTTACAAGACTCAATTCGGATCTGGCCCTAGAAATCCCAGCGCTGCCCCTGAAGCCCCAACGTCAGCTCTGCTAGCCTCAGAATGCCACTGCGTTGCCCAAAAAGGGACTGTGTAACCCCTGAGAGGGTGACACAGGCCTTATGCTGGCCCTGGAGACCCTCTATGTAATTTCTGAAGCCCTCTGGAGTCTCTGCGCTGTCCTGCATAGCACTTGCGTAGTGGCTACGCAGCACTTGCGTAGCTACTGCTTTGCTTCTCTGCATTGTCCTTGTTCCTACTCCTCTGCCTCTTATTGACTCTTGGCTCTCGGATCTGATCATGCGCTTAGCCAATACTACCCCTCGCTGTAGAAATTTCCTTCGGAAATTCTTCGCAAACTCGCCCTAGAATTCTAGATATATTTCTCAGCTCTGCAACTATGTCTGTTCAACTGACCCTCAAGCCTTTCTCTTATACTTTTTCGTTGAACCCTTCAACGACCGAGATTAAAACATTCATCAATGACTGAGATTAAAAGACTACTTGATCTATGTCTTTTAGAACATTTCAACACATGTGTTAATTAATTCACTTTAATTATTTAATTTTCCTAAGTTTAGACTTAGGAAATCCATTAAAATAATTAATTATTTGAATAACTTGAACACCAACTGAAATTTCTCAAAACACTTTCTGGGTTTTGGAGTTCGAGTGTGTCCTAGCCTCTCCACAAAATTTCAGGGCTAGAGCACACTCGATGCTATGACAACTATACAAAATCTCAACAGAGACTAGTGGAGGATTACCTTGAGCAATTATGCTGATTTGTCATTTGATATGTTCTTATGTTATCTGCCTTTTTGTTTCAAACTTCAGTTTGTTTTGAATCTTGATATATGATATATTAGACTTGACTATAAAAATTTGAAACTTGATGTATCAGACCTGACTTCTATTTCAATATTCAGTGTTCACAGTTGGAGTTTCTATATGGTTTAAACTTTTATTTTCATTGTACATTGTTACCGTTACATGTATGATTGTATAATGCTTTTTTTTTAAAATTTGTTTCAGCTACATGATTCATCGATTTATCCTTCATGATGTAAGTGGTATATAATCATAAAGACAATTAAATTATAAAATTTCAATGATATATTTATAAGTTTTTGGTATTTTTATTTTACTATTTTTGTCGGTGCCCCTTGTATTAAAGACCCCAACGTCCCCCCATGTTTCCTAAAAATTGCTGGGGAGCTTTTGCATAGGACGCTCATGCGTATCCCCGCTGCCCTGTCCCCACATCCCGGAAACTTGGTGGAAAATTGGAACTTTCAACCATGGAGGACAGAGTACTAGAGGTCATCTTTACAGCAGATGAAGTTGTTGTTAAGCTGAAAGGAGTTGATCCCACCAAGAGGTGAGTAATTGGGAGAAGAGAGAACATCCTGTATCTGTTGAGGGGACAATCGGTGAAAGCTCTTGTTCATGAGGGTGATAGCTAGAGTGAGCTTTGGTATAGGAGGATGGGAGACCTACACTACAAGGCTCTTCCTACATTACAGAGGATGGTTATAGGTTTTCTAGAGATAAGGGTGGAGTAGGAGGGAGTGTGTAAAGGGTGTGCCCTTGGCAAGCATTCCTAGGCAATGTTTCCTAGGTCCAAGGGAGTATTGTACTTGGTGCATTTAGGCTTATGTGGTCCTATGTCAGTGGAATCAATCATAGGGTCTAGCTACTTTGCAACAATTCATAGATGAATATTCTAGGAAGACTCGGATCTAATTCTTGAAGACCAAGGGTGAGGTCTTCAATCGGTTTCAAGAGTTCAGAGCTCTTGTGGAGAACCAAATTAGGAAAAAAATAAGGTACTAAGATTTGATAATGGGGGCGAGTATACTTCCAATGAGTTTCAAGATTTTTGTAGGGAGGTAGGGATCAAGAAGGAACTCACAGTCCCTTACAACCCTCAACAAAATGGGGTTGCCGAAAGGAAAATGAAGACCATAGTGGGAGTAGCAAAGGGAATGAACTATGATCAAGACTTGCCTATGTTTTTGTGGGTGGAGGCCTACAATATGGTTGTTTATTTGCAGAATAAGAGTTCTCACAAAGTATTGTAGGACAAGACTCCTGAGGAGATGTTTACAGGAGTGTGGCTAGAAGTAAGTCATCTGCACATCTTTGACAGTCCAATTTATGTCCACATTCCTACAAAGAAGAGGACTAAGCTAGAACCCTCATCAAGGAAGGGAATTTTTGTGGGCTACAATGAGGTCTCAAAGGCCTATAGGTTCTGCAATCTAGGACAGAGGAGAGCCATCGTTAGTCAGGATGTCAGATTCGTGTAAGGAAGGACCTTTAGAAGGTCTCATGATATGAAGCCAGCAGGGGTAGAGGATCAGGAGCAATAGGCTCCTAAGGTTGAGCAAGCACCAACAACACCAACAGTAGGGACACAATTTGTGGAGAAAGTTTGATCCACATGAGTTTTGTGGGTGAAGTACCCAAGCAGTGGGTTTTGCACCCAAAGTTTTGGGCGTGAAACCAAGAGTTTTTGGTGGTTTGACCATTGTTGCAAGTGGAGCATGCTTAAAGGAGCAAGGGGTTCCTAAGGCAACCATGGAGGCTTTGATCAAATGAAGAAAATAATTTTTATTTATATGAGTTGGGCTAATGACCATATGTTCAAATTGACTAGGCTTGAAAGGTTCCCTTTGTAGGGCTAGTCGTTGCACCAAGGGAAAATATAAATAAGAGAGAGGAAGATTCATTTGATCACATAAGCATCCAAGTGCAACTATCAAATATGAAGGACATCTGAAGTAGCCACAGTGTATATGAGCGAATCCAAGTGAAGGAAGGACAAGTTTTTGGGCATCTCTTTTTGTGTTTGGATAGACTGAGTTTAGGTAGATGCTGTCTGAGTTGGATCTCTGTTCTGTGCATGTGTTTTGGGGCTGATACTTCTGTGAACAGGCTGCAGATATCCCTGTGCGTCGAGGAAGGGTCGAGCCCTGTGTTAAAGAATGTAACTAGGTTCGGTATTCATTGTACTTGAAATCATAGATGTAATATATTTGTCAAAAGAAAACAATTTTATTATTGTTGAATTGACTTGTTAAAGCAGGGGTTTCATGCTTGGGTCAATGGTTATAGGTCAAGCCTCCATTGTAGGCTATAGGATTGAGTCAAAATCAATTTAATGTTTGGACTCCTCCATCAAGTCATCCTCATCAGCAAAGTCTTCAAGTCAGTTTCCTTCAACATATTCATGTCGGCTTTAATATAATGGATACAACTCTTCATAAAAGACAGGTTGGCTCATTTCTATGGTCAAACCACTATATATACCAGTACTAGGACTTCACATTTACACACCTCAGAATTTCAGACATGAATTGCAGAGCTAAGTTTAGATAAGCTACAGGATGGGAGTTCGGATAGATGACCACAGTGAAAAGGTTCTGGGATGAATCTCAGAAGTTCGGATTATCTCTGTAGTTCGGATACCACAGGTTTGGTGCTCTACCACAGTATCTCTGTAGTTCGGATACCACAGGTTCGGTGCTCTACCACAGTCTCGATGCTAGATCACAGTCAAGGGCTCTATGCTTTTACAGAGTGAAGGGTTCGGTCTTGCGACAGTGATAAGGGCTCAGAGCAGTGACAGATACAAGGATCCGGTGCTGTCACTTCAAGTCACAGTTTCGTTGTAATCACAGTAAGGAGGATGCCATTACAGTTTGATGGTATCACAGTTTGGCGACCTTACAATGATAAAGTCTCATAGTGATGATGTCTTTGCATGAAAAGAATTTGGTGCTCACACAGTGTTGGTTTGCTGACACAGTGAAAGGAAGAATAAGGATGACTTGATGGACGATGTCTAGACTCTAGACTAGTTTGTAAGGGTCATGGTCGTCTTGTCTTGAATCTAATGAAGGAATAATTTTGTGACTGGGTTTTCCCCTCGAGGGGGGTTTTGCCCTGGCAGCATGCCTATATCTTGTGTTCTCCTTTATTTGTTTGCTTGGCATTAATCTTGATGATAAGAAAAGATAACTAAGAGATCAAATACTAATAATGAAAATATCACAAGTTAATGTCATTAAGAGGAAAATCGATTAATGACCTCCCTAAAGGATTTTCCAACATGGTATCAGAGCTATGGTCAAGGTCAAAGGCAATGTTACATCTTTGAAGAATCTCTCAGTAAGAAGTTTTGTTTGCTGACAATAAAGTGATATTTCAGTGCTGCCTCAAAAAGGAAGTTTCGATACTACTACAGTGAGAGACAGTTCAATCTTTTCAAGAATGGGTTCTAAGCATTTCATTTTGGTGAAGGCACAATTTGATGAAAATATGACTTCGCTATAGATGGTTTCGATGCTACCACTGTGACAGGGTCTCAATGACAAGATCTCAGTACAATGATAATAATCTCGATGCTATTGCAGAAATATTTTCAGTGACCACAGAACTTACACTACAATGGAGACCCTCAGTGATATTTTACAGTAAGGAAATTTGATAATATTATAGTGAAGCTAAGTAACTGGATTCGTCAAAAAGGGTCACCGAATCCCGAATCCCCGTGTCGGATACGAATTCATACCCGATTCATCCCCAATTCACTGGGTACAGCATATCCGTACAGGGTATGGCGTATCCGGACCATATCCTTGTACGGATACGCCGTACCCGGTGAATCGGATACGGCCAGGTAAAAAAAAAGCGCTGTTTCTTTTATAAAGTGAGGTTTTTCTTCATTGTTTCTCACCCATTTCATTTTGTGAAGTGAGAAGGAGCTAGGGTGAGCAAGGAGCAAGTGTGAGCAAGGAGAAAGGGAGTTCTTTCGAAGAGATTCGAGCATCCGGTAAGTGCACTGTCCCTCTATATTTTGCACCAGTGCTAGAGCCTGTCACATTTGATGATGGAGTAGAGGCGTCATCCTCCACACCAGCAGATGCAGAGATGGCAGAGGAGGAGGATGTATCAAAGCCAGAGGAGAGCAGTGGTGAGCATGATGATCGGGATGAGGACAGTGATGCTGATTATGATGATGAGGATTGATGACTCATTGACTCTAAGTCTCTGACTCATTGAGGCTTCAGGCTTGTAGTCTTGTAGACTGTAGTTTTTTTGTATTTTCTATTTCTATTTGCCATTGGCAGTGTACTTATGTAACACATTTTGATTCTTATGACTTGATGAGAAAACTACAATATCTTACTATCTTCAATCTTGTCTTTTTGAGTAAATTTGACAATTGTATCATATATGGTGTATCAATGTATCAATGATCAATGATCATGTATGACTCATGAGTATCTATGTTTGAATCACTGAATTTTGTATGAATTTGTGCAAAAAATATCTAATTTTTAATATATATATATATATATATATATATATTTTTTAATAAAATAATATATAATGTATCGTATCCCAGAAGTATCCTGTTCCAGGGGTCACCGTACCCGAATCCGATTCATCGAATCCCCGTATCCCCGTATCAGGTGACTTAGCAGTGAAGTAGTATTACAATGAAGAAATTTAGATCTAAACCTTCTAAGAAGCTCGGATAGGAGATACCACAGTTCGTTGATATCACAGATTTAATGCTACCATAGTAATTGGAGTTCGGTGTCATTTCAAAAGATGAGGTCTAAGTGCTTCTACAAATAAAGGTCTCGGTGATCTCGGTGCAGTGATGAAGTCCCTATAGTGTTATAATGATGTTAATACAACATATAAGACTTGGTTCTATCACAATGGTGATATCTCAGTAAGAAAGGTTCAATGAGGAGGTCTTGATGCATAACAATACTCTCACAAGAATCTGGGATTACCACAGTTTAGTACCTTTACAGTAAGGTGATTTGGTCCTACTTCAGTATCACAACTTGGAGCCATCACAATGACATCAGTTTGGTGTGCTTAATAAGATATATCAAGATCCGAATAGAGGCACAAGGGATCAACTTAAGGAAAAATCAAGTAAGTACTAAGATACACTTAAAGTCAGAGGTATGCAATTGTCAAGGTACATATGTGTTTAAATTTCTATTATCTTAAATAGTTGAATAAGGATAGTACTCCCTAGATATCATACGAAAAACCTCATATTAGAACCTTAATACGTGTTCTCTAGAGTTTACAAATAAACTAGGATGTCAAGTAAAAGGTTTTACTAATGATTGAAAAGATGAACAACTTATCATAGAATTTCATCCTCCATGATTCTGTAGAAGATCTAACTTGAGAAGTTAGATTATGTCCTTGGTATCACATGTTGTGTACTAAGTATGTACTACAGGCATAAGAGATGATGGCTTAGTACAAAGAAAACACCTCAAGGTAATCTAACTTGAGAAGTTAGATTATGTCCTTGGTATCACATGTTGTGTACTAAGTATGTACTATAGGCATAAGAGATGATGGCTTAGTACAAAGAAAACACCTCAAGGAATCCTTACCAGGTTTGTGAAGAAACATATCCATCTCCAGGTATGTCTATATATCTTATGAAATTCTCGTTATCTTATTTTTGAAGTTTGCATTACATTACTAACATCGTTATGTCTAGCTATCTTGAATCATAAAGATTCTTGTTTTGGGTGATCCATCTCTCGATAAATCTACCCCTCTACATTCTTAATTGACTTTATAGAACGTTAGACAGGTTCTCTGGAAAACCCTAACCTAAGGGTATGCTAATGTGAATGTTTGAAACCCTAAATTGCTTAAGGGTTATTATGAAATGCTATTTGAAGTTTTTGTTGATGATGTCATGTTTGGGATTTCGGTATGATCATGAAAACCTAACTTGTTAGGGTTGAATGATGTTTGTTTGAAATCTCGAACCTTTGAAAATTTTGGAATAGTAGGGTTTATTTTGCTATGTTATGAAACCTTCGATCTTTAGGGTTTGGTTGGGTCTATAAGAAAAACCCTTGTTATGTATTTAGAGTCCTAGGAATGAATCACTAGGCATTTGCCCGTTGGTTGAATCGCTAGCTTGGTCTAGGTTGGTATATGTATAACATTTTAATGTTGTCTGACATATGATGTGCTTATGATATGATGATTAATTCCTAGTTATATGTGTTGACCTAAATGTTAATGGTCCTGAGTCCTAGAGTTTGGAAATAAAGCCCTAGTCAAAGTTTGATGGTGTAGGATGATGTTTTGAAAATCTAGGTTTAGTAGCTAAACCCTGGTAATAGTTAAATTCTCTAGTATGTATAACCGTCTGGAATTTATGAATCTATATAGAGGTTGTTGAGAATTTGAAGATGGAAATCTAGGGTTTACATCACACCCTAGTAGATGCTTGCCATGATGTTAATTAAGCTGTGATTGGTTTTGATTATTGAAGTTCATGTATGAAATCTAAGATATGTATGAAATCTAAGTGAGGAATCTAACATATGAATTCTGAAAATTGTTAGATTCATTGATTTGATTTTGTTTCTAGGGTTTGCTATATGAAGGAACTTGTCTTTTGAAACCCTAGATATAATAAGTGTGATATCTTGATGAGCTGTAAATGTGTCTTAGGGTTTGTGATTAAACCTGAGCAAGAAGTTGAAATATGGTCTCTTGCTGATTATGTTTGTAAAGGCTAAATGCTTCCGATATTATAAGTTTTTGATATGGCTAACTTCATGTTTCAATAATTTTGGTTGTACTTGCTATCTAAGTTGTGTAGGTACATCATCTTCAAATTGGTGAAAATGATCGTAAGTAAAGTTGATGTGATAAGCATGATATATGAATGAATCTAATAAGAAGGATGGACGACATGAAAGATTCTCCGATGCCGTAAAGAAGAAGTAGAGCCCCCTAAGTCAAGAGGGAGTCTAAATGAAATCTCCCTAGGTTAAGAGGCAACTTGATTGAAAGGAATTTCCCTAGGATAAGAGGATATACAGGAATGATTAGATCCTCATTGTTTAAGTGGGAGTGAAAAATATAATTCTCTACTTCATGTGTCATCCACTAGATTAGGACTAACAACTGTAAGTTTTAGTGAAGGCCATGAGTAGGAGAATGAAATTGGAGAATGCATTTTTGAGGTGCTGAAAGAAGGAAAGCAAGATCCGATTGAAGAGTATGTGGCTGCATATGAAGTCGGAAAGGAAAGTGTATGATTGAGGAATCTTCTGTCAAAGGTTCATTTGATAATCCTACTATGAAAAGTTGAGAAGCAACATCAAGTTGTCTGGAAGACCCCAGAGGTTTGTATTTGATTATGTACATGTGAAAGTATATTATTGATTGGTTTTTTGTTTGTACAGGTGAATCTCTCGAAGGATTTGATAGCATGTTGGAAGAGATTGGTTATCCTTGAGTTGTTGGTTCAAGGGGCGTTGAGGCTTTGTGAGTGAAACATTTCTTGGGAGGAAATTTTGCCGGCATTTTGTGGTGATGTCTAGGTCCCGAATTTGGAAAGGTGGCGTTGGTCATTAAGCTCTGACACACACCTGGG
The DNA here is from genome assembly GCA_034641835.2 of Pinus albicaulis. NCBI lineage: Eukaryota > Viridiplantae > Streptophyta > Pinopsida > Pinales > Pinaceae > Pinus > Pinus albicaulis. The sequence continues at coordinate 485,398,981 of CM076582.1, forward strand.
TTGATGGTTAGCAAGTAAGCCTGATGGTACATAGAGAGTCTGAAAGGTTGAGTCCATCTTAGTCCTACTCGAATAGATTGCCCTGGTCAGTAATCTAGTCTGTGGCATTGCAGTGCCTAAATTGTTGAGAGACCAATGGATAGATTGCCCTGGTCAGGGATCTAGTCCATGGCATTGCGGTGCTTAAACTTCTACATAGATGACGTGTTGAGATCTTCCATGTACCTCTGTGATTATATGTAAATATGAATACCATGTAAATATGAATACCTCTCTAGTTAAGAGGGAGTGTTGAAGAATGTAACTAGGTTCGGTCTTCATTGTACTTGAAATCAAATATGTAATATATTTTCACCGAAAAATAATTTTATAATTGTTGAATTGACTTGTTAAAGCATGGGTTTCATGCTTGGGTCAATGGTTATAGGTCAAGCTTCCATTGTAGGCTATAGGATTGAGTCAAAGTCAATTTAATGTTTGGACTCCTCCATCAAGTCATGCTCTCCAACAAAGTCTTCAAGTCGGCCTCAAATAAATTCTCTACAAGTCGGTTTACCTCAACATATTCATGTCGACATAATATAATGGACACAACTCTTTATAAAAGAAAGGTTGACTCATTTCTATGGTCAAACCACTATACATACCAGTACTATGACTTCACATTTACACAACTCAAAATTTCGGACAAGAATTGCAGAGCTAAGCTCGGATAAGCTACAGGATGGGAGTTCGGGTAGATGACTACAACGCAAAGGCTCTTAGATGAATCTCAGAAGTTCAGATTCTCTGTGTAATTCGGATACACAGGTTCGATGCTCTACCACAGTCTCGATGCTAGATCATAGTCAAGAGCTCAGTGCTTTTACAAAGTGAAGGGTTTGGTCTTGCCACAGTGATAAGGGCTCGAAACAGTCACAGATAAAAGGATCTGGTGCTGTCACTTCAAGTGTCAGTTTTGATGTAATAACAGTAAGAAGGATGCCATTATAGTTCGGTGGTATCACAGTTCGATGACCTTATAGTGATAAGGTCTCACAATGATGATGTCTCTGCATGACAAGAATTTGGTGCTCACACAATGTTGGTTTGCAGACACAGTGAAAGGAAGAATAAGGATGACTTGATGGAGGGTGTCTAGACTAGTTTGTAAGGGTCATAGTCGTCTTGTCTTGAATGTAATAAAGGAAGAATTTTGTGACTGGGTTTTCCCCTCGAGGGGGGTTTTGCCCTGGCAGCATGCCTATATCTTTTGTTCTCCTTTATTTGTTTGCTTGGCATTAATTTTGATGATAAGAAAAGATAACTAAGAGATCAAATACTAATAATGAAAATATCACAAGTTAATGTCATTAAGAGGAAAAACAATTAATTGCCTCCTTAAAGGATTTTCCAACACCCTGTTGTGTTACTAGATGGTGCTCATGTAACCTATGTTAGGGCAGTGAATTGTGACCACATTGCTTGAAGGATAACGTAGGAATAAAGGGTCTGCAGTGGAGGAACAACGTACGTTTTGGAGCATTACTAGGTCGAGTTAGAGTTGCCCTGTAGCTGCTATAGGAAGCGCTAGACATGGCCAAAAATCTCAGAGTTTTGTGCATAGGCCGTGGATTATTTAAGGGCAGAAAGAAGTTGTCCCAAAGAGGTATGTTTGTCGTTCCATGCTGATGTTTACTAAGGGGTGGTAGGTCCAGTTTGGACAATGGTATAACAACTTATGTACAAGTTTTTGGAAGGTTGTTAGTAGTTTCTTGGAGTGCCCTATTACAATGGATAAGGGCAAGCTTGTCACTGTTAATCAGGATGGTTGTTTGGGCTCTAGTTCATTGACCTCAAGGGTGTTGGATTGATGATAAGAGGGTTGGTCATTATGCCATAGTTTAGTGAGTTGCAGTAGGTCAACTTTAGTGATAAGAGGGAAACCTCCAAGCCCTAAGTTTTGTCTTCTTTGTAGCAGTAGAGAGGCAAGAAGTGGGAAGTGGTGAAGTCCCTATGTGTTGGTGTCCTTAAGGAATAGGAGAGAAAGTAGTGGGCATATTTGTTTTGGCTAAAGTTCAGTCACTCTTGGAGTAGCAGGAGGGTTGATATTGGTAGATTGTTGAATTGTAGAAGCAAGCCTTCAGAGGAAGCAAAAGTTGTTTGATCAACAAAAGGGAAGGAAAATTACCCGCTAGTTGTGTTGAAGGTATGTGGATTGAAAGGACTGTGGATGCGCACCATAAACAAGTAGGTAAAGTGTACTTTGTACAAGGACAGATTGGTCATCATAGTTGTTGATACCAAGCCCTAGTTGTTGTCTTGTATCAGTGATGATTGTAAGGGCCACGATCCTTGGTACAAAAGCACTAATATTGTTGTATTAAAGATTTGTAATATAACAAGTGATGGGTTAAAACTTGTCTTGTGTACTAGTTGTTTCACCGTTGAGTATTTTCTGACGTGAAAAGTAGAAATGTTGTGGAATTTGAGTGTTTTTGTGTTCGTGATCTTAGACTCAAACTATATTCTTGAGTGTCGTGGAAAAATCAATATGGTATCAAAGATACTTTGAAGGGCCAGTGATATAGAGTATGCACAACGTATAACTCAAGAGGGAGTTGGTTCCATTGTTGTTGAAGCACTAATAGCAATGGCGAAGTTGTCAGATGGTCTGCAATTCGAGGATACGTTGGATGGACTATCCAACTACAGTCCTTGGAAGGAAAGGATGAAGTTGGTCTTGATAGTGAACAAGATCTATGATTTTGTCGACTAGGAGATCAAGAAATCGATTGACCCTAAGGAGTTGGAAGTGTATGAGGAGTTGGATACGAAGGCAAAGTTGATCATCCTAGATGGTGTCAAAGATCATTTGATATGTCATTTGTCCGGGAAGGGCTCTGCCTATGAGATGTGGAAAGCTCTTCAGGATCTGTTCTAGAATAAGAACGAGAACCGACTATTGGTTTTGAAGTATAAGTTGAAGAGCACCAAGATTTTGGATGGAGGAGTGGCCCCATATCTGACGAGATTGTCTCAGGTTTGAGATGAGCTTGCTGCCATTGGTGAGACTGTTACAGATTATGAGATGTTGAGGATTGCTTTGAAAGGGTTTACCGAGGAATGGAAGCCCTTCATGAAAGGGATCGTTGCTTGAGAGAAGCTGCCATACTGGAACAGGTTGTCAGATGACTTCATTTAGGAGGAACTGCGAGACGAGGACCTTCATAAGAAGAAGATTTTTGATGATAACATTGCTCTTGTAGGGAGGATGAAGGGCAGGGCAAAGGACTTGAGCAAGCTTAAGTGTTTTAGTTGTGGCGAATATCGTCATTATTTGACGAAGTGTCCGAAGAAGAAGAAGGGAGATAATGAGAAGAGGAAGGGGAAGGAGATAACAGGTGTCACTACTAGTTCTGTATTGGATGACTTCTCAAGAAGGTTGGAGGATGAGGATTTTGCTCTGGTTTCTCATTTCTCTGACAGTACTGTCAATGAGACTGCATGGTACGTGGACAATGGTGCATCAAAGCATATGACAGGTTCACATGATATGTTTGACACTCTAACTGAGTGGCACTTGAAGTTGCACATGGTGGTTGGCGACAAGAGTCAGAAGGAGATCAAAGGATCAAGTGTCGTGCCATTCAGGATGGAGTTAGGTCGGTTGTTGAGAGTTCAAGATGTAATGTTTGTACCAAAGCTCAGATGCAACATGTTGTCTGTCTCAGTGATTGAGTAGAAGGGGTTTGAGGTGATCTTCCAGGATGGGAAAGCGAGACTCAGGCCCAGAGGCTCTAACTCTATTAGAGTTGTCATTGGAGTTAGGGAGCATGGTCTATATCGGATGACAGGAAAGCCTATAGATCATGAGAAGCAGGTGCACGTTCCTGAGACTTAGAGGGAGCAAAGTTCTAGCGTAAGGATGCAAGTTCAAAGGGAGAATCCACAACCCATAAAGAGTGCGTGGTCAGTGGGGAGCAAGAAGACTTCTATAGCTGGAAAGAAGGAACCATGGGATGACATGAAGGCCTATTAGGAAAGGAAGAAGTAGGAAGATTTTGGTGTCAGAGACACTATCGAGACGAGTGTGCTTTATTCTACAGGGTATGCTGCAGTGATGAACACTAGTAGTTGGGCTAGTGTCACTAGTGATGATGATGATGAGATACTTACGAGTGGTGGAAGTACCTCCCTCGCTAAGAGGGAGCGTTGATTTGTGTAGCTTGGAAGGTACTCCCACACCCTAGGGCACAAGGTTTGGGAGAAAGTTTGACCCACATGGGTTTTGTGAGTGAAGTACCCAAGCAGTGGGTTTTGCACCCAAAGTTGTGGGCGCGAAACCAAAATTAGTTTTTGATGGTTTGTGTAGAAAATCTAACAACAAGATTCAATCTGATCTTGTAATGTACTAAAACAAAATACTAATTCCTTCTACAATTTGCAGAAACAAAACACAATCGCACAATCACATAACAAGTAAGAGAAATAGACAATCAATCGCACAACACAAGATGTATCTAGGGAAAGCACACTGCCTAAAACCCTGCTATTTGTATATTGTATAAAGTCAATACCATGAAACAATACAATGCTTTTCTCTCTCAGAGAAACTCCTTCACTCTGCCAACTGTCTCACTCTGATCTAGGCAAAATTAGTTAATTACTTAACCAATTCTCAACCTCTGCTCAGCCTGCCTTGCTCACGCATTCTTGAAAGAATTGTTGCCCTATTAAATAGGAAATTCCCTTGAATTGATTGTGCAATGCATCCTTGGCCTCCACATGACTCTATAACTGACCTGTACAATTTTCTAATTATACAACTGATAGTTATCATCCCTTTAACCACAATGTCAACTAGGCCTTCCTTAGAACTGACATGCAACAACTATTTATAGCGAATTATCAGTGAACTGATTGATCATTGCTTGTGAATTAAATCAGATTTAATTCACTGGACCTCTCACAAGCTCGTCACTCAGTTAGAAATAGCTAAATTGATTTTAACTCAATTAATTGAGTTAACTAATTACAACTCGCAAATAACTGTAACTGGACCCCTTAAATAAATGGGAGAACTCTACATGCCTCCTCTCTGATCCTCAACTCGAATTTCCTAAGCTAAATCTGTCATTCTGACTTAGTTAACTAATACAAGTTGTCATGAGATGAAATTACAATTTCTCTTCCAATTTAGTTAAGGGAAAATTAAATCAGAAGCCCCCTTGGGGTGCCATTTCTTGTTCCATTTCAACAGTTTTAACATTGTTTCAAGTGGAGCACGCTTAAAGGAGCAAGGGGGTCCTAAGGCAACCATGGAGGCTTTGATCAAATGAAGAAAATAATTTTTATTTATATGAGTTGGGCTAATGGTCATATGTTCAAGTCGGTTAGGCTTGAAAGGTGCCCTTTGGACGGCTACTCGTTGCACCAAGGGAAGATATAAATAAGAGAGATGAGACTCATTTGATCACATAACCATCCAAGTGCAATTATCAAAAGAGGACATTTGGGGTAGCCACAACCTATAGGAGAAAATCCAAGTGAAGGAAGGATGAGTTTTTGGGTATCTCTTTCTTTGTTTGGATAGGTCGAGTTTACGCAGATGCTGGCCGAGTTGGAGGGTTGTTCTATACATGTGTTTTGGGGCTGATACTTTTGTGACAAGCCGCAGGTATCCATGTGCGTTGAGGAAGGGCCGAGCCCGTGTTGTGTTGTTGGATGTTGCTATTGTAACCTGTGTTAGGGTGGTAAAGTGCGGCCACATTGCTTGAAGGATAGGGCAGGAATAGAGGTCATATACTAGAGAAAAAACGTAGGCTTTGGAGCATTATGAGGCAGTGTTGGAGCAGTCCTGTAGCTACTACAGGAAGCCCTAGATAGGAGCGAAAATCTTAGAGTTTTGTGCATAGGCCGTGGAGTATTTGAGGGAAGAAAGAAGTCATCCCACAGAGGTATGTTTGTCTTTCCATGCTGATGTTTGCTAAGGGATGGTAGGTCTAGTATGGACAATGGTATAGCAGCTTATGTACAGGTTGTTGGAGGGCTGCTAGTAATTGCTTTGAGTTCCCTAGTACAATGGACAAGGGCAAGCTTGTCACTATTAAGAGGGATGGTTGTTTGGGCTCTAGTTCATTGATCTCAAGGGTGGAGGATTGATGATAAGAGGGTTGGTCATTGTGCCCTAGTTCAATGAGTTGCAGGAGGTCAGCGATAAGAGGGCAACCTCGAAGCCCTAAGTTTTGTCTTCTTTGGAGTAGTAGAGAGGCAAGAAGTGGGCAGTGGTGAAGTTCCTATGTGCTAGTGTCTTTAAGGAGCAGGAGAGTAGTTAGTAGGCAGATTTTTTTTGGCCAAAGTTCAGTCACTCTTGGAGTAACAGGAGGGTTGATAGTGGCAAATTGTTGAGATGTAGAAGCAAGCCTTCAGAGGAAGAAAAATTTGTGTGATCAACAGAAGGGAAGGAAAGGTACTTGCCATATGTTTTCAAGGTACGTGGATTGAAAGGACTGTGGATGTGCACCATCAACAAGTAGGTCAAGTGTACCTTGTTCAGTGACATATTCATCATCATAGTTGTTGATACCAAGCACTAGTTGTTGTCTTGTATCAGGGATGATTGTAAGGGCCATGATCCCTAGTACAAGAGCCCTAAGATTGTTGTATTAAAGATTTGTAATATAACAAGTGGTGGTTAAAATTTGTCTTATGTAATAGTTGATTCACTATTGTGTATTTTATGTTGTGCAAAGTAGAATTGTTGTGGCATTTGAGTGTGTTTGTGTTCATGATCTTAGACTCAAACCAGAGTCTTGAGTTCTGTGGAAAAATCAACAAGGATGCCACAGTGGAGTAGTATTGCTCCATCACAAGGAATGATGTGTGGGACATAGTGCCAAGGTCGAAGGGAAAGTCTATGGTAACTTTTTGATGGATCTACAAGATCAAGCATGTTGTTGATGGTAGTGTCGAGAAGTACAAAGTGAGGTTTGTGGTGAGAGGGTTCTCGCAAAAGGAAGGAGTGGAATATGAGGAGACGTTTGCTCTTGTTGCTTGTATGCATCTATTAGGACAGTCATATTTGTTGCTTCAGATATGGAGAGGAGGATATATCAAATGGATGTTAATATTTCCTTCTCAATGGGGTGATTGAGGAAGAAGTGTATGTTGAGTAGCCTCAAGGATTTGAGGTGCATTGGAGAGAGTCTCATGTATGTAGGTTGAAGAAGGCCCTTTATGGGTTAAAGCAGACTTTGTGTGAATGGTATGCTAGGATTGATGAATATCTTATTAGTTTGGTGTAATATTCCAAAAATTTAGCTTTAAGCTAAATGGAATATTATAGATAATTTTGTCACTAGGTAGGTGAATAAGTGGGTAGGGAGGCCCATAGATCTCCTTAGCAACAATAAAAACACTTCAAGTGTGAAAGGAGACCCTCTAAGCAGCTAAACAAAGCACCTTTGAGTGTGAACAGGGGATGGAACATGTTGAATAGGTCAACTTTGACCAAATCAACAACGCTGTTATGGAGGAGTGGACATTTAATGAGGAATAACGCAGTTTTGGAGGGAGATTGATTGCATGGAGGTAATGACCTAATTGAGTGGGGCCAAGGGTAAGGAAGCTCATAACTTGTATAAGGAAGAGGATGGCAGCCATATGGGGTTATGTTTTGGCTTATTATTTTGTATATGGTTTGTTTCGACTTCTTGCATTCTCCAGCTGTTTAGTTGAGTTTGCAGTGCTGTTTAGCACGGGGTGTTCCCGAGCGGGAATCCCATCTCTTTCCTTGAGAGGCCTTTTGGAGGAGTATTGCACTACATTTCCACACTCATGCTCAAGGCCAAGCTACAACTTTCTTCATCAGCGCAGTTTCTGCAGAATATTGTGCTGTGTTGTAGGGTGCAGCAGTGGAGGATTATTTTAGGTGACTTCAGAGCTAGTTTTGCAGTGGAGGAAGGTTTCCATCCATTGGAAGGCCTGTAAAGAAGCCCCTTGGGCTTTATTGACATATTTGGCATCAGGCCAAGGAGTATTTATCCCCTACAACGCAGTTTCAATCCAGATCTGCGTTATTTTAGGGAGGAGTTGCAGGGGTGGTTGCAGTGGTTGTTTTGGGAGGTGATTTCTTTAGTGGAGGAGCCATTCTTTCATCCGGAGGATCTATTGGAGAAGAGCTTTAGGTTTCTACATCAGCTTCAGCCATATCTTCTCATTTCTATTGTTGCAACATACCTTCAGCCCTAGGGCTGCAACTTACATTGGCACATTGTGTGCATTTTCCGAAAACCCTCTTGGGTTGTCTTGGAAAGCTGATCTAGTGCCCAGATCTATATGTCTAGAATCTATTGGGGCCTATATCAATATTTTTATATCATTGTATCATCTCCAGCTGTAGTTATGCTTAGTATGACTGCGCTGTTGTAGCCTCTCCGACATTTTGTATAGCAACAACATCTCACTTTTGAGAGGATTTATGTATTGGAAGCTTGTGTGATCACATTCTATGATTTGTACCTTATGGTTTTGTACTTGCATATATGATTAATAATATGGCTCCATATTGGTCTCATGGTTTCATGTGTTAAATATTTGTTGCTGCTTTCATTTTATGCACTATATTCCTGCTTTTCCCATTTGAGAATATTACATTTAGGCTTCACCAAGAGTGAAGTGGACTCCAACTTGTACTATGTACTTGTTGAGGGGGAACTGCTTATCTTGTTCCTCTATGTTGACAATCTCTTATTGACGGAATCAGAGAAGCTCATAAGGATGTGTAAGGAGGAGGTTGATTTTGAGTTTGAGATGAAGTACATTGGCTTGATGCATTATTTTTTTTGATTGGAGGTGTGGCAGCAAGCAGGAGAGATTTTTGTTGGACAGGGAAATTATGCAGCTGCGATCCTGAGGAGATTTAGGATGGAGGATTGTAGGTTGATGTCTACACCAATGAACACCAACTTGAAGAAGTACGAGTGCTTTTAAGGGTGAGTTGGTGGATCCCACGTTTTATAGGTAGCTAATTGGGTCCTCGGTGTATCTGGTCAATAGTAGGTTGCATATATGCTTTGCTGTGAGCATACTCAACCAATTTATGGTGGAGCCGAGACAGATTCATTTGGTGGCAGCGAAGCATGTATTGAGATACCTGCACAGTACAATGGACTTTGGACTGAGATATGCTTGAGTTGGTGGACTAGAGTTGTGGGGGTACGTAGATTTTGATTGGGCATGGAATGCTATGGACATAAAATCCACATCTAGATGTTGTTTCAACTTGGGATCAACCATGATCTCGTGGTGTAGTAGGTAGCAACAGTTAATGTCACCAAGCTTAGCAGAGGACATGGCAACGAGTTGTGAGGCCATATGGCTTCACAAGATGCTCATAGGGTTATATGGTCTTGAGTTGGGGCCCACAATGATTCACTGTGATAATCAGAGTTGCATTAAGTTCTTTTAAAATCCTATGTTTCATGACAAATCCAAACATATAGAGATCATATATCACTTCATCAAAGACAAGGTCTAGAGAGGAGTTGTGATATTGTAATACATTTACACAGAGGAGCAGGTAGCAAATATTCTCACCCAGCCTCTAGTGAAAGGGAAGTTCGTGTTTTACAGGGACAAGTTGGGGTGGTGAAGAATCTTTCATTGCTAAGAGGGAGTGTTGAAGTTCTTCTATATGAGAAGATGGTTTATTGCCTCTCTAGGTGCTTGCTTCGTGGAGTAGGTGATTTATGACTCCTTTCCTAACTTAGGAAAAGTACAATAATTAAAGTCAATTAATTATTGTGGATTATTAAGCCAAGGTACTAAGGATAAATAATTTAATTATTTAAGTGACTTAGATATGATCTCAACTGTTGATAACAAGGGAGGCAAGATCTAATCTCGACTGTAACTATTGTAAGGGTGAAATCTCAACCTTGGTTTCCACTTCAAAGGAACCTAGATTCAACAATGGACCTCCTCTTAGTACCCTACTCAACTTGTGCATGGGTTGCTCCATTGGGTCTATTGGTGGATGGTATTCTATATTGATGTAACAAAGGTTGTTAAGTTTCGTTACCAATGCATGTTTTTCATCATTTATTCATTCATATCCTTGGCTTTTGAGATAAGAGTAGACACTTCAGTTTCGAAGAAATCAACATGACTTCACATTTTGTCCTTCATTTCTTTCTTCCTTTGAGAGTCTTGACCATGCTCTAAGACCATTTTGATCCCAAATTGTGCCTAGCGGAATCAAGTGCAACCAGAACAACTACAATGGATTATTATTGCATACATAGTCAATATGATATGGAACAAGAAACATTTAAGCCAATAGATACGATGATAAATGGATTTCAGAATATCCATACACACTTTGGCATGATAAATCTGGCCAGAATATCAACTAAGAATATTGAAATGTTCATTAAAAGTGGTCTTTACAACAATGATATGAATAACATGAAGCTTTACCAACTAACACCATGTTATTAGGAGCGTTCCCCTAGGGGACACTCCCACCTCGGAGGAGCATCTAGGGAGTGTGCTCTAGGTACTTTTGGCATGCTCTCTACCACTATTGAGAGCTTGAATGGTTTTAGACCCTAGAATCATGCTCTCATTGTGTTCATCAAATCTCTCCCCACCCCCACCCCCAATGTTCCTCCCATGCTTCCCCCATGTTACCTCCTCACTCCTACCATGCTGCCCCCACACTTGCGTAAAAATGAAGAAAAAGTCCATTTTTAAATTTTTTATATTTTGGACTCTTCAGTCTTCGTGGGTCAGTTAATTTACCATTTCAAACTTATGAGGTGGCCTATTTTGTAAACGTAACTCTCATGATGATAGTTGGAAGACAACCTATTTCATTCTGTAAATCATAGGTCTACTTCTTATTACATGGTTTAAAAATTTGTATGTTTGTAACTGATAGATGGCTTGATGCTTTTCAAGAAAAAGTCCATTTTTTAAAATTTTATATTTTGGACCCTTTAGTCTTCGTGGGGCAGTTAATTTACCATTTCAAACTTATGCAGGTGGCCTATTTTGTAAACATAACTCTCATGTTGATAGTTGGAAGATAACCTATTTCATTTTGTAAATCACAGGTCTACTACCATTTCAATGCGAAGTCAAAGTATAGAAATAAAAGGAGAACGACTGACCCCACAGTGTCTCTAAAAAATTCCCTCCAACCCCTGCTCACCCCGCAGCGAGGCCACCTAGGTGTCCACCTGGACCGCAACAATGGTGGACCTCAATCGCTTGATCACCTGTGGCAGCCTCACTGCAAAGGAAAAGGAAGGGAATAAAAGGAGAATGGCCAAGCCGACAACCTCTCTTAGAAATTCCCCCATCCTCCCTGCCTTGCATGGAGGTCACCTAGGAGTCCAAGTTTTGGCCTTGACGTGACATGGAAACCCCATGTTCCCCAACGTGTTTCCCTCGGGAGCGTGGGAGGACATGGAAACCCCAAATTTCGCAGACTTGGGCTAGTTTTTCGTCGTACCGCGAAATGGAAACATACCTCCCATGTTCCCTGGACTTGGGCAACAGAGTTTTGGCCGTGCCGCGACATGGAAGCAACCCCAAGTTCCACGGACTCCAACGATTTCTCTTGCAGCTGTGACGTGGAAACCCCAAATTTCCCGCCCCCAAGCAAATCATTCTTGAGATGTGAGCAAAAAAAATGTTGTTTGAAGGACAAGGCAAAGGCACAACGACGAGAGTTGTCCGGATTTTGAATAATGTGACAAGAGCGAAGCTTTGAATCGAGGCTACGAAGGGTTTAATCTCAGCGGATTGTGGCAACAAGACCACTCTGCCACTTACAATACCCCGTCGCATATTTAAGTCGTCTGCAAAGGATTCTTCTCAACGACTGTTTGGAATTGAACTTCAAAGCTGCATTGACCGAGATGCTTCACGATCGCGGTTTGCAAAAGACACGGGCCTCTAGGGGTGACAAAGCGACACCCTTACTGCGGGTCGAGACACAATCGAAGAGTGACATGCATTGCTTCTAGTGTGGATTCTGACTTAGAGGCGTTCAGTGATAATCCCACTGGGTTTTCAACCAAGAGCGATGACCAATTGTGTGAATCAACAGTTCCTCTCGTACTAAGTTGAATTACTATTGCGATGCAGTTCATCAATAGGGTAAAACTAACCTGTCTCACGACAGTCTAAACCCATCTCACGTTCCCTATTGGTGGGTGAACAATCCAACACTTGGTGAATTCTGCTTCACAATGATAGGGAGAGCCGACATCGAAGGATCAAAAAACAACGTCGCTATGAACGCTTGGCTGCCACAAGCCAGTTATCCCTGTGGTAACTTTTCTGACACCTCTAGCTTCAAATTCCTAAAGTCTAAAGGATTGATAGGCCACGCTTTCATGGTTTCTATTCGTACTGAAAATCGAAATCAAATGAATAAAGAAAATAGGCCCCCACACTCGCGTGAAAATGAAGAAAAAGTCCATTTTTTAAAATTTTATATTTTGGACCCTTCAGTCTTCGTGTGTTAGTTAATTTACCATTTCAAACTTAGGCAGGTGGCCTATTTTGTAAACGTAACTCTCACGTTGATAATTGTAAGATAACCTATTTCATTCTGTAAATCACAGGTCTACTTCCTATTATATGGTTTAAAATTTTGTATGTTTGTAACTGATAGATGGCTTGATGCTTGAATTATGAATTATTAATATACTGTGGCTGACATTTCAAACGTCATATTAATGTATCAAAATCTCCTCTTCTTAAGAGGATAGATATTGGGAGCACTGCCCTTATGCCTTCCTCAAAGCCATTTCCCTAGTGAGTCTTTTGTTTTTATCTTTTAAACCTTTGGTGGTTCTTGTATACATCCAATTCTTTCAGTAACACTTGCTTTTTCCCTAGTCTCTAGAGAGTTTACATCTTATATTCTATTTGTCTTTGGTTTTTCTAACGGTGGTTGTTATGCTTCCACAATGTATTGATAATTTTGTACTTATCATTCTCGTTGCCATATTTGAGGTCATTCGTTGGACATTAATAGAATTATCTTATCTATTTTCATGTACTCTTCAACTAATTTGGCATTCTGCATTTTTTTTCTCAAATATAAATGCATTATAATATATTAAAAAACATTTCCTTGATGCTCTGCTCCCGGTGTTTGTTTTGGAAACCCACTTCTATGCTCTCGGAACCTTGAACTAACAATTACATTACATCTACTAATAACACCAACTCCAAAGATAGGAATGAATCGAATCAACTGTACAACTATGCCCAACACCATTAAATCTGCCGAGTGTATACAAAGCATTTCCCATCTCGTCTATTCATATCTAACATTACATTATTGTACGAAAGTCAGGAAGATGAAGATACGGAAAAATAATGCTGCATTGTTTTATAGTTGGCCTTCCTTTTTTAATGGTTTACTGAGCTGTCCAACCTTGTCAGTATTCATGCACCGAGCTAATCTGTGCATATCTTTGCCCTTAGGTGTGTGCCTAAGTTGTGCGGTGAATCAAAGCACACTGATTACACAACAATATTGCCAATTCGATGTACACCAATGCTGTCACCACAATGTGTTCTCATTCTTGGACACCTTTTAGGCTGAATTCCGTCTGGTATGACTGTCATGAAATAGTTGATCTCTTACTCTGTTATGGATCATATTGACCACTCAAATAAATCAAATGCTACTTGACTCTTTTGGCTTAAAGTCTGCAGAACAGATGTCTTTTTGGTTTTTGTTTTTCTGGTAAGGTGTTTTCCTCGTGCTAATTTGATGTCCTTCAACACTTCGAAGCACTTCGATAGAAAATGCTTATCAATTTTGATCTGAGTAGCATTGTATTTGCCTGATATATTAAGTATAGATTATCCCGAATTACAGATATGTTGGGACAATTCAAAATTCAAAATTCAAAAAAAAATGAAATGCTTCAGCTGCATGGTGGAAAAACCAATACTGTTTTGTTTTATGGTTGCAGTATTTGATTTATTTTTTCGATTTTCTTGTTAGGTTCAATGAAATTGCCTCAGTCATGAAGAAATTGCAGCCAAAGCTTGTTCTGGTGAGTTGAGTGTAGAGGTTGGAAAGTTTTATCTCATTTTTGGAGTTGACATGTGTATTCTGTTATTCAGCGTATAAATGATAGACATGGATATGCAAGTTGTCATGTAAAGAATCATAATAGATATTAGTAATGTGTTTGCAGTTTCCGGAAGCTTTTCAGAAACGGATACACATAATGGCCTTAAAAGAACAATCAGTTTTGTTCTACTGCAAGGGACAAACATTGCGTATACCCTGCCTAAAGGATGAGATTGAAGTAGATATGGCAACAGATTTAGCATTTCAGCTTAGGCCAAAACAAGTCGGACAAGAAAAATCTACAGTGACTAAACTGAAGGCAGAACTTCACAGGGAAGATGGTAGATTTTTGTTGAAGTCCACAGCACCATCATGTCAATCATCAACTCTCTCCAAACAGAAATGTGGAAAAGGAGTGGTTAATTCAGATAATTTATTGCTGGCGTTGAGAGATCAGGGTTTATGTGCTTCCATTGAAGATGACGTTACATCAGAAATGGTCAGCAAGGACGACAAGGAAAATGACAGAAATGCATTACAAATTATTGTAAAAATTAGTTCCCCCTCAAAAGCAATCATAGAAGTCAGAGATAAAGATATTTCAATTAGAACAGATGATGTAGCTATTTGTGACAATATTTTCAACGCTCTAGATAGTATTATGCATGTCACTTAGATACTCTCTCTGTCAATTTATAAGGTTTTGAACAGAAATAAAGTTTAAAATCAATTATTTAGAGTCACTTCTCTAGCATTTGATTGTGATGAATGATATTTCTAAATCTAATTGGTATTTTAGTGTAATAGATGGCTATGTTAGTGCATTAACGACCATTTAAGTATAATTTTTATTCCAGCAAATTTCAAAATCTAGGACACTTCTTTGCTAGCAAAGACAAAAGTATATAAAAATAAGATATGAGCATGCATGTTTCCATTTTTGAA
This sequence comes from Pinus albicaulis, assembly GCA_034641835.2. NCBI lineage: Eukaryota > Viridiplantae > Streptophyta > Pinopsida > Pinales > Pinaceae > Pinus > Pinus albicaulis. Next base: position 485,414,018 of record CM076582.1, read on the forward strand.
AAAAAAGGAAAAGCTTTTAGAAAAAGGGTTCCTATGGTGTCTGAGAAACTTCCGTTATTATTATCGTCATCATTATCTCCTTTTCTGCATGTATGTTTCTTGTAATCAAGAGAGACACAAAAAGGTAGTACCTGATAATAAATTGGCCATTTTATGAAAAGGGAAAAGTATTTGAGAGCAAGTGCATCGGCATTCATTTATTTTAGAGCATGGCAAAGAACATAGAATGTTATTGTATTTTAAAGCTTAAAAGATCAAATTATATTGTGTACAAAAGTTTTGTATTTTTTGACATTGCGTAATCTTGAATTTCATCCAAAATCCCCAACTGGAAAATGGTAAATTACATAATCTGAGATTTCTTTAACAATATTAATAAATGCAATTACTGTGGCTGGCGTATGCATTAATAATGTGAACGCATTTGTTAAACTAGTCAAAATTGTGACCAACAAGTTAAGGTTGCCAAATCAGTGATGAGAATAATTACTGCAATATAATTCCTTGCAAAATTAGGATGACTAGTCAAAAATCACAATGATCATTTAAAGAAATGTCACAACAACCAATTTAAGCATTTACCAATCTATTCGAAATCATGGCCACCAAGTGGGTTTATTTTTATAATTTCATATCCGTTCTCTCCACCTTGTAGTGTGTAAATTGAGGTTATATATGTCATCACCATTTTTATTAATATATCATCATCTATGTTAGGCTTACATCATCATCATCTATATCAATATCTTAACTCTCCTTATTTTTTACGTTGGAGATTGGAGAGGAGGTGGAATCTTTCATAAGTGAAGCAAAATGGGTGAATTGCCTTTGTACACCATGGTCCTTACGATCAAGATATGTGTATTTGTGTTGCTTCTTCTATAAGAATATCAACTCTCTAATGAGTGAAAATCCCTAGATCTTAATGATCACCAGAATCCTACTGCAACCAATTGAATTTACTTGTTCTATTTGTAAATTATATTAGAAAATTATTTCATATTTCTTCATGAAATATTGAAGCAAATCACTGAAACAACGTACACTTAATTACTCATGATTCTGAAACAAAGAAACTGAGCAAAGAAAATTATACACATAGGACACATTATTTTTGGACGAAAAGTACTCGGAAAAACCCAATGTGGGAAGACCCGTGCAATAGATCTGAGGGTTTTATTTTATTAAGCAGTAGCAATTTCTGAATACATCTTTGAATACCACAAAGGTTATTCAATTACAAAGAGAGAAATACTGACAGAAAGATTGTGAGTTTTACCTCACTCAATCATTGGAAAATCCAACTGATCTAGACACTAGATGAAATGCCCCTGGAGGTCTTGTGTTGCCTCTGCGTAGTGGCTGCATAGGAACTGTGTCACCTCCTCTTGACACTGCGTCACCCAAACAATATATCAATTTGCCTCCTGGAATCTCAGATCTCAATCTCCCGATCTCACACCGTGGCTCCTGGCTTCTGAAACTGATCCGATAGCAAAATCTCAGAAATCCTTTTGGCCTCTGTGCAACCTCTACGTAGCCCTACATGGCTCTGTGTCAGCCTTTCTGGCTCTACAGTGGCTTTGTTGGATCTCTCTCCGCCTCTCTCTCTGTTGATAATTCTTCGACTGAGAAAATCACTCTCTTCGGAAGCTATCTATGCCCCTCTATGTGTTGGAATCACTTAGATCGATTTCTCATCTTGAGCACTGCTCACTTCAGAGATTTTGATCTCTAGATTCACTCGGTGTGTCTTTCCAAATGACCTTCAAGCCTTCCTTTATAACCTTCTCGTTGAGACTTCAACGACTGAGATTAGATATCCAATCAACGAGTAAAATTATAACTTGACTTGATCCATGTTTTTTAGAAGATTCACACTTTGTTTTATTAATACCCTTTAATTATTTAATTTTCCTAAGTTTAAACTTAGGGTCACATTAAAATAATTAATTATTTTAATAAAACTCTTTTTGAGTGGAATTTTCACAAACGATTTCTGGGTTCTTTGGAATACATGTGCCTAAGTCTCCACAAATTTTGAGACTTTGAGTACTTCTGATGCTACCAAAAACAACACTCCCTCTTAGCGAGGAAAGTGCTCTAACAACATGCCTACTGCGTATTGCTCTGACCCTTAAGCATTCTCTGAACTGCTGATGTCTGACAAGTTGTCCACCAACCACTGTAATGCTGCTGTAACTGTACTGCTGCCCTTAACACTGCCATTGCCAATGCTACAACTGTACTACAACTCCCTCTCATGTGTTGCATCTACTATGCTGCTAGCATTGCCACTGCTAACACTACATCCGTATTGCAATTCAGTTGCTGAGAGAAGTCACTGAATCACCCAAAAATTGGACAAACGTTCAGTGGATGCTCCTTGATGCTGAATATTTGATTGCTGCTAGTCCCACACTGCCCTCTGAAGCCACTGCGTTGTTGAAGCTATTGCACTGTTCCTCTACACACAATTGCCTCTCTGCTTTGCGCTGGTCAAATTCTGGCGTTGCTAACCACTGCATCCGTCGCTCCATCACTCCTTGGCTTCCACTAAAAACTCCTCCATCCCACTACTGATCATGGGCTCCTCAAGGATCTTGCCCAACTGAAATTCAAGGTGAACTGTAGTTCCATGTCACCCCAACTTCCTCTTGGAGATGCTTCGGCACTCATGGCATACTCATCCTCCTCGATCTTTGCAGCTATAACCTTTGGATCCTGCTTCTCATCCTTGTCCTTTTTCTCCAAAGGACAATGTGATGCATAGTGGCCCATCTCGCCACATCTGAAACACTTCACCTTGGAGACGTCCTTCTTGTGTCTCGGTTTCCCTCGCTGCCCCTTCGATGCAAGGGCTACATTCTCCTCCTTTGGATTCTTCGATTCGCTCCCGCTGCTACCGTCAAGTTTACACTTGACCAGATCTCTTCTCAGCTCCTCCTCTTGAAGAGCTGCCCACATCGACTCCCAACTCGGTAGTGTCACCCTGCCCAAGATAATTTCGACAAAAACTTGCCACTCCTTAGTGATTGCGTTAAGGGCTAGTCTCAACATCGTTGTAGCATATGGGGTAGATCCCATGACCGCCAACTGATCACGAATATCTTGAAGTCTTGTTAGGAATGGAACAATGTGCTGCCCCTTCTGCATTTGGATCATTCAGAGCTTCTGCTCCAAGTACATCATCCGCTGCTTGGAAGTTCCTTCGTACATCACGACCAAGGCCTCCCATATATACTTGGATGTGTCCTTGCCAGCCATATGAGAGACTATATGATCCTTGACACCATCAAGGATAGCCTCTTGGCCTTTGCCATATCGGACTTGTACTTTTTATTCTAATTCAGATTTGTAGGTACATTAACCACGTTGGCTATAAATGCCTTGAGATCATACTCGTCCATAAGGAGTTTGATTCTTTCCTTCTAGATCACATAGTTGGAGGATCCCTCCAACCGATCATGATCTCTAAGTCCGTGAGCTATCATCTCAACCGAGAACTATCAAATTTCTCCATATTTCTCCATACTGCATAGCTTCTAGGCTGGCTTACGGACTCCTTGATGGAGATGGTAACTCTGTTATTCCTCTGTTGTCGAGAAAATGAGAAAACCGAATTCCTCGGCAAGGAATTCACTGAGGAAGAATTCCCTCACTATGTGCTTTTCTTCTTCGTCTCACGCTTCTCTGCCCAACAACTGCTTGCAGAAAAACCATGTCCCTCTGGCTCCGTGTGAAGGCTCTGCGCTACTCCCTCTGCCTCGGCAAGATCTCGATCTGGAAGTCTCACCTCTCTGTCGACTCACTCAAAGAGAGACCACCTTGAAAATTCAGCCCTTCTGGCTAGAACTATGCAATCCCTCTGGGGATTCGATTTGCTTCTGCTGCAGCAATTCAACCTTCGCTTCAGTGCTAGATCTGATCTTCATGTTTCACATCAAACGCTCATACCATGCGAAAATTCCTAGATATTAATGATCTCCATGATCCTATTGCAACCAACTGAATTTACTTCTTCTATTTGTAAATTACATTACAAAATTATTTTAGATTTCTTCATGAAATATTGAAGCAAATGACTGAAGCAACCTACACTTAATTACTTATGATTTTGAAACAAGGAAACCAAGCAAAGAAAATTATACACATAGGACACCGTTGTTTTTGGACGAAAAGTCCCCAGAAAAACCTAATGCGGGAAACCGGTGGATTTGATATGAGGGTTTTATTTTATTAAACAATAGCAATTTCTGAATACCACAAAGGTTATTTAGTTATAGAGAGAGAAATATTGGCAAAAAGATTGTGAGTTTTACCTCAATCACTGGAAAATACGGCTGATCCAGACACTTGATGAGATTCCCCTAGATTTCCCTGCGTTGCCTCCGTGCAGTGACTGCATAGGCACCACATCACCCAAGAAATAGATCGATTTGCCTCCCAGAATCTCATATCTCAGCCTCTCAGTCTCACACCCCAGCTCTCGGCTTCTGAAACTGATACGACAACAAAATTTCAGAAACCCTCTTGGCCTTTGCGCAACCTCTACATAGTCCTGTGTAGTTCTGCGCTGGCTCTTTGTCATCCTCTCTGGCTCTGTGCTGACTTTGCTGGATCTCTCTCTGCCTCTCTCTACTGATGATTCTTCGGCTGAGAAAATCACTCCCTCTGGAAGCTCTCTACCCCTCCCTGCGTTGGAATCACTTAGATCGATTTCTCGTCTTAAGCCCTGCTCACTTCAGAATTTTCGATCTCTAGATTCACTCGGTGTGTCTTTCCAAATGACCCTCAAGCCTTCCTTTATAGCCTTCTCGTTGAGACTTAAACAACCGAGATTAGATCTCCAATCAACTGTTACGATTATAACTTGAATTGATCCATGTTCTCTAGAAGATTCACACTATTTTATTAAACCCTTTAAATATTTAATTTTCATAAGTTTAAACTTAGGGTCACATAAAAATAATTAATTATTTTAATAAAATTCTTTCTGAGTGGAATTTTCACAAACGATTTCTGAGTTCTTTGGAATATATGTGCCTAAGCTTCTCCACAAATTTTGAGACTTAGAGCACTTTCGATGCTACCAAAAATCAACAATGAGTGGTTTCCATATAATAAGTTTAAAAATGATGTTTGCTCACATTGGGAACCAAATTGAGACCATTTCACATTTATTTTGAGATGAGACTACAGATTTATATGTGCTAGTTGGGCCTTGATGTGGAGCCCTTGAAGATGCATATCCTTTAGTAAAATCCATTTGGATATTGTCTTGCTAGCTCACATCACCGTAAAAGGTGTTTGGCACTAAATCAAGTTGTAAACTTGTTTATATTATGGAAGTTTCATTATGAATTAGTTGTTATTTGTAGTGTTTCCATTCTCGGGACTTTTAACAAGAGGTTGTATTATGAAATAAATGCAGTTTAGGGTCAAAATCACTCTCCTATAGAGATGTGTTTGGGTGTTCCATTGAGGAATAATCCAATATAGAAGCCTTTCTTTGGCCTTGATGTAGGTGTGCTTGTTTCTACATTATATTGTATTATACTCTCTTGATATAAGTTACATTTTCTCCACAAAATTATGGCCCACAAATATCACCAATAACATCCTTAGTTACCAAAAAAACTTGCAATGGTGAAGGAATCCATTGAATCTGTGCCAATCATTATGGAATCAAGCATCCTTCTAGAGGAGTCGTTTGAGTTTTATAATCTCATAAACTCAAGGCTATCACTTAAGGTGAGACACGTTTTATAGTTTCTATTTCAGAAGGGTGCGATGCCACCTAACTTGACTCAATGACCACGATGGTTTTATTGCTTTTGAACACCCTTTTTTTTCACAGATAAATATTCCTATATTCCATATGAGGAATAACCATGTTTTTCCATTACATCAAATTTCATCATGTCACTTGCCAGAATTGAACTTGGGTGGGGAGGATCCCAATCATTTCTCCCAACCACATGAGATAAATTCAATTGATAGCTTTTGAACACCCTTGCAGGGACGAGGCAACCATTTTTGTGAGATTTGAAACATGGTGGGGACTAAGATAGTCTCCACTTTCACCAAAATTGATAATTTCATGGCTAAAGAAATAATTATCTTACAGTTGAATGTTATTATGTAACCCTTAGAAAACATTTTTATGTTATCCAAACTAACATATTTGTGACTTAATCTTTTCTCAACATTTGAAACAAAAATCTTTGAGAATTAGATGAACAACAACATAACATGCATGGAGATATTAATTGCATGGCATGCAAGCAATAACCTTCATAGAAGGTAAGAGATTGCAATTCACTATGGATTACAATGTCTGTGTAACACACTTATAAGTAAATATGATTTTAGGAAGAGCCAATGAAATAAAATAATTACTTATTACAAACAAAATATGAAACTAGAAACCAAAATTTGTAAGTAGATTGAAGGCCATCCAAATGGAACCAAGTATAATATAGATAATATTGTTCAACTAATGATAAAATCTATTAATAAGTCATTAGAAAATTAATTTAAAAATGTTGAATGCACAAATTTAATAGAGAAAAATATGAAATTTAGTCGAGATCAATATAGGTTCCCTTGTTGAAGCTCTCTCTTGAATATCTAATAAGTTCACATTTTCTTGAAATTATCCAAAAGAGGGAGTATGACACTATTGATTAGGAACATGCCATCTATCTATGGAATAAAGTCCTATTTATTACAAGATTGATAGAATATTTCTGCAATTCTATATTAAAATATCAAATAATGAATTGTTGATATGAATGTTGTTACAAAGAACTTTAATGGTATACTTATATGTATTGATTGGTCATCAAGTGAAGTGGTGTCTAACCCTTGAATTTTCATTAACCTATCTATTTATCATTATTATGATTGTGTTAATATTTTAATTTTATTATGTTTATTAGAATCTACTTCATGAAAGTTTGGCATGAGCATGACATTAATATTCAAATACAAAATCAGAATCCCTACAAACATATGACGAGAATGTGATATGATTTTCAAAGCCATCATTGTCAAATGTTGAAATTGGCAACAAAAAAGGCTTCTCATTTATTTTTCCCTTAATTAAATTAGAAGGAAATTGTAATTCCACACCACAAGATAACTTGTAGGAGTTAACTGAGTTAGGAAGAATTAGTTAGCTTTGTCAATTCGAGTTGGGGGTCAAACTGGATACATGTAGAGTTCACTCTAAGTTTTAGGGGGTCTAGTTACATTTTATTTTGATTTGTAATTAGCTAAATCAATTATTTGAGTTAAAATCAATTTAACTAGTTCCAACTCGGAGATGAGCTAGTGAGAGGTCAAGTGAATTAAATATGATTTAATTTAGATGCAGTGATCAATCAGATAACTGATAATTCGCTATAAATAGTTGTTGCATGTTAGTTCCAAGTGTTTTACGGAAATCAAACCTACGGATAAGTATGCTTTCCTTAAGTGTGGTGGTATCACTTAGAACAATAGAAAGAAAGATATCTGACCTTTTCCTTAAAATGAATAGATAAGGGAAGAAAACCTACTTGTAATCTGTTCACTTTTCCTCGCCTCCCTTCGTCGCTTCCGTCGCTCTCTATCGAACTGAACTCGCTTGATTGGTACTTGCAATGGTGAATAGAAGAGAGAAAACGACATAAAGGCAAATGATCTATTCATGTTAAACAAACTGAATTGATTTCATTTGTAAATATACATATAACATCATTGACACATGCATTAGGGAAGGAACAAATGTCTTATTATGAAGTATAAGGAAAAATTCCAACCAATTGATCCATTTGATGTCAGTCACTCCAGCTTTAGTCCCATCTTCATCACTCCAGCAACATAACATTACGTGCAGACGAAACTTCCAAGAGTTGTGATCTCACCAACATAAATCTACTTAATACAATTTCTTGCCCTCTTGTGCACTATGATGAGTGCTCTATTTATAAGTAGATGAAGGTAGTTTGAAATTAATGAATCATTGAATTACTTTTCCAAAAATGGATGAAGAGGTTTCCTTGTTCATGGGAATAGGATGATAAGAGGTTTAATGGCTCCACAGTGTCCATATTAGAAGCTATTAGATGAGGTGAAAGCTGGAACAACTTCTAGAAGCCACTAGAGGTTGGGAAGATTCCTGGAATCCAATGAACAATTCGATCCCAGTCAACCAACTCAGCTTAAAGTGGGCTTAGATACTCTGCAACACAGCCTTGCATGGGTGTAGATGCTCTGCAAAACAGTTACTGCAGTCTAGGGGTGCACTGATGGCTCAATGGGGCACTTCAACTGGCATCTAAGCAATGAAACTTTCATGAAGGAAAACCACCAATGGAATGACTTATTTAGGGCATGTAGCAACTAATTTAGAGTATGATAAACTCTACTTGATATTGATATGGGTTTTGGGATGACTCCCAAATTGACCTGTAACAACTGCCCCCTAAAGCATGAAGTCAAAAGTGGTAATGTTGATTGATATGCTTTATGATGTGATGAGTAGGATCTGAAGCAGACGGTGACCTACATCAATTACAATACATTACATCATGATATATTTTCATCTTAGACATTAATTGTTGAGGGAGGTCTTATCACTCTGCTAGATAACCAAGGCTGAGGAAGGAATCCCAACAGAGGTAACCACAAACCAAGCTTTTGACTTGATAGCTAGCCTTATCAAGCCAGAGAGGGCTCTCTCCAAAAGGGTCACAGCCAAGAGAGCTGGAGAAATTAGGGTTTTATGCTAGATATAAAGTGCATGGGGTTGTTTTGAATTGATTTGGTTGGGGAAATCACTGAATTAAGGAATTAGGTCAAGGAAATCTAGGTCAGGGCAAATGAGTTAGGGTTGCAGGGATCAACAAGGAAAGGTAGGTACAATGCAAATCACTTGAAGGAAATGGGTGTGGAATGCTTTTGAAATTTTAAGAAGGCCGAGAAAAGCATAAGAGGTGTATTTTTCTCAGACAGAAGATAATGAACAAAATATGATCAGTTACCAAAAACAAAGCATGGAAAACATGTATTCTGAATTTCTAACTTGTAAAAAATCATAATATAGAAATGAAAGTGAACATGAGCACAATACTTTCAAACATATGATACTGAAGAAGAAACAATGAAATACATTCAATACCACAGGTATCCCATAAATGTAGCTGCAACTCCTCTTTATTAGCTTGGCCAAAACTAAATACAAAGTTTCCTTGATCAACTAGCAAAAATCAAACTGATTCCAACTTTTAAAAATGAGTCAAAAAGTACAATATACAGGCCTCAAAAAAACTCTCCCAACCTTAAGGGTCGAATCCATGAGAGGAGGAGCCGATCCACCAAAGTCTGAACTGAAACCTAGAGTGTAGGGTGGTGAAAGTGACTCAACCCTAACTTTTTGCAAACTGATTCATTACACCTCATTGTGAGTTTTAACCTAATGTATTTACCCAAGGTAATAGTAAAAACATGATTATTACATTGACATTCATCAATTAAATAGGTGAAATCATCATTTCCCAAAATAAAAGTCAAATTTTCAATGAAAATTCAAAAATATCAACAAACTGTCAAATGCGCCTTTTCCTGGTCAAATACACCCTCTCTGTTCAAGGCTGAATTTGGGTGCCTTCCTGATGTCAAAATTTTCTCCAAGATGGTTTGTTGGAAAGCCCTTCTTCCATAACTACCTTTAGTTTGCAAAATGATGCCCATTTTCCCAGTCAAAAATCACTTCTCCCAAGACTGGTAAACGCGCAGCGACCAGGCCCAAAATGAGGCAGAAACATGGTTTTTTTCCCTTTTCACTGAACAGTTTGCCTCCAAATGCTTAGAAAAGGCATAGGTTTGATGTCCTCATCATTCTGAATCTACTGATTATGCCCATTTTCTCATTAAATTCCCCCAAAAAGAGTGCAATGTCCTAGGTGCTACGGGTTTGACACTTTGACTATGATAAAAATATCCTCAAAAACACATAATTTCACAAATTTGCAAAATTTGCCCAAAACTTTTCAAAATTGGTGGGAAGATGTCTGATCATGTGTTTGAGGCATGGGGTGTTACCTCAGCAAGTATGTCTAGCCTCCTTTTCTCCTCTTGCTTGGTCAAGGCTTATATTTTTGCATTGGCTTGTCTAAGCTTTTCCCTTGCAATTTTGTCTCTTGCAGTAGTGTTTTCCATCCTCCTTTCTATGTAATTCTTTGTTTTCTATCTTCCTCCTACAATTTATCTTCCTCCTATGTTTGGCTTCCTCTCCTTTCTTTCTTCTTCCATAGGTGCCTTTAGTGTCAAAACCCTAGGGAGGTGTGATGAGGTGGAATGTGATTTTTTAGGACTAGGGAATGGGATAGGGTAATTTAAGGGAGATGAGGGTAGGGATTTATGAATTAGGGAATGTGACAGGGAGTAGGGATATATAGGGTTTTGGGATAAGGGATTTATCACTGATTTAGGGAATTTGGAGCCTAGGTAACTAGTGTACCTAGGGCTTAGGGTTTTAAGGAAATGAAGGCTTAGGGAAAGGGAATGTCACTATAGGGGTTTGGGAAATGGTAGAATAAAATGGGGGAAGGGTTATGAAGGTTTAGGGAGTGAAATTGAAGTGTAAATTAGGCTTTTAGGGAAACTAGTGTTTCACATTAGAAGAAAACACCAAATTTCTTCTAAACAAACTTATGCATCCAAAATGACATTTGATGAAGATGAGTGAAGAATGAAGCAAATGTGCACTTACTAGTTTGCTGGAGGCATGAAGAATTGTTGTTGAAGGTTTGGAAGCAAATTTGTGAGGTTTTAAGGTCTGGCAACCAATTTTTGAAGGAACTGGGTAAATGTGTAGCATCTCTGGCAAACGCGTAGCGCCGTTAAGAAATGCACTGCACTTTCAGTCAAATGCGCAGTGCCAATGCAACACCTTTTTGAAGACCACATTTGGAGGCCTTCCCTGTGTCCAAATGGGGCCCATGATAGCTCGTTGGAAATATTATCCTGTCTACTTTCCAAATATACCTTTTTTTTCTTATTGGAGTTGATTTTCCTTGTCAAAAATTAATTCTCCCAAGACTGGTAAAAAAGTGTAGAATGAGGGTGCATAAATGAAGAGTGATGTTGCAGGAAACTTTTGGAGGCCTTCCTCAACTCCAAATTGAGCTCATGATAGATCATTGGAAATATATTCCAGTATAGTTTTCATTTGAATTATCAGGAAAGTCATTTGGACAATCCAGCTAGGAGAAAAATTTATTTTCCCAAGGTCACTCTAGAAGTGCATCAACTTTCCTATGGCACCGGTCGTTTTGACATTTCTATAAAACCATGACACCTGTGTAAAAAATGAAGGGGATTTTTCTTCCTTGAATTATGATGGACAAAAACCTCTGTCAGTTTTTCTAAATTCATCTTTGTTTGGCTAGAAACAAAGTTTGAAGTAAAACTGGCCCTATGAGTGGCAAATGACTTGACCCTTGGAATGATTTCCTAAAAAATGATGGAGACATGATCTTATGGGTTGAAATGGCCTCATAGTTACTGATATGACCTAAATTATGCCTCCTCTACTCAAATGTCTCTGTTTCCATAACAAACCCTAGCTCAATGGGAGAGGAAATTAGGATTTAGTGCTTCTGAGCAATGATGACTTGGGCACCCTTGGGAAAAATGGTTAAAAAATGAAGCGAGGTCAATGATAATGACGGAGATTAGGTGAAATTAGAGTAAAATAAGGCGGGATGGGTGGGATGTACATACCAGTGCTAACATCGGCTCTAGATGGGGATGGTAGCTCCTTGGAGGTGCCAAGAACCACATATCTTTGAATTTGTAGATCAATGCCTTATCCATTGGGCAATGGAGTCCAATATGTAAACTAAAACTAAAACTGAAACTAAAAACACACTGCAAACTTCAACCCACACTAACAGATCATCAACGCCTTAGGGCCTTCACGTCGGGCTTCAAACCTTGATCAATTCTGTCAACACTTGATGAAAATAAAATAAAATCAAACTGAAATGATACCAACCTACTCTAATCTGTTGCACAATTTCTGATTAGGTGAAATGATCCTTCCAGTGTAACCAATCCAGGAGATAGCTACTTATTGAAGTTTTGCTCTCATTTTCCTCGAGTAGGCAAAATGATGTACATGTAGACAACTCACAATAAAAACTAAAACCAAGGTTTATGCCGACAAACAAGACAACATTAATTTTCTCCAATGATTGCAAAATAATATCGAAGGGATCTTGAAAATATTGAAGCATTACCTTGTCTTGCGATCCAACAACAAAAATACAAGTACTCCCTTCATTTTGATATGAAACAACACTTGTTTTTTGATCAATAGGAAGGCGTAGGGAAGTACAACCTTCTGTTATCTGAGTGTTGGCTGGAAATTTCTTAAGCATGAGAAATTCTGACTCAATCTCTGGCATTTTGTCTCTCTCAAGTTCATACTCCTTAAATTCATATTCTAAGTCATCCTTAAACAAGAAACATTATTCAATATTAACAAACATGACAGTCCTATCATATTCATGAAATACAATAGTATCTGCCAGCTTATCTCCTTGCAGGGAATCATCATCATAAATTGGTTTACTCACAAAAATTTCCTGTATAGTTTCATCAAGCTCCTCATCGAAATTATCTTCAGATTTATTGTACTTAGCTAAATTAGGTTCAGGAGAAACTTCATCAAATATGAACATTGAAAAAGGAGATTGTCTTTCTTCATGATGATCTATAAATCTAGTTTCAGGATTGTCCTCATTTAAAATTATATTTTCATTTTAAAAAATGAAAGAAGTTTTACCAACACTTTCTTAACTATGTGAACACTGCAAACCCACTTTAGCTTGCACTGTAATATGACTTTTCTTATCTATCTCATCTTCAGACATAGGAGAAAGTAATTTTGGTTTTCTTTTGATAACATAGTAATTGTTTTCTTTCTCTCCTAAAGATTCACAAGGATGCTGAATATCTTCTTTAACCTTTGGCTGATCAACTTGTTGTACTGTTGCAAGAATTGTCTCTTGTGGGAAGTCTTTATGAACATCAAGACAATATAAATCATCTTTTTCTTCCATGAGAGAAAACATTTTCTCTTTTTGGTGATGAAAAGGATTGTCATGCAAAGCCTCCAAGATCTCTTCATCCATGAACTCATTATCATAATAATAATCCTCTAGGTTTCGAATGAAAACCTCAAATTGATCACAAAAATTATTAACCAAAGATAAAGAAGGGCAAGACTCCTTATATTTTTCATAAAATATTGAATGGAAAAATCTAAGAGAACAAACACTGGTAGGTGGCAAACCTTCATACCAAGATCGTGCTTTTCCTTCAAGAGAATCCATGAACATCTTTAAAAGATAATCTTCAGGAAATTCAATCTTCAACTTGCGTGTATGCATGTGAAATTTAACTAGATGTAAAGCAACATCATTCCTATGATCATCTTTAAACATAGGTAAATTACTTTGCCAATCTACCTTAGGCATTTTATTTTGGAAACATGGAATGTGATCTCGACTCATGGGAGTATACCTTCTTGCAACAATTTCCATCTTGAAAATTCTTGAAGCTACTGATCTTCATGCAATGGAGTCGCGATGAAGTGTTGATTTTCTGGATCTTGTAGTCAATGAAGTCGCCAGGTGAATGGTTTAGCATTCATATATGTCCAACTGTTGTTCACCATCAACAATTTGATCTAAATATTTGTCGTTCTTTCCCAGGGAATATTTTCCTTTTTGCCTCCCTAGAAATGACGCCAAGATGTTATCACTCCACCAGATTCCCAAGGCTGAGGAAGGAATCCCAACAGAGGTAACCACAAACCAAGATTTTGACTTGATAGCTAGCCCTATCAAGCCGAGGAGGGCTCTCTCCAAAAGGGTCACATCCAGGAGGGCTGGAGAAATTAGGGTTTTATGTTAGATATAGAGCGCAGGGGGTTGTTTTGAATCGATTTGGTTGGGGAAATCACTGAATTAAGGAATTATGTCAAGGAAAGCTAGGTCAAGGAAAATGAGTTAGGGTTGCAGGAATCAATGGGGCAAGGTAGGTACAAGTAAAATCACTTGAAGGAAATGATTGTGGAATGGCTTTGAAACTGTAAGAAGGCTGAAAAAATCATAAGAGATGTATTTTTCTTAGATAGAAGATAAATGAACAAAATATGATCAGTTACCCAAAACAGAGCATGGCAGACATGTATTCTGAATTTCTAACTAGTAAAAAATCATAATATAGAAAGGAAAGTGAACATGATCACAATACAATCAAACATATGATACTGAAGAAGAAACAATGAAATGCTTTCAATACCACAGGTATCCCATAAATGTAGCTGCAACTCCTCTTTATTAGCTTGGCCAAAACTGAATACAAAGCTTCCTTGATCAACTAGCAAAAATAAAACTGATTCCAACCTTTGAAAATGAGTTAAAAAGTACAATGTATAGGCCTCAAACAGCCTCTACCAACCTCAGGGGTCTAATCCATGAGAGGAGGAGCTGATCCACCAAAGTTTGAATTGAAACCTAGAGTGTAGGGTGGTCAAAGTGACTCAACCCTAACTTTTTGCAAACTGATTCATTACACCTCATCATGAGTTTTAATCTAATGTATTTACCCTAGGTAATAGTAAAAACATGATAATTAAATTTTCATTCATAAATTACATAGGTAAAATCATCATTTCCCAAGATAGAAGCCAAATTTTCAATGAAAATTCAAAAATATCAGCAAACTGTCAAACACGCCCTTTCTTGGTCAAACACACCCTCTATGTTCAAGGTTGAATTTGGGTGCCTTCCCGGTGTCCAAATTTGCTCCAAGATGGATTTTTGGAAAGCCATTCAAGTATAATTTCTAGAAATACCTTCATTTTTCAAAATGAAACCCATTTTCTCCGTCAAAAATCACTTCTCCAAAGACTAGTAAAGGCGTAGCGACGAGGCCAAAAATGGGGCAGAAACATGGGTTTTTGATGGTTTTTTGCCTTTTTCATTGACCAGTTTGCTTCCAAATGCTTAGAAAATGCATAGGGTTGATGTCCTCATCATTATGAATCTACAAGTGGTGGCCATTTTCTCATTGTATTCCCCAGAAAAGAGCGCAACGTCCTAGGTGCTGCGCGTTTGACACTATGACTATGCTAAAAATATCCTCAAAAACATAGAATTTCACAAATTTGAAAAATATGCCCAAAATTTGTCAAAATTGGTGGGAAGATGGTTGATAATGTGTTTGAGGCATAGAGTGTTACCTCAGCAAGTATGTCTAGCCTCCTTTTCTCGTCTTGCTTGGTTAGGGCTTCAATTTTTGCATTGGCTTGTCTAAGCTTTGCCCTTGCAATTTTGTCTCTTGCTGTAGTGTTTTTCATCCTCCTTTGTATGTCATTATTTGTTGTCTGTCTTTCTCCTACAATTCATCTTCCTACTTTGTTTGGCTTCCTTTTCTTTCTTTCTTCTTCCATAGGTGCCTTTAGTGTCAAAACCCTAGGGAGGTGTGATGAGATGGAATGTGATTTTTTAGGACTAGGGAATGGGATAGGGTAATTTAAGGGAGACGAGGGTAGGGATTTATGAATTAGGGAATGTGACAGGGAGTAGGGATATATAGGGTTTTGGGATAAGGGATTTATCACTGATTTAGGGAATTTGGAGCCTAGGTAACTAGTGTACCTAGGGCTTAGGGTTTTAAGGAAATGAAGGCTTAGGGAAAGGGAATGTCACTATAGGGGTTTGGGAAATGGTAGAATAAAATGGGGGAAGGGTTATGAAGGTTTAGGGAGTGAAATTGAAGTGTAAATTAGGCTTTTAGGGAAACTAGTGTTTCACATTAGAAGAAAACACCAAATTTCTTCTAAACAAACTTATGCATCCAAAATGACATTTGATGAAGATGAGTGAAGAATGAAGCAAATGTGCACTTACTAGTTTGCTGGAGGCATGAAGAATTTTTGTTGAAGGTTTGGAAGTGAATTTGTGAGGTTTTAAGGTCTGGTAGACAACTTTTGAAGGAACTGGGTAAACGCGTAGCACCTCTGGAAAACGCGCAACATCGTTGAGAAATGCACTTCACTTTCAGTCAAATGTGCAACGCCACTGGAAAACATGCAACTCCAATTCAACACCTTTTTGCAGACCACATTTGGAGGCCTTTCCGGTGTCCAAATTGGGCCCAGGATAGCTCGTTGGAAAGAGTATCTTGTCTAATTTATAAATATACCTTTGGTTTATGATTGAAGATGATTTTCCTTGTCAAACATTAATTCTCCCAAGACTGGTAAAAAAGTGAAGAATGAGGGTGCAGAAATGAAGAGTGATGTTGTAGGAAACTTTTGGAGGCCTTCCGCAACTCCAAATTGAGATCATGATAGCTCATTGGAAAGATCTTCCAGTATAATTTTCATTTAATGTATCAAAAAATTCATTTGGACACTACAGATAGGATAAAGCTTGATTTTCTTAAGGCCACTCCAGAAGTGCAACAAATTTCCTGTGGCACTGATATTTTTGACATTTCTCTAAAACCATGACACCTGTGTAAAAAATGAAGGAGGTTTTTCTTCCTTGAATTATTATGGACAAATTCCTTTCTCATGTTTTCTAAATTCATCTTTTTTTGGTCAGAAAATTAGTTTTAACTAAACCTGGCCCTATTTGTGGAAAATGACATGACCCTTGGAATGATTTCTTAAAAAAAGATGGAGACATGATATTATGAGTTGGAATGGCCTCATAATTATTGATATGACCTACCTTATTCCTCCTCTACTCAATTGTCTATGTTTCCATAGCAAACCCAAGCTCAGTGGGAGAGGGAATTAGGGTTTAGTGCATGTGAACAATGATGACTTGGGCACCCTTGGGAAAAATGGTTAAAAAACGAAGCAAGGTCAATGATAATGACAGAGATGAGGTGAAAGCAGACTAAAATAAGGCAGGATGGGTGGAATGTAAATACCAGTGCTAACAGGAGGCATACCCATACTCAGCACATAAACTATCATAACATCAGAAAATTGTCTACAGATATAGACCCATGGTAGAATGACCATCTGAGTAAAGACCATCATACGGATGATTTGGTACTACTCCTGAAATTTCAGCATGAACGGATGAAACTATATTCGGGGTCTTCTATCTCATTCACTCGATCGATTAAGTACACGTCTAACCATGCAAATATGTGATTTGAAGTCGAACATTAGAATACATCATCTAATTACCAGCCAATGATGTAAGCCATTAACATATGCGAGAGAAACCACCGTTGATGATAATGGCTCTCAAGGTACTGTAATACATTCTGCATGGTGTGAATAGATGATTTTATGTCGAACACCATACAAAGTCTTTCGGTCGAAGGCCTTTGATGTCAACTTGTCACCGGAAGCGAGAAACTTGTCGTTGATGTAAGCAAGCTCCAAGGTGTTGAAAAGTTGTTACTAAGTCAACTTCCTAGATAATGAGCTGATGTCAACAGGAAGCGACTCGTCGCAGGAGGGCCTTGATGTATCCCCCATCAATGACATGAAACAAGAGTAATTATTTTAGAGACAGAATGTGATTGATGAAGCAATGTTCAGATAGCGGTCATGAAATGAAGGTTTATGAGTATTGCAAAGGATGACGAATAACTGAGTGACTTCTCTTGAACATATCAGTGACACTAAATGAGTTGGAAGCAATGACCCAAAACCGAAGTGATGGATGGTGTGATAGACCATAGGTATGATAGACAATCAAGAAGATTACCCAACCCCAAAGTCACGAAGATGAAGTGAATGAGTGTCATGTTCAAGAGTGACTTGCTACCATAAAGTGTTTTATCCCTTTCCAATTTTCCCCAGTCATTGTTTACCAGTGCCTCTTTATTTTTTAACAAGCTTGAGGAGGATAAAATATGCTTTTTGTATAATTCCACCCTTTGGGTGAATCCATAATTATGTGATGCTTTAATGAGTCTAGCAAAGGTGAAACTTGATCTTGTCATGATGGACAAGTTTGTCGCTATTTAATGTTTTAACAAGTCTAACGATAGTGAAAACTCAATCCTTTGTCATGTTTAGAGAGTTTGAAAAAGGGAAAAAAAGAAAACTCTACAAGTTATTTTTTGTAAAATTGTCCCTCATATCAGAAAAAGCATAAAATAATACCTAAGAGAACCTCCTAGCCATGTTTGACTAGGGTTTTCCTTTTTCGTAAAATAATCTCTCTCAGTCCGAAAAAGGGTTAAACTTATACTGAGTAGATGTCGTTTCAATTTCTTTTACGAGCTCGAAAGGACAAGTGCTCAAAAATACTTTCATATTTTGGGAGTCTGAAAAGAGTTGGAAGAGAAATCCATGGTTTCTCTTTTTGTAAGTTCTAACGAGTTAGAAATACTCTTATAGCCGACTTTCAATTTAATTAACGAGCAGGAAAAGACAGAAATAACTCGATATTTTCATGTGCGTTTTACGAGCATGAAAAGAATAGAAAAAGAAGCTCGGGATTTTCATGATTTTAACGAGTCTTGAGAATAATAATGGAAATGGACTCGATCTAGGTTTCATTTTTATACAAACTTGAAACATAGGAAAAATTATGCTTGAGAGTAGTTTCATTTTTACACAAGCTTGAAACATAGGAAAAATTATGCTTGAGAGTGGTTTCATTTTTACACAAGCTTGAAACGTAGAAAAATGTGCTTGAAATAGGTTTTTTTAATTTTTACACAAGCTTGAAACAAAGGAAAAATCATGCTTGAAAGTGGTTTCATTTTTACACAAGCTTGAAACATAGAAAAACATGCTTGAAATAAGTTTGTTTCAATGCCCCCCAAACATAACTTGCAAGAGCATATGCCCCCCTAGCTTAATCTCATTCACTTAAGTAAACTACTGGTTACTAATAGCTGGATGGAATGAAGGCTCATTTACGAGATGATATTAAATAATCGACTTAATTAGGAGAGGTGACACAAGAAAAAAACTATGCTCATGGAACCTTGTTTCATTTTTTAATGAGCTTGACACAAGAAAAGGAACTATGCTCATAGGAACATGTTTCATTTTTTAATGAGGTTGACACAGTAAAAGAACCATCCTCATGACCTGATTCATTTGTTAATGAGGTTGACACAATAAAAGAACCATCCTCAAGACCTGATTCATTTTTTCACTAGGTTGACACAGTAAAATAACTATCCTCAAGACTTGATTCATTTTTTAACGAAGTTGACAAAGTAAAAGAACTATCCTCAAGACCTGATTCATTTTTTTATGAGGTTGACACAGTTAAAGAACTATCCTCAAGACCTGATTCATTTTTTAACGAGTTTGACACAGGAAAAGAACTATCCTTAATGACATGATTCATTTTTTAACAAGGTTGACACAGTAAAAGAACTATCCTCAATTACCTGATTCATTTTTTAATGAGGTTGACACAATAAAAGAAATATCCTCAACATAGTTTCACCTAGCCTTTCTATTTTGGAATCATTGGGAATCTTCCTTAATTCAAATGAAGTGGAATATATCATATTGCAGGTGTTTATTTTTGCGATTTTCGTCGATGTCGTAGGTGATGGTAATGAAAAGGTGCCCATTAGGGAAGAATCCTTAAAGAGCCCTACACCAATGTTCTGAAGCGATGGTGGGGGTGCGTGAACAAACAGAGTGCTTCCAGTTTCCTGGGAACCAGAGGCGAAGAAGGAGATTTGATCACTGACTGTGATGCTTCCCTTGTCGGGGAAGAAGACCATACGAAAGTAAGTAGATACTACAACAACCATAGTGCAAACCCACAGTCGTCCAAGTAATATATTATAGTCAAGGGGTCCGTCAATGACCTCAATTTCAATAGTAACTGATTTCCCCCCTAGTTCTACTTGCAGGTTACTAAGAATTCTACAAGGCTTCTATGTACGACTATTAAAAGCTTTCAACGTCATAGGTGATGGTGAGATATTCGTCGAGCCAAGTGACTTCCAACAACTCATAGACATTATACAAGTAGATGTGCTTTCATCAATGATAGTGTGATGAATGAGGTGATTCATGACATGTACTTGAATCAAGAATGCTAATTGTGTTGGCAGTTATGGCACATAGCCCGCGTGATTAATGACTACAATATTATAATCTGTCAGATCGATTCCACCAATTACCGACAACAAAGCCTGCTTCTGGGAGGGAAAATTCTGAAGAACCTCAAGTGTTGACATAACATAAGGTGACTAAGCTAGATCTTCAACTACGTTATAATTGTCAGTTGCATGAGCTCGAGGGTTGAATGTCGATTTATGAACAACTCCCTTCGGCAGCTTTATTTCTAAATCTGGAATGATAGGCGGTAGAGCCGGATCAGATGAAGTCAAAGTCGAAGTGGTAGGTTGGTCTGTAGCCTGACCATTCGAAAATGACATCAAATTATTGTAATATTTACTTAGATCAGACACCAAAACATCAGTTTTGGGTTTAGTGGCGGATAGAGTAAGAACTTGCGAACTATAAGCAAGATCCGTAACAACCATATGTTTTTCCAGGTTCAGAAAAGGATTTGTCAACACTACATATGTGGCAAAAGTATTAAGAAGCTTTGAGACTTCTAATAGGTGAGGATCATCTCACATAAAATTCTCCTCATTACATATCAAGCAAGGGTAACTAGGTTTTTGAAAAGAATCAGATGAATTTTCCTACGAGGGTGAATTTGATTTCTTCTTATATTTCCCCTTCTTCTTACTTCTAGGTTGCTTGTCACTTTTTCCTTTGTCAGATGACACAAAATTTATTTCAGAAGAAGACGCAAGATCAGATGCAATAGGGGTTTGATTTGAAATAGCAAGTGTAGAACCAAATGGTCGAATTGCTGCCAGACTGCTAGCAGAACCAATCACATGATCGCCGACATGAATGTACTTACCAGATGGAGAAGGAGGAGCAGTAAAATTTGGTCGCAACGCATTTGGAATATTTTCATAGAGCGTGCCAGACTGAGTGTAAATCAAATCTAGATACTGGGCACGAGAAATTAATCTCTTAAGTGACAACACCGCCTTTGGCCTATCCTCGGTAATAGATGGAAACAAGGATTTTATAAACCACTCAGCTAAAAATTGATAGGGAGAAAATGTTTTAACTATTTGACAATGATGACGCCACTCATGTATATGATCTAATATATGAGTAGCAATAATCTGTTTAAAGTTGGTCAAAATTTCCGTTCCAATTTCATATCTGATGGGTAACTGGAAGTGGGTTAAAAAAGTAGTGGCTAAAGTTGTAAATTTATCAAAAGAAGCTCGTGGTAATTCAATGTATGACTTCACAGCTGGAACAGTAAGCGTTCGTTGGAAAAGACGCAGTCTAACGGAATCATCATTTAAGGAATTTGATGAACACCATAAATGATAATTCATGACATGCGTAGACTGGTATTCTCCAGAATTTTGATTGAATTTTGGAATGTTGGAAGGTAATTTATGAGGAATCACCGACCACCAAGGTAAATAATGAATGGGATCATTTGTGAGACAGTTTAAATCAGGTAACTCTAATGTTGCAACAAATGACAACTGTCGATTTATGTAGAGTTGAACATAACAAGGATAATATGAAATCACCTGGGAAATAGGATGTTGTGTACCAACAAATGGATTTTGTTGTTGGTAACCCAGATAGGGGTAGGATTGTTAACCGGGACCTGGATAATTTTGAAACTATTAAAATTCGAATCTGATAAAACTGCTGTCCACCAGGATAATTCGGACCAGATTGTGAATAGATGGGGCCAGTAGAAGTTCATGACAAAGGTAAACTAGCCCATAGTTGTGAAATTCCTGATACATATGATTGTTGAATACTGGCCTGGGAAGACGGAGTCTGTAGACCTGAAACTTTAGGGTTAGGGGTTGAAGGACCCACTTGAGAAGACTGAGCAACAACCATAGAAGTAATAACAGGCGTAGTAGGTACAGATGCAACAGGTTGAATTTGTTGATATTGATACACAACCGTTTGTGGCTGAAGAGGAAAAGTAGGCTGCCATTAAAAAAAATGCATTCCAACATATGATTGACCTAAAAATGATGGAGTACTGGCATATGGCTCGAACATCTGTGTGCCTCCAACATATGGAGTATAAGGATATTACACATACTGACTTTCATATGATGGGTATCCAGCAAATATTGGATAATATGGACGATAATTGGATGGACCAACCTGATATTGAGCTGATGATGTCAATAAAGGATCAGGTCGTTCAATACTCGTAAGATATGAACCAGATAAAATTCCAGATGATGACATGGGCGAAGTCCATGCACTGGAGGAGACACCATAGTAGGTTCCATTTAAATCCTGGTAACCTAGTGGAATGGGCGAACCACCATAAAGATGAGACTCGAGTGTTGTATAAAACATCGAAGATGAAGCAATAATAAATGTTGTCGCAACTGTAACAGATGGTACAGTCTGGGATGCTGTCTCAGCCATGGTTAAGTAACCAAGAAAATACTCTAACGAATCTACAGGAACTTGAGAGTGAACAAGATCAACAGGAGCAGAGTAGGTTAAACGAGGAAAAGACAGATACAAATGAAGCCCCGACCCAAAATGAGTGGGAGATGAAGGGGTTGTCTCTTCTTGAAGTTCTTCCTCTATTGAAATCAAACCAGGTGGAGGTACTTCACCGTCAGGCCCAACATAAATTTCAAGCGGTAAAATCTGCAATAAAGAGGAAGACTCAATGGTTACAGATGAATGAGGATGAGACAGTTGCACTGGAACAACTTCTTATTTTTCAACTTCGGGATCAAGATGTTCTGGTAAAATAAAAATAGGTTTTGGATCAACTTCCAGTTGAACAAGCTCGGGTTCTGGATTTACGTTTCATTGTATTTAATTTTAGTGTACTTAGGTAACTGTGAGGGTTCCGTCTCGACAATAGCAGATAAAACGGGATTAGTCGAAACGACTCGAGACTCGGTACTCAAAGCATAAGATGAATCTGTTAAATTAGATCAAGATGTAGCACCAAAGGTTCCAGAGGTACCAGACTCGGTAGGACGAGCTTGCCTTCGTCTACTAGGTGTAGCTTCTAGCAGTAAAGGTGGTTTATTCGCTGTCCTACACGAACGACGGGGAAAGGGTTGATCTTCTTCCACGATTTCTGATTGATTTTCATACAAAAGAAAATAATTAGAAAGAGGGTAATGCTAGGAAAAAGGTTTACCAAGCAACTGTGAACTGCAATATACCACCCCAGTAAACCAAGGACTTATGTACGTGCATGAAATCTCCCCTAATGTTGTGTTCGGTGTATCACAATGTACAAGGCAGACGAATCAGTTACCTATGGATGGTAAGCAACCTAAAGTTATCCTCCGAAATATACTCAATGGTACGTGGTGGCCCAATCTGTATTAGCACTATCTAATGCAAAAACCAACAATGAGAGCATCCCCTTATACTTTTCGTACTAGAACACTGGCCGATATACCCGAAAGTACGTGGACTAGCTTCGATATACTTACGTACGTGGAATGAGGTATCACACTCAGAATGTATCGTATAAAATTAATGACAACTGCTATGTTTAATGACGCTGGAACACGTCTCTAACCTATACCTCTAAATGTTATCATTAAGTTACAATGTTTCCTTATATAAATTCAAATAAATTTTATGTTGATCTTGTTTATCATTTTGTATTTCAGGTTCACCGCGAGATTATTGAACATTCCTAGAATGCAATTAAAATGATAAGCATTCGTTTCGAATTGATTTTCGACAATGAAAAACTAGCTACAAGGGATAGAGAAATCAAATTGTAAACAATCAATAATGAGCACATCTAAATGAAAATTCCCTAAACTATTCTTATGAAGCACTCACAATCTCTATATGAAAATGCATGCGTTTCTTTTCAATTTCTTTTAAATTTACATGAATGAAAAAGAAACTGTAATGCACAAACAATCACTCAATACTTTCAAGAAAAACGAAGACTGAAACAACAATTCCTCTTTCCAAAAATAAAGAGCTGATCAAATGTAAAATTTAACTTTGGAACTATTTGACAATGAGAAAGAAAACAAAAAGAAACATATCAAACAAATATCCAAAGTGAGACAAGAACAGTAGAAGCAATCGAGTCTCTAGAGGCAATCAAACATTTGAAACTTCAGAAAATAAGACACTGAAATGAATTGCAAAAGACAAAATATGATAGATTTTGGTTGGTCACAGGAGAAACACACCCGCTGAGTGGGAGACAATGCGTTGCAAAGCATTGTCCCTAAGCCAACAATGCTATGCAGAGCACTGTGTCAAGACCAACAGTGCGTTGGTGCCAAAGGAAACTCTAAAAAAGCAATCAAACACACTACTTTTGCTAAAAAACATTCAAATGATTGAAATTAAGCAAGTAAAGTCTATTAGAGGCTGATGGATAAGGATAAAAGCACTAGGGACGATTCGTCAAGTCCCACTGTGGTTTCCAATTTTTTTTACGGAAATCAAACCTATGGATAAGTATGCTTTCCCTAAGTGTGATGGTAGCACCTAGAACAATAGAAAGAAATATATCCGACCTTTTCCTTAAAATGAATAGATAAGGGAAGAAAACCTACTTGTAATCTGTTTGCCTCCCTTCATCACTTCTGTCGCTCTCAATCGAACTAAACTCACTTGATTGGTACCTGCAATGGAAAATAAAAGACATAAAACGACATAAAGGAAAATGATATATTCATGTTAAACAAATTGAATCAATTTCATTTGTAAATACACATATAACATCATTGAAACATGCATTAGGAAAGGAACAAATGCCTTTATTATGAAGTAGAAGTAGAATTTACAACCACTTGATCGATTCGATTTCACTCACTCCAGATTCAATCCCATCCTCATCACACCAGCAACATAGCATTACGTGCAGACAACACCTCCAAGAGTTGTGATCTCACCAACATAACTCTACTTAATACAAATTCTTTCCCTCTTGTGCACTATGATCAGTGCTCTATTTATAAGTAGATAAAGTTAGTTTGAAATTAATGAATCATTGAATAGATTTTCCAAAAATGGATGAAGAGTTTTCCTTTTTCATGGGAATAGGAGGATAAGAGGTTTAATGGCTCCATGGTGTCCATATTTGAAGCTATCAAATGAGATGAAAGCTAGAACAACTTCTAGAAGCCACTAGAGGTTGGGAATATTCTCGGAATCCAATGAAAAATTCGCTCCTAGTTGACCAATGCACCTTAAAGTGGGCCTAGATGCTCTGCAACAGAGCCTTGCATGGGAGTAGATGCCTTGCAAAGCAATTATTGTAGTCTAGGGGTGTGTTGATGGCTCAATGGGGCACTTCAACTGGCATCTAAGCAGTGAAACTTTCATGAAGGAAAACAACCAATAGAATGACTTTTTAGGGCATGTAGAAACTAATATAGAGTATTATAGACCCTAATTGATAGTGATCTGGGTTACTAAGGAAGACCCAATTGATATTGGAGTTAAAGGGAAGAAAACTATCAGTTTTATAATTAGAAAATTGTACAGGTCATACATGAGCTCAACATTATGCCTTAGATGAATTGTGCAATCAATTCTTGGGAATTTCACAATTAATAGGGGCTCATTTCTGTGAGGAATGCGTAAGCGACGCTGAACAACCCAGAGGCAGGAAATTGGTTAAGTATCAGACCATTCTTGTTGGGATCAAAGTGAGACAATCAAAGATAGTGTAGAGAGCTTTCAAGCCTCAGAGAAGAATTGCATTTTTTCATATTATTGACTTAATGCAATATACAGATAGAACATTTTTTAGCTAATGCTTTCCCTAGATACATATTTGTGTTGTGCGATTGAAATTCTTTCTCTTTCTTGTTCATGTGATTATGCAATCGTAATTGGTTTCCACAATTTGTAGAAATAGATTCATTATTTTGTTTTAGCATATTACAAGATCTGTTGAATCTATTTGGCTTTTATACATGGTATTGGAGTAGGAATCACTATAGAAGAGAAAAAAAAGAGTTATTTTTGAACAAGTGAATCCAATTTGCAGATTTATTCATTAGGACCAACAACAGATCAGAATGTATTTCTCTGGATTGAGACTCAAATATGCCCTTGAGGGTAATTCAAATTACATAGCATGCAAGGACAAGATGAAGGAAATGATGGAGGACAACATATTGAAGGAATTCATAGATAGTGATATTCCCCAACCCGCAACAACAGATGCTCAACTTCTTGATGCATGGAAGAAGAATGTAGCAAAGGTGAGAAGGATTATGTTATAAGGATTTCGAGATCATATTGTCTCGAACCTCCATGGAAAGAAAACTCCATATACTGTGGAATGCCTTAAAAAATCCGTTTTAGAATAGAAACGAACATAGGAATTTGGCGCTGAAGGACAAGCTCAGAAAGATCAAGATGGAGAAGGGAGAAGCAATACCAAAATACTTAACGAAGTTCACTCAATTTCGAGATGATATTGGAAGTGTTGGTGTGATAGTTTCCCAGGATGATTTGGTGAGCCTAGCACTTCTAGGGCTTCCCAAGAGCTGGCATAACTACTAGGACTCGATGAATGGGAGGAAGAAGCTATCAGAGTGGGAGAAATTTTGGTCTAACTTGGTACAAGAAGAGATACAATGAAACACCAGAGATGGATCCTCATCAAAGACTAATGATGAGGAGAATTGTGCCTTGGATGGAAAGGTGAAGAAAGGGAAAGGGAGGGCGTCCAATTCCAAATCGGATTCCAGTCAGGAAGGAAAGAAGATAGAATTGTCAAAGGTTTAATGTTTTCACTATCATGATCTTAGAAACTATGCTACAAAGTGTTTGCACAAGAAGACTGATAAGAAACCCTCAAGAGGAGTGGTAGGTGAAGCACTTGCTTCACAGTTCGAGTTGGATTTCACCATCATCACATGCATGGTGTCATCGGTGATGGGTTCTCTGTGGTACTTTGATATTGGAGCTTCGTTCCATATGACCGAAAACAAATAATTCTTAAGTAAATTGGAGGAGAAGGATCTCCAGATGCACATGGAGATGGGATATTACGTGAGGTATAGTGCTATCGATGTTACTTTTTAGAGGGAGTCTCACATTAAAATATGTTGTGTATTTTCCTGGTTTAAAGAATAATTTGGTTTCTATTGCTATGTTGGAAGACCATGGCTATGATGTGATATTTAACAAAGGAAAGGCGTTCCTTCGTCACAAAGGCATGATACATGTGAATAATATTGGGGTTTGAGTATAGAACCTCTACAAATTGGATGTAGAAGACTATGCTGCCTTGAGCATAAAATCAGAGAAGGTGGAGAGCCGAGACATCGGTGAGTTATGGCACATAAGGTAGGGCCATCTACACCATGGTGATTTGAAGATCATGTAGCAGATTTCTACAGGACTTTCAAAGGGTGCACTTAAGCAACAATATACATGCAAAGGTTGTACATTGGGGAAGTATACCAAAGCCACCTTTCACAATAAGGAAAGTCGAGCAAAGGCGATCCTTGAGAGAGTTCACTCAAACGTGTGTAGACCGTTCTTGACAAATTCCACAACAAAACACAGGTATTATGTGATTTTTGTAGATGATTTTTCATGCAAGTGCTGTATTTTATTCATGCAGAAGAAAGATTAGACGTTCTCAAAGTTTTGTGAGTTCAAGGCACTTGTCAAGAAAGATACAGGGAAGAAGGTGAAGGCTTTGAGGAGCGACAATGACAGAGAATATGTATCTAACGAATTCAAGAAATTATGTTGTTCAGTAGGAATTCAAAGGGAATTAATAGCACCTCAAAACCCATAACGGAACGGGATTGTAGAAATGAAGAACAAAACTATTGTGGGAGCAACATGAGGGATATTGCATGATCAGGGCATATTGTTGCATATATGGGCGGAAGCATGCAACATAATAGTATTTGTGTAGAACAAAATTCCTCATCGGATACTTGGGATGAGTACACCAGAGGAAGATTTTTCAAGTACGACACCAGATGTGTCGCATTTTAAAATTTTTGTTTCATTAGTTTATTACCGTGTAACCAAAGATTTTAGGAAGAAGCTAGAGCCAACAACTGAGTTGGGGATATTTTTTGGGTACACTGATACACCTCACAACTACCAAGCATACTTACCAGCACATAGGATGACAATGGTTAGACGTGATGTGAAATTCGATGAAGAGAAGACCATGATAATTTCCCTTGAGAGGGAGCTTCAGTTGCATGCAATTGAGGAGCTTTTATCTCCAAAAGAAGAAACTCTAGATATGGAGTAGCCACAAGAAGAGGTGCAGAGAGTGGAAGCACCCACTCATGCAGAGACATCCTGAGATGGTAGGAAGCACACTAGTGAGGTTAAAACACGTTTTTTTAATGTATCTGCAATTTTGATCAAGGTGGGTCTTCTCAAAATTATGCGTAATGGGTACTCGTTAGATGTGGAATTTAATTACGCATCTAATGAGTGTATAAATTTAAATTTTGAGTAAACCTATAAGGAGATAAGCCAAAAATACAATTAAAAAAAAGTAGTTTTTCTTGTTTTCCCTCCAAAATATTTACATGTACCTCTTTTTAAATTTAAAGAATTTTGATTGGTTTACATATTATGACATGGAAATTACATAAAATTTCATGGAAACTTTTAGGCTAAAATTTCCTCTAATGATCATCAAAGGAGCATCTTCACTTGAAAAGTAAGTATGATTATATCTATGACTGAATCTACTATTAAAATGACTTCATTCTGTAAGGGGAGAAATAAATTGGTTGGGTCATCAAATTTATTTGCATGGAAGAAGAGGATATATTTGATCCCCATTGAAAATGAAGTCATTGGACATGTTAAGGGTTCAATCCCTAAACCATCAAAATAAGAAACACAAGATCTAGCGAAATATATGAAAGGGGAAATAAGGGTTCAAAGAATCCTTATCAAATCAATCAAGGATTCTATCATCCCTTATGTAGAAAAATTGGAGAAGTCAAAAGACATCTATGACAAGCTAGTAGAATTATTCTCCGTAACCACTGCAAGAGAAGTAATATCTTTGAGAACCAAGCTAAATAAGATGAAGGTATCAAAGGAAGAAGGGATAACCTCATATCTTGTGAGGGTGTCACAAATACGAGACCAATGTCAAGAGTTAGGTAAAACAATGTTCAAAAAAGAGATAAACATTGTGGTGCTCAATGCACTACCTAATGAATGGTGAAACTTTGTATCTAGCATCTATGGAAAAAAGGAAGGCACACCATTCAATGAACTCTGGTCATTTTGTAAGATTGAAGAAACCATGTGTAAGGAAAAACTGATGTAGGACCAAGCGAACAAGTTCAAGCATTATTGCCATGGATAAGAGAAAAAGAAAGTTTGTATAGTTTGGTCCTCAGAAAAATAATAAGATTGATATGTCAAAAATCCAATGTTATGGCTGTCAGGAATATGGGAATTTCAAGAGAGATTGTACAAAACTTAAGAAGGACAATAAGAAAAGGAAATAAAGGAATGAAACCCATGTCACCGAAGAAGTGCATTAGGGGAATTTTGAGGTATAAAAAGGGCCTCCTAAGGAAATTATAAAATAATAGTGGAAATAATAAAATACGATTATATTACATCATCAAATTTTAGAGGGAAAAAATAAAAAATTACTTTTTCAACTTATCTCCCTATGGGTTTACTCAAATTTCAAAAGAGAACACTCATTGGATGCATAATTTTATTCCTCATCCAATGAGTATCCATGTTGCATACTTTTGATGGACCTTGCTACATGAAAACTGAGAAATACATGAAAAATGTGATTACAATCATGTTTTTCATGTATTTCTCATTTTTCGTGTAGCACGGTCCATCAAAAGTATGCAATATGGGTACTCCTTGGATGAGGAATTAAATTTTTCATCCAACGAGTATTGTTGCTCGAATTTTGAGTAAAACCTTAGCGAGATAATTTGAAAATACAAGCTGAAAAAGTAGTTTTATTATTTTATTACTTTTTAATATTTTTAATTTTTACTTTTTTACCACAAAAATGGTGAATCATCCCTTGGCATGGTGGAAATCATCATCTTGAATCCTATTGGTTCTTATAAAGTTTATTTTGGTTGTGAATTTTTTTAGGAGGCCCATCTAGACCTCAAAACTTCTCTAATGGAAGAATTTGAGAAGAAGAAATCAAAGGAGGATGAAGTGAAAGATCTCTACTATGAATGAGACAATCTCCTTCACTTGTCTCTTTTCAGTTTTTGTGAAAGATAGCTATCATGGTAAAAATCATTTTAAGTATGATAAAATGCATCATATTAGAAGCATACGATTGAACCAATAGCTCATGACATCAATATAGAAGCTTGAAAGAATAGTTGATGTAGAAGTCTATATGGTTGTAGCAGACATCATAGAAAGGAAGTAGCTCTTGGTAATCTCATTGAAAGCATAAGTAATATATATGAAGATAATCATCTAGCATGATAGAAGATAGAAAGAATTCATCATACATAATCATCATTAGGAGGAAGAATGTGCAAGATAAGGATAATCAAGATCCTTCGTTGGAGTCTTCAATAGAAGGTTCACATCTACTTGAGAGAAGCAAGTGTCTCGTTGATCATTCCATCTTGTGTGGGATATATGGTTTAGAAAGAAGATGGTATGATGACAAAGAAGTGCAGCATGTCAAGATGGTCGAAATACTTTCAAACTAGGAAAGGACAGTTGCAAAGGAAGTCTAGATGAACAAAAGGAGAAAATAGGTACACATATGTTTGACAGATTAAGTCGTGCCATCATATAGTTTCTGATAGCATGGGTGAATTCTCTATCTCATGAGCATGATCAAAGAAAAGGAATCTTTTCCTTTGGTGAGATGCATGAAGGCATATGTCTTGAAGTATTTCACATATTTACAAGTTGAAATCAACATAATATGTCCTCATATCGAATATGAGGTGGTTGAAAAAGATGGAGGAACTATGTATAGAATTTCCGAGGGAGCAACATGTGAAGAAAGGAATAAGAATTCATGGAATATGCAACTATAGTCACATAATATAAGTAATCAAAATTCTATGACTAGAATAATTGGTTATGCCATATCCGTATTGTTAGTGTGAGAATTTGCATTCTGCCATCAGTGATGAAAATCACTCTTTTCATATTCATTTTAGGAGTCCCATTTAGAAATTTTTTTTCATTCCATTAGGTCATGCAAAAAATTGATTCATTGATGGTAGACCTTGTCATAAAACCTCACTCTCCCTCAAAATTTCACATTTTTTGACCCACCTTCATGTCTTGCTGAGCATAAAACAATCTTAAAAGCTCATTTCATTATGTCATTATGTCAGTCAAAGTCAACCATGAAGTCAGGTCATCCAAGGTCCCATTAGGTCAACTAGGTTTTATTTTTCAAGGTTCATGAACACATAATTTCATCCCAACAAGGTTAGCAAAGGTATGAGAGTGACTCAAATAAAACCTTCTCAATCATCTGCAGAGGATTTATCAACATGTAAATATCATTTTTAAATTTATAATTTTGATTCAAAACAGAGATGTAGTTTATTTTTTAATTTTTATGTAATTTAATGCTCATAATATGTAATAAGTTATGTCCCAAGCTGCCAACTCAATCTTCACATGCCAAACTGAAAGAGAAAGGTTCCAAACTCTAGAAACATCATCTTGCAAAGAAGAAAAATCAAAGGAAAAAGGTAATCAGCAATGTTTTCAAAAGGTGAAATGAACATTAGAAAAGTGGGGTTTTCAATCCAAATTAAAATTCACTTAATTATTTAAGACTCCTTGACATATTTTCAAATTAATTTTCCTCATCCAAAAACCAAGAAAACACCCTAACACACCAAAATTTCAAGTTTCTAGGCGAAATTGGTGAAGAAAACTAAGCAGAGGGCACAAACGATGAAGCGAGGGCACAAATGCACAGTTGAGGGCACAAACGCTGAATTGAGGGCGCAAACGTTGAAGTGAGGGCGCAAATTAATAGTCGACGGCCCAAATGTTCAGTTGAGGGTGCAAACACTCAGGTGAGGGCACAAATGCTCTGTTTATGGCGCAAATGACCAGCAAGCCCTAGGAACATGTTTAAGTCGAAAAAACATCTTCTTCAAAGCTCCATAAGTTTACTCATTGAGCTCCAGCAAACCAGTAAGAAGCTCATGCCATTTAAAACCATTTTCACAAAGTTTATGTGTTGAGTGTAGTTAAGTGAGATTATAATTTGATGTTTAAATTTCATTAAAACCCTAGTATCCTCATTACACTTTTGAATTCCCAAAATTTCACTCTCCTACACTTTTGCATCCTCCCTACAATTATAAAAACCCATTCTCAAACCCCTATTTTGCAAAATCCCCTTTCCCTAAACCTTTCTCCCAAAGCCCTAAGCCTAGGTGTTACATCTACCTAGGCTCCCAATCCCAAAACCCCCATCCTAATTCTCATTAAATTACTATTCCCTATCCCATCCCCCATTTCATACATCCCTGGAAAATATCTCCCTCATTTTCCCTTTCCCATTCCCCATTCCTAAAAACATATAATTCTCACCATCCACTTCCCTTGGGTTTTGACAAAAAGACCATGGCATAAGAGGAAGAAAACACATCATTCAGTGAAGGAGAGGAAACAGAGGTGAGGAGGCCATATAAAGGAGGAAGAGTGCTCATACTTGAACCTACCAACACTAGGGAACTCTTGGCTTATCCATTGAATGTGACATGCTTCAAACATGTTGGCTGTTATGATTTTTGTGAGAAAATTCAGAGGGTCCAACACCATCCCATGTTGACCAGACTTTTCATATTCGGACTCCATGACAACCAAGTTACTTTAGCTGGTGTCACTTTTACTCTATCAAATGTTGTTATTTCAGTTGCCATCGAGATCCCAAATGTTGGGGAGAAATGGTTCAATAAAGGTAATTTTAAGAAACAAGACTTTGACTTCTTTTTAAAACCAAGACACCAAAATCAGACAAAGAGGTTCTTTCCTTTTTCTCACCTCCTGGACAGGTATGCACCAATGATGAAGATAATCATGAAATACTTTTCATGTGAGGGTAGATTTTCAAGGCTTTATTCCTATCACAACCGGCTCTTAATGCATTTCACTAGGGTAAGAATTCTTAACATACCCTATTATCTTTTCTGGAGCATAGAGAAGATGGCATACATTTCCCAGAAAAAGGAGTATGAACAACAAATGAGAAGTCTATTTCATCATTCCCTCATTAAAATCATAGTCCTCCACCATATCAATCAACTAAACATTACATGGAGTACCTTCATAGCTAATGATATTTTCAAAGAGCCATCCACTCAGCATGCACAAAATTTCCCTTCATCATCCCAACCATCAACTTCCATCCCTCCATCTTAGCCCATAACACATTCATCATCATCAGATCAGTCCCCTTCACCTCCTTCATCTCCATCTCATCATGACATTGGGTCACCTAGCAGGATTGAGGACACTGAGCCTAAGTGGGCTAGTATGGTTGAGGTTGAGCCATTGCCAAAAACCTACCAGAGAGGTCACATGAATGTGTTTTCTCCACATAGAGTGGAATAGGCCATGCCTTCTACAACAACAAAGGAGGTGGACAAAGGAAAAGAAAAAATGATTGAGGTAGTTAGTCATGATGAGGAGGACCTTCATGAAACAGAACAAGAATTTCAGCTTATTGACCTAGATGACGATGAAAATGATAGAATCACATATGCAGTAATCAAAGGAAAGGATTTCAAGATTAAGGAGCTCCAAACTAATCTTGACAGGGCCAGATATGTTATAAAATTCCTTGAGCAGGATAATGAGAAACTGAAAACTAAATAGGTCATTGATGAGGTCAAGTATGTCACTGCTCAAAGGGAGGCTGAAAAGGTCAAAGCCATGCTAGATGAAAAAATTTAAAAGTATGGCTTACTTGATGATGAGGAGGAACAAGCACCAAGAAGAAGACCTAGAACTAGAGGGCTGAGAAGAGCTCTAGCTCTAGAAAGATAAAAGGAGGCTGAGCTTGGTGATAATCTAACCCTAAATGAGCAGCTTGCTATAGTGATAAGTGAAAACAAGGAGCCATGGCTTGATAGATCCAATTAGCACTTGGAGAAACTGCTAGAAAAGGAAAAAATATACAATGACCTATTGAGGAGGAAAGTCAAACACAATGCCATAAAGGAGAAAATTGCAATGGCCAAGCATAAAAGAGCCAATGCAAAGATTGAATTTTTGACCATGGAGGAGAAGAATAAATTGGAAATACTTGCTGAGGCTTCCCTCCAAGCCTAGCCACATCATCATCATCCATTCTACCAATTTCTAGGCATTTTCAAACTTTTTTGCAAAATCTGGAATTTTCTAAGTTTTTTGGATAGACATATAGTAGAAATTTGGTCATTTGCGCAGCGCTATAGGTGCTACAAAAATTATTGGGGAACTTTTTGAGGGAAAGAAAGCTACCATTAGATTCCTAAAGACCAATGCATTCCAGAAATCCATTTTTCCAGCCTTCAAAAACCCACCTAAAAATGACCTTTCTGCCCATGTTTTGACCTAGGCGCTGCGAAAATACCAGTATTGGTAGAATGACTTTTTTAGGGGAGAAATGACCTTCATTTTCAAAACTTGAGGCATATTCAGAAAGAGGACTGGACAGTCTTTCCAACAAGCCATCTTGGGCCTAATTTAGACACCTACAAGTCAGCCAAAAGTGGCCCGGAACATGGAGGGCGCAAATGACACCGCCAGGGCACAAAGGACAAAGGGAGGGTGCAAATGACCATTTTGCTGATTTTTTTGGAAATTATCTGAAATTTTGACTCTTCTTCAGAAAATCATGTTTCTACCCATGTAATTAATGATGGTAAATGTAATTATTCTTGGTATTAGTTACCTAGCAGTATATTCATTGGGTAAAAGTTATCCGTAATTCAAATGAATCGGTTTGAATGTAATTAGGAATGCGTCACTTGGACCACCCTACACTTTAGCTTTTAGTTCAGTATTTTGTGGATCTCTTCCTCACCTCATGGATTTGACCCCTGAGGATGAGTGAATGTTTTTTTCATGTGTATTTAGTCCTTCATTCACCCTTATAAAGGGTTGGAATCTGTTTGGATGATAACTTATTGATCAAGGAACTATTATACTCAATTTGGCCAGTTAATAAAGAAGAGTTACAACTATTTTTTGGGATACATGTGGTATGATGTTTATCATTTTTTTTCCTTCAGTTTCATATGTTAAAATGTGTTTTATTCATGTTCATTACATCTCTATTATATGATCTCTTTCAAGTTTATAGGCATAACACTTGCTTGCTCATGCTCTGTTTAGGGAAAGTTATCATAATTTGTCCATTTTCCTCTGTTTAGGAAGAGTACATCTCACATGCTCTCCCTCGCTTCTCATCAGTATTAAAACCATCTCATCACAATAATATTTAATGTGATAAGCCTTATGCCTACCTTGCCCCATTGAATTTCTACAAACCTATCTCATTTTCCCTAACCTAGCTCCCTTGACCTAATATCTTCATCCAGTGAAACCCAGCCCAATCAAATAAAAAAAACCTATGCACTCATACCTAGCCTAAAAAATCTAATTCATTCATCCCTCTTGGATGTGACCATGTGGAGAGAGCCCTCTCTGGTTTGGTAGGGCTAGCTACCAAGCCAAAAGTTTGGTCTGTGGTTACCTTTGTTGGGATTCCTTCTTCAACCTTGGGAATCTGGCGGAGTGATAACACGTAGAGAAAGTATGAATATTTTGATGAAGTCTATAAAGGAAGGAGACCCTTGTAATTTAGTTTCTTGGATATGCATTTATGAATGTGCAAGATGTTGATGTTGCAAGCAAGAATATGTCATGATGAAATGCCATCATAAAAGGTAACTTTGATTTGATGTTATTTTTTATTTTTGAGAATTATCTAGTTGGGTTGAAAAAAGGCTACTGAAAGAGGGTTGTAGATGTCACCTACAATTGATACTCATGTGAATGGATGGAAGATCCTAAAAGTAACATGACTTGGAAAAGGTAGTTGGATGAAGAAAATCCAAATGTGGTCTAGAAGATCACTTTCCAATGAAGAGAAGGATGACATGACTGATGGTTCAAACCTCATTGAAGGAAAGTGATGGATGGATGATTCCTATGAAGAAAACCTAGAAGATGAAGGATCCTTAATGATGAATATGAAATTCATGACATCAAAAGGAGGATCTCTACAAGCAACTGAAGGTACAATGATCTCCACCAAAGAGTAGAGAGTTTTTTTTGGAAACAAGTCCCTCGTTAAGAGGGAGCTTGGAATCAAGTCTCTAGTTAAGAGGGAGCTTGGAATCAAGTTCCTAGTTAAAAGGGAGCTTGGAAAAGTCTCTGGATAAGAGGGAGCTTGGGTATACTCATTTTATAGGAATGTGTATATCTTCCCTATTTGAGAGGGAGAGATAGACACATCATTCTTTTCTTCATGTTGTTAAGAAAGAATGGAGGATTGGGTAAGCATCTGATATTGATTCTGATACTCTTTGAGGATGAGGTAGGGAATCCAATAGGCAGGAGTCATCGAAGAGGAAATTCCTTGAGGATGTGTTAGTCCAAGATAGGAATTGTACTAAAGTACATACCCTGTGAACACCCGGGTGGGGTATGTGCATTGCGAGATAGTGATGATGGTGTATATCATTCATTGGTCTCGCCAACATTGTGCTCTGGTCTTGTGGAGAGAGATTTGTTAGTCAAGGCCTTGCTATGTGACAATGATGGTTGGTATGATGAGATGCTCTGGAATAAGCTAAGGAAGAAACTTATGAGATGGCTTACCAATCTGAATCTTCTTATGAGAATTAGTCAATTTGATAAATTCCAAGTACCTTGTATGGATTATGAATACCTCCCTAGTTAAGAGGGAGTGTTGAAATATGTAACTAGTTTCAATCTTCATAATGACATATGTAATCATGATTTTATTATTGATGTAAAGAGAAAAATAAAATTATTATTGTTATTTTTAAGGCATGGGTTTCATGATCAAGGTTATTTGATTTATAGTTCAAGCATCCATTGAGTGCTTCTAGGGCTTTTCATTGAGTCTACAAGTCATAAGAGTCATAGTCATGTATGGAAAACCATTTTGGGCATGTTACATATTGTAAATAAAATTGATTTGAGTTAAAAATAGAGTCAAAGACCATCCAAGGCCTTGTCAACATGCAAGCAACAAGTCGACCTATCAAAAAAGCGAAGTCGACCTCCTAAAGATGACATGTCAGCCTAATGAGTCTCTCTAAGCCTATATATAAGAGGGAGGTTGATAAAATTTGAGATCCATCAAAGCATCTCACAAGAAGTTCTATCAAGTGATGAAAAAAAGACCAAAATCAACGAAGAAGAAGAGGATTATAAGGAATAAGAAATCAATTTTTGGGGACTGTCTTTGGGACATCATCCTCACACATGTGAAGGAGATTTAGGGAACATTAATATTGCAGCAAGTTCAAATTGCAACTATCAAAAGTAGTCAAGTTTTGGGTAAAAAATAAGTCCCTTTGCAAGCCAAATTTACTAGGAGAAGGAACAATCTCAAGTGAAGGAAAGGGAAGAGTAAAATCTCCATATTATTTGATAGGTGCATAAACTAGGGTTTTTGTAGTAGCTAAAATTGCAGTCAGAAATTGCAGAGCTGAAAAATAGGTTGAAGGAGAAGTTGTAGTTGTTGGAAATCTAGTTTGACTAAAGTTTAGTTTGTGGAAGAAAAGCTCATCAAGAGAATATTGACTTGGTCTTGAAGGGGCCTTGGTTAAGGATCATAGGTCTTGGAATTCTTCATTTGAAGTTCTATAAGAAGAGAAGATTTTTTATGGGTTTTCCTCTCAAGAGGAGATGTTTTGGCCCTGGTTGATAACCTATATCTTATGTCCTCTTGTCTCATTGTTATTTATTGTGTTGGTAGTTTTTTGATGATAAGAAAACTAAATATAATCGAGTGAAAGAATATTATAATTAAGTTAAGTAAAATACATCACACAGTTATCAAAGTGAGAGAAATAACCTAATTTAGTTGCCCTAGATTTCTCAACAACTCCAACCCCATGATTTACATACTACAACCTGTAGGACACTACTACATCCTAACAACTTGCTTCAACTGGAAGGATGCCCCAATTCCATGTAAGTGAAGCCACAACTTGACAAGTACCCCAATACTCTGTTTACCAGATGTTGTCAAAAGGATACTTCATCCCCCTATAATTTATCAGCCCCAACTGAAAGGACACCACAATTCCTTGTGCATGCTATGACTTGCCCTAGCACCACCCTGCCACCCTGAAGTGTTCTCAGACCACAACTTGAAGGTGAATCCAATCGCCCTAAAGAGTCAGTGGACCACATTTCAAAATTTTTAGACTGGATCCCCCTATGTTGTGAATCAATATCAGAAAGTTTTATTGAAGATAACGTTGCTCTGCTCAATATTAATATCCTGTCAAGTCCACTGCACAAAACTTTTAAACATACTAATGCCAAATCAACCCATTGAATAATCATTGCACATCACTGACCACTGTTGAAAACATGTCATATCACTGCATATCAAACTCTGATTTCCAATTCTTCTAAATAAATTGTCACATACATGAACTGATAATTGTCAATGCTCAACTACACATCACTATCACTACTCACATAGAACACTACACATCATAATTGAACCATTCTATTTCTCACTAACTAGCTACCAAACATCATTGTACCACATAGCATGTATGTTGTTAATACTGAACCAAAATGTCTAATAATGGCATACTCCAAGATAGCTTAGGTCATCCCTATGACATGTTACCAATGCTCTAAAGTTGTGCCCAAGGAGGGATACCAAAATATGTATTTTCATTGTTGATCACTAATCATACAATGCTATCCATCTTCACGTCAATATGTTGTACATCAAGGTGATATTTCCCTCAAATACTTGATGCCCTCAGGAGTTTCGCTCTCTTTGTGTAGTAGAAGAACCTCCAATAAGAGACCAAGAAACTAACCCTAACTTTATCATTGTCCTTGTACCTCAGAAATTTCATACCCTCTATTTTCCTCATACGTGTACAAATAGGTTGAAGATTTCATAGGTGGATATGAGTTATGTTTGTTATATTTAGGGAGACATTAGATCTCTTTTGATAAATTTTGGTTAGGCTTACTTAGGGGCTTTCATTTAATTAAATTTTATAAATTAGGAGGGGCTCCAAAATTAGAAATTGATTAATTTATGTTGTGTGTGCTAGTTAAGGAAGGTCATGAGCCTTGTGGAGGAGAACTATTAGCCGTTAAAATAGGAATGATACTAATTTAATACTTTTCTTAGTATAATATTCTAACCCATAATAGATTATTCATAGTATCCCTTAAGTTTGATATTAATGATATTAATTATTATTCACCAATGAACGTGTGCCATAACACTATCCTATGGGGTCATATCCCATCACTTGGGGTCTCCAACTTCAAAATCCATTTTATCTCAAACCATGAGGACATATGTGGCATACCACATACAACTGGAAAGATATCAACAAGTAGAATCCAAAGAAGTGAATCTCAAATTCAAACTCAATGATTTGTCCCTTAAAAAATCCTTAGAAAAGTTGGGGTACATCCTCAATACAAGGAAGCCAAACCCTAGGACTTGGGTTTTCAACCATAAAATAGTGTAGCCTTCAACTTGATGTAATATATAAAATTATAAGAATCATTCATTATTCATTTAACATCAATGACAGATGTTTTAGTCAAAGTCAAACCCAGTCAAACCTATGGGGTTGGCATTAATGACAACACCATCCAAAAATCTCCCCCTTTTTCATTAATGGAAACACATGCACTCCTTTTGCGAATACAACTCCCCTTGGCTCCATGCTTCATCTCCTTCTCGAGATTTCAATCTCCTTTTTAGGTTTTTTCTCCCCCTTTGAAATTAATGGTAAAGGGTGACTCCCCCTGAAAATCTGCCTACTTCTTGTGGACCTGTAACCTGCTTTTGCTCCCCTTGTTGAGAATCATTTCTCTAATTTCCTGTAAAGTACTTATCTGCTTTGAAATTTCTTCCACAATAGTTGCTACACTGACCTATCTCCCTGTCATGCTATGGTTCATATGGATTGTGTTTGGTGACCATATGCTAATTTGTAGTATTAACATGCTATTAATGTTCATTAGAGGAAATTTCAGCCTAAAATTTCCCATGAAATTTTCATGTAATTTCCATGTGATAATATGCAAACCAATCAAAATCATTTAAATTTAAAAAGAGGTACATGTAAATATTTAGAAGACGCACATTGATAAAAATTGAAGATACATTAAAAAAATGTGTTCAACATATTTTTTTAATGTATATTCAAATGTTAGGAATGTGGGTCTTCTCAAAAGTATGCATAATGGGTACTCGTTAGGTAAGGAATTTAATTCCGCACCCAAAAAGTTTCTACACTTGAAATTTGAGTAAACCTATAAGGAGATAAGCCAAAAATACAATTAAAAAAATAGTTTTATTATTTTCCCTCCAAAATTCATAACTCTTATTTTATTATTTTAACTATTATTTTATTAATTTTCCTTTGGAGGCCACTTTTAGGCTGAAATTTCCTCTAATGAATGCTCTAATGATCAATCATTGCGAACTTGTATCTATGATTATTTATCTCCCCCTGAACCTGTTATGGATTTTACACACCTGTCTTGATGCTGCTATTCTGCCCATGTTTCCTATCTTTCAGTTGTAGACCTTTGCCACAAATATATCTTCAGAATAAGGTATCACCTAACTCTTTGGTTGGATCATCCAGGCATGTGTCATCATCCAATGTTCATGTTGATTCATCATTACCTTTTTTCCTTATGAATATTGAAAGCATGAATGCTAAGATTTTCTTATTTTCTTGATCTTCTTATTCTTGTTTCCTTTACCATATTTTCTTGTACACGCAATCTTGATCTATTTGCCCATAGTTATGACACTTGAGGCGTTTAATGTTATCCTTATAATATTCCATATTATATCTCTATTCACGAGCTATGTTTCCATAGTTATGGAATTTGAAACATTAAATGCTTGGATTAACTGGCTAGAACTCTCTACAGACAAATACATCATGAAACCTGCCTCCTGATCCTGTAAACTTGCTTTGCGGATGATAATGGTATTGTCCAAATACTTCACAAACCATAGCCATATATCGATAGTTAGTAAATAAAAGGAAATAACTATTAAATGAACGTCAATACCTAAATGATTCATTCAGAGTTAGTGGTCCTTGATAATTGTACATGTCAAAAAATTTACATATTGTTTTGTGGATTAATCCCTCTTGCGGACAAGAGCGATCTCCCTAGTACCCCAACAGGTAACTAGAACAAAAAACCATTTGAATGCCTCTTTCTCTAAACTATTAGCATTTTAGATTATAATATCTTATAAATGAGGAGGTTATGCTCCTACCTTTCAATCGAGACATTTGATGTAGCCTTTTGCCTTTCACTCCAAATCAATCCTTCAATGCTGAGAAGAACCTACAATCACAAACAATGCAAAGGATCAAAGCAACTGCAGTATATAATAATCATAAACACTAGTTCAACTTATTGATCAAGGAGTCTATGTATTGAAATCATTTAAATGAATTCAAAAACAAGACAATGAGAAAAAGAGATCCATATGTATTATCAGGAATAAAAAAGAGCAATCTTACAACCTAAGCCTTGATGTTGTACATATTTCTCCCGTGTGTTTGCAAAATCGTATCCTTAGTTTGACAAGCCTTCCTCTCTAGAATGACCAACATGGAGTCTTGTGTACAAAGGTGTGATCTTCATTGTACAACCAAAAATTACTAGTACATAATCTATGAACTCTATGAACTCTCTCAACTACTAGTTTAGTATCTATGAACTACCCTCAAACCTGAAAATTCAACTCAATTTATAGATAGATTGAGGAAGTTTCAAATCCATCAAGAGAGGGATGAGATCCTCCAATGAATGGATTAGGGTTCCTTTAGCCAAGGGATAAGCTCCATGAGTATAGGGATATATCTCGAATTGGCATGAATCTAGAGGCTTCCAGTTGGGAGAATATTCGAAAAAATAGGCTTCTAAAAGTTACGTTTTTGTGTTTACTTCCCTTTTACAGGGGTGCACAGTTTTTATTGGTGAACAGAGCGGTGATATTCGCGGTTAATAGAAGAATTATCAGTGCATGCGCAGGAAATGGGCACAAAAATCATGCAGGTAATCTTTTAAAGGTTTTAAAGAGATTTTTTCCAATTTCTAAGACTTGGTTTAGGAACATGAATATTTTTTTACCTCTAAGGGAGCATGATATGGATGGTGATAGATCCATAATGACAGTCAAATTCCATGGTGACAAAATGACGTGTAACATATTGGCCCCTAAAGTACGAATTTTGAGAAACTTTTTCGAGAGAGTGAAGCACTTTATCATTCCAAGGATTGGATTGGAGACACCGGTTGAAAACCAGTAAGAAACATTGAATGAATATATATATATATAATCATCACTGGTGCAGGCATTCCCATACTCAGAGAAAAACTAACTAAATGTTTTGGTACATATATGACTTTAGCATTATATCAAAAGTAGACACAGTATGGGAACAACCATGTGTTATAAAGAAGTCTATTGTGTCATGAATACATAACTCCTCGCAGCCTGGATGGTTGAAACTAGATCGAGGGTCTTGATTTCCGCTTCTCAAACTAGTACGAATATATCCATGCAATTGATTGTTTCAAAGTGAACATGGTAAAAACCACTTGATTACCGATCAATAATGAAAATCATTAACAAGTGTGAGAGAAACCACCAATAATGACAATGGATCTGAATGTACTTCAGCACAATCCATGAAGTGTGAATGAATTATTTGCAATCGAACATTCATAGAATCATTCAATCAAAGGTCAATAATGAAAACCTATCGTCGAAGTCGAGAAATTTTCCATTAGGGCATGCATATTTCAAGGTACTGATAGGATTCTAATCAACTTTCTAGATAATGAGTTGTTGTCGATAGAAAGTGATCTGTTGCATGAAAGCCTACGACACGAAACCATTAGGTCAAGTTTTGAAGAAATGTTTTGCAAGGATTAACTCATGGATGGTCAACGCAAATGGAGACAAATGTTTTCAATGAATGGTGAATTTGAAATTGTACTATCACTTGAACACATAACGACACTATAAATGAGTTTCCAACATTTGACTTAAAGATAACACCCAAAACTGACTGAAGAATTTTAATGAGGTTTGATTAACTGTGAAAAAAAAGGATTACCAAACCCAAACATGAGTGTGACAAAGTGTCGTGTTCAAGAGTGACATGTTGCTTTAAAAAACAAGAATAAAAAGTGGATTCTTTTTCTCACTTTTTCCCCCACCATTACTGGCAAGTACCTCATTATTTTTAATATTCCCAATTAGCCATGAGCTAGTTGGAATATTAAATTTTGTTTTGCTGCTTTGTTTTATGAATAAGAGGACAACGGAGGTCCATAATTCTCCTTAATAATGAATAAATCAATGCTAATGTGAAAGAGATAGATCTTGGTAGCTTAATTGAGCACCCTTAGGTGTGAAAAGGGGCTGGAACACCTTGACTAGGTGAACTTTGACCAAATCAACAACGTTGTCATGGAAGAGTGGTCATTAATGAGAGACAACGCAGTTTTAGATGGATATGCTTTGCATGGAAGTAGTGCTATTATTGGATGGGGCTTAGGATTTGAAATCTCATATCTTATTTAAGGAAGAGGATGGCAGCCATTATTCATTATGTTGATGTATATGAATTTTTTGAATATATGGTCTGTTTAGACATATATCTTTCTCTTGCTGTTTAGCTGAGATTGAAT
Organism: Pinus albicaulis; assembly: GCA_034641835.2. Lineage (NCBI taxonomy): Eukaryota > Viridiplantae > Streptophyta > Pinopsida > Pinales > Pinaceae > Pinus > Pinus albicaulis. Next base: position 485,458,062 of record CM076582.1, read on the forward strand.
GTTGTTTAGCACTGGGTGTTCCTGATTGGGAATCCCACCTCTTCCATTGAGAATCTCTTGGAGGAGTCTTGTACTACATTGTCCACTTTTAAGCTTAAGGCCAAGCTTCATCTTTCATTTACAGCGCAGATCCTGTTGAGGGTTGAGTTGTTTTTCAGGTTGCAGCAGTGGAGACCATCTTTGGGTCATCTCACTACTTATTTTTAGTGGAGGAGGCTTCATTTCCATTGGGAGGATAGTAAGGAAGGCCCTTGTGCATATTTTCAGATCTTTCCATTGGTCCAACTATTTATTTGACCGTACAACGCATTTTACTTTCAGATCTACGTTATTTCTGTAGGAGGAGTTGCAGGGTGGTTTGGCACACCATTTGGAGAGAGTGTTTTCTAGTGAAAGGGATATGCCTTTCATTTAGAGGATCTATTGGAGGAGGCTATTCCATTGTACATATCAGATCAGACACAGTTTCTAAATCTGTATTTTGCAGTGGATCTTCAGCCCTAGGGCTTAGATCCCCATCTTGTACATGGTGTTTTGCTAAGAACCCTTAAGGGGTTCTTCAAAGAAGGTTGTATAGTGCTCAGATCTATAATAGATCTATCTTTTGCAGCACATATCAGCCTTAGATATGCTGTGTAATCATTTTCTATAGAAATTCATTTAAAACAACGTTGTAGCAGTCTTACAGCTTCTTATATATAGTAGCAACACCCCTTTTGATGGAATTTTTCCATTGGAGGCTTAGTATTTCTTGTTGTACATATTATGGCCCATTATTTATGTATATTTTGCCGCTTTTATAACATATGAAAGGTCTCCATATTGGCCTCTTTCTTTTATATGATTATTTACACTATTGTTCCAACATTTTTCACTATATTCCTACTTTTCCCATTTAGGAATATTACAGTGGTATCATAGCATAATCTTGGCACAACATGTGCATCCTAAAAATCCAATATGTCATCCGAATAAGGAGATCCTCTTACTAATAGAGAGAAGAGGTATCAAAGAAGAAGACATCGGAAGTTTGATTATACAAATGACAAAGAAGACAAGGGTAAAACCCCTTTATCTGGAGGAGAAGATGAAGAGAAAGAGTTTCCTAAGATTCTTCTCAAAGCTATGCAAGACATTGCTAGAGAAATCAAGGAGATGAGGATGGATAGATACAAGGAATCTCGTAAAGGATTTCATCATGGTGAAGGCTCTAGCATTTCTCATCACTGGAGTGATCAACCAGTGCAAAAACAACAAGTTTCCCAATGCTCTACAATGCCTACATTATTGGCTATGGGAAATGAAGGGTTTCAAGAGAAATAATCCCTTGAAGACTATTTCGTGGAGTATGAGTCTCAAACTTATATATTCAAGGACCACTTGAGTTTTCAAGAATTTTGTCAAATCAAGGACAATAGGAGACCCAGGCATCGCAATAGAAGTGGTGGATTCATTCAGAATCATGATCTACACCACACTATGGGCATATTTTTCTTACCCAACTTTGATGGGTCATCTAAATGCACCACCAAATCATAGGTAGAGAAGATTGACATCTAATTCCAGTTGAACAAGGTTCCAGAAATGGAGGCCATTAAGATAGCAACGCTGCACCTTGAGGGTGAAGCACATGCTTGGTGGTTCCATGGCTTGTCTACATTGGGTCATGCCAATTTGACTGCATATTCAGAGTTCACAAGGAGGCTAGTGGAGAGGTTTGATAGAAGATATACTGAAGCACTATTCATGGGGCTTGCAGAGCTAAAACAATCAGGTAATCCATAAATTTATATTTTTGAATTTTTGAGACTTTCTATCATGGTTCCTGATTTATCTGCAGCAAGAAGGGTCTATATGTTCATTGATGGGTTAGATGAACCTCTTTATGGGTTGATTAAGTATACCAATCCCACTACCCTTCAAGATGCCATTGAAAGGGCTATAGATATTTAAGATGCCTTGCCAAAAGCAAAGGAAACATTTCAACATAATCCCTCTTTTCTATCAAAGGGAAAAGATGAGAAGTATCCTCTTTCAAAGGAGAGCCAAAATAAAAAACCTCTTGATAATGATGTCCGAAGAGACTTGAGGAGGAGGAATATTTACTTCACATGCCAAGAATATTGGCCACCCGGACATAGACGTTCAGCACGAAAGGCACACTACATAGAGGTCTTCTCAGATGATGAGGAGGAAGAAGAAGATGAACCAAAAAGAGGTCACAGCGCTGACACAACAACAGATGAACCAACACCATCAGGAGATGGGAATGGGGCATTTTCTCCAATTGGAGGGGCTCTTGCATCATTAAGAGGAGTACCTAAGTACTTGACCTTGACGGTTCGAGGTTCCATCTTAGATCAGATGGTTTTGTTTTGGTTGATAGTGGGGCTACCCACAATTTTGTTGATGCCCAACTAGTGCAAAGGAGGCCAATACCCATTGATAATTTTGAGGGATTCTTTGTTTTGGTCCCAGGAGATAGAACTATGAAATGCATGTAGTATGTTACATCCTTATCAGTCACTATGGGGACATATAAATTGAATGATCACTTCTTTGTGGTTGACATACCTGACACCAATGTGATATTGGGTGTGCAGTGGTTGATTACTTTGGGGAAAGTCACCACAGATTGGGAGACTTTGCAGATGGAATTGGTGGATAGAAAGAGTGGAAAAACTCAAATGACTAAAGGCATGCACACATATCCCTCACATACAACTTCCATGCAGAAATTAGAGATGGATTTTCGCAGTGGAAGCAAGTACCTAACAGTCCCATCTATTATGCCTATGAGATTGGTTCATGGGACATTATTATTTTGTGGCAAACCACCTGGGAGGCCACCTGATCCAGATTTTGTGAGAGATGTCTCACAAAATGGTGCTCCAAGCATAGATCTAGGAGGGATGGGAGCATTAGAAGGCCAAGATACAACACTGCGAGTCTTGGGTAGACTCAAGGAGGGAGGGGACATTCTCCCAACATCATCATTACACACTCTCATTTTAGATTCTGCGTTGTGGGAGGAGAAGCATGGGAGGAATAGAAACCTTCCAACATATACCGTTGACATGGGAGATGTCAAGGAGAAGAGCAACCATATGACAAATGTTCTTTGTGATAGATCATCAGCGTTGTCACTATGGAAGATTTATCCCTATTGGAAATCCCAACTGTTGGTAGATTATTCCAAGGATCTTTTCACATGCATGATACTTGATGACCAACTACATGAAGAGGGCTATTTATTCCAAGAATAATTCATCTACTATCATGGTAGAATATTCTTATCTAGAGCGTCCAAGCTCAATGAGAAGTTGCTACAAAGGGCTTATGAAGAGTTCTTTTTTAGCCATACTTATTCCATGAGGGCCTACAACACTATCATGGAGAGCTACACTTGGGAAGGCTTTGAAGAGGAACTATATCAAAATTTTCAAAGATGCATGAACCATGTGGAGTTGGAAGAGAGACATGACTCAATGAAGGAGTTATTACAACCACCTCTTTCCTCTTTTGGAATGAGAGGGGATATATCTATGGACCACTCCATTTGTAAGAGCAAAAATTTTGGTGAGGAACATGCCTATGTACATAATGTTTTTTTTGATGAATATTTGCAGTCCTTTACCATGTATATGCAGGCCATGGCTCCAAGGAGGAGCATTATTCCATATAAACTTCATGGCCAACTTTGGGCCATAAACATTTCTGAACATGGCCACTCCCTTGGAGGACATAGGGAGATTTTGTATCATTGTGGGTGCACTCCAAAAGCACCAAACATATCCCACACTTTCAGCCATGGTGAGAAGACTTGTGCAGCAAGTAAGTGGTGGGGAAACCACTTACCATATCATTATCTGATTCAGTCAGGAGATTTACTATGATGGTTCCACATGTGGGACTATGATCCACCTCCATTTGTACAAATTTCTGTTTGCATGTATTTAGTTTTGATCCCATACATTGATGATGTACTTATAATTTTTATGGGAATGTTTGGAGGGAGGATGGGAGGACTGTATGTGCCCTATGGGAGAGAGATTCTCCATGTTCATTATGCTACATGTTTCAGGGAGAACATTGGGCAAACCATGTTTATTTCATTGGAACTATTGTCTCCTTGTGGGATGGATTATTTGCATCTCATAAGAACTTTGGAGGAGTAATTCATGGAGGGATGGATTGGTAGACACTTAGCTTATGAGGGAAGCTTATCACATGTTGGTGTCACCAATGGTGGAGGAGAAGAGTTGTAGCACTCACCTTGTCAGTTTCTTGAGGACAAGCAACATTTGGGAAGGGAGGACTGTAATATTCCCAATTAGCCATGAGCTAGTTGGAATATTAAATTTTGTTTTGTTGCTTTGTTTTATGAATAAGAGGACAACGGAGGTCCATAATTCTCCTTAATAATGAATAAATCAATGCCATTGTTAAAGAGATATATATTGGCAGCTTAATTGAGCACCCTTAGGTGTGAAAAGGGGCTGGAACACCTTGACTGGGTCAACTTTTACCAAATCAACAACGCTGTCATGGAGGAGTGGTCATCAATGAGAGACGGATTTTCATGGAAGTAGTGCTATTATTGGATGGGGCTTAGGGTTTGAAAGCTCATATATTATTTAAGTAAGAGGATGGAAGCCATTATTCATTATGTTTATGTATATGAATTTTCTGAATATATGGTCTGTTTAGACATATATCTTTCTCTTGTTGTTTAGCTGAGATTGAGTGTTGTTTAGCATTGGGTGTTCCTGATCGGGAATCCGACCTCTTCCATTGAGAAGCTCTTGGAGGAGTCTTGTACTACATTTTCCACTATCGGGCTTAAGTCCAAGAATCATCTTTCATTTACAGCACAGATCCTGTTGAGGGTTGAGTTGTTTTGCAGGTTGCAGCAGTGGAGACCATATTTGGGTCATCTCACTACTTATTTTCAGTGGAGGAGGCTTCATTTCCATTGGGAGGATAATAAGGAAGGACCTTGTGCATATTTTCAGATCTTGGCATTAGGCCAACTATTTATTTGACCGTACAGCGCAGTTTACTTCCAGATCTGCGTTATTTCTGTAGGAGGAGTTGCAGGGTGGTTTGGCACACCATTTGGAGAGAGGGTTTTCTAGTGAAAGGGATCTGCCTTTCATTTAGATGATCTATTGGAGGAGGTTATTCTATTTTTCATATCAGATCAGCCACACTTTCCAGATCTGTATTTTGTAGTGGATATTCAACCTTAAGGCTTAGATCCCCATCTTGTACATGGTGTTTTTCTGAAAACCCTTAAGGGGTTCTTCAAAGGAGGTTGTATAGTGCTGAGATCTGTAATAGATCTATATTTTGAGGCAAATATCAGCCTTAGATCTGCTGTGTAATCATTTTTTTTAGTAGTGCGTTTAGAACAACGTTGTAGCAGTCTTCCAGCTTCTTATATATATTAGCAACACCCCTTTTGAGGGATTTTTTTCCATTGGAGGCTTATTATTTCCTGTTGTACATATTATGGCCCATTATTTATGTATATTTTGTTGCTGCTATAACATATGAAAGGTCTCTGTATTGGCCTCCTTCTTTTATATGATGATTTACACTATTGTTCCAGAATTTTTCACTATATTCCTGCTTTTCCCATTTGGGAATATTACATTATTTTTTCAAGCTTGAGTAGGATAAAATTTTCTTGCTGTGTAAGCTCATCCTTTGGACGAGTCCATCTCAGTATTTTTAATGAACCCTAAGAAGGAGTGGGCTAGTCCTGTTGTAATCGACAGGTTCTGAACTGTTTAGTTTTAACGAGTCCAACATAGGATTAAATCGGTGTTTTTCAGTTTTAGGGAGTTAGCAGAAAAACATGAGTAAACTCTGTAATGTTATTTTTCATAAATTTCGTCTCTCAAACCCGAAAAAGGATAAAATAATGTAGGAGAGAAATTTTTTGACCATGCTTAGTCAACGCATACCTTTTTTGTAGATAGTCTAGTTCAGTCCAGAAAAGGGGTAAAATTATACTAAATAGATGATTGTTCATTTATTTTAATGAGTTTGAATAGTCAAGTTCTTAATGATATTTTCATGTTTAGAGAGTCTGAAAAGGGCTTAAAAGAGGACTACAGGGTTTTGCTTTTTCGTATTTTTAAAGAGCCCCAAAAAGTGATAAAATTCTACTCATATGGTCGAATTTTAATTTTAATTTACGAGCAGGAAATGATGGAAAGAACTCGGAATTTTCATGTGTTTTACAAGAATGAAATATATCAAAAGAGTCTCAGGAATTTCATGAGTTTAACGAGTCTTGAAAATAATAACCGAAATAGACTCAAGATAGGTTTCATTTTTATACAAGCTTGAAACAGAGGAAAACTATGCTTGAGACTTCCAATGCCCCCCAAGTGTAACTTGCAAGGGAACATGCCCCCCAAGCTTCATTTCATTCACCTAAGTAGACTACTGGTTACTAATAGTTGGATGGAGTGAAGGTTCATTTATGAGATTAGATGACAGAATCGACTTAATAATTTATGAGATCTATTCAAAGACTCGACTCAATTAAGAGAGGATTTGTTTCATTCTTTAACAAGCTTGACACATGAAAATAAATATGCCCATAGAAATTTGTTTCATTTTTTAACGATCTTGACACAAGAAAATGAACTATGCTCATAAGGACCTGATTCATTTTTTAATGAGGTTGACACAATAAAAGGAACTATCCTCATGGGAACCTGTTTCTTTTTTTAATGAGGTTGACATAGGAAAATAACTTTCCTTATGAAAATATGTTTCATTTTTTAATAAGGTTGACACAATAAAAGAACGTTCCTCATAGAACTTAGTATAAATTTTTAACGAGTTTAATAGAAGAAAAGGAACTATGCTCATGGGAACCTGTTTCATTTTTTAATGAGGTTGACACAAGAAAATAACCATCCTCATAAGGACCCACCAATTCATTTTGTGGATTAATCCCTCTTGCGGACAAGAGCAATCTCCCTATTACCCCAACAGGCAACTAGAAACAAACAACCATTTGAATGCCTCTTTCTCTAAACTATTATAATTTTATATTATTAACTTATAAATGAGTAGGTTATGCTCCTACCTTTCAATCAATAAATTTGATGTCGCCTTTTGCCTTTCACTCCAAAGCAATCCTTCAATGCTGAGAAGAACCTGAAATCACAAACAATGCAAAGGATCAAAGCACCTGCAATATATAATAATCATAAATACCAGTTCCACTTAGTGATCAAGGAGTCTAAGTATTGACATCATTTCAATGAATTCAGAAACAAGAAAATGAGAAAAAGAGTCCATATGTATTATCAGGAATCAAAAAGAGCAATCTTACAACCTGAGCCTTGATGTTGTATATATTTCTCTTGTGTGTCTGCGCAATCGTATGCTCGGTTTAACAAGCCTTCCTCTCTATAATGACCATCATGGAGTTTTGTTTACAAAGGTGTGCTCTTCAATGTACAACCAAAAATTACTAGTACAAGAATTGTGTTTCTTCAATCAACAACCAGAGAAGTCTGAAAAACATCATGTGTGAAGTTGTTGAGTTGCTGGAAGGGTTGAAGTTGCAGTAATATAATTGGGCCAAAATTCTGGATTTGTTGGGGGCCGAAATTTTGGGTTGTTGTTGGGCTAAAGTTGTTGGATAAAAAAATACTATTGAAATTTGTTGTATCGTATTAGAAGGCTGACTTAGTGGAGGAGGAATTTATTTTTGTCTAGGGTCTTTGTCTATCTCAAATTGAATTTTATAGTGGAATATTTAGACTGGGCTTTCCCCTATAGAGGAGTTTTAGCCCTGACAGTGTGCCTACATCTGGTGTCTTTGTTCTTCATATTTTAATTTTGATAAATGCTTCATGAAACAAATATAAAAGAAGAAAATAATAAAGTTAATATGAATACAAGGATATCACAAGTAATTATTAACATAATAAAATCTTTCTACCTTTCTGGTTTTCCAACATGGTATTAGAGTTAAGGTGAAGAAAGAAAAAGGCATACTAAATATCTATTGAAAAGAGAGATATAAGAAAAAGGGTTTCAAGGAAAGGTCATAAGGAAGTAGAAGATATAAATATGAAAAAATAAATGAAGGGAGAAAACAAATTAGAAGCAGCCTCCAATTATAGTTCATGGAAAAAGAGGATAGATCTTATCCTCGCTAAGCAAAAAGTTTTGGACCTTGTTCAAGGAAAGGAAAAAGTCCTACATATGAAGCAGAAATAGAGAATTTCAGAGAAACCAAAATCTTGGCCATGAATATAACAGTAGATGGAGTAAAGGAAAACCTAATAGTAGATTTTTTTGGATATTATGATGAACTAAGAAAAATCATAATGGTTGAGTACCCTATATATTGTACTAGAATTTCGATAATAAGAACCAATATATTAGAAGTAATTAGGGCCATGAGGCTACAACATGTTCAAATGGATGAACAAGTAGCTAATGTGTTTATCTCTCCCTGAGAACTTTGTAAATTTTATAAGCATGATTGGAATGGTGGATATCTCTGATTTGGTCGAGAGGGAGATATGAGTACCATAAGTTTCCCGTATGATGGTACTTGCAAGGACATCTTGGCCTAGTTGGTGTTGATATCTTAGTTATAGTTTGGCCTTCATGATGTCTAGATCCCGTTGTGGGAGGGTATCTTGGTATTATGGAGATTTTTTTTAGTGTTTGACCTTGATGATACCTAGATCCCTATGAGGGTTGGTGTCTTGGCACAAAGGCCTAGATGGTATCTATATCTAGTTGGATTGATACCAGAGTTGTAGCCTGATGGTACCTATAGTGGAAAATTTTCTTGATGACGCCTTAGTCCCTCTTGGGAGGATACCTTCGAAGTTTTGGTATCCATGGCATTGTGTATGTTGTTATCCTCTTCTTGGAAAATTTCAAATTGAGGTCAACCTTGTACTGATTGAAAAATTATGAATACCTCCCTAGTTAAGAAGGAGTTTTGAGAAATGTAAGTAGTATCGACCTTCATAATTTTTGTCTATTGTAATTATTATGTATTTGTCAAAGGAATTTTTTATTTATTTATAAGCATGGGTTTCATGCTTCATTATTTTGTTTCTAGGTCAAAGCACCCATTGAGTGCTTCTAGGGTTTGTGTCATGAGTAATTTTCCTTGTCGTTATGTACTAGACCCTTATTGGGCTCATTATATCAAAGAAGAAAATTATTTTTATGTAAAAGATGTCACTTGTCACTCCTCCACCAAGTCGGCCTCAAAAGAATAAAAGTCAGCCTCATTGAAGGGATCCGACCACCTTGAAGAGACTATATATAGAAGTGCATTTGACCTATTGTGAACCCATCCAAGAAAGAAAGAAATTTGATCATCAAATTTGAAGTTTTTATCGAAGCTACATAACTAAGTTGAAGGTGCAGCACTTAGTTGAAGGTGTAGAATAGGCCGAAGGTACAAAATTGAGACAAAAGTGTAGAATAGACCAAAGGTACATAAATGAGATAATAGATCGAAGTTGCAAAATAGGTCGAAGGTAAAAAAACTAAGGTAACATACCAGAGGTGCGGAACATGGAGAAGGTGCAAAACTGAGCTAACGTGTCGAATGCGCACAATAGGTCGAAGGTGTAGAATTTTTGTCTTGGGAGGATGACTTAGTGGTTGGAGGAGGTATTTGTCTTGGTCAAAGGGTTTTGGTTGTCTCATTTGGCTTGGTTCTAAAGGTAGAGAAGAAAAAATTTGGGTTTTCCCCTAGAAGAGGGGTTTTTCCCTGGCTAAGATCCTACATCATGTCTCCTTGTTGTTTTAATCCTCATGAATTTATTTTTTGGTATTTTATTTATGATAAGAAGATAAACTAAGACACAAAAGAATATAATAAGAATTCAAATAAATCACAAGTAATTATCAAGATAATAAAATGTTTTTCCTTTCTAATTTTCTAACATCATGGTCCCATTCGAGGTTCCAAGACCTAATCCAACATTTGTGGAGTGCTTATTCATTCTAAAGGTCATGATTATAACATTGATTCCCCCTTCCCCTTGCTGACATGGAAAGGGGGTGGGGTGGGGGGGGGGGGGGTGGTTCTGATATTGAATCTTTATCATGCAAGGATGTGAGGCTCTTTTGAGATCGACCTCGACCTATCTCTCTTGAGATTATCATATGTGTAAATATATGTTAAAAGCTCAAGGACTCCCCCTTTGGAATTTAAATAGCTCTTCTAACTTTTCTGAGCTTATCTGGGGTTCAACCCATTTCAGTTAACATAGTAATATATACAGGGCCTATCATTACAACTCATAGTACATGGATTTCCATTACAACTCCTTTTAATGCGTGAATTCAATCAACCAACAGAGATTTGTTCTACACTCAAGAAAATAGACTAATTTTATGCTATTTTTAACATATAGGTTCATGTGTCCCTCAATATAAAAATTAATAAGATTCAAGCTCATCAATAAAATACAAAAATTAACCATTTGAATTTTCATAAAAGATAAATAATCCACAACAATCACATGGTAAATCGGTATCCCACAATATTCATATATACCATAAACATTCCTCAGCATTACCGTAGAAATTTTATTAGCATGGTGAGCATATACACAATAATCACAAACATAAGGCTCAAAGAAGAAATTATGTTATGATATTAAGTTTAGTAACTGAGATTATGACTTCAACTCTCCACCCAATCGTATATTTCTTTGCATTGTAGTCGCTCTTGCAGTCAATCACCCTGAGCTAGATTTCAGAGCTTGAAGAATAATGCTCAAGGAATTTCCTACACATTCATCACCACTGGGAGTCTAGAGCTGCACATATCTCCACCCAACAACCAATTTTCCTAGGAGACTCCTTATTTCAATCCTCTTGTGAGTTATTCTTTCTTGAAAGGGATACCACTATGTTCCTTGGTATCCTACCTATGTGTTATTCCTTGCCTTTGTGCCCCAATGAAACACCACTCTTTAAATCCTCAGGAAATTGTCGCTTCTTCTCTCGTTATTCCAAGATTTTCACCTCCTCTTCTTCTCCACTTGTTGCCTACGCTTTATCTCATATTTCCTTGTTATCTATCGTTTCTTGATATTTTTCTCCTCCTTTGTCATTTTCAACTGTATATTTCTTTGGCCACCTTCATCATTCCAATGCGACTGAAGTGGTTGTGGGAATGTTGTTCTGTCAACACAACACACTCTTTTAATTAACTTATTTTTATTTTTTCTTATGGACTATTGATTTTCTTAGTGCAATAGAAACTAGCACAATATTTCTGAAAATTTGATAAATAATTTTTATGTTGATCTTCTCGTAAAATATTCCAATATATCATTTAGGAATTATACTTCAAAAAATTCAACCATAATTAACAATAGAATAGTAGAGATCACAATGCCTAAATAAGAGACAAGATTTACCCAAGGAAAACCCATCAACCTTTTCAATAAAGAAATTATTTTTTTCAAAAAGAGACACACATAGAACTATGGTCAAACTTGGTCAACCCCTCTAGGTCAAGTCTCCCAATCTAATCTAGAATTTTTCTTTGCCTAACCTGACCTAGAGTTTTGGCCCTCTTGCAACAATCAGTTACCCCTAGATTTTGATCCTTGCAACTATCCAAAATCCCCCCCCCCCCCCAAAACAAAATAAACTACCCAGAAAATGTGAACTGCAGAGATATAGAAACCTTCCACACATGCAAGTTAGGGGAGAGAGAGAGTGAGAGAATATGATTTTTTCCTTCTTTTTGTCCTTATTCTCCTTTACCTGCTTTCCTAGAAGCTTGATTTACAGAGAGATGTGATTTCCTTTATGGAGTAGGTCATGTTGCCTTTATATAGTGATCTATCTTTGTCGAATGGGTATGTTTTTTGTCTAGGATGACTTGACTTGGAGGGAGGTCGACTTGACAACTTTTGGAGCCAAAAGTTATATTTCAAAAATTAAAATTTTCTTCTTTTAAAAGTTGTAATGGGACTTTGAATCAAGGTAAATTTTCTTTTGACTCTAGCATTTAAAAGATACTCTACAATAATAAATATAAATACATCAAGTGACCAAATATACATTATGAATACCAACCATAGTTAAAAATTCAACATTCCCTCTTAGCTAGGGAGGTATTCATAATCATCTTCATAGGTGTTCTCAAGTTGACAATTTTCTCTAAGAAAATGTTATATCAAATCATTATCAACGTCATAATCTTCCATCAATGCATACTAGTGTCCATATCTGGGGTGGTACCAAAACCATGGCATTGTCATCAACATATCCAAAATCACTCCTATAGAGTGATAATTCATTGAATCCCATGCCTCTCCATAGGCCAAAATGTTGATACCCTCAACTAGAAATCACTCACTCACCTTTTCTAGTGAGCACTCTGGGCCAAGACCTCACTCAACCCCTTCATGGTTGGTGACCGAGTATAGATGTTGAAATACTTCACTACACCCTCTCTAGTGTGTGATCAAGTGTAGATGTTGAAGGACCTCACTACACCCTCCATGGTGTGTGATCGGGTCCAAGACCTCACTATACCCTTCTAGTGTGTGATTAGGTCCATGACCTCACTATACCCTTCTTGTGCGTGATCATGTCCAAATGTTGATACCTCACTACACCTTCCTGATGTGTGATCATATATCATCTAAGAGGCACTCACTCAACCCTACCTATTGAGAACTCTAGTTCTCTCGAACCTTTCTCCCTTTCAGGAGAATGTACATTTGTGTTGTACACATGTCAACACTCCCTCTCAATGAGATGGGTAATCTCCATAAGGCGTATATTGTCTTTGAAGTACACAATATTTTTTATAGGAAACATATTCATTAAAATATCAGTTGTCTACTCATCAATGGAGGTGTACTCGAGACTTATCACTCTCCTATGCACCGTGTCACAAATTTAGTGGTACTTAATCTCAATATTCTTCGACCTTTCATGGAACGCATGATTTTATGAAAGCATTACACAACTTTGATTATCACAGTGTATCACTGTGGGTTCCAACTCTTGGTCGAAAAATCTTGTAAATAACTTCCTAATCCATATTGCTTCAATACAAGACTCATAGGCTACAATGTACTCTACTTTTTTAGTGTTGAGTGCAACTAACCTCTACTTCCTACTCATATAAGATATCATACTAGAGCCAAAAATGAAGCATACTCTAAAGGTACTCTTCCCTTCATCAACATTTCCATCCCAATATACATTTGTATATCCCAGAAGTTGTACATCCTTATTTGCAACATATCTCAAGACATAATTCACAGTACCATGTATATATCTCAAAATGTGTTTTTCTACAATCCAATGCCCATGCCTAGGTTCCACGCCAGCTAGCTCAATGCGTTCACGAAAAATCATATGTATGACATGGTGTTAATTAAATAATTAACGATCCAATCAATTATAATACATTGATGGATCTACCAAACTGGAATCGAAGCCTCTCAACTTCTTTAAGTTAGTCACCATGGGAGTAGCCATGTATACATCATACCAAATCTTTGAAGGACCTTTATCACAAAATTTCCTTAACTAGGGAAAACCTCACCAGGATTCTACCATACTTTGCTTTGAATAATGCATCAACCCAAGATCTTTCATATAAAAAATAAGCCAACTTATTCTTACAATGAATGATTAGAGGCTTGATGCCTATAAGAAACAAAACATCAAAAAATAGCAATAGAATCACATGTGCATTCTTCAAAACATTAAAATAAAGGTTTGGATCAACATTTCTCTTGTTAAATCCCAAAATCGTCAGATAGTTGTCAATATGAGCATACCAAGCTCTTAGAGCTTGCTTGAGTCCATACAAGGCCTTCCTTAACCTGTAAAAATGGGATTCCTTTCCATGCACTTCAAAACCTTGAGGATGCTCTATGTACGCCTCTTCCTCAATCACGCCATTAAGGAAAACAATCTTCACGTCCGTTTGATGTAAGTTCCATCCCAACGAAGAAATAAGAGAAATGATGGATCTAATAGAGGTGTACCTAATAACGCAAGCAGAGGTCTCATCATAATATTCTCCCTCTTTTCGGGAGAATTGTCTAGCCACGAATCCCACCATATATTTGTCAATACCTCCATTTTTAGCATGCTTGATCTTGTATATCCATTTGTAAGTCACTATCGACTTCCCTTCTGGCCTTTGAACAATCTCCCAAACATCATTCTTCATGAGCTATTAATATTCTTCATTTATGGCCTCCTTCTACACTTGTTGGCTAGATGCTTCTTCAGAAGTGGAAGGTTATGCATAAATAAGGTTAGTCATGAGAGCTACATAGATATAAAACGTCTTAGGCTTCTCGAATTCCCTGGATGTGCCATCAGGAGTTTCATGTCCTTCCACCTCTTCCAATGTGGATATAAGCCATCGAGGTATCTTCCTGATCTCAAGAGTAATAACTGGTTCTACTAGTTCACAAGGCCCTTCTGGATCTTTAGGAAATTCTATAGAGATTGATCATTCTCCTTTTGAAGCCTCATGCCTTACTTCATAAGATTCTAAGGAAAATTCCTTAAAATTCCAATATTAAACCTTCTCATCAAAGGTGACATCTTGGCTAACCTCAATTCTTCGTTGATATGGAATATAAATTCTATAGGACTTTTATGATTCACTGTAACCTAAATATGCCTTTCTCTCCTAAAGGTTACAACTTATTCCTTTTTTCCTTAGGAACATGAAAGTAGACAAGGCAACCAAATATTATCATGTGCCCAACCTCTAGATTTTTTCTAGAGAATGCTTCTTCAAGATTCATTTCTTGGAAAATTTGATGAGGACTTAAGTTTTGAATGTATACAACTGTCAATGATGCCTCTCCCCATAAGAAAAATGGTAAATCCAAATCATGCAACATAGTAATGGATGTATCCTTTCACACTGCTACATTATTCTCTTGTGGATTATAAGGAACAATAATCTCCCTCTTAATCCTAACTTCCTTGCAAAAAGAAACGATTTCTTTCGAGGTGTATTATCCTCCATTGTTAGATGTCAAAATATTTATCTTCTTACCTGTCAATTTTTCCACTTCAGCTTTGAACTCTTGAAACTTGGTGAAAACTTCATCCTTGGTATTTAAGAGATAGATCCATGTCTTATGAGAGAATTCATCAATGAACATTACATAATACAACAAAACCCCAAGTCACCTCATAGGAATCAAACCACATACTTCATAATGAATCAAATATAAAACATCTTTAGATATATTGTCACTACTTGGAAATGGTTTCTTGATGTTATTTCCATGTTATATACACCATCATGCACTATATGAAATACAAGTACTCGAGAAACTATTTGAATCAATTCAGGAAATGCTCTATAATGAATGTGACGATATATTATGTTCCATAGTCCACTTGGATTAATTTCATCATGAACTAGGGCTTGAGCTGGCTGACTAACAAGCATATATAGTGTCCCATCGTGAATTTGAATAACCCTAGCATCATGTATGCTAGAGCCCTTGGACCATACAAGTAATTTTCCATCCATACAAGCTACCCTATCTCCTTTATCTTCCAAATAATAAATAGAGACAAGATTAATTTTCAAACTTGGTACATATAAAACATTGTTGTGATGTACATTATTACCATATTTTAGCTCTACTAATGCCTTTCCAACTCCTTTGACTTCATAATTATTGTTGTCTCCTAGCTCAACCCTTTCAAACAACTTATTTTCCATGATGAGAGAAATATTTCCATGCACTCATGTCATATGCCTTGATTCACCACTATCTATGATCCACATATTATCATCATATTCAATGGAACATGTTAGAGCATAGAAGTAAAATAAATGTTTGTCACCTTTAACCTTGTTTGGATGTTCATCTTCAACATTAGCTGTGGAAGCATGTCTTTTTCCCTTTAGGCTTTTTTTTAGCCACCTTAGGACAATCCCTTTTGAAATTTCCAAATTTATGAAAACCATAACATTGAATATTTAACACATCCTTCTTATTTTGGGAATACTTCTTATGTTGAGAGCCTAAATTCGTCTTTCCTTTGTTCTTGAAGTGAGTTGCAAATGCTTGAGAGATTCTTCCTTATTTTCTCTTGACATAAGTCTTGATTCCTCTTAAGCACAAGATGTCCATAGTTTTTCAAACAAAGGGGATTCCTTCCAGCTACTTATACCTACTTCAAATGCATCCGATGATCTGAGAAGACCATTGAGTGTTGTAGTCACAAGTTATTGATCATGAACAATTTCCCCAATTTCTTGAATATGCTCTCTTATTTGTGAAATGTTCATGAAGTATGAAGCCATGGTGTCATATTTTTTCATCATTATATTACAAAGCTCATTCTTCAATCTCATGGATTGACCAAGATTCTTGATAATATAGAGATCAGTTAGGGTATCGTACATTTTCTTGGTAGTATCATGCTTTTCAATGTAGGGGATTAGATGATCTCTAATAGAGTCTACTGTAAGAATTACGATAATGATGTCATCCTCTTTAAACTTATTTTTCCCTGTAGCATCTGTTGGTTCTAAGACCTTCCATGTTATAGTATCCAAAACATTTTTCTTGGAAAGAATAAGATCAATTCTAAGTTTCCAAGCTATGAAATTTGAGTCTCCCTCCAACTTTTTTTCAGGTTTCGTAGAAGAATTCATGGATGAAAATAAACAAGAAGGAATTCAATGAAGTGAAATTATAAGGTTTCTTCAAGGGGATCTCAAAGTTACTTTCTTCACCAAAGCTTTGATATAGTGTTGATTTTCTTAGTGAAATAGAGACTAGCATAGTATTTCTAAAAAACTGATAATTACTTTTGATGTTGATCTTCTTGTAAACTATTCCAGTATATTATTCAACAATTATACTTCAGAAATTCAACCATAATGAATAGTAGAAAAATATATATCACAATGCACAAGAAGAGACAATATTTACCTTGGTAAAACCCACCAAAGGAAAAAACCTAGAAACCTTTTCAATATAGAAATTCTTTTGTTCAACAAGAGACACACCTAGACCTATGACCAAGCAATGTAAACCCCTCCAAGTCAAGTCTCGTAATCTGATCCATAATTTCACTCTGCCTAACATAACGAAGAATGTGTGCCCTCCTACAACTACCAGTTACCCCAGAATTCCATCCCCTGCAACTATCCAGAATTTCATCCCCCTACAACAAAAAAATTCCCAGAAAAATGTGAACTATAGAGAGAGAGAGAGAGAGAGGCCTTCCACACATGTGATTTAGGAGGGAGAGAGATAAAATTATTGTGTCCCTCTTGTCCTTCTTTTCCTTTGCTTTCTTTCCTATAAACTTGCTTGAGAGAGAGATATTTGAGTTTCCTTTGTGGAGGAGGTCGAGCTACCTTTATATAGTGATTTTTCTTGGTCGAAGGAGTGTGTTTTTTGCCTTGGATAACTTGAATTGGAGGGAGGTCGACTTGAAAACTTTTGGATCCAAAAATTACATTTTAAAAATTAAAATTTTATTCTTTTAAAAGTCGCACTAGGACTTTGACTCAAGATAAATTTTCTTTTAAATCTAGAATTTAAAATATTATTTACAATAAAAAAATACAAATACATCAAGTGGAAAAATATATATTATGAATACTGACCGTAGTGATAAATTAAAGACTCCCTCTCATACAAATGGAAAATGACCTACACCCATGGTATTCATCCACCCATGGTATTTATCCGCCCATGGTATTGTAAGTGACATCAATCCATGGTATTTATTTACTCATGGTATATATCCACCCATGGTATTCATCCACACATGAAATTTACCCATGGTGTTGTAAATGGCATCTACCCATGGTATTAATCACCCATCGTATTGTAAGTGACATCTTCCCATGGTATTCATTCACCCATGGTGTTTACCCACCCATGGAATTTACATGTGTTATTCTAACTAAAAAATGTTATAAGTAATAAGATGCATCTTATAAAATGGGAGATTTTCCACCAAAATTTAGATTCTATATTTATTCTCTATTTTAATAAAAAAAATTATTAGTGTTTTTATTTACTGTGTTCTCTCATTTTGTTGGCATTTCAATTTTTCAGAACTTGGGGGCCTCCCCCAAGGATCCATATCAGTGGTATCATATTCAAGTTACGACTCCATGGGAATGAATTTTTGACGCATATTTCAGTTTCAAAATTTTGCAGCAATCTTCAACAAAATTTATTCATGTGTTACGACCTCCATAGAGCACTTTGTTCGGCAAAGCGAGAAGAATTTTGTTTTTATTTTTTTGCCGGATTTTTTTTGGGTGGCAAGTTTTCAGATCAGATCTGAAACTTTTGGTGAAAATTTTTCCAAAAAAAATAACAGATCTGGATTCCTTGCTAAAAAATACCCAAATTAAAAAAAAAGGTCAAATCAGAGTTCGGATGAGGGAGATATCGTTGATTTAAAATAAGCTATGTTGCAAAAAAAAATCTGACGACAATTCATGGACGACGAATATCCTATCATTTTTTGTATCTTTTATGTAAAATTTAAGTAAAATTATTGTAGATATGAGATCCTCTTGAAAAATAACCCAATTTCAAAAAACAAATTGGTCGAATCGAAGTCCAGATGAGGGAGTTATCGCTGATTTAAAATCAACTATTTTTTTAGAAATTTTGTGATGGTGGGATAGTTGCAGCGTGAATCCGAGTTTCCACAATCTCCAGATAGCTAGTTCAAACACATGGGAAGATGTAGAATGATCATAATATTTCCAAAAATATGTTATAAATAAATATTATGAGTTATATTGACCGATTTATGCCCATTTTAAATCTAGAGTAGCATTCAAAGAAGGTTTCCTTTGGAGATGTGCCCTCCTACCCCGCTTTAGTAGGCACCTGGTTCACATTCATTAGTTTCAGAATAGCAACACTCAGCTTGGCTTATTTTGAGACGTGCCCTCCCACCCCAAGTTATGTAGGCACTGGCTACTTCATCAACAGTCAGCATCACGGTTATGGGTCAATTGCACAAAATCCTTCGCATTGAAGTCCATTTTCTAGGTTTCACATTGTTAGTATCACAGTTGGTCACAAGAACTAAATGGTATCTCTATCCTCGGATCTTCTTTTGTCATGGTTTTGGGTCATCCACAAACCGAAACTTCGTCGAAGTCAATTTTCTAGGTCACACACTGTAGCATCACAGTTTGGTCACAAGCATTATAGGGTATCTCTATCCTCGAATCTTCATTTTTCATGGTTATGGGTCATCCACAAACCCACACTTCATTGAAGTCCATTTGTTAGGCCACACACTACCAGTATAACAGTTTGTCACAAGCATTACAGGGTATCTCTATCCTCGGATTTTCGTTCATCATGGTTATGGCTTAACCACGCAAAACCCTTCTCTTCAGTGGCTCTTCATATTCAACAAAGTCTTCTCAGGAGGGAACCTCATGTAATGAGGACCATTGCTTCTTAAGGAGGGAAGAATTATCTGAATGGAAAATGGCCTACACCCATGGTATTCATCCCCACATGGTATTTGTTGTTATACCATTCACCCTCCTATTCCTAAGAAAGCTTACAAAGGCGGATCACCCGACAGCATTAAGAGGTGAATAGTTTAAAAGGTGTGAGACAGAAAATATGAAAAGTGATCCATATATGAAAAGGGGATAAGGCACTATATATATATATATATATAAAGGCAGATTTTCGGCGAAATTCTGAAACGAAACAAAAAAAAGGTAAAGGTGCAAGACAGTGGTACGGGCCGGGGCCCGCCCGTGTTCCGCACGTTCACAAGAGAGGGATGCGTGAATAATTCCGGGGGGGGTCAAGGATGGTAAGGAGAAGGCGGAAGTGCCCCCCCCCCCCGGAATCCTGGTGACATGGCAAAAAAAGAGACCCGGAGTTAAGTATTATGCAGGGAAAATGGCCACAGGTCTGAAGCTGTTACAGAACTCCTCTGGTGTTCCTAGTGGGCCCGATCTCGATGCACACCTGTCACTACGATCCAACGGTAAGGTAAGTCCTAGGACACCTGGTACATGACCAGTACCGACATTTAACCCGACGCGTGGTATGCACCTAACCGAAAGCCGATTAACAAACGAACAGATGCCACACATCTCAGTGTTGGTATCCTTATGACGTCAACCCTACTAGCATCACCCTAATCTCGTGTTCTGGGCTGTTTTAAGTTGAATAACCTTGTTCCATGAGTTACTGTGGTAAAATACTTTCTTTTTACGGGTTACTATATAAGCGAAAGTGTGAACGCCCAGTACCAGTGCCGCCAAGTCGTTTTCAACCTCCCTCCATTGTTTTTCCAAGAATTATCCTTATTATGCAAGTATTCCATCCCTTTTTACTATCTGGTTTCCTTTCACTTTTCATTCTTTATAATGGTCATGGGTAAAGTCGCAGTCAAGAAGTCAGAGCTCGAAACTCCTCAAGCTCGCGAGTCCAGGGCTGCCCCTGGACCAGAACCCTTCACAGATTTGCAAGCCCACATTCGAGACCCACAATACCTGTTTTTCATTAGTAGTGTCAAGCCTGAGCTGTTCAGGAAGCATGTGGAAAATAGGGACAGGTTTCGAGTCGTTTTGTCTGGACTGTATCACCAGATTACTCCCCCTGTATACCCAGTGGTCAAATTCATTTGTTGGCTCAAAGATGCTTACGATGAATGCCGGGACATGTTCCCATCCTCTCAGGGGAACAAAATATTCAGTATATCCCCCCAAATCATCAGAAAAGCTCTCTGTTACCCTACCAGTTCGAATTACGTTAGTTTCAATGAAATGACGCTATCTCGTCAGTTTTCTAAGTTACCATGGAGGAAACAGAGCGATTTCATCGTTGTTATTTCCGACTCTCACCTCACAGCCCTCCTGTCTGCAGATTCAGTGCCCTTGAGTACATTCAAGGAGGACCTTCAACCCACCCTTGCTCTTATTGCAAGACTGATAGGTATAGAAGGAGCCGATAAAGTCTCAAAAGAATGCATAGCCCTTTTATGGTTAATGTCGTAGCCCGATGTTGTATTGGACATCCCTGGTTTCTTGGCCTCTACCATCCAAAATCAATTTCAGGGCCTCTCAGATACCGGTCGTTTTAGTTTCTATTCTATGGTCTTCTATCCTTTCCTCTTCCAACATGCTAATAAGTTTGAGGGTTTGGGTCTAGAAAAATTCTATAGGATAAATTCTTAGCCAAGACCTGTTTTTGACTGGAATCCCGCAACACATCAATTGGAAAATGGGGTGGGATACTCAAGTTTATTGAACGATTTTATACCCATAGCTTATACCATTATCCATGATAATCCTCCACCTAGGATTTTTCCTGAGCAGAAGAAATGGCTGCAGTACAGTGAGGCTAAAAGCATGGTAGACTGGTACCTATTCAATGACTACACTGAAATCAGGGTTTATGGTGTGAAAGTTCCCCCCTACAGATTGCTAGTTTTTCCTGCCCTGGAATACCTCCGGCAGACCTTGAATGCTGACCAACTCCACTTCCTCCCTACGAAAAAGAGGTTCATTCTCAAGCTTCCTACAACTATCGGCCCCTTCATTGTTAATTCAAGGCATGCCCTCCCCATAGTGGAAGACCTGCTCAAGGGCATGGATTTAAGGCGAGGGAAAGCTTGGCCCTATGATCCGAAAGACATCATCTCAAACAAAAGGAAGAAGATTAAATCAACTCCTTATGCTCATGAAACTAGACCCTTCATCGATTGGCAAGCTAATCTTGAAACCTGGCCTTTGCTTTCACAGATGGAGACCGATTCATCTGCGACAGGGGAAAAAGGAGATACTACTTCAACAAAAGAAGCAGCTCAAAAATAGGTGGAAGAGGTCAGCGCTTCAGGAGAAGGTTCCCCACCTTCTAAAAGGCAAAGAACCAGAACCAATGAAGAAGAAAGTATCAGAGAAGAGAAATTACTGCAAAAAGAAACAATTTATGGTCAACCAGACAAGGGAAAAGAAGGTTTTGTGGTAATACGTGATGGCACATCATCCTCTGACTTCTCTGAAGTTTCACAAGCCATCACTGCTACCAGCTCCAGAGGGGAAAGTGAAAGGAAGGTGAGGAACAAAGCGGTCAAGGAAAATCACTTGTCTAAATTAGAGGGATATGTTGACAAGTATCAGAATAGGTTATCAGCTGCAATTGATTTGGACAAAGAACAATTGATAATGGCCATGACTGAAGTGATATTAGACCCAGAGGTTGGCACCATCAGCTATAGAGCTCTAGAAATAGCAGTAACCATGTCGCAAGTCTCACCAATTGACGAGTGCAATCTGTTCCAATGTTTTGGTGATATGCTAAAGGAAGAGGTGGTGAAGCTCTCCCTCACTCTGAGGAAGTTACAAACCAAGCATAAACAAGTGCTCGATAAACTCAAAATGGAGAAGATCAACTCCCGTGCACTCTCAAACGATTTACGCAGTCTCCAAGAAGCGGTGAAAGGAAAGGAGAGTGGTAAAGCAGACCCTCAAGGTCATCTCATCTCAGAGTTGCAAAAGCAGATTGCAGCCCTGAAGCATAAGGTGAACATACCTAGCTCCCAGCACGTACAAACTGTTGAATTAGCCCAGGTGGAAAAGGATAAGGCCAACCTAGTAGACTCCCTTGCCAAGGAAAGGGAAGAAAAAAACTATAATTTCTGGTGAAATGACTGCCCTCGAGGTAAAGATGGACGAGCTACAGAGAACCTGGGATACCCATGTATGCTCTACACCACCTCCTGAAGGGACCAAATCACTCTTAGAGCAGTTGACCATGACATTGGCCGAACTTCAAGCGGTGGAGAAGCAGGTCTTAATGGCACGACAGAAGATCTGTGAGCTCGAGGCCCTCCTTAAGGAAAATTCCAAGAAGGTTGCTACTCTGTAGAAGGAGATAAAGGAGGGAAAACAGGAGAAGGCACAGCAAGAGAAGACTATTCGAGATCTCACGAACCGGATAAAGGGAAATATTACCCTTCTGGATGCTCAGCGCTTGATTTGGACCGATATTATTATGGAGGTGAAGAAGCATTGGGTTTTCTTAACTATCATTGAAGAAAAGATGGCGGTAGTGTGCCTATTCAGAAGAACACTTCACGAATGGAGTACTGATGCCTCAACTAGGGTCAAAAACGCTAAAAGGTATATTTCTCTCTTAAATTATTTAAGTTCAGAAGATTTGGTTAAGCGAGGAATCAAGATCAGGTTCAAGGAAGCATCAGAATGTCAGAAAGTGATAGAAAAGGAATTTGCACGTAGCTTCGCATTGAGAAGTTTGGAAAAGGTGGCGGCTAGTTTGGAACAATTCGAAACAGATTGGACAGAGCTAACACTCACCGGCCTCCCATCATGCTGGGAGCCTTTAAATGCAGTTCTACAACCATTACCAGTATATGAATGCTGGCTGACAGAAGAAATGAATCGAATTGACATACCTTCCGAGAAGTCCGCCTGACTTAAGGCTGAAACTATAGTTTCAGTACTCAGAAAAGAGTTCTCGATTCTTCATCAGGTAAAATACAGGATACCCACTCAGGCGAGCTATGATGAACTAAATGAATTTTACATTCGGGCTGAAGCTTTCACCGCAATACCTAAGCCTGCAACCGACACTTGGCAGAGATGTACAATTCATGCGAGTTCGTTAGCCAGCTCTTCTGCAACCATAGTACTGCCTGTTTTAGCCACTGCCTCGACTCTTTCCCACCACTAAAAGTTGTCAACTCATGATTGGGCCGGCGTGGCCTCTTGTTTTGTTTTTACTTTTTACTTTCAATATTCGAGTGAGATTCATATTTCCCTCTTGTAAATTTTACTTTCTGTTAGACAGTTGTGATATTTTCTTTAGAAACAGCCATGAGCCTAGATTGTAAAATGATGAGAATTTTTTTTACCTCATCATAAATTTTGATGTTTTGATCAGGACTTGAAACTGCATACTAGCACGCGGAAAAGATATTTTCCCAAAATATCTTTCCGCATATGTTCATTGAAAAGGCTATAAAAGTAGTAAACAGGGACATATACAGGGTTCTAGATTTTTCAAAGAACTCACTAGAAAGGACTTTGTATGTATTTTTTCTGAGTTTTGATATTAATGTTGAAGATCCTGTTGGGATTCAGTGATAAGGAGTTTTGTTGATATTGGGGATTCTGATCAGAATGATCCACAGTTTGTAGCTCTTCCTTATGTTTTGTAATACAAATGTTCATTTCACCTATCTCCATATTTCTCATATCTATGTTCTGGAATGCGAGTGCTCATATGTTTAAATGTGGATTTATCGTTATAGATACTCATATTTACTCATGTCTAGTACTTTAAATATGGCTCGGGCAGGATATTTTGTTTCACTCTTCACCTCTTCCATCGTTCCTCTAATGTTAGCTGTAATGGATATTTGTCTTTAAAATTGTTCTCATATATGGATTCTTATCATTGCATAGGCCCAGTATATGTGGATTTTTCCTCTAGATAAGCCACTATTACAGTTAATATTAACTGTATTTTCTTACACAGTCATCACCTACCTTTAATTGATATCTGTGAGTCATTTAAGAATTCATCCCCCTCTACAACATTCTGTCTTAGAGCTGTCGGATACATTTATATATTGAAGTTTTTACTCTATTACTACAGTCTCACGGTTGTTGTGTTTTACTTTTGGGTCTTGGTTCCATTTTCATCAAACCATTCATCCAAGTGGTTATAGCATGAGGGCCTTGTCATGTCAACTCTTATCAGTTGAATCATATGCTCCTTGCAATTAAGATGTCCTAGGCACTAGTCTTTATACAACTCAAGACTGTCTCTAGGAGTGACAACAATATTTATCCGCCCATGGTATTGTAAGTGACATCAATCCATGGTATTCATTTACTCATGGTATGTATCCACCCATGGTATTCATCCGAACATGGAATTTACCCATGGTATTGTAAATGGAATCTACCCATGGTATTAATCACCCATGGTATTGTAAGTGACATCTTCCCATGGTATTCATTCACCCATAGCATTCATTCACCCATGGAATTTACCTGTGGTATTGTAACTAAAAAATGTTATAAGTAACAAGTCGCATCTTGTAAAAGGGGAGATTGTCCACCAAAATGTAGCTTCCACAATTATTATTTGTTTTAATAAAAAATTCTTGGTGTTTTTATTTACTGTGTTCTCTCATTTTGTTGGCATTTCAACTTTTCAGACCTTGAGGGCCTCCCCCAAGGATCCGGAGGCCCCCAAGGATCCAGATCAACCTCTTAACTAGGGATGCATTCATAATCACTGTCATAGGTGTTCTCTGAGATGAAAATTTTATATAAGAAAATGTTATATCAAGTCATCATTAGTATCATCATCTTCCATCAACATCTAATAGTGTCCATATCTGGGGAGGTACCAAACCCATGTAATTGTCATCAACATATCAAAACTTACTCATATCTAGATTCACTCCTACAGGGTGATCAGACCTCAAATCCCAGGCCTCTCCCTAGGCCAAAATGTTGAGACCCTCAACTAGTAAGCACTCACTAACATTTCCTGGTGAGCACTTTGGGCCAATACCTCACTCAACCCATCCTTGGTTGGTGATTGTGTCTAGATCCTAAAATACCTTGCTACACCATTCCTGGTGTGTCATTGGGTCTATATGATGAAGGATCTCACTACACCCTCCTTGGTGTGTGATCGAGTGTAGGAACTCACTACACCCTTTCGGTGTGTGATCAGGTTCAAATAATGACATACCTCACTACACCTTCCCTATGTGTGACGAGGTCTCCTACGAGAGTCATTGACTCAACCCTA
Source organism: Pinus albicaulis (assembly GCA_034641835.2). Taxonomy (NCBI): domain Eukaryota; kingdom Viridiplantae; phylum Streptophyta; class Pinopsida; order Pinales; family Pinaceae; genus Pinus; species Pinus albicaulis. The sequence goes on from CM076582.1 coordinate 485,483,921, forward strand.
CCTATTAAGCACCCTGGGCCTCTAGGACCATTCTTCCTTTCAGGAGAATGTCCATAAGTGTTGCAGTAATGTCAACACTCCCTCTCAATGAGAGGGGTAATCTCCACAAACCCAAATTTGTCTCTAAAGTACACAAAATTATTTTTGGGCAATGGATTTGTCAAAATATGAGTTGTCTGCTCATCATTGGAGATGTACTCGAGCCTTATCGCTCTCCTCTGCACCATGTCACGAATGTAGTGGTACTTAATCTCAATATTCTTCGACCTATCATGGAACACAAGATTCTCTAAAATCTTCATGCAACTTTGATTATCACAGTGTATCATTTTGGGTTCTAACTCTTGGTCTAGAAATCCCACAAACAACTTCTGGAACCATAATACTTTGGTACAAGCCTCACAAATTGCGATGTATTCTTCTTTTGTAGTGTTGAGTGCAACCAACCTCTTCTTCCTACCCATCCATAATATCATAATGGAACCCAAACTTAAGCATATTGGCCCAAGGTACTCTTCCTATCATTATCACTTCTAGCCCAATATACATCTATATATCCCTGAATTTTTACATCCTTGTTTTAAACATATCCCAAGCCATAATTCATAGTACCACATAGACATCTCAAAATGTGTTTTGCTACAATCCAATGCTCATGTCTAGGTTCCACTTGGAACTGGATCAATGATCCAATCAATCATTGGTACATGTATGGATCAACCAAACTAGAACCATAGCCGAGTCAACTTATTTAAGTTAGTCACCATGGGAGTATCCATGGATTTACAATCCATCGTACTAAATCTCTAAAGGATATATATCACATACTTTCCTTAACTATGGAAAAACTCACTAGGTTTCTATCATACTTCCAACCCCAAGTAATAATGCATAAGACCAATATCCTTCATATTAAAATCAAAAGACAACTACTTCTTACACTGAATGATGAGAAACTCAATACTTGTAAGAAACAAGTCATCAACATATAGCAATAGAATCATAGGTGCATTCTTTACAAACTTAAAATAAAGGTTTGGATCAACATCTCTCTTGGTAAATCCCAATCTCGTCATGTAGTTGTCAATAATATCATACCAAGCTATTGGATCTTGCTTTAGTCCATACAAGGCCTTATTTAACCTACAAACATGAGATTCATTTCCATGCACTTCCACCCCTTGAGGTTTCTCTCTATGCACCTCTTCCTTAATCATGCCATCATGGAAATTGGTCTTCACATCCATTTGATGTAAGTTTCATCCCAACAAAACAACAAGATAAATGGTGGATATAATGGAGGTGTACCTGAAAACTAGAGCAAAGGTTGCTAGAAAATGTAAAGTGGCAGCTTATTATATCTTATTTTCTCAACCTTGATACTTTATAGTGAATATTAGTTATCTTCTTTATGTTATTTAGTTATAAGTTTTCATCAAAAAATATCAAGAAATTGCAAAAAAAAAGGACACTGATATAGGCTCTCATCCAAGGCCAAACCCCTCCAAGGAAAAAACCCAAAAACTCTTCTCTTCTTAGAATCTGATTCAAATGAGATACAAAGACTCAATCCCTAAACCAATTCCTTCTCCTAGTACCAATTCAGGCCATACTCAAGTCCTTATTGAATATGCACCAAACTGCTACTCACTGCAACTTTTCTCTGCCAGCTACAACACTGCTACTCAACCTACAACTTTGTCCCAAAAACTGCTGCAAAAACCCTAATCTATAGTCCTTCTGATACCTTCCTAGAGCAAAATAGCTCTCCCCAATGTTAACAATGTAAAGAGAAGGATTTCTCTCTATCCAACAAATTGTTCCTGCAATTATAGTCCCCAACAAAAACTTCGTTCCCCAAAAATTTAGACCTGCAACTTCATCCTCTTTCTGGTTGCAAAAGACCTAGGTACTTTGCACATGTGAGAGAGATAGATCCCAAAGACAATATATTTCAGCCTCCCAAATTCTTCTATAAATTCACACTCCTTTTCCTGGCTTCCTAGCTACAGATCGAACTCTTTATTGATAGATCGAACTTGTGAATGAATGTACCTCCAAATGAAGTCGAACTACTTCCTTTTATAGTCTTCTCAAGGAGGGAATTTGAGGATCCCAGGGCTGACTTATGCTCTTGGATATTCAAAGAATTTCTAGACTCAAAATTAATCCTTTTTAGAATTACAAATTTCCCGGATGGGTCTTATAAACATGGTGTTGACTCCTTTGACTCATGAATAGAAATGTTAAGACTAACAAACTATGTAAACATGAATAATATGCTTTTACCTAAAATACCATCAATAATTATCATGAAATCCATTCTTTGATAATAATAATAATTTTATTTCTTCTTTTCTTGTTTGTTACGTAGGATACATATTGAAATGAGTGCAACAATTATGAAGACTGAAACTAATTACATTTCTCAAAACTCCCTCTTAATTAGGGAGGAATTCATAATTTTACAACCAATACAACATCATATCTCAAAATAAAGAGTTTTCAAGGAAATTCGGATTGATAAGTCATATTGTAAGCATCATCATTATGACCAACACTGTCCCTGAGGCCTAATTGGACAAGCTCTACTTTAATCAAGATCATTATCATGGGATCATTTATGTGTGATACCACACTACCTCTCTAAGGTACATACCCCATATGGATGTCCACAAGGTATGTCCTTTTAGGACTATTCTTATATTTGATCTCCATACTTGATTCCTCAAAGAATACCAATCCTCTTCGACCACTCTTCTCTTGGATTCATGTCCCATCCTCAAAGAGTGTCAGTCCATTTCCTTTCTTTGAAGATATATCCTCAAGGAAACTACACATTCTTATCTAATCCTTCATCATTCTCTTTTAATATATTAAAGAGGAGAATATACATGTCATATCAAATATTATTCCCTCTCAAACCAGAGAGTAAATCCATGTTCTTCTTTAATCTTGAGAATATATCCCTACTCCTTGTCCAAGGAGACTCCTTTCCTCCCTCTCAAAAACATAGGAGATTCCTTCCTTCCGATAATGGAAGCCAACACCACAATCATTTCATATTTTCTTCATCAGAGTGTCATCTACTATTTCTCCATAACTTCATGTTTCCTTCGCATATCTTGCATTGAGCCTACTTCTTTTCAAGATATCATGGTACCATCTCCACTCTTCGTTCTTTTGAAATATCTAGGTCATATTCCTTACTCATCACTTTCTTCTTAAATCATGAAGGCATTGCATTGGGCCTTCCCAATATTTAATATGATCATGAAAGTGATATTTCCTAAACTTTAGCTCATATTCTCACATAGCTACCATTTCAATCCCAATATGGACTCATCTGGACTTCATAGATACTAGGTTCTAGATATTTAGCTTCCCTCAATACTTTTAATCCATATAGTTGATATTGCCTCAATTATCATCCACACTAGATAACCAAACCATAAATGAAATAGACTTACCATGGTGACCTTCTCGTACCATCAACATCCTCATCAACCATCTCCACTTTATATTTCCTTCTTGCATCAGAATGCCCAAGGATCGAAATTTATTACCAATTTACAACTTTTATTCTTTCGAAGGTCCTACTAGAGTTAATCAAAACATATTCTAGAGAAATTCCTAATATTCCATTCATGTATAAATTATATAACTTATGTGTTATATATCCAAGATTATCCTGATCACACACTATTTTAACTTCATGCACAATAAAAAATCTATTCCACCATTGATCATCACATGCAGAAATTAAATCAATTGCAATGCACACATGAAACAATAAAAATTTACACACATTAACACAGTGATTTAACGGGAAAGCCTGAAGATAAAAACCCCAAATATATGTATATAATATATTTCATAGAGATCATGTAACAATCCTCATACAAAGCTGATCATATCAAGCTCTTAGTACAATACAATCGCTACACACTAATCAGTCCCAATTTGCAAATCCATGCACCGATCTTTGCCACCTGCTAGCCTGCCTCTACTGCGTAATCCCTGCTGAAGAATGGTTCTGAATGAACTCGAATCCACCAAGATTGCACTGCACAATCCTCATTGGCATCTCCATTGAGTGTTGGATGAAATCAATGCATCACTATAGTCACAACTGATAGTCACACTTGCTCTTTCACCTACCTCTCCACTGGTCTCCACCGAAACTGCCATGCACTGTAGTTAACTGATGTATTCTTCAGTTATTAATGAGTTATTATTTAGTAAATTAAATGAACTAATTAATTACACCATCACTAGTGTATCAATCAAGCATCAGATACAACTAGTTCAATCGAGTCTAATCCGAGTTAAACTGAATACAACTCCACCAACTACTTCTATAACTCCACCAAACTCTGTCACATGAGTTCTAACTGAAGTCCTCATGCATTAGCTTCAGCAAACCCTTAGGAATAGTGTAATTCCTTCTGTCAACTGCTGTGCCACATCTGTGCACTTAACTGAAGTGCTCCAAGAGAATAAGATAATGTTTAGAGTCCAAATATTATTAAGAGCTAATAATATTTGACATATCTATTTTTAGACTGGCAATCTAAAAATAGATTCCGCCCAATATGTATAAAAATAGAAGTCCATCTATTTTTCCAACTTGACCAACCATCCACAAATAGCATCCTGCAACTCATATAATATGATCGACATGTCTAAAAATAGACATAGTCTAAAAATAGACTTTGCGCCAAAAATAGCCTACGGGCCAACTTAGTGAAGGCGACTCTTTTCACTAAGCTCATCATCTTGTTGAATCTCAACACTCCCTCTCAACAAGATAGGGATTATCTGCCACCCCGATCCTGTCTCTATGGTATTCGAATTTTCTCCTGGTGAGTGCCTTTGTCAGAATATCTGCATCCTTATCCTCCATAGGAATGTAAGAAATCAACATGATCTTCCGCTGCACACAATCTCTGATATGATGGTACCGAATTTCAATATGTTTAGATCTATCATAAAATACTGGATTAACCGAGAGTTTAATGCAACTCTGATTATCACAATATATCACAGTAGGATCTAAGTGTGAACCGAAAAACCCGACCAGGATCTTCCTCATCCATATAGCCTCGCATGCATCCAAACTTGCTGCCATCTACTCGGCCTCCGCTGAACTGAGTGCCACGGATCTCTGTTTCCTGCTGTACCAAGAAACTGTTGTAGACCCGATACTGAATATCCCTCCAGATGTGCTCTTTTTTTCCGATGGGCTCCCTGCCCAATCTGCATCCGTGAAGCCATGCAGCTTCAACTCATCCGACTGTCTGTACCACAATCCATATCCCGATGTTCCCCTGAGATACCTCAGGACATGCTTTCCTGCCTTCCAAAAGAGCTTGGTAGGCTTAACCATATCTTGCGAAAGTCGGTTAACAACATAGCATATGTCCAGTCGTGTATTGACCAAATACATGAGCGAACCAACCAACTATCGATAAACAGTGGCATCCACTACCTCTGCCGATGTAGCATCCTCTTTCCTCCAACCACCAGGAAGAGGAGTGTCGACAGGCTTGCAGCCTTGCATGTTGAACTTCTCCAGTATCTCTCGGGCATACTTGCCTTGAGACACAAACAGTCCACTGCCAAATTTCCAATTCCAGGAAATAATGAAGGAAGCCCAAGTCCTTCATCTCAAACTCCTTTGCAAGATTTGCCTTGCATGATTGTATCAAAAGTTCATCACCCATTAGTATCAAATCATCTACATAAAGTACAATGATCAACAACTTACCCTCCACCACAATCTGGTATAGGTTCGGATCCGCCTCACTCTTGTTGAAATCAAGTCTGGTGAAATAATTGTCTATCCATGTGTACCAAGCACGAGGTGCTTGTTTCAGCCCATACAATGCTCTTTTTAGCCTGCACATATGCGACTCACTGCTAAAGATTTCGAATCCTTCAGGCTTCTTTATGTACACCTCCTCCTCAATGACTCCGTTGAGGAACGCAGTCTTCACATCCATCTGATGAATGTGCCAACCCATCTGCGCTGAGAGAGCAAGGATGGTCCGTATGGAATAATACCTTGCGACAAGTGCAAAGGTTTCTTCATAGTCGATCCCCTCGATCTGTGAGAAGCCCCGAGAAAAAAATCTTGCCTTGTACATCTCGACGCTCCCGTCAGTAGCTTGCTTCACTTTGTAGATCCATCTCAAACTTACCATTGATTTCCTTTCCGGCCTTGGGACAATCTCCCATGCACTGTTTCTAACAATCGAATCATACTCTTCCACCATGGCATCTACCCATGCGGGATCCTCCACAGCTTCCTCGAAAGAAGATGGTTCTGTCACGATACACTTTCTCATCAAAGCCATGTATCTAGTAAATCGGTCAAGTGACTGTCTCTGTCTGCACTGTGATGTAGGTGCTCCTACATTTTGCGCTGCATCAAGATTCAGTCGCTCAGCTTCTGTAGTGCACTTCCGCCCTCTGATGTTTGGCGCTACACGAGTAGTTTATTCCACTCCATGAACCTCCTCTTGTGGCTGATCCACATCCTGAGGCTCATCTTTAGGAACAAGTAGCTCCTCATATGCATGCAAGTGTAGCTCCCTCTCAAGCGACAATTTCATGGCTTTCTCCTCATGAAATTCGATATCCCGTCGCACAACAGTCTTCCCACTGTCTGGAAAATACACACGATAATTGTGGGGTGTTTCTGTGTACCCCAAAAATATCCCAACCTCTGCGGTCGACTCTAGCTTCTTCCTGGCATCCTTCGTCACATGAATGTAAACAGGTGAGCCAAAAATCTTCAAATGAGAAATATCAGGCTTCTTACCAGAAAACGCCTCTTTGGGTGTACTCATGCCAAGTACTCTATGAGGACAACGGTTTTGCACATAAACCACAATGTTGCATGCTTCAGCCCACAAGTGTATGGGAAGGCCCTGATCATGCAACATCGCCCGTGCAGCACCCACGATCGTTCTGTTCTTTCTCTCTACGACCCCATTCTACTGTGGGTTATGAGGCACTATGAGTTCTCTTCGAATTCCTTCTACGCTGCAAAAGTATTTGAATTTGCCAGAGATGAATTCACCACCATTATCGCTCCTTAGAGCTTTCACCTGCTTCCCTGACTCTTTCTCAACCAGCGCCTTGAACTCACAGAGCTTTGAGTATGTCTCGCTCTTCTTCTGCATGAAGAAGATCCAACACTTACAAGAAAATTCATCAAAAAATATCACATAATACATGTGCTTTGCTGTTGAAGCAATCGAGAAAGGTCCACACACGTCTGTGTGAATTCTCTCAAGGATCGTCGTGGCGTGACTATCCTTCTCATGAAAATTTGTCTTCACAAATTTTCCCAAAGTACATCCCTTGCACTGATCTGACAGTGCAAGTGTACCCTTGTGAAGCCCGGTAGAAATTTGCTGCAAAATTTTCAAAGCGCCATGGTGAAGATGGCCCAATCTCCTGTGCCACAATTTTCCCTCATCCCGGCTCACCACTCCTTCTACTTTTCCTACCATTGCTACACAACCATCTACCTACAATTGATAAAGGTTCTTAACTAAAACCCCTTTCCTCCAGGTTTCACCAGTTGTTTTACTGCGCAAGAAGGCTTTTCCCTCGCTAAAGACAACATCATAACCCTTGTCTTCCAACATCGCCATAGAGATCAGATTCTTCTTCAATCTTGGAACATGCATGACATCCTTCAATATGAAAGGTTTATCAGACTCCCTCTCAAAGGAAATGGTCCCGATACTAGTCGCACTATATCTACCGTCATCGCCCATCTCGATGTGCACTCCAAGATCCTTCTCATCCAGATCACTAAACAGATCTTTGTCTCTGGTCATATGGAAAGAATCATCACTGTCAAGAAACCACATTGATCCCATCACACCTAAAACCAAGCATGCTATCAGTGAAAAATCCAGCTCAAAATGCGAGGCTAAGGCCTCTCCAGCTACAGATCCAGCAACCTGCTTATTTTTCTTCTTCTGTGGACAATTAGTGGCGTAATGTCCGTGTTGGTGAAAGTGAAAGAACTTCACCTTGGACAAGTCCTGCTTCTTGCCTTTTGCACCGGATTGAGAAGGATTTTTCTTTCCCTTCCCTTTCCTTGCTTTTGCAGCCAAAGCGCAATTTTATTCATCTTCATTCTTCGATGAAGATCCATCCCTGGCAGCCCGCCTTATCTCCTCCTGCACAAGATCCGACCAAATTCGCTCCCATCCCGACAGTTTCTCCTGACCATTGACAGAGTCCTCGTAGCTATGCCAACTCTTCAGAAGCCCAAGGAGAGCCAAGCTCACCAAGTCTTATTCATCAACAGTAACCCCCAGACTTCCCATCTCATCATTGTAGTGGACAAAATTCGTGAGGTATTTTGGTATACTGTCGCCTTTCTCCATTTTTATTTTTCTGAGCTTGTCTTTAAGTTCCAACTTCCTCTGGTCGCTTCTGCTTTGGAACAAGTCTGTCAAAGATTCCAAATTAAGAATGGAATAGCTTTACCATGAAGGCTGGACACTATGTGATCCTTCACACCTTCCAACAGAATCTTTCGACACTTTGTTGTCTTCTTTTGCCATGCGTCAAGTGCGGCTGCATCGCTAGAAGCAGGTTTTGGAATTTCTGCATCTATGAAATTCTTCAACCCATTATCATCCATCACCACCTCCATCCTGTCCTTCCATGCAATATAATTCGAGCTGCCATCAAGGGAATACTATAATCGAAATCCGTTGAAAGACATTTCAATGAATGCTCAACTTCAACACCAAGAAAACACTGCAGCAAATTCGAATTCCACCAGCACAAAACTCAACTGCTTCAATAATTGCAATCTGCTCCAATGATCAACTGCTCTGATACCATGTAGAAATTATATAACTTATGTGTTATATATCCAATATTCTCCTGATCACACACTATTTTAACTTCATGCACAATAAAAAAATATATTCCACCATTGATCATCACATGCGGAAATTAAATCAATTGCAATGCACACATGAAACAATAAAAATTCACACACATTAACACAGTGATTTAACGGGAAAGCCTGAAGCTGAAAAACCCAAATATCTGTATATAATATATGTCATAGAGATAATTTAACAATCCTCATACCAAGTTGATAACATCAAGCTCTCAGTACAATACAATCGCTACACACTAATCAGGCCTGATCTTGAAAATCCATGCATCGATCTTTGCCACCTGCTAGCCTGCCTCTACTACACAATCCTTGCTAAATAATGGCTCTGAATGAACTCGAATCCACCAAGCTTGCACTGCGCAATCCTCATTGGCATCTCCACTGAGTGTTGGATGCAATCAATGCATCACTATAGTCACAACTGATAGTCACACTTGCTCTTTCATCTACCACTCCACTGGTCTCCATTAAAACTGCCATGCACTGTAGTTAACTGATGTATTCTTCAATTGATTAATGAGTTATTATTTAGTGAATTAATTAACTAATTAATTCACACCACTCTCACTAGTGTGTCAATCAGTTAGACTAGATACAACTAGCTCAACTGAGTTAAACTGAATACAACTCCACCAACTACTTCTATAACTCCACCAAAATCTATCACATGAGTTCTAACTGAAGTCCTCATGCATTAGCTCCAGTAAACCCTCAGGAATAGCGTAATTCCTTCTGTCAGCTGTTGTGCCACATCTGTGCACTTAACTGAAGTGCTCCAAGAGAATAAGATAATGTTTAGAGTCAAAATATTATTAAGAGCTAATAATATTCGACATATCTATTTTTAGACTGGAAATCTAAAAATAGATTCGACGCAATATGTCTAAAAATAGAAGTCCATCTATTTTTCCAACTTGACCAACCATCCAAAAATAGCATCCTGCAACTCATAGAATATGATTGACATGTCTAAAAATAAACATAGTCTAAAAATAGACTTTGTGCCAAAAATATCTTGCGGGTCCACTTAGTGAAGGCGACTCTTTTCACTAAGCTTATCATCTTGTTGAATCACAACAATTCATTCTTTAGTATGTCAAATTATATTCTTTTCGTGTAGAAATTTTATTTCAATTATGTATTACCTGGATTCTCCTGATCTAACAATTATATGTCATTGTTAAATACATAATCCTTCTACTAAAATCTTTGCGGAAATTTAATCGCCAATTGCAAACACATGAAGAAAGATCAATCACACATAACACAGATGTTTTTACCGAGAAAGAATAAATCTAAAAATCCCACTATCATATATTATGTATATATCATGGGTCATGAAACAATCTCATACAAAAATCTAATCCAAGAGCTCTCAGTACAATATACAATCGTCTCACATTGTCATACAAAAATTGGCAAATACATGTGCCAATTTACTGCCTCTAGATTGCCTGCCTCCACTGCACAATCCATAATGGTCAAGAACCTCTGAATGAATCATTCTTGCCTGCCTTGACTGCGTAATACTCATAGGCACATCCAATGTGTGTGTGGTTGCATGTGTGCACCCACTAATGTCACAACTTATAGTCAAACTGTCCCTTTCACCTATCTCTCAACTAGGTCTCCACTGGATCTGACATGCATGTAGTTAACAGTAGTAAATCTTCAGTTGCATGTGAGATCACTCCATGTGAATTAATTTAACACAACTAAAACAATTGATTTTAACTCAGTTAACTAAGTTAAACTACTTTACAACTCACATAAATACACATCCAACTCTGTTACAACTTTGTATCACTCAATTAAAACTAAGTCCACTTGCATGTCCCACCAACCAACCTTAGAAGTGGAAATTTCTTCAGTTAACTTGTATGCCGCATCAGTTAACTGAAATCAAGTGCTTCAAGAGAATAGATTAATATTTATTATCCAATTATTATTAAGATATAATAATAACCGACATGCATTCTATTTTTAAGCATGCGATCTATTTTGTGGCATTCTATTTTCTGGATATCAGGGAAAAGAGTGGGCCAATAGAAACCATCTCTAAGGAATTTGTTGGCAGTGGTTTTCCAATAGAGATGACCTCCACACTCTCCTTCATGAAACTCATGCATGATTCTGTCTGCATCTTCTTTAAGTAAACATTTAAGCAGGATACCAACAAAATTTTTCCAATATAAAGCTTTATCTAGGATGCAAAAATTTACAGCCTTTTGTTTCAAGAATCTAGCCTTGGTTTTGGACAAATTAGGAGGAGAATTTATATTAAAAATCACATGTAATATGTCATCATACTAGAGTGAGTTCAGAAATGCTTCTTCAATAGGTGGAGTCGCTAGCTTCTCTTGTTCATTCAAGGAATGTATCATGTTTATGTCCAATGCTTGAAAGTTTGCTTCAACCATCAATTTGGCCAGTCCTTGCCCTTTGATTAGCTTGGTGGGCTTGATTTCCAAATCATACTCTAAGATGACAGCAATCCACTTACCTCTTTTACCATCAGGATCCTGATTTATTATGTCTTTAACAACTGCATGAGGAACAAAAGCAATGACATGCGAATGCAAGATGTAAACTCTGAAATATTTTAAGGCTTTGATTAAGGCAAAAGCTTGTTTTTCCATGATGTTATATTTCAGAGGTGCATATTTTAGTGCCTTGTTGAAGAAGACTATGGGTTGTTCTTGTCCCATTATGTTCTTTTTTAGAAATACTGCAGCAATGGTGTGTTCCGATGCAAATGAGAAGATGAAGAAATCCTTGGTAAAGTCAGGGCTGATTAGAACTGGTGTTTGGGTAAGTTCTTGTTTTACCAGTTCAAAGGATTGCTTTGCTTCTATGGTCCATTTGACTCCTATTTCTTTTTTCAGCATATTTGTAATTTTTCTTATGAGTTCAGCAAGGTTTGGTATGAACCTTCTTAGGAAGTTGATCTTTCCAATGAATGATTGAACCTCTTTGATGTTCCTAGGGTGACTGATCTGCAATATACCTTGAATCCTTTTTGGGTCTATCATGATCCCTTCTTCAGATATGATGTGGCCTAGAAGTTTTCCTTCTTGGAGGCCAAAAAGAGTTTTCTTAGGATTCAAAGATAAACCATACTTTCTACACTTTTCAAAGACTTTTCTTAAGTGAGATAGGTGTTCTTCATTATATTTTTAATAAACAGTGATGTCATCAAGTTATATCACAATGAAGTAGCTTATTTCTTCGGAAAAAGAAATTTCCATGGCTCTTTGGAAAGTGGCCCCGGCATTCATTAACCCAAAAGGCATTTGACATACATGAAGGTGCCCCAGGGTATTGTGAAGGTTGTTTTGTGCTGATCACTTGGAAGTACTAGCACCTGATTATAACCGGAAAAACCATCAAGCAATGATATTCTATTGGAACCCACTACCCTTTACAGTATATGATCCATCTTAGAGGGTAATTATCTTTCAGGGAGGCTTTGTTCAAATTTCTAAAGTCTATGCACAACCTAATTTCTCTTGTCTTCTTCCTCACTGACACAAGGTTTGAGACCCATTCTAAGTACCTAAGTGGGAATATTATTCCAGCATCATACATCTTTTTAATTTCTTTCTCAACTAGAAACATTAGGACAGGGTTTATCCTATGCAATTTCTTCTTGAATGGTTTCTAGTTTTCCTTGAGAAGAATCTTATGCTGAATGATGTTTGTGTCATATGACTTCAAGTCCTCATAACCCTATGAAAACACATCCCTAAAATATTTGAATATATCAATTTATTTCTTTTTTATAAGGGGTGGAAATGTTTCATACAACTTGATCATTTTAGGTTTCTCTTCACTGCCTATGTTGGATTCTTCTACATCTGTTTCGGTGGATTCCATCTTAGGCTTCCTAGCAGTGTCATTGAAATCAAATAGCTCTTCTAAGGGGGAAAGACCTCTTGGAAATAAGTTATCTTTGCATTGCAATGCCTCAAGGTCTTTTTGATCTAAATATTCAAGAAATTCTGCCTCAAGAGGGCGTTCTAGCAGATTTATATCAGCAGTACAAGGCAGCTCTGTTTTGTATGTTTGTTCTTTAGTAAAACAATCCTCTTGATGATTTTTAAGTCTGGTTTTGGAATCTCAAATTCATTTTTGGATTGTAGGAGGTCTTCAATCTGTTTTTCACCTTCAAACACTTGCCAATAATCTATGTTATCTGGGTCTGTAGGTCTATTTTTTACATTTACCATATATTGTTCATTAGCTTGAGGTAGTTGGAAAGTGCTGGCAACAAAGGCTAGTTCATTTACAAGGTTGTTTTGAGTTCTTGGAATAGAGGTAAGGTCATATTTTTCAAATGTTTTGAGGAGGCCTAAGGTAGCATTCCTATATTATCTTAGCCTAGGATTCTTGGCTGAATATTTTCCTTTGATTTTCCTAATGATTATCTTAGAATCTCCTTGAACATAAATCCTCTTGGCTCCTTTGTTTTTCAACCATTTTAACCATAAGAGAAGGGCTTCATACTCTGCAATATTGTATGTACATGGAAAATATAGCTTGTAAGAGTGAAATTCATTGGTGTTGTGTATCCAAACACCTGCTCCTAAACCAACTTTTCCACAAGAACCATCAAATGTTCCAAAGTGGTTCAAGTTCAGATTCGCCATTATGTTATTGTTTATGGATGGTAGGGTTTTGGTTGTCATGTTCTTCATTTTGTGTTTGGTTTGACTGTTCTGACAGGTATTTCTCTTCCTCTTTTTCATTTACTTGTTCATTAATTTCATCTTCATTGTACAAGATAAATGAGTCAAGGTTTGAATGGATAGAATAGAGAGGGGTGTTGTTTGGCCTATTTTGGTTTCTTACCATGTATTTCATGTGATATTATCTGTATAGTCTTCTTGCTTGATTAAATGCTAGAATGGTAGCATATTTCATGTTCATTTGGAGGTTTCCTTGGAGTTTGGCTCCCCATGATCTAGATAAAAGCATGCCATACTTCGGGGGAATGTCAGCCACTACAATGTCCATGAATAGGCTCTTAGTTGGTATTTGTGCCAGATTGACACACAGACCTTTCATTAGGCCTAGAAATTTAACTCTACTTGAATCAAAAGAGTAAAAGTCTTTGTATGGTTTGGTTATTTCAAGGCCTAATCTCTCCATCACTACCTTTGGCATGAGGTTGTGTGAAGCACTAGAGTCTAGCATAGCATTGTGTAAGATTTTGGCATGAATGTTCAAACTGACATAGAATGGAGGGACATCTCCCTCTTGGAATTTTCCCTCTACTTCTAGTCCAAACAACAACTCTGGCTTGTCATCAGTTAGATTTAGAGTATCGGTGTCATTTCCTATGTTTAAAGCTTTCAAAAATTGAGATCTATATACATCTTAAGTCACCAGTTCAGTAAGGGGTATGGCTATTTTGATCTTGAAAATTTCACCCTCAATACTGAATGGTGTTTGTGTTCTTGGCATATTTACATAATTTTTATCATACATGGTCTTTTAAACAACCTTAGCTTGCTTAGTTTTATTTGGAATGTTAGTTAAAGCAGTTTTTTCAAGGCCACTAGCTGATGCACTAGGGCAACTTTGGTCACCATTGTGTTGGATGATTTTGTTTTTGCTTTGGTTAGAATTCTTATCCATGGTGTTTGTATTTTCTGTTGTCTTTCTAGGACTGTTTTCAAGGGTCTTCCTAGCAGAAATTTCTGATTTGTTCCTCTTGGGGATGTCTTGTGTTTTCCCACTTCTAAGGTCATACTACCTATGCAGCTCCATGATGGAATTTTCAAACCTTAGTTTGTACTCTTCCGAATCCTCATATATTTTATTATTTTGGTTTGAGGAGAACAGATCTTGTTCTTCTTCCATGAGAAAAACAACATCCTCATTATTGGAGTCTATTAGATTGACATGATTTTCTTTCGGCTCCTCAGTCTCTCTCTCCTCTTTATCTACATAGTTTTCTTGGAAAGGAGGTCTGATTTGCTGGTCATTTTCTCTTTGTCTTATTTGAGGAGGGTCTCTTCTGAATTTTTGGTTTATATTTTTGTTTTGAGGGTTTTTTTGGTTTTCCCTAGGAGGTGCTCTTTAATTCAAGTTGATTCTCTCAATCATCCTTTCCATTGTCCTAACTAGACTGTCAATTTTAGCATCAGATGTGGAGGCCATAGCTTCCTCTTTGTATGTAACCCTCTTCTATACTCTTAATCTAGCCGTTTTAGAATTTAGGTTGGCTTCTACACTTACTGCTCCCCTTTTCATGTCTTCTAAGGTAAGGGGATCTCTTTCTTAATTGATAAGACATTTCTGGATCAAATCCATCCGGAAATTTTACTAAAGGCCTTGTGGGGGTTTCATGTGGGGAGGGAGTGAATTATATACACTATTAAACCTAGAGAAATAGTTTTGGAAACTTTCCCCAACATTCCTGTTAAGGTTATCATACTCTGATAGGATTTGAAGAGGATTTTTCTTAGTCTCCCACTTGTTTATGAATGTTTGATAAAGGGAAGGGAGGTCATGAATGCTGTTAGGAGTTAAGTTTTTGAACCATTTCTTTTCTTCTCCTCCTAAAATTTGGGTAAAAATTCTGATTTTTATGGTCTCCACTTCTATTTCTTGGTATTCAAATGCATCATTCATCTTGTCTACATGTTGTTGGGCAGTTGTAGAATAAGCTCCAGTAAAGTGAGGGATTTTAGATTGGTAGTCCTGTGGCATAGGCAGTAAAGGTTGTGGTAGTACTAGGGGGCATATCATGCTGCCATGATAGGAGGTAATGGAATCCAAGGAGTATTTACAAGATGAAGGTTTTTGAGTGGGGGTGGAGGATGAAATAGAGTGGTTTGCATAGTGGATGTATGAGTGGGGGTAGCAGATGTACTTGGACCAACTAGCTCAGATTGAGAAAATTTAGATCGAAATGAGTCAAAGTGTTGGAGAAGCTGAAAATCAGGAGGAGTGGAAGGAGAGGCTTCTCTACTAGGACTCTGCTTTAAGTTTGTAGGCTCAAGGTTTGTCTGGTCTATCCAATTTTGAGACTTACTTCTGAATAGGTTTTTTCTATGGTGTAAGTCAAATTGGGTATCTTGCAAGGATGTAAGGTTTTCAGGGACAGAACTTTCTTTGTGAGTTGGTCTAAAAATAGTTGAGTCTTCAGTCTTAGAAATTTTTCTTAGATTTCTTTCTGGGTCATCAACTATAGTAGGAGGGTTTGGGTCAGGGTGAGATCTGTTTTTGATTCTCTGTGAAGCCAGATTTTAGACCCACAACATAGAGAGGCTGACAGTTTATAAGAATTTGAAAACAAAACCAATATGTATGAATACTGAATTCACAGAGTGAGTGACTAGGTTTTCTTCTATTACGATTGATTAGTGCATTCCCAGGGAAGTCTGTGAGAAACAGTGGAGTCACGAGGTGGATGATGCTAAGGGTTTTGAAGATTTACTTATTGTCCACCATCAACAATTGAATACCAATATAGAGATATTTTTGGGTTTTCTGAGTTCTTTATGTAACACTAATATTTTTAATGAGTGTTCCCTAGTGTGTTCACCATGGTGCTAGTATGGTAAATCAACTAGATATCATTCTTGGCTAACACTTGATTTATCTAAGTTTGACAGAGGATTTTTGAGTTTTGAAGGAATATTTAAGTTGTTACTTACTCAATCCCACCGTGATCGCCATTATGTTAGGTCCCTGTAATTTGGCAGATTGGCAATGACCAAATAGACAAGGGTAACATCAAACCAACTTTGGAGTCCTAGGACCTAGCCTTCCTGGACATAGAGAGGGCTCTCTCTATATTTGTGTAAAAGATGTGACTTGTTTGTTTTAGGATGCTGATTTTAGGCTAGTTAAATTGATAGGGTTTGTTTGTTTTGTTTTGTTTGGTTGGGTAGGTCGTCAAGAAGAACAGATAGAGTGAGAGAGGTTCAAAACATTGGGTTATGGGGACAGTGAAAGACTTGAAAAGGAAAACAATGAATCAAGGGTGTTTCATAGGGCAAGTTAACAAACCCAAATGGATGTAAATAGGTTTAGTGAGTGTGAAATGAACATTAACTAGTGAATGTAGTAGGTTTAAAGGGAAGTTAATAATCCTTTAACATAAACTATAACAAGAAGAGTCTATAAGAGTACTATGAATCAAGAGAGAATCAAAGGATAGGGCGCACCATAACTTCTTTGACCTAGCTCTATCAAGTAAACTTTAAAAAAACTATCCAACAAACCCTAGAGAGCAGGGAACTCCTAACTTCTCTAGCTATCTACCTTCATAAAAAGAAAACATTCAAGATAACACATAAGTAATGATTAAAGAGCAGGGAACTCATAAATTCCTTAATCAAATTGTAAATACTTTCAAAGTAACCATTTCAAGATAGACTAAAGGACAGAGCATACCATAAACTTCTTTAGCTTAAACCCTAATAAGTAAACTTCAAAGAAAAGCCTAGAAAAAAATGATTCAAGCTACACTAAAGGACAGGGAATACCATAAACTTCTTTGGCTTGACTCTATTTAATCATTTTGAAGACAAAAAAGCTAAGTGGAATTAAAAATCAATGAAGAATTCTTCAATCAGACCTAGCAGGGGAAAACATTTGAGCAATAGAAGCAGACATACCTAAGGTGCCTCTAACAACATATCTTAGCCTAAAATTTATGTTCTAATGCAAGAGAAAAGATGGAAAAATATGAGAACATAAGGAAACAATAACTAGATTAGAGAAACATCACCATTTACCAAGTTCATGAATCCTATGAAGGTGCTTGCTCCATTGATGCTTATTCCAAAAACAATCACACAACTCCAAAAATAATTTCTTCACAACTCCAAGTCTACGTATTCATCTCAATAAACAACCAACAATAAACCTGGAGCCTCCATGTAGTATTTAACTTGAAAAGGAGGAGAAAAACCCTATCTATGGTTCCAAATTGTCATTAATTACACATTTAAGTCATTTTGTCCTATGAGACCATGCAAGGCCCAATGCACAAATATCCCAAAATCATAAATGAAAAAGTAACTTCTAAGATAACCTCTGAGCTAATTTTGGAATCATTTGACCTTTAAGGCCTCTCAATAACTTTAAAAATATCTCCAAGTGTCTTTTGTTGACTTTCTCGCAAGGGCACAACGCCAAAACTGGAAAAATAGCTTGAGTTGCAACTGAGTTTTGGAGGCCTTCTTGGTGTCCAAATGAGCTCCATGATAGCTCATTGGAAATCTTGTCCTGTCTAGTTTCCAAATCCGCCTTTGGTTTCTAGATTGGTGCTCATTTTCATAGCAAAAACCACTTTTTCCAAGGCTGCTAAGGGCGTAGCACCAGTGCTGAAAAGAGGGCAGAAAGGTGATTTTTTGCTTGTTTTTGGCCCTTTTGAGGGACCAGTTCTACTCCAAATGACTTGAAACTTTCTGAGGGTGATTTCATTGGCCTGATGAACATGAATATGTAAACATTTCCACAATTGGGTTCCCCAAAAAATAGCGCAGTGCCAGTGGCACTGCGCGCTTGGCCCTTTTTCTACTGGCTAACTATCAAAATTTCAAAAAGTACAAAAATGTGTCAAAATTGGATTTTAACTTGTTGATCATGTTTGGGAAGCTTGAAGGGATACATCAGCAAGGATATCCAACTTGTCTTTCTCCTTTGCCTCTTTTAGGACTTGAATCTTTGCAAGGGCTATTTTGAGCTTGGCCCTTGCAATTTTGTTCCTCATGGCATAATAATTTGCCATCTTCTTCTGTATGTTAATGTTCCTTTGTGCCTTCTCAAGTTGATCCTCTAGGTGTACATTGGCTCTCTCTAGCCAATATTCTCTGTCATAGTTGAATTCCATGGCAAGAAGCTCACTAGGAGTGAGCTGCTTTGCCAATGTTGTCTCTTGCTCTCTCTCTCGGGCTAAGGCCTTCTTCAACCCAATTGTCCTTGTCCTCATCCTAGGAAGGTGTTCTTCCCCATCCTCAATGTCATCTAGAGTGCCCAAGGTTTCATCTAGCTTTACCTTAGCCTTTCCAACCTCTTTCCGAGCTTTGATAGCTCTGACCTCACTGATGACCTTCTATGTCTCTAACTGCTAGTTTTCTATCTCAAGCAAGTTGATCACATTTTTTCCCCTACCAATATTGGCTTGTAGCTCTCTCATATGGGCATCCTTGCTCTTGAGCAACATGTTTGTGATCCCCTCCTCATTCTCATCATCACTGTCAAGGTGAATTAGCTGAAACTCTTGTTCAGTTTCATGTTCATCCTCTTTTTCATCAATGTCGTGCTCTACAACCTTCTCCTTACCTTTGTCAAGTTGTTTTGTTGCTGATGAAGGAAAATCCCCTTTCACAATATGTGGAGAAAACACCTGCCTATGACCTCTTTGATAGGTCAAAGGAAAAGGATCTATGTCAACCATCTCAGTTTCATCAGTTTCACTGACATCTTCCTCACTTCCATCTACCTCACTACCATCTACCTCACTACTAGATGCTTTGGTATCATGAGATGAGGGTGAAGGGCCGCGGGAAGGTGATGAAGGAGTGTCATCATGGGGTGAAGGAATGTGAGTGAGTGGACATGTAGGAACAACAATAAGTGATGGAGAAGTAGGGATGGGAGGGTTAGAAGATGAATGAATGTCTTGTTGAGGATGGCCTTGTGGAGCAGTAAAAGCCTCATTGGCAATGAAGGTATCCCATGGAATGCCTTTTTGCTGTAGTTGGTGCATAACAACCATCTTGATAAGTGAGTGATGAAAAAGGCTTTGCATCTGCTGAGGGTAGTTTCTCTTCTACACTATGTATGCCATTTTATCAATGCTTCGGTAAAGGTAGTATGGTATGTGTAGGCATCCTCACTCTAGTAAAGTGCATAAGAAGCCTGATGTGGTATGAGTAAAGATGGTAGAACCTTCCCTCACATGTAAAATACTTCATTATAATATTCATCATGGGTGAATATCGTTCAAGCAAGTGAGAGAAAGGAAAGATGTATTTGTTGTGGTCTTTATACCTAGGCTTAAGATATGGCCCAAAGTAACTCATGTTTAGGTTAGCTTGCTTGAACCATTTCTCCCCTACACTAGGTATGCATGTGGCATTGGAAATAACATTTGTAGACAACTCAAAGGTGACCCTTGCAAGGTTAACTTGTTTTTCATGCAAGATAATGATAAAGAGTCTAGTTAGCTCAGGGTGGTTTTGCACCTGCTGCACCTTTTCACAAAATTCATAGCAACCCACATGCTTGAAACAAGAAATGGTAAGGGGAGATTACATGAGCTCTCTTGTACTAAGGGGTTCAAATATATTGATATTTCCTCCTTTATGATCATGCCTCCTTGGCATTTGGGCCTCTCCACCACTGCCACTGTCCTCTAACGTTGTAAACTCTGCTTTTATAAAACCTTGGAGTGTAAATGGAAAGGAGATGAAAGGATGGTAAGAAATGGAAATTTGGCAAGTGAATGGGATGAGTGAGTGAGGGTCTAGGTGTATGAGAATGATTGAGAGGCTAAAAAACTCAATGAAAACCATCCAGCTATGTAAATACCCTATTTATCACTAACACTCTGTCTAGGAAGATGAGATGAGATTTAAACAATGAATTCAAGCTTTGAAATTTAGGGTTTCTCTTAGGATTTGATTTCATTCATTAATAAAACTCCAAAATTTCTTGAAGATAGGTGTATGGCATGTACTAACCTCTTCCCAATTCTTTAGAATACTTTGGAGGAAACTTGGAAGGGTTTTGAAGTGGTTTGAGTGGGTTTAGGGCTTAGAAACCCTTCTTGACCAAGGGTGCAGCGCCAGGGCCGAGCGCACAACATCTTAAGAAATTTTTTGTGGGTCTATCAGGAAAGAGCGCAGTGCTCTGCCATGCGTGTAGCACCTTCAAAATTTGTATGGGGAAAAATTTCCAAGCGCACAGTGCCGACCTCCAGGGGCGCAGTGCCAGTTTGAGCGTGCAACTCCAAGGAAACTTAGCCAAATTTTGCCTGAAAACTCGAAATTTCTTCTCCTCTGAATGCTCTTGATATTTTGCAAGTTAACAATGATTCATTTAAGTGTAAAATCATTTTTTATAGGCTTTTTATTTCAATTTAATCTTGAAAAACCTACTTTCTAAGGTTTAAAGTCCTTTACCTTTTCTCACTAACAATTTTTAAAAAATTTCTCTGCAGGTGACTGAAGTGATGAATTAGACTCTCTTTTTTCTCCTTGAGGCATGATATGTTCATTTTCACACCTTTGGGAGATTAAACACACTTGTGTAGTCTCAACCTTTAAGCTCAACTTAACCTTTCACCTTTTTGCTTGTAGTTTGATGGAGTTATAAAATTATCTTTTCTTTTGATCCTGGAGACTTTGACATGTTTATTTTGACATATTTAGGATGATTACACATAGCAGCAGCTTCAAAATCCTCTTTTTCTTCCACCATGGAGTTCAAATTATCTTTCACTTTCTCTAGCCACTTTCCCAAAACCCTAGTTGTCTGGAGTGCTTTACAACAATCATTAATGTTGTCTTCTAAGTTTTCTATAGCCATTTCAAGTTCATTCACTTTTGTCCAGTTCACCTCACCTTTTCCAAATATCATAAGTAGTCTCTAATAGAATTCCTTCATGTTTGGCTTCGTGTGCTTCTTCTATGTCATTTCTTCAAGTGATCACTGTTTTTGGCACTCAACTGGACCATCAAGTTCATAACCCTATTTACCTACAAGACCAAGTGTTTCTTCTCTCCTTTGCTGTAAGTTGTTTTCATTCAGGAGCATACCACCTACCTTATCAGTACTTTCTACTGATAGACCTTTCAACACTCTTGTAGAAGTGCCAAAGTTTGTCCATTTTCCTCATGTGTAGACTCTGAACTGAAGGGATAGTCTTCTTTGGAAATATTTTAGGTCCTTCTTGAATAACCATGTCTTGACATTCTATTACATTTGATCTAGATTCTAGCAAAGGAAAAACAATGCCTGAAACATCCAATGATGACTTTACAACATGTGAAACCCTAATGACCTAGTGGGAGTGTCCTTTGACTTGATTTTGACTGGGATTTGACTTGGAGGTTTTCAAATGAAAAACAGAGTATTGTCAAAAGTTTTGTATTGAAGATCCAAAATCCAATGTACTTGATTTATCTAAAGAGCCTACAGAGATAGTTTTGAGACCATCAATGCTTGAGGCATCTGGGGAACATGGGAATGAGTAGGCTATAGGAAACCCTAGAGGGAAAGTGGAGTTTATGGACAGGGGGGAAATAGGCCAATGAGGTTATAGGTAGGGAAGGAGGGTAAAAATGAGATGTATAAGCTTATGAGGAGTTTGTAGGAGAAACAAGGTGACCATGAAATGGGAAACTGATAGAATAGTGAAAAAGTTTCTATAAGGATAATGAAGGCAGTGAAATTTCTGAAACACACAATATTCAAGGAAGGTTGTTTTTATAAATCTAGAACCAATCTATAGTCATCTAAAGATAGTGAAAAATACTGATGACTAATAGTGGCTCCACTTGGGGAGGTCAGCTCCTTTTAGGAGGTGTCAAGAACCTCAGAGTTCAGATCTCTGGTTTTGCAGATAAAAAGCCTCATCCATGCTTTTTGATTTATTCTTGTTCTTTCATTTTTCAAAGCTGGTCTTTGTTGTTGTTATTTGAAGATGTGATCTTACAATCCACAAAACATGATTGCTTCAATATCAACACTACCTACCCATCATACTTTCCTAACATTTTTTCTTCTTCTGGGTGCACTTGGAGTTGCAAACCCTTGACATCATTTTTTCTTTTGAAAGCATAAAAACTATCTACTTCTACCCTTATCACTTCCAAGAGCTTATATTAGACTAATGAGCTCTTTTTATTCTCTACCTAATCTACTTATTTTTCAAGTTTAAGAATTTTGACAGATTTTCTTTCTCTAAGCTATCAACATAAAATTCAAAACATGACCAAATCAAGGTTAGACAGTTTGATTTGTCATGAGCTGTGGCATCTTGGACAAGTGGCACAAATTTTTTATTTTTGTACAAGTAAAACTAGAAACTTGAGGGCTCATAATTTGGAGTTTGTTACCTATCCCTCTCATTTCTCTTTGGTTCAGATTTAAGCTTTGGGAACCAGCATCTTTTCCTAACCTAGTCTACTTGATAAGCCAAGTTTAGATGGTTTGGAAAATCTTATTTCTCTAACTTATTAGTAGAAATTTAAAACATGTTCAATCATGGTTAGGCTGTATGACTGAACAAGGCTTTTCTTTCTCAAAGTAGTGGCATTTAGACTTGCACACTTTCAGACATATTCTTTTTTGGTATGGGGCTTTACCTCTTCTTTTCATCTGCCCTCTTTTTCTTCTTTTCTTTGTTTTTTTCTTTCATTTTTATTGATATTTTATCAAGAAATTTTATGTACAATGAATAAAACTTCAAACTAGGAACTTTTAACAAAAATATTGCTTAAGCATCCTGCCATTGACAGGACCTCCAAATAGCTCCGTTCCATACAATTCTTGTAGGAAGAATGCATTGTTACCTCTAACTGAATGGATGATGTATGGACCCTTCCATAGATATTAAAATTTTTCATGCTTGCCTTTTTCCTCTCTTCTTGAATCCCACTTCAGCACTTTGTCTCCAATCTAGAAATCATTGGCTTTAGTCCTTCTCTCAAATATCTTCTTGATGTTCTCTTTCACTGCTTGTAATCTGTTGTAAACTTATTCTCTTGATTGCTACAAATGAATGGTTTGGTTCAGCCTCATTTTTATATCATTCTCCTCTGATTGTACCTCTTGGAGGAGCTTCATCACTGGGATTCCCAAGGATGTTGGAAAAACTGCATCCATGCCATACACTAGTTGATAGGGAGACATGTTAATTGATTTCTTGCTTGTTAATCTATCTGCCCATAGTGCGTGCACTAGTTTGTTATGCCGTGACTTTTTGTTCTCCTCCAAAAACTTCTTGATGATGTTTACCAAAATTTTTTTAGAGGACTCGGCCAACCCATTACCTTGAGGGTAATAAGCTGTAGAATTCCCTAATGTGATGTGATACTTGTGACAAAATTCCACCATTTTCTTGGACTTCAATGTAGCAGCATTATCAGTGATGATCTTTCTCAGACAACCAAATCTGGACATAATATTGTTTTCAAGGAATTTGATGATTACCAAGTCAGTGGCATTCCTTGAAGGGGTGGCTTCTATCCATTTGTTCAAATAGTCAGTTGCAGTGAAGATCCATTTGTGTTGGGTAGAGGAGGCAGGGTGGATTTTTCCAATGAAATCTAAACCCCACTATTGAAAAGGAGTTTCAACACTGATAGGGTGCAAAGGCAAAGACAATAATTTTCTCTTTCCCTCAAAGATTTGGCATTTATGGCAAGTCACTACTAGCTTTTGGATATCAGGGAAAAGAGTGGGCCAGTAGAAACCAGCTCTAAGGATTTCGTTGGCAGTGGTTTTCCAATGGAGATGACCTCCACACTCTCCTTCATGAAACTCATGCATGATTATGTCTGCATTATCTTTAAGTAAACATTTAAGCAGGACACCAATAGAATTTTTCCAATATAAATCTTTATCTAGGATGCAAAAATTTACAGTCTTTTGTTTCAAGAATCTAGCCTTGGTTTTGGAAAAATTAGGAGGAGAATTTAGATTAAAAATCACATATAATATGTCAGCATACGAAAGTGAGTTCAGAAATGCTTCTTCAATAGGTGGAGTCACCAGCACCTCTTGTTCATCCAAGGAATGTATCATGTTTATGTCCAATGCTTGAAAGTTTGCTTCAGGAATCAATTTGGCCAGTCCTTTCCCTTTTATTAGCTTGGTGGGCTTGATTTCCAAATCATACTCTAAGATGACAACAATCCACTTACCTCTTTTACCATCAGGATCCTAAGTTAGTATGTCTTTAACAACTGCATGAGGACAAAAGCAATACATGTGAATGCAAGATGTAAACTTTGAAATATTTTAAGGCTTTGATTAAGGCAAAAGCATGTTTTTCCATGATGTTGTATTTCAGAGGTGCATCTCTTAGTGCCTTGCTGAAGAAGGCTATGGGTTGTTCTTGTCCCATTTTGTTCTTTTGTAGTAATACTGCAGCAATGGTGTGTTCCGATGCAAATGAGAAGATGAATAAATCCTTGGTAAAGTCAGGGATGTTTAGAACTAGTGTTTGGGTAAGTGCGTGTTTTACCAGTTCAAAGAATTGCTTTTCTTCTATGGTCCTTTTGAATCCTATTTCTTTTTTCAACATGTTTGTAATGTTTCTTAGGAGTTCAGCAAGGTTTGGTATGAACCTTCTTAGGAATTTGATCTTTCCAATGAAGGATTGCAGCTCTTTGATTTTCCTAGGGTGACTGATCTACAATATACCCTCAATCCTTTTTGGGTATATCTTGATCCCTTCTTTAGATATGATGTGCCCTAGAAGTTTTCCTTCTTGGAGGCCAAACGGATTTTTCTTAGAATTCAAAGATAAACCATACTTTCTACACTTTTCAAAGACTTTTCTTAAGTGAGCTAGGTGTTATTCATTGGTTTTTTAATAAAAAGTGATGTCATCAGGGTATATCACAATGAAGTAGCCTATTTCTTCAAAAACAACAATGTCCATGGCTCTTTGGAAAGTGGCCCCGGAATTCATTAACCCAAAAGGAATTTTGACACACATGAAGGTGCCCCAGGGTGTTGTGAAGGTTATTTTGTGTTGATCACTTGGAAGTACTAGCACCTGATTATAACTGGAAAAACCATCAAGAAATGATATTCTTTTGGAACCCACTACCCTTTGTAGTATAGGATCCATCTTAGGTAAAGGGTAGTTATCTTTCAGGGAGGCTTTGTTCAAATTTCTAAAGTCTATGCATAGCCTAATTTCTCTCGTCTTCTTTCTCACTGACACAAGGTTTGAGACCCATTATGAGTACCTAAGTGGGACTATTATTCCAGCATCATACATATTTTTAATTTCTTTCTCAACTAGAGGCATTAGGACAGGGTTTATCCTACGCAATTTCTTCTTGAATGGTTTTTGGTTTTCCTTCAGAGGAATCTTGTGTTGAATGATGTTTGTGTCATAGGACTTCAATTCCTCATAACCCCATGCAAACACATCCTTAAACTCTTTGAATAGCTCAATGTATTTCTATTTTATAAGGGGTGGCAATGTTTTGGAGAGCTTGATCATTTTATTTTCCTCTTCACTGCCTATGTTGCATTCTTCTACATTTGTTTCGGTGGATTCCATCTTAGGCTTCCTAGCAACATCATTGAAATCAAACATCTCTTCTAAGGGGGCAAGACCTCTTGGAAATAATATATCTTTGCATTGCAATACCTAAAGGTATTTTTGATTTAAATCTTCAAACAATTCTTCCTCAAGAGGGTGTTCTAGCAGATTTATATCAGCAATACAAGGTAGCTCTATTTTTTGTGTTAGTTCTTCAGCAAAAGAGTCCTCTTGATGGTTTAAGTCTGGTTTTGACATCTCAATTCATTTTTGGATTGTAGGAATTCTTCAATCTGTTTGTCACCTTCAAACACTTGCCAATATTCTATGTTATCCGGGACAGTAGGTATGTTTTTTACCTTTACCATATATTTTTCATTGCCATGAGGTAGTTGGCAAGTGCTGGCAACAAAGGCTAGTTCATTTGCAAGGCTATTTTGAGTTCTTGGAACAGAGGTAAGTTCATATTTTTCAAATGTTTTCAGGAGGTCTAAGGAAGCATTCCTGTATTCTCTTAGCCTAGGATTCTTGGCTGAATATTCTCCTTTGATTTGCCTAATGATTAGCTTGGAATCTCCTTGAACAGAAATCCTCTTGGCTCCTAAGTTTTTCAACGATTGTAACCCTAAGAGAAGGGCTTCATACTCCGAAATATTTTTTGTACATGGAAAATCTAGCTTGTAAGAGTGACCGTCATTGGTGTTGTGTATCCAAACACCTACTCCTGAACCAGCTTTTCCACAAGAGCCATCAAAGCTCATATTCCAAAGTGTTTCAAGTTCATATTCACCATTATGTTGTTGTTTATGGTTGCTAGGGTTTTGGCTGTCATTTTCTTCATTTTGTGTTTGGTTTGACTGTTTTGACAGGTCTTGATCTTCCTCTTTTTCATTTACTTGTTCATTAATGTCATCTTCATTGTACAAGATAAATGAGTCAAGGACTGAATGGATAGAATAGAGAGGGGTGTTATTTGGCCTATCTTAGCTACTTACTATGTATTTCATGTGAGATTCTCTGTATAGTCTTTTTGTTTGGTTAAAGACTGGAATGGTAGAATATTTCAAGTTCATTTGGAGGTTTCCTTGGAGTTTGGCTCCCCATGATCTAGATAAAAGCATGCCATACTTCGGGGGAATGTCAGCCACTACAATGTTCATGACTAGGCTCTTAGCTGGTATTTGTGCCAGATTGACACATAAATCTTTGATCAAGCCCAAACATTTAACTCTACATGAATCAAAAGAGTAAAAGTCTTTGTATGGTTTGGTTATTTCGAGGCCTAATCTCTCCATCACTACCTTTGGCCTGAGGTTGTGTGAAGCACTAGAGTCTAGCATAGCATTGTGTAAGATTTTGTCATGAATGTTAAAACTGACATAGAATGGAGGGACAACTCCCTCTTGGAATTTTCCCTCTACTTCTGTTCCAAACAACAACTTTGGCTTGTCATCAATTAGATTTAGAGTATCAGTGTCATTTCCTATGTTTAAAGCTTCAAAACTTGAGATCTGTATACATCTTGAGTCACCAATTCAGTAAGGGGTATGGCTATTTTGATCTTGGAAATTTCACCCTTAATACTGAATGGTGTTTGTGTTCTTGGCATATTTACATCAGTTTTATCATACATGTTTTTTTCAGCAATATTAGCTTGCTGAGTTTTATTTGGAATGTTAGTTAAAGAAGTTTTTTCAGGGCCACTAGTTGATGTATTAGCGCAGCTTTGTTCACCATTATGTTGGTTTTTTTTTTTTTTTGCTTTGGTCAACATTCCTAGCCATGGTGTTTTTATTTTCTGTTGTCTTTATAGGGTTGTTTTCAAGGGTCTTCTTAGCATAAATTTCTGACTTGTTCCTCTTGGGGATGTCTTGTGTTTTCCCACTTCTCAGGTCATACTCCCTATGCACCTCCATGATGGAATTTTTAAACCCTATTTTGTACTCTTCCATGAGAAAAAAAACATCCTCATTATTGGAGTCTATTAGATTGACATGATTTTATTCTGGCTCCTCAACCTCTCTCTCCTCTTCATCTACATAGTTTTCTTGGAAAGGAGGTTTGATTTGCTGGTCATTTTCTCTTTGTATTATTTGAGGAGGGTCTCTTCTGAATTTTTGGTTTCTATTTTTGTTTTGAGGGTTTGTTTTGTTTTCCCTAAGAGGTGCTCTTTCATTCAAGTTGATTCTCTCCATCATCCTTTCTATTTTCCTAACTAAACTGTCAATTTTAGCATCAGATGTGGAGGCCATGGCTTCCTCTTTGTATGTAACCCTCTTCTCTGCTCTTAATCTAGCCCTTTTAGCATTTAGGTTGGCTTATACGCTTACTACTCCCCTTTTCATGTCTTCTAAGGCAAGGGGATCTCTTTCTCTTAATTGATAAGACATGTCCGGATCAAATCCATCCAGAAATTTTACTAAGGCTAGGCCTTGTGGGAGTTTCATGTGGGGAGGGAGTGCATTATATACACTATTGAACCTAGTGTAGTAGTCTTGGACACTTTCCCCAACATTCCTCTTAAGGTTATCATACCCTGATAGGATTTGAAGAGGATTTTTCTTAGTCTCCCACTTGTTTATTAATGTTTGATAAAGGGAAGGGAGGTCATGAATGCTATTAGGAGTTAATTTTTTGAACCATTTCTTTGCTTCTCCTCCTAAAATTTGGGCAAACATTATCATTTTTATGGTTTCCTCTTCTATTTCTTGGTAGTCAAATGCATCATTCATCTTGTCTACATGCTATTGGGCAGTTGTAGAATCAGCTCCAGTAAAGTGAGGGATTTTAGATTAGTAGTCCTGTGGCATAGACAATAAGCATTGGGGTAGTACCAGGGGGGCATACCATGCTTCCATGATAGGAGGTAATGGAATCCAAGGAGGATTTACAAGAGGAGGTTTTATGAGTGGGGGTTAAGGATCAAATGGAGTGAATTTCACAGTGGATGTATGAGTGGGGGTAGCAGATGTACTTGGACCAGCTAGCTGAGATTGAGAATATTTAGATCGAAATGAGTCAAAGTGTTGGAGAAGCTGAAAATCAGGAGTGGAAGGAGAGGCTTCTCTACTAGGACTCTGTTGTAAGTTTGTAGGCTCAAGGTCTATCTGGTCTATCCGATTTTGAGACTTAGTTCTGAATAGGTTTTTTCTATGGTGTAAGTCAAATTGGGTATCTTGCAAGTATATAAAGTTTTCAGGGACAAAACTTGCTTTGTGAATTGGTCTAACAATAGTTGAGTCTTCAGTCTTAGAAGTTTTTCTTAGAATTCTTTTTGGGTCATCAACTATAGTAGGAGGGTTTGGGTCAGGGTGAGATCTGGTGTTGATTCTTTGTGAAGCCAGATTTCAGACCCACAACATAGAGAGGCTGACATTTTATAATAATTTGAAAACAAAACCAATATGTATGAATACTGAATTCATAGAGTGAGTGACTGGGTTTTCTTCTATTAGGATTGATTAGTGCATTCCAAGGGAGTCTGTGAGAAACAGTGGAGTCACCGAGTCTACTGGAAAGACAGTGGAGTCACCAGGTAGATGATGCTAAGGGTTTTGAATATTTTCTTGTTGTCCACCATCAACAATTGAATACAAATCTAGAGACATTTTTGGGTTTTCTGAGTTCTTTATGTAACACTAACATTTTTAATGAGATTTCCCTAGTGTGTTCGCCATGCTGCCAGTATGGAAAATCAACCAGATATCATTCTTGGCTAACACTTGATTTATCTAAGTTTGACAGGGGAATTTTTTGTTTGAAGGAATATTTAAGTTGTTACTTACTCAGTTCCACCGTGATCGCCATTATGTTAGGTCCTTGTAATTTGGCAGATTGGCAATGACCAAATAGACAAGGGTAACATCAAACCAACTTTGGAGTCCTAGGACCTAGCCTTCTTGGACTTAGAGAGGGCTCTCTCTATATTTGTGTAAAAGACGTGACTTGTTAGTTTTAGGATGTTGATTTTAGGCTAGTTAAATTGATAGGATTTGTTTTGTTTTGTTTTGTTTGGTTGGGTAGGTCATCAAGAAGAACAGATAGAGTGTGATAGGTTCAAACCATTGGGCTATGGGGTCAATGAAAGACTTGAAAAGGACAAAAATGAATCAAGGGTGTCTCATAGTGCAAGTTAACAAATCCAAATGGATCTAAATAGGTTTATTGAGTGTGAAATGAACATTAAGTGGTGAATGTAGTAGGTTTAAAGGGAAGTTAAGAATCCTTTAACATAAACTATAACAAGAAGAGTCTATAAGAGTACTATGCATCAAGAAAGAATCAAAGGACATGGCGCACCATAACTTCTTTGACCTAGCTCTATCAAGTAAACTTAAAACAACTATCCAGCAAACCCTAGAGCAGGGAACTCCTAACTTCTCTAGCTATCTACCTTCAGAAAAAGAAAATATTCAAGATAGCACATAAGTAATTATTAAAGAGCGGGGAACTCCTAAATTCCTTAATCAAACTATAAATACCTTCAAATTAACCATTTCAAGATAGACTAAAAGACAGAGCATACAATAAACTTCTTTAGCCTAAACCCTAATAAGAAAACTTCAAAGAAAATCCTAGAAAACAATGATTCAAGCTACACCAAAGGACAGGGCATACCATAAACTTCTTTGACTTGACTCTATTTAATAATTTTGAAGAAAAAAAAGCTAAGTGGAATTAAAGAGAAATGAATAATTCTTCAATCATACCTAGCAAAGGAAAACATTTGAGCAATAGAAGCAGACAGACCTAAGGTGCCTCTAACAGCATATCTTAGCCTAAAATTTCCGTTCTAATGTAAGAGAAAATATGGAACAATATGAGAACATAAGGAAACAATAAATAGATTAGAGCAACATCACTATTAACCAGGTTCATGAATCCTATGAAGGTGCTTGCTCCATTGATGCTTAGTCCAAATACAATCACACTGCTGCAAAACCAATTTCTTCACAACTCCAAGTCTACGTATTCATCTCAATAAACAACCAACAAAAAACATGGAGCCTCCATGCAGTATTTAACTTGCAAAGGAGGAGAAAAACCCTAGCTATGGTTCCAAAATTTCATTAATTACACATTTAAGTCATTTTGTCCTATGAGACCATGCAAGACCCAAGGCACAAATATCCCAAACTCATAAATGCAAAAATAACTTCTAAGATAACCTCTGAGCTAATTTGGGAATCATTTTACCTTTAAGGCCTATAAATAACTTTCAAAATATATCCAAGTGTCTTTTTTTGACTTTCTGGCAAGGGTGCAGTGCCAAGGTTCAAGGGTGCAGTGCCATGCCAAGGGCATAGCACCAAAATTGGAAAAATAGCTTGAGTTGCAATTGAGTTTTGGAGGCCTTCCCGGTGTCCAAATGAGCTCCATGATAGCTCATTGGGAAGCTTTTCCTGTATACTTTCCAAATATGCCTTTGGTTTCTAGATTAGTTCCCATTTTCTTAGTCAAAAAATACGTTTTCCAAGAATTCTAAGGGCGCAGCGCCAGTGTTGAAAAGAGGGAAGAAAGATGATGTTTTGCTTATTTTTGGCCCTTTTGAGGGACCAGTTCTGCTCCAAATGACTTGAAATGTTCTAAGGGTGATATCCTTGGCATGATGAACATTAATATGTAAACCTTTCCACAATTTGGTGCCCCAAAAAATAGCACAGCGCCAGTGACTCTGCGTGCTTGGCCCTTTTTCTGCTGGCTAACTGTCAAAATATCAAAAAGTACAAAAATGTGTCAAAATTGGATTTTAACTTGTTGTTCATGTTTGGGAAGCTTGAAGGGATACATAAGCAAGGATATCCAACTTGTATTTCTCCTTTGCCTCTTTTAGGACTTGAATCTTTGCAAGGTCTCTTTTGAGCTTGGCCCTTGCAATTTTGTTCCTCATGGCATAATGCTTTGCCATATTCTTTTGTATCTTAATGTTCCTTTGTGCCTTCTCAAGTTGATCCTCTAGGTGTACATTGGTTCTCTCTAGCCAATATTCTCTGTCATAGCTGTTTTCGATGGCAAGCAGCTCACTAAGAGTGAGCTGCTCTACCAATGCTGTCTCTTGCTCTCTCTCCTGGGCTAAGGCCCTCTTCAACCCAATTTTCCTTGGCATCCTCCTAGGAATTTGTTCTTCCTCATCATCAATATCATCTAGAGTGCCCAATGTTTCATATAGCTTTTCCTTGGCCTTTCCAGCCTCTTTTCGAGCTCTGAAAGCTCTGACCTCACTGGTGACCTTCTCTGTCTCTAACTGCTGCTTTTCTATCTCAAGGAAGTTGATCACATTTTTGCCCCTACCAAGATTGGCTTGTAGCTCTCTAATCTGGGCATCCTTTCTCTTGAGCAACATGTTTGTGATCCTCTCCTCATTCTCATCAACACTGTCAAGGTGAATTAGCTGAGACTCTTGTTCAATTTCATGTTCATCCTCTTTTTCATCAATGTCTTGCTCTACAACCTTTTCCTTACCTTTTTCAAGTTTATTTTTTAATGATGAAGGCATGTCCCCTTCCACAATCTATGGAGAAAACACCTGCCTATGACCTCTTTGATAGGTGAAAGGAAAAGGCTCTATGTCAACCATCTCAGTGTCATATGTTTCACTCACATCTTCCTCACTACCATCTGCCTCACTGTTGGATGCTTTGGTATCATGAGATGAGGGTGAAGGGTTGCGGGAAGGTGGTGAAGGAGTGTCATCATGGGGTGAAGCAATGTGAGTGGATGGTGAAGTGGAAGGGTCATCATGGGGTGAAGGAATGTGAGTGAGTGGAGGACAACAGGATGTGATGGAGAAGTAGGGATGGGAGGGTTAGAATATGAAGGAATGTCTTGTTGAGGATGGCCTTGTGGAGCAGTAAAAGCCTCATTGGCAATGAAGGTATCCCATGGAATGCATTTCTGTTGTAGTTCGTGCATAACAACCATCTTGATAAGTGAGTGATGGAAAATAATTTGCATCTGTTGAGGGTAGTTTCTCTTTTGCACTATGTATGCCATTTTATCAATGCTTCGGTAAAGGTAGTATGGTATGTGCAGCATCCTCACTCTAGTAAAGTGCATAAGAAGAATGATGTGGTATGAGTAAAGATGGGAGAACCTTCCCTCACATGTAAAATACTTCATTATAATCTTCATCATGGGTGCATATCTTTCAAGCAGGTGAGAGAAAGGAAAGATGGATTTGTTGTGGTCTTTATACCTAGGCTTAAGATATGGCTCAAAGTTACTCATGTCAAGGTTAGCTTGCTTGAACCATTTCTCCCTTACACTGGGTATGCCTGTGGCATTGTCAATAGCATCTGTAGACAACTCAAAGGTGACCCCTGAAAGGTTAACTTGTTTGTCATGCAATTTAATGATAAAGAGTCTAGTTAGCTCAAGGTGGTTTTGCAGCTGCTGCACCTTTTCAAAAAATTCATAGCAACCTACATGCTTGAAACAAGAAATGGTAAGGGGAGATGCCATGAGCTCTCTTGTACTGAGGGGTTCAAATATATTGATCTTTCCTCCTTTATGATCATGCCTCCTTGGCATTTGGGCCTCTCCATCACTGCCACTATCCTCTGACATTGTAAACTTTGCCTTTATAAAACCCTGGAGTGTAAATGTAAAGGAGATGAAAGGATAGTAAGAAATGGAAGTTTTGCAAGTGAATGGAATGAGTGAGTGAGGGTATAGGTTTATGAGAATGAGTGAGAGGCTAAACAACTCAATGTTGTGTAAATACCCTATCTATCACTAACAATCTGTCTAGGAAGATGAGATGAGGTTTAAACACTAAATTCAAGCTCTGAAATTTAGGGTTTCTCTTAGGGTTTGATTTCATTCATTAAGAAAACACCAAAATTTCTTAAAGATAGGTGTATGGCATGTACTTACCTCTTCCAAATGCTTTAGAAGACTTTGGATGAAACTTGAAAGGGTTTTTAAGTGGTTTGATTGGTTTTAGGGCTTAGAAACCCTTCCTGGCCAAGGGAACAACGCTAAGGCTAAGGGCGCAGCGCAACTCAATGACAATCCTGCAGTTGTGTAAATACCCTATCTATCACTGACACTCTATCTAGGAAGATGAGATGAGGTTTAAACAATGAATTCAAGGTTTGAAATTTAGGGTTTGATTTCATTCATTAAGAAAACACCAAAATTGCTTAAAGATAGGTGTATGGCATGTACTTACCTCTTCCAAATGCTTTAGAAGAATTTGGATGAAACTTGAAAGGGTTTTGAAATGGTTTGATTGGTTTTAGGGCTTAGAAACCCTTCCTGGACAAGGGCACAACGCTAAGGCTAAGGGCACAGCACCAAGGTTGAGTGCGTAGCACCTTAAGAAATTTGTTGTGGGTATGTCGGGCAAGAGCACAGTGCTCTGCCAAGTGCACAACGCCACCTTCCAGGCTCACAGAACCTTCATAATTTTTATGGGGAAAAATTTCCAAGCGCGCAGCGCCAACCTCCAGGGGCGCAGCGCTAGTCTGAGCACACAGTGCAAAGGAAACTTAGCCAAATTTTGCCTGAAAACTCGAAATTTCTTCTCCTCTAAATGCTCTTGATCTTTTGCAAGATAAAAATGATTCATTTAAGTGTAAAATGAGCTTTTATAGGCTTATGATTTGAATTTAATCTTGAAAAACCCACTTTCTAAGGTTTAAAGTCCTTTACCTTTTCTCACTAACAATTTTTACAATTTTTCTCTGCAGGCGACTGAAGTGATGAATTAGACTCTCTTTTTTCTCCTTAAGGCATGATATGTTAATTTTGACACCTTTGGGAGATTACACACACTTGTGTAGTCTCAACCTTTAAGTTCAACTTAACCTTTCACCTTTTTTTTGTAGTTTGTTGGAGTTATGAAATTTTTTTTTCTTTTGATCCTGGAGACTTTGACATGTTTATTTTGACATCTTTAGGATGATTACACATAGCAGCAGCTTCAAAATCCTCTTTTGCTTCCACCATGGAGTTCAAATTATCTTTTACCTTCTTTGGCCACTTTCCAAAAACCCTAGGTGTCTAGAGTGCTTTACGACAATCATTAGTGTTGTCTTCTAAATTTTCTATAGCCCTTTCAAGTTCATTCACTTCTGTCCAATTCACCTCACCTTTTCCAAATCTCATCAATAGTCTCTGATATAATTTCTTCATGTTCGGCTTTGTGTGCTTCCTCTATGTCATTTCTTCAAGTGATCACTGTTTTCGGCACTCAACTGGACCATCAAGTTAATAACCCTGGTTACCTATAAGAGCAAGTGTTTCTTCTCTCCTTTTCTATAAGTTATTTTCATTCAGGAGCATACCACCTACCTTATCAATACTTTTTGCTGATAGACCTTTCAACACTCCTACAGAAGTGCCAAAGTTTGTCCATTTTCCTCATGTGCAGACTCTGAACTGAAGGGATAGTCTTCTTTGGAAATATTTTAGGTCCTTCTTAAATAACCATGTCTTGACATTCTATTACATCTGAGCCAAATTCTAGCAAAGGAAAAGCAGTGCCTGAAACATCCAATGATGACTTTACAACATGTGAAACCCTAATGACCTAGTGGGAGGGTCCTTTGACCTGATTTTGATTGGGATTTGACTTGGAGGTTTTCAAGTGAAAAACAAAGTATTGCAAAAGTGTTGTATTGAAGATAAAAAATCCAATGTACTTGATTTATCTAAAGAGCCTACAGAGATAGTTTTGAGACCATCAATGCTTGAGGCATCTGGGGAACATGGGAATGAGTAGGCTATAGGAAACCCTAGAGGGAAAGTGGAGTTTATGGACAGGGGAAAAATAGGCCAATGAGGTTATAGGTAGGGAAGGAGGGTAAAAATGAGAGGTATAAGCTTATGAGGAGTTTGTAGGAGAAACAGGGTGACCATGAAATGGGAAAATGATAGAATAGTGAAAAAGTTTCTATAAGGATAATGAAGGCACTAAGATTTCTGAAACTCACAATATTCAAGGAAGGTTTTTTTCAAAAATCTAGAACCAATCTATAGTCATCTAAAGATAGTGCAAAATACTAATGAATAACATCGTCCATGCATCTAAAAATAGAAACTCATCTATAAATAGAATTTTCTCACCATTCTAAAAATATACTCTTGCTATAAATAGAATTTTCTCAACATTATAAAAATAGATATACACCTAAAAAGAGCCTGTGTGGGCCCCACCTAGTGTAGGTGCTTAATTTTCACTAGGATCAAGGATGTTGTTTCTGGATGCCAGTTTCACTGTTTCTTGTTGCAAACTTCAACACTCCCTCTCAACAAGAAAGGAATGTCTTTGCATGCAACATGCAACTCCATGCATTCACCCTACAACATTTGCATGTGCCATGCAACTCCATGCATGCGCCCCACAACTCTTATATGCAACACTTCTTTAGTGTTTCTCACACATGCAACACTTTCGAAATTGAATAGCCTCCAAACAACTGAATCAGTATAATGCATCTGTCATCAGAGTCTTCTGACTTCTATTGGTACCAACTACACATGTCTTCAGGAACCACTACGTTGTTGACCTCTGCATCCATGCACTCTGCACTTGCTGTCAACTCTGATCTGCACTCCAATATCCGACACTGTCACTTTGATTCCATGTCGTCCCAACATCTGAATACATCAAGCCAACTGATCCTACTACTGCTGTATTGTGGGCTCCTCATAGCTAGGTTCAATTCATGAGATCCACACCATCTCAATGAATCTTGACCAGAAATTTCTTCTTAGGATTACTCATGCATGTCGCCCCACCTCTCACTTGGTGGTATAGCCACATGCACTCCCTTTGCCCATCTGGAATGAAATTTCTCTGCATGAGTGGTTTCTCCCACTCCATGATCCTCATCTTGTGGCTGCTCCACATCCTGAGGTTCATTCTTACCTGCATGCAAATCCTAATCCCTCTCAAGCGTCAATTACATGGCTTTCTCACACTTCCCAATAGTAGGAAGCTCCGTGGAAATCCCATCTACATCAATTCTATAGAGATTCTTAACTCGAATCCCAACCTTCTTGGCTTTCTCTGTTGCTTTGTGTCACAAGAAAAATTTTCCTTCACTAAAGACAACATCGTAGCCTCTATCCTCTAACATTGCAACTAAGACTAATTTTTTCTTCAAACCTGGAACATGCATACCATATTTTAAATGAAAGAGTTTACCTGACTCCCTCTGAAAGGTAATGGTACCAATGTCGGTAGCATTGTATCGTCCATCATCACCCAACTCAATATGCATCTGGAGATCTTTCTCCACCAAGTCACTGAAAAGTTTCTTATCTCCCGTCATGTGAAAGGAAGCACCACTATCCAAGTACCACCCCAATCCCAATGCACTAGAAACCATGCATGAAATCAATGAGAAGTAAAGCTCAAATTGTGAGGAAATAGCCTCACCAGTTGCATCTCCAAAAACCATCTTGTTCTTCTTCTTATGTGGACAATTGGTGGCAATATGTCCATACTCGTGATAGTGAAAACACTACACTTTGGACATGTTGTGCTCCTTGCCATCTTCACCAGCCTTAGATTTAGAATGGAATTTCTTCCCCTTCCCCTTATTCTCCTTGGCAACCAAAGCACAATACTCTTCATCATCATGCTTTAATGAAGAGCCATCTTTGGTGTTCCGCCTGAACTCCTCCTGTACTAGATCCGACCACAGTCATTCCCAATCCGACATTTTTTCCCCTCCATTGACAGAGTCTTCATAACTGTGCCAACTCTTAGGAAGTCCCAAGAGAGCCAAGCTCAC
This sequence comes from Pinus albicaulis, assembly GCA_034641835.2. Lineage (NCBI taxonomy): Eukaryota > Viridiplantae > Streptophyta > Pinopsida > Pinales > Pinaceae > Pinus > Pinus albicaulis. The sequence continues at coordinate 485,521,866 of CM076582.1, forward strand.
CAAATCATCATCAGCAACACTTACTCCTACACTCCCAAGCTCATCCCTGCATTAGATAAACTTTGTTAATTATACCAGAATGGTGTCGTTCTTTTCCATCTTGATCTTTCCGAGTTTATCCTTCAACGCCAATTTAATATGGTCGTTGTTGATTTGGAAAAGATCTGTCAAATCCTTCCACATAGCATATGGAGTGGCTTTCCCATGAAGGCTTGAGACAATACGATCTCACACACCTTCCAACAGAATCCTCCTTTCCCTTGATACTTTCTTTTTCCATGCGTCAAGTAATGCAGCATCCATCAAAGTGGGCTTAGGAACATCTATGTCGATGAATTCCTTCAAGCCATTATCTTCAAGCACCGCCTCCATCCTGAACTTCCATGTGATTTAGTTCGATTTCCCTCAAGTGCATACTCTAACCACAAACCATTGAAAGCCATTTCGATGTTTACTCAATTTTCGCACCAAGAAATTCTTGCAGCAAATTCGAATTGTTTCCACCAACAAACTCAGCTACTGCTTCAATATTGCAATCTTCTTCGCTATGATACCATGTAGAAATTTTAATACAATTATGTATTTCCTGGATTCTCCTGATCTAACAATTATATGCCATTGTTAAATACATAATCCTTCTACTAAAATATTTTTGTAAATTTAATCGCCAATTGCAAACACATGAAGAAAGATCAATCATACATAACACAGATGTTTTTACCGGGAAAGCATAAAGCTAAAAACACCACTATCATATATTATTTATATATCATGGATCATGAAACAATCTCATAAAAAACTCTAATCCAAGAGCTCTCAGTACAATATACAATCATCTCACACTGTCATACAAAAATTGGTGAAACCATGCACCAATTTACTGCCTCCAGACAACCTGCCTCCACTACATAATCCCTGATGGTCAAGAACCTTTGAATGAATCATTCTTTCCTGCCTTGATTGTGAAATACTCATAGGCACATCCAATGTGTTTTTGGTTGCATGTGTGCACCCACTAATGTCACAACTGATAGTCAAACTGTCCCTTTCACCTATCTCTCAACTGGGTCTCCACTAAATCTGACATGCATGTAGTTAACAGTAGTAAATCTTCAGTTGCATGTGAGATCACTCCATGTGAATTAATTTAACACAAATAACACAATTGATTTTAACTCACTTAACTGAGTTAAACTACTTTACAACTCACATGACTAAACATCCAACTATGTTACAACTTTGTATCACCCAGTTACAACTAAATCCACTTGCATGTCCCACCAACCAACCTTAGAACTCGAAATTCCTTTAGTTAACTGGTTTTCCACATCATTTAACTGAAATCAAGTGCTTCAAGATAATATATTAATATTTATTGTCCAATTATTATTAAGAGATAATAATAACCGACATGCATTCTATTTTTAGGCATGCGATCTATAAATAGACTTTGCCCATGCATCTAAAAATAGAAACTCATTTATAAATAGAATTTTCTCACCATTCTAAAAATATAATCCTGCTATAAATATAATTTTCTCAACATTCTAAAAATAGACATGCACCTAAAAATAGCTTGTGTGGGCCCCACCTAGTGCAGGTGCTTAATTTTCACTAGGATCAAAGATGTTGTTTCAAGATGCCAATTTCACTATTTCTTGTTGCAAACTTCAACATTTCGAGCATCATAACTACTAAAGCATATCCTGTCTTTATTACACAAGATTCTCATACACATGAATATTATCCAAGGTCAACATTCATTCTTATGCTTTTAAACAATCATCTAACCATCCATATATTTTCCATAAAGTTTTTATCTTGACCATTTCAATCCTTCATACTTCTTTACCAGCATGTTTCCACATTACATATAAGACATACTATTTCTGTCATGATTCCTTTTCCCAAGGACTTTCCAAGATGAGGGTCCTTATTGAATCATTAGAAAGATGAAAAACTCTAACATAATGTTAGAGAATATCTATATGAACATCATGTAAAATGGTTTACATTCCATCCTAGATGATCTCTACTAGGAAAAAAATCATATAAATTCCAAACATGCTAATATCATATGCTTCTATCCTATGATGCTGAAGTAAAACATATCATCAAAAGGAAAACATTCATAAAGAACCTATAAGTTAGTGAACCTTCTTTAGTAATAAATATCCTTCACTTCTTCCTTCTTTTAATTATTCTCATTTTCTCCCACTACTTCGGCTACACGAGATTAACGTATGTCCTTTCTCTTATTGTTCTGATTCTTTGGAAAATCCCTCTTAAATTGTCCAAATTTTTTGCATCCAAAACATTTCACCTTGGAAATATATTTCTTCTTGGAATTTCCAAAACTTTCTTTCTTCATATTCTTGACTTGGGCTACGAATGCTTGAGATTTCTCATATGATCCAATGTCATCATTGACCTTGATCCTTGATCCTTCTAGTATGCTTTGTGCCCAAAGCCCTTCAAAGGGAGTTGAATCCTTTTTGGAGTAGACACTTTTTGCAAAGTTGCTCCATTTTGGTGGAAATTCATTTAGAACACATGCGGTTACTTCAAAATCAGTGATAGGTTCCCAAAGTACTTGAAAATGGTTTCTTAGTTGAGAGACTCTCATGAGGAAGGATGCCATCTCACCATCCTTTTATTTCTTCATTCTATATAGCTTGTTTTGTAATGAAATCTTTTGAATTTTTTACTTACATAGTACAAATTCACTAACTTGTCATACATGGCCTTGAAATTCTCCAGGTTTCCAAAAAATGGAACAAGAGAATGCTTGATTAATTCCACTATGATCCTTTCAGCTCTTACTTCCCATTTCTTATACCTTTCTATTTATTTTGTCTTATATTTTTATAGTTCAGTAATTTCTCTGGTAACATATACCATTACATCTTAATCTATGAGTATCAAGTCAATCCTCTTCTTCCATGCTAGATATTTTACTACCCCAATGAGTTTGTTTCTCTCCATGAAAAAATAACTTACATGACTTGAAGATGCAACCATTATGAGATAATGTGATACTTACTTGAACCAACCTTCTTGATTTCTTCAATACCTTTAGAGAGTTCTCAATGGTTCCCTTGAAATATGTTCCCTAGGATTCTCCCACTAAAAACTTCCAAGATTGATGTCATGCAAATAGACTTCCATTTTGTGAGATCAATATCCTCTTTGCGAGATCGATGCATTTTTAATGTTATTCAATGTAGAAACCCTATATCATAAGGGTATTGTATCAATGATCCTTTAATAGATTATATTCTTATTTTAGGCCTTGAGACTTCCTATCCCTTGATCAACAATTCTTTCCAGTGTCCTTCTGATTACCTTCCTTGCTCACCTTAGCTCTGATATCAAGTTAGAAAATGTAAAGTGGAAGCTTATTATATCTTATTTTATTAACCTTGATACTTGATTGTGAATATTAGTTATCTTATTTATGTTATTTAATTATGTCTTTTCATTAAACAATATCAAGAAATTGCAACCACAAAAGAGGACACAGATATAGGCTCTCATCTAGGGAAAAACCCCTTAAAGGGGAAAACCTAGAAACTATTCTCTTATTATAATCTACTTCAAATGAGATATAAAGACCCAATACCTAGAACAATTCCTTATCCCAGTACCAACTCATCCCTTCCCCAAGTCCTTTTTTAATTTGCACCAAATTACTACTCATTGCAACTTCGCTCCACCAGCTACAACGCTGCTACTCGAACTGCAACTTATTCCCAGGAACTCCTACATAAACCCTAACTTATCTTCCTTATGAGACGTTCCTATAGAAAAACATCTCTCCCCAAGGTCAAAAAGGTCAAGAGAAGGATTTCGCTCTATCTAGAAACTTGTTCCTGCAATTTTTCTCTCCGGAAACAACTTCGCTCCCCAAAAATTAGGTCCTACAACTTCAACCTCTTTCTGGCTACAAAAACCATAGCTTCTTCGCACATGTGAGAGAGATAGAACCCAAAGATAAGATATTTCAGCCTCCCAAGTTCTTCTAGAACTTTTCTTTCCTTTTTGTAACTTCCTAGCTATAGATCAAATTCTTTCTTCATAGATCGAACTTGTGAATGAATGAATCTCCAAATGAAGTTGAACTGCTTCCTTTTATAGCCTTCTCAAGCGGTCTAATTCCCTCCTTTAATCAAACTTCAAGATACTAGGCCCGACTTGTACTCTTTGAGATTCTAAGAATTTCTAGACTCAAAAATAATCTTTTTTACAATTAAAAATTGCTTGGATGGGTCTTATAAACATGATGTTTAATCCTTTGACTGATGACAATAAATCTTAAGACCTAAAAAAAACTAGAAACATGAAGAACATGTTTTTACCTGAAAGACCATAAATAATGAGCATGAAATCCATGCTTTGATAATAATAATTGTATTTCTTATTTTCTTGTTTGTTACATAAGATACATATTGAAATTAGTACAACAATTATGAAGACTAAAACTAATTACATTTCTCAAGAAATGTGTCATCATAATCTTCTCTATATTTCTGGGAGAACCCTCTAGCCACGAATCATGGCTTTTATTTGTCAATACTTCCATATGAAACACGCTTGATCTTGTATATCCATTTTGAATTCACTATTAACTTCCCTTATATCCTTGGCACAATCTCCCAAACATCATTCTTCGTGATTGATTGATATTCTTCATTAATGGACTCCTTCCACACATCTTGGCTAGTTTCTTCTTCAAAATTCCAAGGCTTTGCATCAATAAGGTTATTCATGATAATTACATATATATAGAAACCTCTTAGGCTTCTTGAATTCCATGGATGTGCCATCAATATCTGCATGTCCTTCTATCTCTCCCAATGTGGATCTAAGCCATGTTGGTTTCTTTCTGATCTCAGGAACAATAACTGGTTCTATTGGTTCACGAGGCCCTTTTGGATCTTTAGGACATTCTATAGAACTCGAACATTATCCTTTCTAAGCCTCATGCTTTACTTCATAGGATTCCATGGAAACATCGTTACTTTCAATATGCAACATTCTCATCAAAGGTGACATTTCGGTTGAACTTAATCCATCACTGCTCTAGAATATAAATTCTATAGGCCTTTGATGATTCACTATAACCAATACATATGCCTTTAATTTTTGAAGGTTCCATATTGTTACTTTTTTACTTAGGAACATTAATGTATATAGGTAAACCAAATATTCTCATGTGCCCAATCTCTAGCTTTCGTCTAGAGAATGCTTCTTCGGGAGTCATACCTTCCAGAATTCGATGATGAATTTTGTTTTGAATGTATGATAACTATCAATGATGCCTCTACCCATAAGAAGAGTGTTAAATCAAAATCTTGCATCATAGCCTTGAAAAATTCTTCAATGGGTATTTTCTTTCACTTTGCTACATCATTCTCTTGTGGATTATAAGGAAAAATAAGCTCCCTCTTAATCCCAACTTCCTTACAGAATGCGACGGGTTATTTCAAGGTGTATTATCCTCCATTGTCAAATCTCAATATCTTCATCTTCTTACCTGTCAATTTTTACACTTCATCTTTGAACTTTTGAAACTTGGTGAAAACTTCATCCTTGGTCTTCAAGAGACATATCCATGTCTTACAAAAGATTCCATCAATGAATGTTACATAATACAATGAACCCCCAAGTGATCTCATAAGCATCGAACCACATACATTAGAATGAATCAAATCTAAAACTTCTTTAGATCTATTTTCACTACTTGGAAATGGTTTCTCCCACTTGTTGTTTTCTTTCCGCAAGGGACCACAGGAGAGCTTAGTCATTGGCCCAATTCTTCAACGCCCATTGTTTCTCTACACCAAGAGAACTTCTGAGTGCTCACAGAATTCGTCAATGCATCTGCAACATTCTTCAAAGTGTCCACCTTTACCTGCAACACCCTTTTTTCCCCAACCATATCCCTAACAAAGTGATATTGAACATCAATGTGCTTTGTCTTTGAATGATAAGCATGGTTCTTAGCTAAGAAAATTTCACTTTGGCTATCACAGTCTATCCTTATAGATTTCTGTACCAACCCCATACTTGAACACAATCTCAACAACCAAACTGCCTCCTTGCTTGCATGAGTGGCTGCCATGTATTCTGCCTCTATAGTTGAAAGAGCCACTACAGATTTTATTTTACTCATCCAACTGACTGCGCCTCCAAATAGGCTAAACACATACCCACTTGTAGATATTCTTTGGTCCAGATCTCCAGCCCAGTCTGCATCAAAAAAACCACGAATGTCCAACATTCTTTCCAATCCTAGTCTTCCCTGGTAGCACAAGCCATAATCACTAGTGCCATGTAAATATATGAAAACCCGCTTCACTGTTATCCAATGCTCCTTTCCTGGGTTTGACATAAACCTGCTCAATACTCCCACTTAATGTGCAATGTCTGGTCTAGTACAGAACATTTCATACATCAGGCTACCCACTGCACTTGCATATGGAACACGGGACATATCCTCCTCTTCTTCTTGTGATATGGGACACTGTTCAGCAGACAACTTTACACCTACAGGAATAGGAACATTCACCGGTTTACTATCCTGCATATTGAACCTCTGCAATATAGTCTCGACATACTTCCTCTGGTTTAACCAGAGCGTCCTCTTTTCCCGATCTCTCTTAATTTCCATGCCCAAAATATAGTTTGCAGCACCAAGATCCTTCATGTCGAATTTGGAGAACAGTTGGGTCTTCAAATCTTGGATAATTTCTTTGTCATTTCCAATCAACAACATATCATCCACATACAAGACTAAATAAATAACACAGTCACCAATTAATTTAAAATAAACACAGTGATCCTCCTTGCTTCTGGTGAAGCCAAGTCCCTGTATATAGGTATCAAATTTCTGATACCACATCCTTGGTGACTGTTTTAACCCATATAGAGACTTATTCAACCTGCATACCAGTTCTTTCTTACCCTTCACCGTAAAGCCTTCAGGTTGCTTCATGTAGATCTCCTCTTCTAGATCCCCGTGAAGAAATGTTGTCTTCACATCCATCTGTTCTATCTCAAAATCAAATGCAGCAGCAACAGACAAAAGTAATCTAATAGAAGTAACTTTGGCAACAGGAGAAAAAATATCACCAAAATCAATTCCCGGCACTTGGGAATAACCTTTTGCTACCAACCAAGCTTTTTATTTCTCCACCTTGCCTTCTACATTCATCTTCTTCTTAAACACCCATTTTCTCCCAATGGGCTTCCTTCCAGCCGGCAACTCCACCAGATCCCATGCCTCATTTTTGTGCAAGGATGCCATTTCATCAACCATGGCCTCCTTCCAGAGTCTTTCATCCTCTGAATCTATTGCCTCCCTGATAGTTCTGGGATCATCATCAGTTATAGTTAAGGAAAAACCTGAACAAAAAGCAGATGGACTATACATTTCTGGTTGCCTTCTTTCCCGAAATGATCTTCTTATAGCTGGCGTTTGTGGCTCTTCATCTTCTGAATATTCTTCTACTGTAGAGTCTGATTCATACTCCTTTATCTCAAACTCTATCTTCTCAGGTTCCTTTGGTATGAATTCATGTTTAAAAACATCTTTTACCTCTCTAAACACCACATCTCGGTTGTACACAACCTTCCTAGTTTCCAGGTTCCAAAGCTTCTAACCTTTTAAACCATCCTTATACCCAATAAAGATGCACCTTTCAGATTTATTATCCAACTTGGTCCTTTTTTGCTTTGGAACATGTACATATGCATCACATCCAAATACCCTTAGATGTGAAAGATAGGGTTTCTTACCATTCCATACCTCATGTGGAGTCTTATCCTCCAACACTGATGAAGGTGATCTGTTAACCAGATAACATGCAGTCTCCACTGCCTCTGCCCAGAATTCTTGTCCTAACCCGGTACCACTGAGCATGCTTCTTACCTTTTCCATCAATGTTCTATTCATTCTTTCTACAACTCCATTTTTATGAGGTGTGTATGGAGTAGTCTTTTGTCGTGCTATACCACACTTCTTACAGAACTCTTCAAATTCCTTCTTGCAAAACTCCCCACCATTATCTGTCCTCATTGCCTTTATCTTCTTCTCTGTCTGGTTTTCCACCAGAGTCTTAAATTCTTTAAATCTGTCAAAAGCTTCATATTTCTTCCTCAATAAATATATCTGTGTATTCCTTGAGAAGTCATCTATGAATGAAACATAGTACACAGACTTTCCCAGTGATGGAACTGACACAGGTCCAAACACATCACTGTGCACAAGTTCTAATATCTTGTTCGCCCTCTTAGCACCAGAAGGAAAACTCACACGATTCTTCTTCCCATATACAAAATGTTCACAGAAATTGAAATCTAGAGAGAAATTAGACATACCTTCTACCATACCATTTCTATGCAGTATCTGAAGGCCCTTCTCTCCAATATGTCCAAGCCTTTGATGCCATAGCATGGTCTTTTCTCCAGAGACAACTAGGCTTTCCGCTCCACTTTCAGGAACCATAGAACTGTTACACCCATCAATAACAGTGCTACCTTGTAGCTTGTACAAAGTTCCAGTCCGAACTCCCCGCATTAATACCAGTGCTCCCCGAACCATCTTGCAGGCATCTTTCTCGAACACTGTTTTTACACCTGCATCATCCATCTTGCTTACAGAAATCAGATTTCTAGCCAATGTAGGAATATGCAGAACACCAGGAAGTGTTCTAATCCTCCCACCTTGCAGCTTTAGCTTGACCTTTCCACGTCCGACGATTCTGGCCTTCCTATCATCCCCTAGGAAGACATCACCACCATCATATTTCTCATACTCGCAGAACCACTCCCAATGGGGAGTGAAGTGAAAGGATGCACCTGAGTCAATCAACCATGACTCATGATCTACATGTGTATTTGAAGAAGAAGCCAAATACACATCCCCACCTTCATCCGAGGTGGTTTTTGCCTCCGCAGAAGGAGCATCATCAGATCCCTTTCCTTTCTCAGGAGCTTTAGATCTGCAGTCCTTTTTGTAGTGTCCTTCCTTTCCGCATTTCCAGCACACCTTTACAAACTTTCCAGGAGATTTAGATCTCCCTCTAGATTTAGATCTCCCATTCGAAACCTTATTCTTGTTTATGTTCTGGGACCTTCCTCGTACAGATAAGGCATCTCCATTCTGACCCTCCATATTTCTCCGTCTCATTTCCTCCGACAGCAAGGCTGAGACAATATCATAAAAATTCAAGGTAGTTGTATTGCTACCTATTGCAATAACCAGACTGTCCCACGAGTCTGGTAGAGAGCACAACAAACTGATGCACTTATCTTCATCTGAGATTTTAATATCAACAGACAACAGCTGACTTACCACAGTATTGAAGGCGTTCAGATGCTCTGTCACCGAGTCTCCATCCTTCATCCTCGGGTTATACAGCTTTTTCCGCAGGAACAACTTATTCACCAGAGACTTAGATTGGTACAAAGTCCCAAGTTTTTCCCACAAATTCTTCGTCGTAGCTTCCCCAGATACATTCAACAATACTGAATCTGAGGCACACAACCGTATTGTGCTCTTAGCCTTCCGATCCAGTTTCTTCCAGTCTTCATCTGACATTGCCGTTGGTTTAGTACCTGGATCTACCGCAATCCACTGATCTTTATCCACCAGCAGATCCTCCATCTTGAGCTTCCACAACTCAAAACTCTGACCATTAAATTTCTCGATCTCTATCTTTCCGCTGCTCGCCATCTTCTTTCACCACAAGAATCGATCCCGCAGATCTCCCACTGAACAGAGTCTACCTCAGGCCTGAGCAAAAAACCCTTAGCAGCAAAGGCATCCCCTTGAAGTCAAAATAGCTCTGATACCAAATGTAGCTTTTAACCCTGAACATAAATTATCTACACACGAATCTTATAACAGAAAATAAACAATAGCGAGAGCATAAAACATAAAACAGATAAACACAGAGATTTTCCCCTGGATCCCAAATCGGGACGACCAGCTTGATATTTCATTATATTCCTTTTAGTGTTACAACACATATATATAGATGCCGAAGCATACATAAACCCTAATCCATTAACCATAGATTAGAACATAACCGTAGTTCCTTTGACCGGATCTACAAAAATACCAGGGGCCGAAAACCATCGTACCCCAAAACCATGCACAAAACCATGGGCACGGACCATGCACAAAACTGTGCGTGATTAGTATGGAAAGAATATAACACATACCCAAAATTCTTGATGTACTTTACAATTGGACAACCTTTACATAGACCATCATCCTCTATCTTCCATTCAGGTACTCCAAAAACTATTGGAATCAATTCAGGTAATGCTCTATAATGAAGATAACCATATCTTCTATGCCATAACTCACTTGGATTAATGTCATGATGCACTAGGGCTTGAGTTAGTTGACTCATAATAATTACCATTAATAAATTCTATCATATAACACAATTTCAACATTTTTCCATCCCCATTGTATATTGTGCCACTTTATCAGTATTTCATTGTATCGGTTATCACAGCTATGAAATTTGTTGCTCTCCCAACTAGTGTAATGAAAACATAATTAAACAATGAGAATAGTTTGCTGATGATGTATAAATAGTTAATGATCGATGTCACAACAATGTAAAACAATATCACAACAATGTGGTTGGAGTTTCAATATCACATATGGTGTTGCAACATCACATCTAGTATTGCAGCAATGCACTTATTTTTACAACACTCATAACTTGTTTTGCACCAATTCTCACAAGCCCCTCATTACTGAGTATAGAAGGCTCTCTTTTCCCTTGAATTACACTAGCATAATTCACTAAAATGGCATGAGTTGCATGAAATAACACCTTGGGAAAAAAGGGTTATATTGATTGGTATGGAGTAAAAGGATGGTTCAAATGATATTCAAGAGTAATAAAAAACACAAATGGTGCAAAAAATGGTAATTCAGGAGCCCGTCAAAAGCATCACAACCTATATGATATAGGCTTGAAAATAGTCCATGATGACAAGGTTGAAGAGAAACGATTCTAGTATCTAAGGGCCAAGGAAGAGGTTGAACCCTCCCTGGATATGCTTAGGAAATATGGTTGGAAAGATAACCCAAAAATTGAAGAATTATTGGAAGAGGGTTATGGGAGAATTGGTTCTAATTTTCCACTTTTGATGTATTTGAAACAGAAGTATGGAAATATTCAATACTCTTCATTAGAATTACTGGAATTTGGGCAAGTTTTTAGTAGTGTCCTTTGCAACCACATTTCATTGTATTCTCAGTAAACCATAACAAGAAGGCTTAACACCCGAGGATGATGCAATGGAGACTAGCACACATTTGGAAAAGGTGCCTTAGAAAATTCTATTTGGGAATGACATAATAGTTTGATGAAATTGTATAGATCTTTTTCTTTATTTAGAAGAGCTACATAAAGTGATTGAAATGTGCAAGGAAAATATTATTTTGACATGGGGAAGTGAATTCTCATGGATTGGAAATGATGGTTGGATTAGTTACCCAATAAATTCAAGTTAAGGGGATCCAATGTACAGAAGCATCACAAGTTGTTCAAAATATTTATGTAACAATAGGTTTGGGTGGTGCCACACTTGCAAATTCTAATTATCTTCTTAATGAAGGTTGGATAATTTGTAGAAACAACAAATATATATGAGAAGGGTTGTTGGTAGAATTTGGGAAAAGGAACTTGTTTAATGGAAGAATTAGACAGTGGGGAATTGCAAAGAAATTTTGGCATGGGCATAGTAAAGTGATTGATGGATTCAATTGCAAATAGGTGCATGGTTCAGAGTAGTATAATAGGAGGATAACAAATTCTTGAGGATGTTTCCAAGGATGGCAACAAATTTTGGTGGGGAATCAATAAGGCTCGAGCCTTAAATGGATTCATGAACCTCCACCATGTTACATTTTCTACCTTTACCCACTAAAAAGTATCGCATTTCCCACAAATATCTTAGTAAAAGACTCTATTTTTCTACTAATAAAAGTTAGAGGAGAAATTATTGCTAGTTCCATTGAAACTCACATGAAAGATAAAAAGAAAATTAAGACCGTGATAAAGAGCATATTGTATAAGATTATATCCTTGTCATAAATATATTTGATCATTATAAATGATGGCATCATTCTGTTGTACTATTCAACAACCCCCCCCCCCTTTATTTTAATAAAAATCAATATTGTAATAATAAATGGGGACCCTTTAAAAAAAATATTTCCAAAAAAAATAGCAAGTAAGATTTTTTCCCTTGGAAAATTTTAAAGCATTGGGCTAAGTCACTTAGCACCAAGAACTTCTCGCTTTATCACAAATCACATAATCCAAAAGTAACACAGATTAATCATTAGTCGAACTCTGCAAAACGCGATCAATAAAACCCTTTTAGAAGACCAAATGTTGTGTTGAGATCTTTATAACTTAAAAAAACCTTGAAATATTTCTTAAAGCCTGTTAAGTGCTTAAATAATTCTTCGCATAAGGAAAAGTCGCTCAAAAAGTCAATAAATACATTTTTCATCGCAAATCGCAAAACATAAATTAGTTTTCAAATAGCATAAATCCAACCTTGCGATCTTGTGATATCGCAACATGGCGATATATCAATCCTGCAATATTGTGATTATGTGATATTGCGAGTTATTATAATTGCAACTTTATTATATTGTGATTTTGCGATTTATCGCAATCACAAAATTGACATCGCATATAAGTCATACTTAATTGAAATATCGTTTGGAATTTGTGATGCGATGTTTCGACAAGACTCGAAAGGAATAACACATAGGCCTTAAAGGATAATTAATAAAAAAATCAATTACATTTACTCTTTTAAAGGCTCGAGGAAATTTGTATCTGTTTAACTCGTTCTTGCAATAAAACTCCATCCTTATCAAATTTATTTTTTTAATTGATTTTCCGCTCTCATATTTTCTTTACATTCATTTTTTTTCTCTATTTTCTCAATCTCAGGAAATAACGCTAAGAGATTACTAAGAAAGGAAAAAATGCGGTCGAGGCTTCTGCATTTGAAGACTCGGACATGCATCCGCTCTTTAGTGATACTTCATGCAAAAAATATGGTGTAACTACAACATGGGAAGCTATGTATAATCTACTAGAGGATGAAGATCAAAAGGTACTGGAAATCAGAGCAAAAACCGACGTTAAAATCTCATCTAAAGCTTCCTATTTTGAAGCGGCTTGTTCTTTCTTGCACAGAATAGCTGCGAGGCATAAAATCCTGCAATACATAGATATGGTGAAGTGGATTATTGACAATGTATATATCTCAGACACGACATTTAGTAATTCATTACAAAAATTCATGGGGTCATTTACTTCAGACAATTTGCGTAGAATGTATCATTTGTCGGAACCTAAAAAGTCCTATGGTAAAGCTTTCATTGAGCAGTTCACAAAAGAAAACGAAGACCCGATAGATGTCATGCAGACTTGGAGTTTTAGAACTAGAAAATTCAAATGGGATAAAACTGGTATGTACCCAATTGCACCTCTCTCAGCTCTACATGGTTATGTAGCTATTATGATGTGTATGCTTTTAGGGAAAGATAATAGTACAAGTTTTTCTATGGAATTGATTCCATTAATTGATGTGATTGTTAATTACACAGTTATGAATTGGATTTATATTTTTTCCGACAATTTGGCTACGGCCATTAGACAGTATAGACAGTATAGAGTTGTCTCTACTCAAGTTATCCCTCCCTTTTTTATGAATGCATACGTGATGGATGCTATTTGTTTATGCACAATATTTCCTAATATGGGTTGGAATTGGACTCTCAAAGACCCTACTCCTATCCATTTGTATCATAATATTTTGTGGGAATCACAATTTTTCCCACTTTTTTGTAAGATTTGACAAATTATTATGTTTCCAATCTATCAAAATATTTTTGATACAAAATCCCCCAAGCTTTCACAAGAAGAAAAGATAGACATCTTGATGGTGGTAGGATGGTTTGGTGAAGAAACATTTACTTATATTAGGGTTTTTGGGATTATTTCAACTCCCCATATTCTTCCTTATTATGTCCCTTACAAGTTACTAGAAAGAGAGATTGCATATCATACAGTGGGGGAAGGTATTTCCAAAACCCTAAAAGACATGAAGAAATCTATCTGGCTGATTTTTCCAGTGCAATGTGGTTCTTTTGCATTATTTGATTTTGGACATCAAGTTAAAGAAATAAAGAATATTTCTTACTTGAGTCTGGCTACTATGTCAGGCAGAGAATATGATCCCAACAAAGTCGCCCAATACTTTACTTCCATGGTTAAAATCAGACAGTTCATTCACGAGAAAGATGAATTTGACGATATATTTTAAAAGGCTGAGACATTCTCACGAGTCTTGCATTTGGCATCAATCAAATTAAACCTAGCTGACCTCAATCATTTTCATATTTACAGGAATGAAATAATGACAAGGGTTCCATTAAAACTATTGCAAATTGAGGAAAATAGAGAGTCTACTCCCAGTGTAAGCCTAGAAGAAAATTTCGATCACAATTTTGATTAAGAATCTCCTGAGAAGTCAATTCAAGGCTCAAAGCTCTTTGAAAATCAATCTTAGAATCATGAAGAAAACCCTAAGGAAAGTTTTGAGAAATATAAAGAGAAAAATAATGGAGAAACAACCAAAGAGACCTTGGCTGGAGAACAATTGGAAATTGATTCTACACAGGTTCACACATAGACGATAATAATAAATGATCTAGATCAAGAATGGGAGAAATTCATACAAAAGCTCCAAGTACAATAGACAAAGACAATAATTGAAGGAACTTCTAGACTGCATACCCCTAAACGAAATTTACAAGTTACAAATCCATAAGCATATGTTGAAATCATCCCGGCCTACCCAACGTCACAAATTGTTTGAGAATTGAAGAGATACCTCCTTTAGATATATTTTATAGTCCATCACACAAAGCAGTGGTGAGGAGACAGAAAAATAAAATAAACCTTGATTCATTAGCAATAACTCCAGATAATGAATCAATGGAGGTTGTTTGTAAATACACCCCCATTGATCCATCAGAAAACTTGACAAGGTTGTCCCAATTCACAGGTGCTTATGCAACAGCTACAATGGATAAGGCAGAAGACATTAGTCTTATGCTTAAAGATAAAGATGAAAGAATTCAACAGTTAGAGCAACAACTTGAATAGGAAAGATAGAACATCAAAAAACAAGAAGAGTTGCAGATGATACAGTTTCAGAAATATTTTGAGCAAATGAAGTTACAGCACCAGGCAAGCATCACATAAAAAGATATACAAATTCAACAAATGAAAAATTAAGTAGATAAACTCAAAATTCAGCCTCAAATGGAAGAATTCATCACAGAGACACTTAAGTTAAACACTCAATTGTCAAAACATCAAGAAATATTATGTCAAAGAATCTTAATGATCAAACCATATTGTGAAACAAGTGATACATTACTCAATCAAGTGGTTGATCAGAGATTAGAGTATGAAGAGGTTGATAAAGATATTTTAGAGTTTATTACTTGGCAAGATTATGAAGAAGGAAGAAAAGTTTATTTTCCAAAGATTTAAGAATCCCATAGAGATATTATATTTACGGGTTGGGATATGCAATTATAGCAAGCAGAAAGGGCAACAACTAGAGCATGTGATATAGCAAGCAATATAATTGAAGTTGTAAATGAAGGTCTCAATCTAATTAAAGAATGAAAACCTGGATTTTTCCCAGATATCAAACAATTAGAGGGACAGTGGAAAGAGATTGCCAAAAATCAAATTGAAGCTGTCAAACAGATATCTAAGCTTGACCACGAATCTTATTGGCAGTTTCTAGTAAAACCATACAGTCAATGGATGGCTTTGCATTGTCTAATGAATTCCACTCAAAAGATGGTGCCACCTCTCTCTGATGTTGTATTTAAGGGACAACTAAGATCCAAATTTGACCAGCCATCCCAAGTGAAGACAATTTTTTATATCTATTAACTGAAAAGCTCAATGGCATGTAAAGACCGTTCAACATGATAAAGCACGTCATTATATTTTTAATTTTTATCTTTTTATTTTCAGTATTTTAAAGAAGGTTGTTTGAAACCTCCTCAACGTTTTATGTAATAATCTATTTTTGATACATATGTAATATTATTTAAACCTCTCTCATGCATTTAGAGAGGGGCCAAGGATTTTATCAAAAACACTTTGTAAAAGCTTGCATTTATGTACTTTTGTGACAGTTTTGATGAAATATATGGAACAAGATCTTGATTTTCTTTGATATTGAAGCATACTCTACTAAATTTTCATTTCTGTACTCTTAGAGTGTATTTGGTTGAAAAGAAGAAGATCAATGTTACTAATTTCAAGAGTAGAACCTTTCATATCTAGTATTTCTATCTTTATGATTGAGTTTTGTTTATGTATTAGCAATAATTTTCCTTATATTGTATTATGTATGAGATTTTAGTTACAGTTTTTCATTAATGCACTATTGCATGATGTTTCAGGTGTAATTCCTTATTGAGTATATGATCAATTGATATATGCGATATAGTTTCACAATTATTTTTCCTAACTATTTAGTCAAAATAATTATCTTTAACAACTTCATCTCTTATAGCAATTGAATGAACTTTATTATCTTTTTATTTAAGATATCTTTGTAGATCACATGAGTTAAGTTATCCTGGGTATAAATTAAGTTAAATATTAGATTAAATAGATGCATGTGTCTGTTATTTAAATAAATAACTTCTTTTAGTTTAAAATCATTTTCCATTTCACCTTATATAAAACCCATCATCATATCAAACCTTTGTTGGGAAACTGGTCCCATTATCCCCAGTCGAAGCCACTATACCAAACAGAAAAGGAGTTTTTTCCAAGGTCCGGACTGGGTGGTTATCCCCCATGTTGTTGCAACATAATTTTGGGGCTTTAACATTTTGGCGCTAGAAGGAGGGCCAACTGTGAATGGAAAAGAAAACTGATTAAAAATCAAGAGGCCATCCTAATAGTCGTTCTCCCTCTATATCTCCTCCAACTTCTAGATCCCCATCTAGAACTACCATTTTAATATCATAAGTTGAACAAACCTCTCCTAAATATCCTAGTAAATCTCAGAAATCAATTTCTTCAGATTATAAATATGAATCACCAGAATTTCAAACTTTGATAGAGCGGTTAGAAAAAATCTCTATTTCAACTAAAAAACCTATACTTTCTCAGTCATCTGAAGGAAGTGTTTCTTCTGTTTTACAACCAAGACGAATCTTCACTCGTTCTCTAGGTGAGAAGATTGAAATTCTTCCTCTGTAATTTCCCCTTACTTCTTTCTGAAAGAATACCAAGAAATCTAAAACACATACATCTATTAGTGAGGTTTTATCCAATTCTCCATCTAAATTCCATTCATTCCCTCCACTTATTTCAACATCTCCCATTCTAACTATTGGTGCTAGTTCTTCTAGTTCAGGTAGCTAGCCTGCCTTCTCTTCATCTTAAATCATGCTCATATATTCATTCATACATACTCCTATCATCATGGCAGGACAACAACCACCACCGCAAGTACAACCATGGAATAATCCAAGCGTTGTAGCAATGGCAGGTCCTCTTCACCCTCTTCCTAAACATCCTAAAATATGGTTGCCCAAATTTAATCTTGATGATGGTCTACCAGCAGAAAAACATCTCCATAAATATATGTTAGCCATAAATTTAAATGAAGTTATTGAAGAAGACTGTGTAGTCAGATTATTTCCATATATTCTTATAATATCTGCAGGATCTTGGTACTTTTCATTACCCCCTCGCTCCATAACTAGTTGGGATATGCTTGAACAATAATTCTTAGCTAAATTTGGAGATGTTAGAACCATTTCATCGCTCATCAATGAATTGTCCAATTTGAAGGCTAAAACAGGAGAAAAGATCAAAGATTTCAACTCTAGGTTCAATAAACTACTCAATAAAATTCCTATTGCGTCAACTCCTGGCACTTATGTTCAAATTGAGTGGTATATATCTTCTCTTCCCTCTAATATATCCATTTTTTTCGGTAGAGCACAGTTAGTCACATTAGTATAAAACATGAAAGAAGCTTTATCTTTAGAAAAATGCATAGTTTCTCTTGAAAATAAAATTTCCCAAGAAGATAGAAAATCTAAGAAAGTGTCTTTCAAATATGACTCTAAAAATAAATTCCCAAAAGATCCTTTTGATCTTGAAGGCCTTCAAAAAGTGCTAAAGAATATGTCTAATGAAATAGTTGAAATGAAGAAACAAGTTGTTGAATATTCTACTGTGAAAAATCCCTTCAGATATTTTAGAAGAAATCAGTCTTCTAATTCTCAGCCACCAAATGCCATATCTAATGTTGAGTGTGACTTCGAAGAAGAGGAAGAAGAAAATGAAGACGAAAACACTGGAGATGAAGAAATATTCGAACTAAATGGGATGTGGGACTTTATTCTTCCAAGTGAAGAATAAAAATAATCTTTACTCGTTAGTACCAGAAGAAAAGGACCTATTGATACAACTCACATGAATCAAAAGCAGAAAACTCAAGCTCCTCCTGCTAAGGAAAAAGCAAGCAGTAAAAATTCCTCTCCCAAAAATTCACAACCAAATCCATCTCCATCAAATATTCCATGTACGTCAAAGACCTTGGTAGTCACTGATACCATGGAGTATAATATTTTGGAAAATATGAATATAACTAGGGAAAACATTTCATTACATGAACTTAGCAAATTGAAACAACAACAAAAAATTTTACTTAGAGAACAAAATGCAATTCCTGTCTCACCGTTACCTATTGTCATTGTATCTCAAGCTGCTAAAGGCATGGGAAAGCCCCCAAAATCTTCAAACTAATTCGTTCCTACAGATTTCATCCTGATCGGTGACAGATCTAATTCACATACACCTCCTTTCCTCTTAACTTACGAAATTTTCAATAAAAACCTTCATGATTGTTTGATTGAATTAGGAACCTCTTCCAATATAATGCCAACAACA
Organism: Pinus albicaulis; assembly: GCA_034641835.2. Classification (NCBI taxonomy): domain Eukaryota; kingdom Viridiplantae; phylum Streptophyta; class Pinopsida; order Pinales; family Pinaceae; genus Pinus; species Pinus albicaulis. Next base: position 485,540,936 of record CM076582.1, read on the forward strand.
GTTTGTGCTAAGCTGAACATCACTCCTCAAAATTTTGTCATCCACATCGTACAACTTGAAATAACTAAAGTAGAAGTCTTATGAGAAATAAATTCAATCAGCATTATACTTTCATCAAATCCCAAACTCTGTCAAATAATAGATATATTAGTCGTTGACATTCCTGAATTTTACGGTCTAATTCTAAGTAGAGACTAGTCTGAGAAACTCCATGGATATTTTGCTACATATTGGTCTCACATGTGGCTTCCTTATAATGGGAAGCCAAATCAAATTCGAGTTGATCGAGAAAAACACATTAAACATACAGTGACTAAATTTGAATGTGATAACGAGCCAATAGCATCTAATAACAATATTATTGGGAATTATTCAACTGAATCATTTTTAGGAAAATTTAATGCACAAAATTCTCCCTTTCTAGATAATGTTGTCATCTCACAGATTGAAAATTTCTCACAAACATATGCTTCCAAGTGCAATTTTTTTGTAAATAAACCAGTGGTTAAAACTTTGTTTTGGACTTTGTACTTTGACGGTTCCAAATCTAACAATGGTGCAAGAGTGTTGATTGCATTTTGATTAGCCTGGAAGGAGAAAAGACCATGTTAAATTGCACGTTAGAATTCAAGTGTACAAATAATACTGTAGAATACGGGGCATTGGTTCAAGGATTATACAAAGGAATTGACCTCAACATCAAATATCTGGAGGTTTTTGGAGACTCATAAATTATCATTAGAGAGGTAAGAAATACTATCCATTGTCTTTTTGGACATCTTAGACATTATCAATCATTATTCCAAGATATTACATCTCATTTTTTGGCATTTAATATTTCTCTTCTACCTAGACTGCAAAATTCTAGTGTTGATCAATTAGCTAATGTTGCATCAAAACTCATACCATTTGAGGATTTTAGTCTTGATAGATTTTCCATTGAACTAATTTTTAGGCCATCTATTCCTGATAATGTCACGAATTGGTCAGTCTTCAACGATGATTATGATATTGTAAATTTTCTAACATCAAAAGGGTCATACAATGACCAAATCATAGATGAAAATGAGCATGACATTCAGTTAGAACAGAACGTTGATGATGAAAATACAATACCCAAAGTTGTAGTCAAATTAGAAAATCTACATGATCTCAAAGACAGATTTAAAAAGGTAACTAATGCCAACATTCAAATTTCAACTCTAAAATTTTTATTAGTGAACCTTGGAAATGATGAAAAGCCTCAGAATATAAATCTAGGTCCCGATCTATCCTCTGATGAAATATTATCATTCATTCGACTATTGAAGAAATATAAAAGCATATTTTCTTGGGATTATTCTAATCTCAAAACTTATGATACCTCTTTTATACAAAACGTCATGCCCATGATCTCTAATGATAAAAGAGTCCAACATAAACTAAGGAAAATTCATCCAAACCTTGAGAATCAAATCAAATCAGAGCTAACTAAACTCCTTAAGGAAAAAATCATATTTCCCGTTAGGCATTCAAAATGGGTATCAAATTTAGTGATTTTTAGGAAAAAGAATGGTGACATTCGCATATGTATAGATTTTAGAAATTTGAATAAAGCATGTCAGAAAGACAACTTTCCATTGCCAACCATGGAACAAGTACTGCAGTGAGTAGCTGGTTCTAAGCTCATGCGTTTTCTTGATGGATTTTCAGGATATAACCAAATCCTAGTTCATCTAGATGGTAAATTGAAAACTACGTTCATAACTAAATGGGGAACATGTGCTTATCAAAAAATGCCTTTTGGTTTCATTAATGCAGGTGCCACATTTCAACGAGCTATGGATATAGCCTTTAAAGGACTCATTAAAAAATCAGTTGTTATTTACTTGGATGATATCACTGTCTATTCCAAGAAGAGAAGAAGCCATTTAAATGACCTTAAGCATATCTTGGAATGATGCATGAAATATGGGATCTCGCTTAATCCAAAAAATTATCATTTTTCCTTAAGCGAAGGTAAGATTTTAGGATTTTTTGTATCAAAGAAATGTATTTATATTGATCCAGAAAGGGTTAAGGAAATTGAGAAAATCCATTTACCTCATAATAAGAAATCAATGAAGTCTTTCCTTGGACAAATAAATTTTGTAAAGAGGTTTGTCCCTGACTTTTCACAAATATTTTTACCTTTATAGACTATGATTAAGAAAAATTCAGTTTTCAAATGGGGTCACAATGAAAGAGAAGCCTTTCACTTGACCAAACAAGCTATTATTAATGCTCCATCCCTGACAACTCCCAATTTTTATAATCATTTTATTTTAGATACATTTTCATCATAAACATAATATGTTGTATTTTTAATAGAGCTCAATGATCAACAGATAGAAGCACCCATCTCATTCTTTAGTTCAAATATGCAAGGTGTCGAATTAAATTACTTTGCTTTGGAAAAACAAGCATCTGATGTCTTCAAGTCAATAAAATTTTTTAGACCATTTCTCCTTAAAACTCATGCCAAAATCATAGTTCAATTTTCAGCAGTAAGGCAATTACTGATGCAAAGAGAAGTAGGAGAAAAAAGGGCCAACTAGGTAACTGCACTGCAAGAATATGATGTTGCAATTAAACCAGCTAAAATTTTTAGAGGTCAAGGTTTTTTCGGAATGTTAACTAGATCATCCAACTTACCAGTAGAAGAAAATTTAGGTGATGATGTTCAAATATCTCAGGTAAGCCTCAGCGATATTGAATCTCAATATGATGATCTCATTTTTTATTTAAAAAATGGATATGCCCCTATGCAACTCAGTTACAAAATAAAAAGAGATTTGAGATTGAAAGAAAATAAATACCAAATTGTCAATGATGTTTTATTTAGGAAAAATTATGACTCAATTTTGCTAAGGTGTCTTGAAAATCTGAGGCAAAAAAAGTTTTGCAGGAACTCCATGATGGACTAGCCGGTGGACATTTTGGAGGAGATACAATAGCACATAAAATCCTGCATGTTGGCTATTACTGGCCAACCTTGTTTAAACATGCACACGAATATGTAAGGAAATGAAAAACTTGTCAAACTTCTGCTAGAAGACAAAGGAAACTTTCATTTCCATTACAACGAGTCAATATCGAAAAACCATTTGAGAAACGGGGACTGGACATAATAGGTGAGATCGTTCCTCACTCTTCAAAGAAATATAGATACATCCTTACAATAACTGATTACTTTACTAAATGGGTGGAAGAAAATCCACTAAAGGTAACCAATTATGAGAACATTACTGAATTTATTGATCAATTTATCATTACCAGATTTGGATTACCAATTGTCTTGATGTTTGACAATGCATCTCATTTCACAGGAAATGCTATGATATAATTTTCTCTTAAAAGAGGTTTCAAACTTAAGTATTCCACTAAGTATTATCCTCAAGGAAACGGTTTAGCATAATCAACTAATAAAAACCTCAATAGGATCATTAAACGAACTATTGATCAAAGTCAAAGAAACTGGCATAAATTTTTAACATTTTCTCTATGGGCAGATCGGATAACACATAAAGCCTTTGTGAGAATATTAGATCTACTAAACTAGCTATCTATCTAAGAAACCAACAACATATCAACATATAAATAATAAAATAAAGAAAACAAGGAAAAAGAATACAATAGATATACGTGGTTCACCCAATCAGGCTACATCCACGAGAAGGTTGTTTTCTATTATCTCCATAAATCTCCTGCAATCTTACAAAGAGAGAAACTACAAATAACCCGATACAAATAACAATATGAGCACAAGATGAGATGTGACAATAATAAAAAAGGATCCCTTGACCCTATTATATACCCAGAGATGTGGAGGAATTACTCTCACATATTGAATGTGGGATAATATAATTCTCCAAAATAACACCTCTTTATATAATAAATGGGTACAAGAGTATACTATGCCATAATGAATATGGGATATAATGTGTTACTCTTTTACATAAGATTGTATTCAATTTCCAACATAATACAAAGGAATTATTACCTTCCAAGGAATATAATATATTCCAACACTCCCCCTTAATAATGGCTGGGAGAAGGGCCCTTCCTAACACTACCTAACACTAAGGAAGGAAGGAATAATTACTACTCCCCCTTGATGACAAATTCCCTCATCCCAAGAAAAGAACGAAGATACACATACTTCACTTCTATCAAGGATTTGGTGAAGATATCGGCTACCTGCTGCTCAGTAGGACAATTGTAATGATCCTTTTTCAGGATTATCAACAATGAGCTCAAGAAAAACGTTGTATAAGTAAAACTGTACAAAAATAATGCAGATCAGGACTTGGTTCCTCTTATTTATGTTGTATGTGACTTATATATGGAATTTTATCTAAACAAAATCAGTTTAGATACATTAAACATATCTCCCAAAAACTAGACTAGCTAAAAAGCACCCGAAGAGGAAGGCTACAGCCAAATGCAAGCACTGCTTCAGGAATTGCGCAGTTTTAGCAGATGTTTAGTGGAGATCAGAAAGAGGACTCATGTTTCAGTAATACAGCAGCAAATCAACATTATGATGAAGCCATTTCATTATACAGTAGAATGTATGAGTCAATACAACAATAAATCTTCAGAAAAGAGAGCTAGAACACATGTACATTTGCAGAAATGGCTCAATAGTGTTATTTTTATGGAGCTTCAGTAGCTGGAAGTTACAAATCAGATATAGGACAGATCTGTGGACAAAACATCAGATATATTTTAGATCTGGAAGCTAGATAGTCTTCTCTTCAATATCCACTTGGAATTTTGACAAAAGCATGCATAAATAAGAGTAAATCTGAGAAACAAGTTGCAGATATGGAAATTGCTGTAGTAAATTTCTAAATATAACATTTCATTACAATGGATCAGATCTAAACAGAACATAGATCAGCAAGCTAATCCATGGATCACCAAGTGGAAGGCAAAGCCCAGCACTAGAGATCTCTGATCTAAACTATGAGCAAGACACCATGAAAACCCTCATACAGAAATAGCACAATCTACTCATGGGAACAATGTTGTAGCTCAAATGACACAGAAAAATACTGTAAAACTGTAGATTTGAAGTACAAGAAGCAGAGACACTCTTTCAGGAGGTTAAATAACACACTCCATGAGAAGAGGCTCCCAAAAATACACTAGATCTCTGTAGATCTAGACTCCCACTTGCTGCAGCTTACAAGACAACTCAACTCTCAACTTGAGCAGCATTGTAGTGTAAGGTGGAGCTTGGCCTCAAGCCTGATAGTGGTTCAATTCAGCAAACTTTCCTCTAATATTCCTCAAAGGAAGAGGTGAAATCCCTGCATAGTAATTCCAGATACAATCCTCCACTAAACAGCAGAGAATGGTATTTGTCTAAGCAGACAAATACTTAGAAATATGATCAATCAACAACCTTCTCTTGTTGCCCTCCTTTTCCTTTTATAAGATGAGAAAGCTTTTGCAAACCCTAAACCATCTTGATGAGTTAACCCTTTTCACATGAGAGGCTTCCTTCTAGAACTGCGTTGTCCCTTTTGGAGATGCAATGAACCTAGACAACGTTGTTGATTTGGTCAAGGTTGACCCAGTCTTTAGCTCAAACCTCTTCCACACCTGCAAGTGATTATTTACATGGCCCTGATTTATATTTGTTCACATGGGCATTGATTTATTTAGCCTTTTCAGGAGTTTTACATGTCCTCCTTTATTCATTTATTCATGTAACAGAAATTAAAACAAAATTGAATATTCCTCTTAGCCATGGCTAAGTAGGAACATTATAGTCCTCCCCTCCAAAATGTTTCTTGTCCTCAAGCAACTGATAGGGTAAGAGTTGTAGTTCTTCTCCTTCTCTATTGATGGCACCATCAAGGATCAAGCTTTCATCATGGGCCAAGTGATCATTAAGCCAATACATCAAAAATTGTTCCTCCAAGGCTAACATGATACGGGCATATTCCATCCCTCCAGGAGTGTAAAACTCAACAGAAATAAACATGGGTGAAGCAATGTCACATCTAAAACATGTATCATGAAGTACAAGATGAAGTTCCATCCCATGTGGTACATATACACTACCCACTCTTTGCCCATACAAACCCATAAACAATACCAATATATCATCTATGTATGGAAGCAAAATTACATATATGCAAACTGAAATTTGCACTTGAGGAGGTGGGTCACAATCCCACATAAGATACCAACTCAATGCACTCCTTGTCTTGAGTAGATCGGAGTGTGGTAAGTGGTACTCCCACCACATATTTGCTACATGGGTCACTTTGACATGGCTGAAAGTGATACCCAAGTTAGGTGCCTTTGGGAAGCACCCATCATGATAGAGAATATCCCTTTGCACCTCAAGGGAGTGGCCAGATTTAGAATTTTTATTGGCCTCATCAATGCCATGAGATCTGCAAGTAATATCACTCCTTGTAGGAGCCATGGCCTATGTTAAACTCCTATACCAATAGGTGTCATTTTCCATGATTGTCTTGAATGAACTCTATAATATGTTCAAACCTTTTTCTTGAGCAAAGGTGTTCCATATTCTTGAAAAATCAAAAAAATCAAAAAATTTAAAAAATGTAAAGAGGGTATACCCTAAAAGAAAAATCAAAGGGTAAAGAAAATAAAATGGTCAAAAAAGTGAAAGAAATGAACCCCAAACAAAAATAGACCAAGGAAAGTGTGCAAATCCAAATGCCACTGCTATTTCATTTTTTGTAAATAAACAAAATTGTGTGCAGCTTGTCAAACTTTTGCCACAATTTGTGAAGAGTCAAACTGTTTAAACTTGACTCATTCATGTTTCAATTTCATGTTATAGAATAGAGAATAAATATCTGACCAAACAGTTTAATCTTGGCATATAAATAGATAGGTAGAGTTAATAAAAGGTGCTCAACAGTTTAATCTGAGCCCTTGGATGTAATAAGGGTAGAATTAGATAGATTTGCCTTGTAAAAGAAAAGAGGATTGATAAGGGTTTGCAAGTCTAAATGCACCCTAATAAAGAAGAGAAAATGGTAGTGTCAAGTAGATAGGGTAGGTAGATGGTGTTGCAAAGTTTTATGTGATGAATGATGGTACTAAATATGTTTAATATTTTACCTTCATCACAAGTACTGAAGCAGAAAATACACTGGAAAATTCACAGAAAGCAAAGTCAAAATCATTAACTTCCCACATCACTTTTTCCCTAAGATTTTTACTAATTTCCCAAAGTACTAAGGTATTTGGAGATTAAAGGGGCTCAAGGCATTTCCTTGACTTTTGGAGGGACCGGACCCTCGGCTTGATGATCGAAAAGACCTAAGTACTTGAAGTTATCCATCATTGCACTCATTCACTTTCAACCTTTTCCTAAGGAAAATCCTATTTTACTTAGGAAAATCATGCAAAATTCCATAATAATCCCTCAAAATAACTTACTATTCTAATTTTAAGTGTTGAAGTTGAGATATTGTAATTTACTTCAGAAATCTTCACTTTTTCAGATATGCCAAGTATTTTGAGTTCCCTTGTCCCTTTGTCATATTAATGTTTAACTCTAATTATTAACTCTCTAGTGAAAATGCCTTATCCTAAGTATATAACTCCTTTTACATAAATATTCAAAAAACCCATCTTATTATAAAGTTTAACCAAAGTATTTATTTCCCAATTAATCATTAAAAACCCACATTATGTGCCCTTTGGTTAAATATATCATTATATAATAGTCCCGCCCCTTATGGTAATTGAATTGATCTAATTTCATTATCATATAATAAAAATATGAAAAAAAAAAACATTAAACATATAATTCGTATGTTTAAAAACAAAAATAAACCAAAGTTTAATTAAAACTAAACTTTGGAGATCCCGCGCGCAAAATTTCTTACCCCGACCATTCACTATACCAAGGAGTTAATTAACCCTTCAGGTTAATTAATAACCAAACTCCCAACCAATCAAATCCTGCCCGGAGTGATTAATTAACGATAAATATGTCGGGCCCATGCCCTTTTACTTCCCACCATATCCCTGTCTTGTTAACCGTCGGATCATCCGCCTACAGATCAACCCTCCAAAGAGATTCCGCTAGCCTTCCAACGTCCGATATTTAACGCGCGGGGGCATGGTGGTTTTGAAACCGTCCTCTGACCACGTGTCCATTGCCTAGTGGAATCGCTGCCCTCGCGTTTAAAACCGCCATTGCCCATAAGCGGTGCGGAAATTACTGCTTACCGCCCGACCCCTGCCACATGTCATCCCGTACCATAATGACGTCATTCCTCGATAAAATAAAAATCCCCTTTTGACTTTGGAAATAAAACAAAATTCGTGTTTTTTCAGTCATTTTCCTTGTTGAAAGCGACTGCGCCTCCCACTGCGAAATTCAAAATTTCACTGAAAATTACTGTTCTATCCAATTTCGTTCGAGAATTCCGCTGGACTAGTGTTCGAGCATCTCCTTGCCACCACTTGATACCTATTAAATCCCAGTTTGCCTCCGAAAACAGGTATTTATTCTATTGCGCTCCGAACTTCAAAAGAAACTCTGTGTTCCGTGTTTTTTCACTGGATTAGTGTTAAAATCTTATCACTAAGATCATTCTCTGAGCTGTGACACTGTAAATTGTTCCCTCAAACCTGCAACTGTGCCAATTTCCCTCATTAAAACTGAAATCGCGCCCGGTCCGTGAAGAAAATCCAGAAACTGCCATTTTGAACACACAATAACCAAAATGGAAGCCCCGGCAGCCCTGAACGTAACCCCATTGAATGCCCCTCACAGAGAGTTAGAATATCTGCCCTTAGTGGATAAAGAATTTCAAATTAAAGATTTTGTTTTCGATGAAAGTCCTCTTCGAAGCTATTGTCGCTGCAGAGACGATTATTCGAAGGGATTGGATGTCATTGGATTGTGGGAATCCAATTTCCAAAGATATCTCATCCCCTCAGTCCTCATTTTCCCAGAAATTATCCACTACTGCCATTCTAACTATGATCCAACACAAAGAGCAGTGATGTCCCCTGACCAGAGTGTTCTTTTCCCTATCACTCCTCAGGCCATCAATGCAATGCTACATTTTGAACCTGATCAAGAGCTAACTCCCTTGTCTATGGAGGAACTGATTGAAAAGTCTAATCAACTGTCTCCAGAAAAATTGAAATGCATTTGCCAGACTTTTATGTTGCCTGAACATCAACCTAAGAGGCCACCTCCATATGGTTTTGCTTACTTTAACAAGTTGGGCAGACTTATCCTCAATATGATATCCTTTGTTATGGGTTTCAATACAAGTGAATATGTTGATGAAATAACCTTGGTATTGTTGTCTATCTTTACTCCTAGGCAACCTCCTGCAGTAAAATATGATTTTGCATCCTTCATTTCCAATAAAATCCATGACCAGTTCATGAGACTAGATAATGAGAAAGTGTTCAAATATTCCTCAGTTATTTATCATCTCCTCATCTATTATCAATCAGAGAAGTTCCCCTTCCCTGTTAAAAAGCTTGATGCCAAGGGAAATCCTAGATCAGTTATTTTTTGGTCTGCCATAACTCATTCTTCCTATGAGTCTCCCTATTCCTATGTTGAGTTCATCGATCTTTTTGTATATCCTGCAACTACCTTGTTGACAGGAATTCCTCCTCCAAGGCTCAGTAATGAAATCAAGAAGACCTTGCAACTTTCAAGGACTTATAAAGTTGGAGATTGGTATTTATATCAAAACCATTCAGTCATCAGAATCTATGGATGTGAATTACATCCATTCAAGTTGCCAAGATATGTGCCCATGAGAATTTTTTCCTTGGAATATTTCATGCAAATGAATAATTCAGATGTGATCCATTTTTGTAGTGTGAAGAAGAAAACCCAACTAAGGATCAAAAGTCAATTAGGTCCTTTCATCTGCAACTCTAGGGAGGCCGAGCGAGAAGCAGAAAATATACTACAAAGCCATTGCAAGTTCCAAAGAACTTTCCGTTGGGTTCCTTATGATCCATTTGGTTTTATCTGTGAAAAAAGAATAAAGAACAAATCTTCCCCTTATATTCACCACAGGATTCCTGATATAGAACAATATGCTAACCAAGATGAATGGGTGGAAGAAACACTAGTTGAGGAAGAAAGTGAAGAAGACAAAATGAACAAAATTATGAAAGAACTTGAGAAGAAGTATGACCTAGAATCTTATGGTCAAGTGCAGGTACCTCACATTGGCACTTCTTCAGCAGCAAATATACAACAGAGATTACAGGAAGGCAGTTCGTCAATTGCAGCAGAGTCAAAAGGCAAAGGAAAGGAACCTGAAATACAGGTCATTGAAACTTTAATCATGGCAGAGAAACCTCAAACCTCCAGAGCACCTGATCAAACACAAGTTTCTCCCACTCAGGTAAAACATCCTGAAGTTTCACAATTACAAACTCCATCCAACATGGAAATAGGAAAGAAAAGGCATGTTCCAGATACTACTCCTCCTAAAGAGTCCTCAGAGATACATCAAGCCAAAAAACAGAAACCAGATCCACTTCCAGATGTGGAAATCATAGATGAGATGTTTGATGATGGAAGAGAAGATAGTCAACTAACTGGCTCTGTTAGTATGACACACACAGATCAGAAAGGAAAAGCTTTGCAAAAGCAATTGAGTACTGAAGTATCTTCTCTTAGACCACCAAAAACAGATACAGGGGATATAAAAATAACCTTCATTAATTTAAAGGCAAAGAATGATCCATTGAGAATGAAATTATATGATCAATATTTGAAAATGGCTCCACATAATCAGGAAAGGTTAATGCCAGCATTTGACATTTCACAAGGCAAAATGATGATGAGCCACTTCAAGTCCAAGGTGTCAAAACCCATGACAGCAGCTGATTATATTAGAACAAATTTTGAGGTCCTGGCAAAGGACATTCATCCTTTGGACCAGATAGAGCTGCATAAACAAACTGGGGAAATGGTGTATTCCACTCTTACTGATAAGGCCATGGCAGCCCTAAGGCTGCAAGATTCTTTAAATAACACAAGCGCCCAATTGCAAATTGAGAAGGCCTATTCTCAGGCCAAAGATAACAGAATAAAGTCTCTGGAAGACATAATTATTAGTTTGGGTCACAATCCCAAAGATATCAAAAGAATTGAGGCACTAATCAAAAAGAAAGATGATGATATTGCTGCACTAAGAAAGCAGCTAAAATTGCCAGCCTCAAGGCATCCCCAGACCCAAGAAGTTTTGAAGGGAAATTCACAGGAAGAGATAATGGAGTTGCTCTTAAAAATGACTGAGCAACTGAGTGAAACAGAGAAAGGATTGGAACAAGCTTTACAAGAAAAGGAAACTATCATGCAGGCATCCATCACAGAAGCTACTACAACTACAGGTACTACAACAGCAAATCAACAAACAGAGCCAGTGCAGGTAAACACTTCTAGTTTAAGTTCTGATGAATTGGTAAAACAAATGGAAAGTCTAAAACTCAGAGTTACAGAACTTCAAACCACAAAATTGCAGTTAGAAAATTTGGAGCAGAAATATGATACATCTAAAAAGACTGTTGTTGATAACACCAGGGAAATTAAAAGATTGGAAAGATTGGTTAAGGCTTTAGAAAAAGATCTTTCATTAGAGAAGCCTTTGAAGGAAATAAATGAAATTCTTTGGGACAATATAATTGAATTAATAAAAAGTATTTGGCCCTCTGTTCAAGCAATTTTTGAACAAAATGACTTGATTAAAGTAGCTCAGGAAGAAATAAACAGAACAAGAGATGAATTAAGAGGCAGACCTGAGCAGGCCAATCAACTTATACAGTTTTTGAACACCCGGACTAAGCAACAGCTTGCAGTATTAGGAATTGAGGACAGGACCGGCACTATTTTGGAGATAAAAAGAGTTTTTACCAAAAGAACTTTTATGCAGAATTTGGAAAGGAAGTGCTCAGATATTCTGGCAGAAATTAATGCTTTCAAAGGAAAATTTCAGGTTCTATTGGACAGTGGGTTACCCAGTCCTATGCTCTCAGAGGACCAGATAATGGACCTGGAAACCTATGTTAAGAAAATAGATATCCATGCTCAGAACGTAACTGCTTGTTCTATCAGTTTTCCAGAAGCAACGTTGCCAACAGGAAGAAATCTCTATGACAGGTTGAAGAATTTATTTCATCTTGAACATGAAATAAAGTATTTATTCCCTAATCAGCCCACTTTTTACAAACTCCCAGAGGCCGATGAAACATTGAGGAAACTTAAAAGAACCATAATAGCAGAAGATCAATGGTGGGATGATTTATTGGAAATTTTATGAAATTTATCTTCAGGTTGAGAGTTTTATCTTTTTACTATCATGTAAAGGATAAAAAATGAAGACAGGTTAAAGAGTATCAGTTGGGCAGTTGAAAGAGTGTGGACAGTTGAAAGAGTATCAGTTGAACAGATTAAAGAGTATCCGTAGAAACAAGGAGTATCAGACAAGCAAAGGAATTACTCAAAGGGACAGCATCGAGCCCTATTATAGCACCTGCCTCCAGCACATCCACAAAGGAAGGAAACAGCACATCAGCAGTTACTTGTTATTCTGTCTACGAGACCATTTGTCTCCTTTTTATTTATTACTCATTAGTCACCCTAGATTATTGGCTAGGTTAGTGTGAGATATTTTCAATCATTTTTTGTATAAATAAACCCTCAAAGAGAGTATTGAGGGTGGATTCTATTATTTGGCTGTGACATTGAAGTTTTTGGAATAAAAGCGTTCTGGAGAAATTTATTTGTGGCTTACTGGATGACAATTTGAAGCTCAGGACTTTTTGCAGGATTCATGTGTCGGATTTCAGTTCAATAAGTCTTTCTATCCTATGTTTTAAGTTTTATATCTGTTTATAATATCATTATGTCCATTTCTGAATAATTTACATAAAGGATTGAATCAGAATTTACCTAATTGTACTCTGATTTCAGATGTGATTATTCTTAATGTTTTCCTCTAAATTGGTTATAAGCACGAATTCTTAAATGCTCTTGCTTTGCTAATTTAAACATTCTTGATTACTATAATAAAGAATTCTTCACTGCTCTTTGTTTGTAATCATTTCATTTCTTTCTTTTTGAACATGGTGAAAGATTCTTAACTGCCTTTCATCCCTTCAAACTCATTCCATCCACTTTAAATTTTAAGGATTGTTCTCTGTTTGGCTATCTTGCCCTGCAAAGCCATCTTGTGCGTAGAATAGAAATCCAGTAAAGCCATCCTTTGACTCCATAGCCCAATGGCCTGAAAATATTCAACCTTGCCCTTAGTTGGCGAATTCCACCATTTTCAAACACATTTCTTGGACTTATAACTAGCCTAAAAATTTCTAAGAACAAAGATAAATCATAAAGAGAGAGCCCTCTCTGGATGCAGATTGGCTAGATTCTGCATCTGAAGGTTGGTTTGTGGTTACCTCGGGTATACTTTCCTTTTCCACAACTTCAAGGAAAACCTGAGTGATAACATAGTGGCGACTCCACTGGGGAATCTGAATCATTTTTATTTGATAATATTGTTCACTTATAAGCTATAGACAGAGTCTGAAGATTAGCCAGAAAGCCTTTGAAATGCTTTTGCCTTGCAATTGCATAGTAAATAAATGTTGCTTCAGTCTATCTCTGATTTAGCTTATACTTTGAAACTTAGTTTCAAAATGTTTAATTAGACTCTCTAGTTCAATAAATTCTTTGAGAAAATTTTAATCATAAATCATTATTTCTTGAAGAATTGGTAGAAGTTGTATTTTCATTTCAATTAAAACCAAAAATACAAAAACATATATCATCTAGGAAAACTGGCTTCAGAAAGGATTCGTCATACTAGGTCAAATCCTGACCCTAATCCACCACCAATATTTGAAAATCCAAATCTGATTCCTAGGATTCTTAGAAGACAAGGAAGTCAAGAAAGTTCTGAAAGAGGAAGTCAAGAGAGTTCTGGAAGTTCCAGACCTCTTTCTAGATCACAGTCCTGTCCTGTCAAGATAATATATTTTGACGAAATCCCTTTTGATGAGCGTTTTGAAACATCCTTATTCGTAAATTTTTCTGAAACTGAATTATCCAGATTAGTTCCAGATCCTTTGTTTTTTGAATATTTGCAATTCAGATTTGTTTCATATCACCTTGACAGACAGTTACAAGACTCCATTCAATCTGAACAAACCTTTGAAGAAAGTTCAAACATCTCTGTAATTACCGAAGCTTCCCCAAGTTCAGTTACTTTTTCTCAAGCTCTTCAAATACCAGTCACCCCTTCTTCTCCTCCACCTAGTCCACCCTCACCTGTCGTTCCATTACACCTTCCAATGACCAATCGATATGCCCCTTTAAGGTTGCCTAACAACCATGTTGCCTTGCCTCAGGATTATCAAAGTAAGATCACACCTTTTGATGGATCAGGTACTTATACAGCTCAACAACATACCAAAAGAATGACTGATTACTTTGAATTCTATGAAATTGACACTGATGATGTCTGAATGAGAATTTTTGTTCAGAGTCTTACTGGGGAAGTCAGAACATGGTTTAGGGCCCTTGCCCAGAACAGTATTGTCGATTTACCAGCTTTGTATAGGGCATTTTTGAATAGATGGGAGAAGAATAAAGATCCTCTTCAGATCCTATCAGAATTTGAAAATTTGAGGAGAAGACCAAATGAAACAGTACAAGATTACATCATTAGATTTAATGAAGCCTACAACGCAGTTCCCCAAAACCTTAGACCACCTCCAGACTCAGCATTGGTTAAATTTCCTGATGGTTTTGACTCAGACATAGCATATTCACTCAGGGAAAGAGCCCCTCAAACCTTAGAGGAAATGCAAAGCATAGTGGTTAGTGTAGAAGCAAACCTCATAGAAAAACGAGCCAGAGCTAGGGCAGAAAGAAGAATGCCTATGAATGAAGAACCTTCAGCTTTTGAAAGAAAGCTGGATGCAATCATTAAAGGTATGGAAAGATTAGGAGACAGAGTGGAGACAATCGAAAGAAATTCTACTGGTGATAATCAAAATGTTGTGAGAAACCCAAACTTTAGGAGAAATCAGAACCAAAACATTGGGAAGAATGTCCCTGACCAAAATATCAGGCCACCTTTCCAAGAAAACTTTGTTGAAGGTTCAAATTCTGAAGAACCTACTGAGGATGTCGAAATAAATAATGTGAATGAAAAACAAAATGAACCAGAAGTTTTCCTATCTCCTGATGATCAGGAGAATCACATCCTTGAAACATTTCAAACTCATTCAGGAGAGACTTTTGATTTCAAAGAAGGCTATGACACAGCAATTTATGAGGTTCATAAACAGTATAATTTGAGAAGCAGATGGATTGATGTGCCAGAAAATAGCAAACAGAAAAATGCAAAACAAAATGTCAAAGGTAAAGTTAACATTCCCCCTGTACAAAACATTCCCCAAGTACAAATTCTGTCTAGAACAACTCCTAACCCCTCAAATCCAATAATTGAAGACGTGTCTGATAACCAACCAAACAATAAAAAACAATCTAATACTTTTCCTCCTGTAGGAAATGTAGAAGAACCAGTATAAGTTAGTTCAGAAATACCTTCAAATCAAAATTTCACTCATGAAAAAGAGAAAAACATTGAAGATCCAAAAAATAGAGAAAACCCAACTGTGCAAAATACCAAAACTCAAACAGAAAAACCTTTCAATCTAGAGGCTGAAATAGGCAAACTAAAGATAGTTGTTCCTTTATCAGAATTGGCTAAACATGATGTCTATAGAAGTCAAATCAGCAAATCCTTAAACATTAACCTTACTGGAATGGATGATTCAGTGAATATTCTTGATGATCAACCCAAACTCCTTTTTGGCCTTGAGGTAAATGGAAAACCAGAAAGTGGAGGAACTCCTCCATTTTATGTAAGCCTGAATGTTCATGACAAGATACTCCACAATGCTATGCTTGATTCTGGAGCATCCCACAATTTGATGCCAAAAGCTGTGATGGAAAGATTAAATTTAGACATTACCAGACTGTATAAAGATTTGTTTTCTTTTGATTATAGTCAGGTAAAATTTTTGGGTTTGATTAAAGATTTGTGTGTTACTTTGGTACAATATCCTGCTAAATATGTTTTGATGGATATAGTAGTGGCTGATATTCCTCCGAAATATGGTATGTTGTTGTCTAGATCTTGGGGTGCTAAGCTTGGGGGGTCTATTCAACTAGATATGTCATATGCGACTATTTCAGTATTTGGTCAGCCTAAAAGACTTTACAGGGAGACCTTGATGAAATATTTAGTCAGTAGCCATGAGAAGCCTGAAAACTTCCCTGTCTATTCTATACATTCTGCTATGGACTCTTTTATTTTATACAATGCTGAATTGGATCTTCCTACGGAAATAGAAGCTCCATAATTGGAAACTACAAACAAAACTACTGTTAAAATTGAAGAGATTTCTGAAAACAAGGAAACACCAGATGATCAAGAAATACCAGAAAAAACTAAACAACTAGCTCTTGTCAAGAAACATTTTAAAACAATTGATGAGGATTATGAACATGAAATTCTGTGGCATTTAGAATTTGATGGCTCAGTAAACAAATTAGGAGCAGGAGCTGGGATTTGGTTACATAATGTTGAAAATAATCATGCTGAAGGTCATACTTATAGGTTGAATTTCAAATGCACTAACAACATGGCAGAGTACGAAGCTCTTTTATTAGGGCTTAAACATGTCAAGAAGTTAGGAGCTATTAGGGTATCGATCATAGGAGATTCCGAGCTAATTATTCAACAAATCAAAGGAGAATGTTCAACAAAAGACATGAGATTGAAACAATACAGAGAAACAGTTGTGGAAATTCTCAACACCTTTCTACAAGCTCAACTTGCCAAGATTCCCAGGAAAAAAAATTTGCATGCTCACAGTCTTGCAATGTTCGCTAGCACATGTAAGTTACCTTTTGATCCTAATCATCAGTTTTCAGCTGAGATTAGACATAGGCCTGCTATACCGGACAATCTTTTGAATTGGCAAGTATTTGTAAATAATAATCAAATCAATAGTTTTTTGACACTTCAAAATGAGTTTTCTAACTGTAATATAGATGAAGACATAACTATTGATGAATTTGATCAAGAAAAAGAACAAAAAATAGATATTTCAAGAGAGAATGCAATTCATATGTTGCACCCAACCACATTCATAGAAAAAGACATGCAGGATTTGAAAAACATGGAATCTGATGAGATCATAGAAGATGAGACATAAATCATTAATCTGAAAGATAATCATTTACCCAAGGGATTAACTCCTTTGGAGGATCTTTTTGACTCAAATGATATTCCATTTAGACCCAAAATGGAGCCTGTTAAGGCTGATATTGAAGAATGCAATTTAGGAACCCCAGAAGATCCTAAAATGGTTAAATTATCCAAATCTCTACCACAAGATCAAAAGGTTAAATATGTTGGACTCTTAAAGGAATTCCAGGACGTTTTTGCCTGGAGTTATGAAGATCTTAAAGCATATGATACATCCATAATTCAACACACTATACCTTTGAAACCAGATCATAAACCTTTCAAACAGAAACTTAGAAGAATAAATCATGTTTTACTACCTTCAATTGAAAAGGAAATTAAAAGAATGTATGAAGCAGGGATTATAGCTCCTATCAGGTTCTCTGAATGGGTTTCTAATCTAGTACCAACAAGAAAGAAAACTGGAGAAATTAGACTGTGTGTCGATTTGAGAAATTTGAATAAAGTTTCTTCAAAAGATAACTATCCTTTGCCTAAAATGGACCATATTCTACAGAGGGTAGTGGGATCTTCAAGAATATCTCTTCTGGATGGATTTTCAGGGTATAACCAGATTCTGGTTCATCCTGATGATCAAGATAAAACAGCATTTACAACACCATGGGGTACTTTTAAATATGTCAAAATGCCATTTGGACTCAAGAATGCAGGAGCTACATTTCAGAGAGCAATAGACATTGCTTTTGCTAAATAAATACATGATTTTCTGGTAATTTATCTAGATGATTTAATAGTTTTTTCCAAAATAGATCAGCAACATTTAGATCATCTAAGGCAAGTGTTTATAAAGTGCAGAAAATATGGTATTTCCTTAAATCCTAAAAAGTCATTGTTTGGTTTGGAAGAAGGAAAGCTCTTAGGTCACATTATTTCTAAAGATGGCATTAGGATTGATACAGAAAGAATACAAGCAATTTTGCAGATACCTCATCCCAGAAACATAAAAGAGTTGCAAGCCTTCATAGGAAAGATTAATTTCTTGAGAAGATTTATTTCTAGTTTAGCTGAATTACTTAGATTGCTTACTAACATGCTTAAAAAGGATTCAAGCATTGACTACACTGTAGAAGCCAAGCAATCATTTGAAGAAATCAAAATGGCTTTAACAAGAACACCAGTTCTTACCAGTCCAAAGTTTGATAGAGATTTCATTATTTTTTCATTTGCTTCTGAACATACAATTGCAGCTGTTTTACTACAAAAAGATGATCAAGGATGTGAAAAACCAATAGCATTTTTTAGTAAAGCACTTAGGGATGCATCTTTGAAATACAATATCATGGAGAAACAGGCTTTTGCATTGGTAAAAGCAATTAAAGATTTCAGAGTTTACATATTATATTCTCATGTGATAGCTTATGTGCCTAATGCTGTAGTTAAAGACATTTTGACTCAAGATGGCATTGAAGGTAAAAGAGGTAAGTGGATAGCTACCATTTTAGAATATGATATTGAAATTAAACCAACAAAACTCATAAAGGGTCAAGGTTTGGCGCAACTCATGACTGAAACTAATTGCCAAGCCTTAGACATTAACGAACTGGATGACGAACAGGAGATGGCGACTCCACAGATCAGTCAAGCTTTCTTAGATTCTCCCTGGTACACTGATATCATTCATGTTTTGCTAAACCTGCAAGCTCCTCCAGGGTTGTCCAGAACGAAACAAAGATTTTTGAAAATGACATCTTTGAAATATTGTATTTTAGATGGCACTTTATTTTGGAAAAATCATGAAGGAATATTATTAAATTGTCTATTGAAAGATAAAGCTGACAAGGCACTTAATGAATTTCATGCAGGGGATTGTGGTGGACATATCCACTGGAAATCAACTGCAGATAAAATCTTAAGGGCTGGTTTTTACTGGCCAACCTTGTTTTCAGATGTTAAGAAATTTGTAACAACTTGTCATAAGTGTCAGATCTTTGAGGGTAAAAGAAAGTTGTTACCTTTACCATTAAGACCAATTTCCAAGGAAAAACCCTTTCAACAATGGGGATTAGATTTTATTGGAGAAATTCATCCCTCTTCCTCTGGGCAACACAGATGGATTTTAACTACCACAGATTACTTTACCAAATGGATTGAAGCTATCCCATGCAGACAAGCTAATGATTCTGTAATTATAGGGTTTTTAGAAACCAACATACTTTCCAGATTTGGTTGTCCAGAAAAAATCATAACAGATAATGCTGCTGCATTTAAATCAAAGAAAATGATTAGTTTCTGCAATAAATATCATATTACTTTAGGCCATTCAACAGCCTATTACCCCCAGGGTAATGGACTGGCAGAATCCTCCAATAAAAGCCTTATTAATATCATCAAAAAGTTATTGGAAGAAAATAAAAAGAATTGGCATAAGAAACTTACCAATGCATTGTGGGCAGACAGACTTACAACTAAGAAATCAATTGGGACTAGTCCATATGAAATAGTTTATGGCATTGAAGCAAGATTCCCATCATCTTTAGGAATTCCTGTTATGAAATTACTTCAGGAAGCTCAAGTGGAACCAAATGATATTCAAAGGAGAATTAACCAAACAATTCACTTGCAGCAAACCAGAGAAGAAGTGTATCAACGATACCAAGTCTTGCAGGAAAAGTTAAAGAAAATGTTTGACAAAAGGACTAAAGCAGAAGATTTTCAACTAGGAGACAAAGTCCTAAGATGGGATTCCAGAAGAGAAGAGAAAGGGAAACATGGGAAATTTGATTTCTTATGGAAAGGGCCTTATATCATTCATGCCTTGCAGGGAAACAACACATACTTTTTGAGGAATTTGGACAATTCAGAAGCTGAGGAAGGACCAGTCAATGGTCGAATGTTGAAGCATTATTTTGATCCCATTTACTAGGATGTTTTGATTTTTCTAACTTGTACATAATATATCCTTTTCTAATGCAGTTTTGATTGGATGGTGACTTCTTGGAGTTGAAGCCCGAAGCGAAGGCCCTAAGCTTCAAAATTTCCACTATCATATATACAATAAAGCTACCAGAAGAAGGATGATTACATGGTTTAGTTTGAAGACATTGTGAGGCATCTGACCTGCTGTTCTTGACTTTTCACAAGGAAAAGCCATCCCCAAGTGGAGCCAGTGTTAGACTCCTATACCAATAGGTGTCATTTTTCATGATTGTCTTGAATGAACTCTATAATATGTTCAAACCTTTTTCTTGAGCAAAGGTGTTCCATATTCTTGAAAAATCAAAAAAATCAAAAAATTTAAAAAATGTAAAGAGGGTATACCCTAAAAGAAAAATCAAAGGGTAAAGAAAATAAAATGGTCAAAAAAGTGAAAGAAATGAACCCCAAACAAAAATAGACCAAGGAAAGTGTGCAAATCCAAATGCCACTACTATTTCATTTTTTGTAAATAAACAAAATTGTGTGCAGCTTGTCAAACTTTTGCCACAATTTGTGAAGAGTCAAACTGTTTAAACTTGACTCATTCATGTTTCAATTTCATGTTATAGAATAGAGAATAAATATCTGACCAAACAGTTTAATCTTGGCAGATAAATAGATAGGTAGAGTTAATAAAAGGTGCTCAACAGTTTAATCTAAGCCCTTGGATGTAATAAGGGTAGAATTAGATAGATTTGCCTTGTAAAAGAAAAGAGGATTGATAAGGGTTTGCAAGTCTAAATGCACCCTAATAAAGAAGAGAAAATGGTAGTGTCAAGTAGATAGGGTAGGTAGATGGTGTTGCAAAGTTTTATGTGATGAATGATGGTACTAAATATGTTTAATCTTTTACCTTCATCACAAGTACTGAAGCAGAAAATACACTGGAAAATTCACAGAAAGCAAAGTCAAAATCATTAACTTCCCACATCACTTTTTCCCTAAGATTTTTACTAATTTCCCAAAGTACTAAGGTATTTGGAGATTAAAGGGGCTCAAGGCATTTCCTTGAATTTTGGAGGGACCGGACCCTCGGCCTGATGATCAAAAAGACCTAAGTACTTGAAGTTATCCATCATTGCACTCATTCACTTTCAACCTTTTCCTAAGTAAAATCCTATTTTACTTAGGAAAATCATGCAAAATTCCATAATAATCCCTCAAAATAACTTACTATTCTAAGTTTAAATGTTGAAGTTGAGATATTGTAATTTACTTAAGAAATCTTCACTTTTTCAGATATGCCAAGTATTTTGAGTTCCCTTGTCCCTTTGTCATATTAATGTTTAACTCTAATTATTAACTCCCTAGTGAAAATGCCTTATCCTAAGTATATAACTCCTTTTACATAAATATTCAAAAAACCCATCTTATTATAAAGTTTAACCAAAGTATTTATTTCCCAATTAATCATTAAAAACCCACATTATGTGCCCTTTGGTTAAATATATCATTATATAATAGTCCCGCCCCTTATGGTAATTGAATTGATTTAATTTCATTAACATATAATAAAGATATGAAAAAAACATTAAACATATCATTCGTATGTTTAAAACAAAAACAAAAAATAAACCAAAGTTTAATTAAAACTAAACTTTGGAGATCCCGCGCGCAAAGTTTCTTACCCCGACCCTTTATAACCATGGGATTAATTAATTAACTGGATTAATTAATAACCAACTTTTCCGCCTATCAAAGCACCCCCGGGATGAGTAGTTAAACACTAATTACATCGGGCCCGCATGTTAACTTTCCCATCACCTTCCCGTCTTGATAACCGTCGGATCATCCGCCTGCAGATCAACGCTCCACAGCGATTCCGCTAGCCGTCCCTCGACAGAACTTTAACGCGCGGGGGCACGGTGGTTTTGAAACCATCCTCCGACCACGTGTCACTTCCCCAATGGAATCGCTGCCCTTGCGTTTAATACCACCATTGCCCATAAGCGGTGCGGGAATTACCGCTTACCGCCCAACCCCTGCCACATGTCATCCCGTACCATAATGACGTCATTCCTCGATAAAATAAAAATCCCCTTTTGACTTTGGAAATAAAACAAAATTCGTGTTTTTTCAGTCATTTTCATTGCTGAAAGCGACTGCGCCTCCCACTGCGAGATTCAAAATTTCACTAAAAATTACTGTTCTATCCAATTTCGTTCGAGAATTCCGCTAGACCAGTGTTCGAGCATCTTCTTTCCACCACTTGATACCTGTTAAATCCCAGTTTGCCTCCGAAAACAGGTATTTATTCTATTGCGCTCCGAACTTCAAAAGAAACTCTGTGTTCCGTGTTTTTCACTGGATTAGTGTTAAAATCTTATCGCTAAGATCATTCCCTGAGCTTTAAAACTGTGAAATTGTTCCCCCAAACCTGCTACGTTGCCAATTTCCCTCATTAAAACTGAAATCGCGCCCGGTCCGTGAAGAAAACCCAGAAACTGCCATTTTGAACACACAAGAACCAAAATGGAAGCCCCGGCAGCCTTGAATGTAACCCCATTGAATGCCCCCCACAGAGAATTAGAATATTTGCCCTTAGTGGATAAGGACTTCCAAATTAAAGACTTAGTGTTTGATGAAAGCCCCCTTCGAAGCTATTGTCGCTGCAGAGACGATTATTCGAAGGGATTGGATGTCATTGGGTTGTGGGAATCCAATTTCTCGAGATATCTCATCCCCTCAGTTCTTATTTTCCCATAAATTATCCACTACTATCATTCTAACTATGATCCAACTCAAAGAGCAGTAATGTCCCCTGACCAGAGTGTTCTGTTCCCTATCACTCCTCAGGCCATCAATGCAATGCTACATTTTGAACCTGATCAAGAGCTAACTCCCTTGTCTATGGAAGAACTGATTGAAAAGTCTAATCAACTGTCTCCAGAAAATTTGAAATGCATTTGCCAAACTTTTATGTTCCCTGAACATCAACCTAAGAGGCCACCTCCATATGGTTTTGTTTACTTTAACAAGTTGGGCAGACTTATCCTCAATATGATATCCTTTGTTATGGGTTTCAATACAAGTGAATATGTTATGAAATAACCTTGGTATTGCTGTCTATCTTTACTCCTAGGCAACCTCCTGCAGTAAAATATGATTTTGCATCCTTCATTTCCAATAAAATCCATGACCAGTTCATGAGGCTAGATAATGAGAAAGTGTTCAAATATTCCTCAGTTATTTATCATCTCCTCATCTATTATCAATCAGAGAAGTTCCCCTTCCCTGTTAAAAAGCTTGATGCCAAGGGAAATCCTAGATCAGTTATTTTTTGGTCTGCCATAACTCATTCTTCCTATGAATCTCCCTATTCCTATGCTGATTTCATCGATCTTTTTGTATATCCTGCAACTACCTTGTTGACAGGAATTCCTCCTCCAAGGCTCAGTAATGAAATAAAGAAGACTTTGCAGCTTTCAAGGACATATAAAGTTGGAGACTGGTATTTATATCAAAACCATTCAGTCATCAGAATCTATGGATGTGAATTGCATCCATTCAAGTTACCAAAATATGTGCCCATGAGACTTTTTGCCTTGGAATATTTCAGGCAAATGAATAATTCTGATATGATTCATTTTTGTAGTGTGAAAAAGAAAGCCCAACTCAGGATCAAAAGTCAATTAGGACCCTTCATATGCAACTCTAGAGATGCTGAGCGAGAAGCAGAAGATATACTACAAAGCCATTGCAAGTTCCAAAGAAGTTTCCGTTGGGTCCCTTATGATCCAATTAGTTTTATCTGTGATAAAAGAATGAAGAACAAATCTTCCCCTTATATTCACCACAGGATTCCTGATATAGAACAATATGCTAACCAAGATGAATGGGTGGAAGAAACACTAGTTGAGGAAGAAAGTGAAGAAGACAAAATGAACAAAATTATGAAAGACCTTGAGAAAAACTTTGACTTAGAATCTTTTGCACAAGTGCAGGTACCTCACATTGGCACTTCTTCAGCAGGAAATCTACAACAGGGATTACAGGAAAGCAGTCCATCTATTGCAGTAGATTCAAAAGGCAAAGGAAAGGAACCTGAAATACAGGTCATTGAAACTTTTATTATGGCAGAGAAACCTCAAACCTCCAGAGCACCAGATCAATCACAAGTTTATCCCATTCAGATAAATCATCCTGAAGTTTCAGAATTACAAACTCCATCTAAGATGGAAATAGGTAAGAAAAGACAGGCTCCAGATCCTACTCCTCCCAAAGAGTCCTCAGAGCTACATCAAGCCAAAAAACAGAAATCCGATCCACTTCCAGATGTGGAAATCATTGATGAAATGTTTGATGATGGAAGAGAAGATAGTCAACTGACTGGCACAGCAAGTGAAACACATACAGGTCACAAAGGAAAAGAATTGCAAAAGCAATTGAGTACTGAAGTATCTTCTTTTAAGCCACCAAAAACAGATACAAGTGATATAAAAAGAACTTTCATTAATATAAAGGCAAAGAATGATCCATTGAGAATGAAAGTATATGATCAATATCTAAAAATGGCTCCACATAATCAGGAAAGGTTAATGTCAGCATTTGACATTTCACAAGGCAAAATGATGATGAGCCACTTCAAGTCCAAGGTGCCAAAACCCATGATAGCAGCTGATTATATTAGGACCAATTTTGAGGTCCTGGCAAAAGACATTCATCCCTTGGACCAGATAGAGCTGCATAAACAAACTGGGGAGATGGTATATTCCACTCTTACTGATAAGGCCATGGCAGCCCTACGGCTGCAAGATTCCTTAAATAACACAAGCACCCAATTGCAAATTGAAAAGGCCTCTTCTCAGGCCAAAGATAACAGAATAAAGTCTCTGGAAGACATAATTATTAGTTTGGGTCACAACCCCAAAGATATCAAAAGCATTGAGGCACTAATCAAAAAGAAAGATGATGATATTGCTGCATTGAGAAAGCAGCTAAAATTGCCAGCCTCCAGGCATCCCCAGACTCAAGAGGTCTTGAAGGAAAATTCACAAGAAGAAGTGATGGAGTTGCTCTTGAAAATGACTGAGCAACTGAGTGAAACAGAGAAAGAATTAGAACAAGCTTTACAAGAAAAGGAAGCTATCATGCAGGCATCCATCACAGAAGCTACTACAACTACAGGTACTACAACAACAAATCAACAAACAGAGCCAGCGCAGGTAAACACTTCTGGTTTGAGTTCTGATGAATTGGTAAAACAAATGGAAAGTCTAAAACTCAGAGTCACAGAACTTCAAACCACAAAATTGCAGTTAGAAAATTTGGAGCAGAAATATGATACGTATAAAAAGACCGTTGCTGATAACACCAGGGAAATTAAAATATTGGAAAGATTGGTTAAGGCTTTAGAAAAAGATCTTTCATTAGAGAAGCCTTTGAGGGAAATAAATGAAATTCTTTGGGATAATATAATTGAGTTAATAAAAAGTAGTTGGCCCTCTGTTCAAGCAATTTTTGAACAAAATGACTTGATCAAAGTAGCTCAGGAAGAAATAAACAGAACAAGAGATGAATTAAGGGGCAGACCTGAGCAAGCCAATCAACTTATACAGTTTTTGAACACCCGGACTAAGCAACAGCTTGCAGTATTAGGAATTGAGGACAGGACCGACACTATTTTGGAGATAAAAAGAGTTTTTACCAAAAGAACTTTTATGCAGAATTTGGAAAGGAAGTGCTCAGATATTCTGGCAGAAATTAATGCTTTCAAAGGAAAATTTCAGGTTCTATTGGACAGTGGGTTACCCAGTCCTATGCTCTCAGAGGACCAGATAATGGACCTGGAAACCTATGTTAAGAAAATAGATATCCATGCTCAGAACGTAACTGCTTGTTCTATCAGTTTTCCAGAAGCAACGTTGCCAACAGGAAGAAATCTCTATGACAGGTTGAAGAATTTATTTCATCTTGAACATGAAATAAAGTATTTATTCCCTAATCAGCCCACTTTTTACAAACTCCCAGAGGCCGATGAAACATTGAGGAAACTTAAAAGAACCATAATAGCAGAAGATCAATGGTGGGATGATTTATTGGAAATTTTATGAAATTTATCTTCAGGTTGAGAGTTTTATCTTTTTACTATCATGTAAAGGATAAAAAATGAAGACAGGTTAAAGAGTATCAGTTGGGCAGTTGAAAGAGTGTGGACAGTTGAAAGAGTATCAGTTGAACAGATTAAAGAGTATCCGTAGAAACAAGGAGTATCAGACAAGCAAAAGAATTACTCAAAGGGACAGCATCGAGCCCTATTATAGCACCTGCCTCCAGCACATCCGCAAAATGAGGAAACAACACACCAGCAGTTACATTTTATTCTATCTACGAGACTATCTGTCTCCTTTTTTATTGTAACTTATTTATTAATCACCCTAAATTAAGGGCTAGGTTAGTGTGAGATATTTTCAATCATTTTTTATATAAATAAACCCTCAAAGAGAGTATTGAGGGGGGATTCTATTATTTTGCTGTGACATTGATGTTTTTGGAATAAAAGCGTTTTGGAGAAATTTATTTGTGGCTTACTGGATGACAATTTGAAGCTCAGGACTTGTTGCAGGATTCATGTGTCGGATTGCAGTTCAATAAGTCTTTCTATCCTATGTTTTAAGTTTTATATCTGTTTATAATATCATTGTGCCCATTTCTGAATAATTTACATAAAGGATTGAATCGGAATTTACTTAATTGTACTCTGATTTCAGATGTGATTATTCTTAATTTTTTCCTCTAAATTGGTTATAAGCACGAATTCTTAAATGCTCTTGCTTTGCTAATTTAAACATTCTTGATTACTATAATAAATCATTCTTCACTGCTCTTTGTTTGTAATCATTTCATTTCTTTCTTTTTGAACATGGTGAAAGATTCTTAACTTCCTTTCATCCCTTCAAACTCATTCCATCAACTTTAAATTTTAAGGATTGTTCTCTGTTTGGCTATCTTGCCCTGCAAAGCCATCTTGTGTGTAGAATAGAAATCCAGTAAAGCCATCCTTTGACTCCATAGCCCAATGGCCTGAAAATATTCAACCTTGCCCTTAGTTGGCGAATTCCACCATTTTCAAACACATTTCTTAGACTTATAACTAGCCTAAAACTTTCTAAGAACAAAGATAAATCATAAAGAGAGAGCCCTCTCTGGATGCAGATTAGCTAGATTCTGCATCTGAAGGTTGGTTTGTGGTTACCTCGGGTATACTTTCCTTTTCCACAACTTCAAGGAAAACCTGAGTGATAACAGCCTACATACATATGGTAAGAGAATATTTCAAATCAGAAAAATAAACATGCTTCATAAGATCAGATTCTTTACCATTCAAGTCTCCCACACACATGGAGTTGGGCATGGGCATTTCTCCTCTTTTAAGAGAAGGAAGAGATTGCTGAAATGACTCCTGCATAGAGTCTTTTGGCTACCCCATCTCCTCATAACTATTGCACTCTTGTAAGTACTGATGTAGTTCCTCCCAATCATAGTGTTGATGTAGTTCCTCCTTCATACCCTCCCAATCAAAACTCCTCATGATTAGGGTGTAGATCTTTGTTGACTGCATATAGTTGGAAAGGAACTCTTTCTGTGCTCTTTGTAGTATCTCTTGCTTAAGCTTGGAGGCTTGAGACAAGAATACTTTACCAAGATGATAGATGACCCCTTCATGGATCACATAGCCTCCCCTTGCTTCATGCCATCTAATATCATCCCGGTGTGAAGATCTTTGGAGTACTCCACAAGGAGTTGAGATCTCCAATATGGATCCACACAGCTCAACAATGACAGTGCTGCTGATACATTTATGGTGGTTCTTGCCTTGTTACTGATTTCTTCTTTGACATTACACATGCCAAATTTGTTTGCTGGGAGGTTGATCCTCCCCTTTCCTTCCTCCCACAGCGTTGTGGCTTTCTCTTTCATTGCTCCAATCCTTGCTTGGTCTATGCTTGGAGTAACACTTTGTGAGGTTTCCCCCACATGATCAGAATCTAATGGCATTCCAAGTGGCTTGCCATGAGGTAGGAATGTTCCTTGCAGCATTCTCATAAACATGAGAGAAGGAACTGTGAGATCCTTGCTTCCACTGCGCAAATCCATCTCTGTTTTTTGTGTGGAAACATCAGGTGCAGGATAAGTGTGCCTGCCTTGAATTATTTGTGTTTTCCCACTCTTCAAGTCCACCCACTCCATTTGCAAGGCTTTCCAATCAGTGGTAACCTTCCCCAAGGTAATCAACCACTAGACATGCAAGATGATATTGGTGTCTAGTATGTCAACTACAAAGAAATGGTCCATCAAGGTGTAGGATCCCATAGTGACAGAAAGTGATGGAACATATTTCATGCATTGCATGGTTCTATCTCTTAGGACCAAAACAGAAAACCCATCAAAAGCGTCAGTGGGGATTCCTCTCCTCTGCACAAGGTGAGCATCAATAAATTTGTGGGTGGCCCCACTGTCAATCAAAATAGACACTCTCTGGTTCATGACTAAGCCTTGTACTCTCAGGGTCAAGTACTTAGGCACTCCTCTCAAAGAGGCAAGAGTCCCACTTGTTGGAGAAAAGGCTCCCTCTTCACCTTTGGATGGTGACTGATATTCCTCCTCATCATCACCAGCACTGTGACCCCTCCTAGGTCCATCATTCCCATCTTCCTACTCAAAATCTGAGAAGACTTCTATATAGTGTGCCCTTCCAGCAGCACATCTATGTCTCGGTACCCATGCTCTTGACAAGTGAAACACAATCTCTTTTTCCTCAACTCCCTCCTGAGATCAAGGTCAAGAGGTTTCTTCAGTGAGCTCTCCTTGGGTGGAGCATATTTCCCTTCTTTCCCCGTAGAAGAGTGAGGGACTTTGCTTTGGAAAGTTTCCTTTGCTCTTGGTAAGGCATCTTAGAGATCTCTAGCTCTCTCAATGGCATCATGCAAAGTGATGGGCTTGGTAGACTTGAACAACCCATGCAAAGGTTCCTCCAGGCCATCAATGAACATGCAGACTCTCCTTGCTACAGATAGATCAGGGACCATTACTGACAATCTCAGGAATTCAAAGATATAGGCCTTTGCATCTCCTGTCTGCTTCAGCTTTGCCAGGCTTATAAAAGGGGCCTCAAGATCCTTCCGATCAAATCTCTCCACTAGTCTTCTAGTGAACTCAGCGTATTTAGACACATTGTTGTGTCCCAATGTAGATAGTCCATGGAACCACCAGTTGTGGGCTTCACCCTCAAAGTGCAGCGCAGCAATCTTGATGGCTTCTACTTTGGGGACTTTATTCAACTGGAAATAGATGTTCAATTTTTCCACCCATGCTTTGGCAGAACAAGAGGATGATCCATAGAACTTGGGCAAAAAGAACCTGCCCATAGTATGGTGTCTCCCCTGAAAGAAACCTCAATCTCTGTATTGCTGCCATGGTCTCCTCTGGTCCTTGAGATGGAAAAATTCTTGAAAACTCAAGTTATCCTTGAATCTCTGACTTTGTGAGTCATATTCCACAAAGTAACCTTCCAGGGAGGTTGGCTCTTACGGTCCCTCATTCTCTACAGCCAAGAAGGTAGGCATAGTAGAGCGTTGTGAGGCCTGTGGGGCTTGTGGCAAGCTCACCAGTTGACCAGTTCCATAATGAGACATTTTAGAACTTTCTCCTTGATGGAATCTCCTAAGGGAATCCCTCATTCTATCCACCCTCATCTCTTTTATCTCCTTGGCAAGATCTTTCATAGTCTCCAAGAGAGTTTTTTCAAACTCCTCTACTTCCTTATCCTTATCATTCATAGATTCAGGGGCTTTCCCCCTGTCTTGACCCTTGTCAGGGTCATCAGTGGTGTAGTCATACTTTTTATGACTTCTATTTTGGTACCTCCTCTCCCTCTCAGTGAGAGGATCATCTTTTTCAGAATGCAGCATGATTGGTGCTCCAAAGCAAGCACAGGCTGTGCCAAGAGTGGAGCTCTAATACCACTGTAATGATCTTTTTTCAGGATTATAAAAAAAAACGCTATATAAGTAAAAATATGCAAAAATAACACAGATCGGAACTTGGTTCCTCTTATTTATGATGTATGTGACTTATATATGGAATTTAATCTAAAAAAAATTAGTTTAGATACATTAAAAAAATCTCCCAAAAACTAGACTAGCTAAAAAGCACCCGAAGAGGAAGGCTGCAGCCAAATGCAAGCACTGCTTCAGGAATTGCGTAGTTTTAGCAGATGTTCAGTGGAGATCAGCAAGAGGACTCATATTTCAGTAATACAACAGAAAATAAATATTATGATGAAGCCCTTTCATTATACAGTAGAATGTATGAGTCAATACAGCAATAAATCTTGAGAAAAGAGAGCTAGAACACATGTACATTTGCAGAAATGGCTCAACAACGTTATTTTTATGGAGCTTCAGCATCTGGAAGTTAAAACTCAGATCTAGGACAGATCTGTGCACAAAACATCAGATCTATTTCAGATCTGGAAGCTAGATAGTCTACTCTTCAAGATCCACTGGAAATTTTGACAAAATCATGCATAAATAAGAGTAGATCTGAGAAACAAGTTGCAGATCTAGAAATTGATTCGGTAAATCTCTGAATATAACATTTCATTACAATGGATCAGATCTAAATAGAACATAGATCAACAAGCTAATCCATGGATCACCAAGTGGAAGGCAAAGCCCAGCACTAGAGATCTCTGATCTAAATTATGAGCAAGACACCATGAAAACCCTCATACAGAAATAACACAGTCTACTCATGGGAACAATGTTGTAGCTAAAATGACACAGAAAAATACTGTAAAACTGTAGATCTGAAGTACAAGAAGCAGATACACTCTTTCAGGAGGTTAAAGAACACACTCCATGAGAAGAGGCTCCCAAAAATACACTAGATCTTTGCAGATCTAGACTCCCACTTGCTGCAACTTACAAGACATCTCAACTCTCAACTTCAGCAGGGCTGTAGTGTAAGGTGGAGCTTGGCCTCAAGCCTAATAGTGGTTCAATTCAACAAAATTTCCTCCAAGATTCCTCAAAGGAAGAGGTGAAATCCCTGCATAGGAATTCCAGATACAATCCTCCACTAAACAGCAGAGAATGGTATTTGTCTAAGTAGATAAATACTCATAAATATGATCAATCAACAACCTTCTCTTGCTGCCCTCCTTTTCCTTTTATAAGATGAGAAAGCTTTTGCAAACCCTAAACCATCTTGATGAGTTAGCCCTTTTCACATGAGAGGCTTCCTTGTAGAACCGCATTGTCCCTTTTGGAGATGCAATGAACCTATACAGCATTGTTGATTTGATCAAGGTTGACCCAATCTTTAACTCAAACCTCTTTCACACCTGCAAGTGATTATTTACATGGCCCTGATTTATCTTTGTTCACATGGGCATTGATTTATTCAGACTTTTTAGGATTTTTACATGTCCTCCTTTATTCATTTATTCATGAAACAAAAATTAAAACAAAATTGAATGTTCGTCTTAGCTAAGGCTAAGTGGGAACATTACAAAAATACTCTAGAGAAATAATACCATCAGCGACAAGACCTTGAATATAATGAGCATCAAGGTCGATATGCTTATTTTTGGAGTGATATACCAAATTATAAGCAAGCTAAATTGCGCCCTGATTGTCACATTTCAGCATGGTAGATGATTTTGGAACCAAACCAAGCTCGGTAAGAACATGTCGTAACGAAGCAGCTTCTTTGGATTCTCTATACTATGCTTCACATGAAGATAAAGAAAGAGTCTTCAACTTCTTGTTGGATTGAGAGATCAGACCTGAACCAAGTTGAAATATGTAACCAGCAGTTGATCATCGATCAAAACTGTCACATGCCCAACTAGAATCTGTATAACTAGAGAGTAAAATTATAGCATTTCTCAAATAAAATACACCATAATGCAATTTCCACTGTAAATATCACAAAATTCTCTTTGTTGCCTACCAATGACTTTCACGAGGTTGCTACATGAACCAAGAAATCATACTAACGGAAAAATGGAGATCTGGTCTACTGTGAGTTAAATATATTAAACTTCCAACGAGCTGACGATAAAGAGTAATATAAACCAGTGGAGTGGTACACTCAATAGTTAACTTTACACCTGATTGAAATGGTGTAGGAGAAGGTTTACAACTACTCATATGGAAACAAGTTAATAGATCTGTCGCATACTTAGGCTAAGAGATAAAAATACCATCAGCCATATGCCAGATCTGAAGACCCAAGAATAGTGCAATGTACCGAGATTTGTCATCTCAAACTTCTTCTGAAGAGAAATTTTCATATCTTGAATTAATACAAGCTAGTTTCCAATGATAATTAGATCATCCACATATAAAACAATAATGAGGATATTATCACCAAATTTCTTAACATACATATTTGGATCAGATATACAACGCTTAAAACCATTATTCAAGAAATATGCATCAATTTTATCATATCAAACCCTAGAGGCTTGTTTGAGACCATATAAGGATTTTTTCAATTTGCATACTAAACTTGAGGATTCAGCAAAAATAAAATCAGGAGGCCTTTTCATATAAATTTCTCCAGTAAGATCACCATTTAAAAATGTACTTTTAACATCCATTTGATTAATTTCCCACTTAAAAGATGTAGCAAGTGATAAAATGGTTCTTATTGTATTCATTTTAGCAATAGGAGAAAAAAATTCATTATAATCAATACCTTCAAGTTGATTAAAGCCTTTGGCAACTTCTAGCTTTATACTTTTCGATCTGTCCTTCTGCAGTGAACTTAGTTTTATAAACCCATTTATAACCAACTAAATTCTTTCCTAAAGGAAGAGGAACAAGAGACCAAGTCTTGTTTCTCAAAAGATATTCATATTCAGTAGACATAGCTTGTTCCCAATGAGGATTACCATTAGCTTAATCATAAGTAGCAGGATCATCTATAGCCAAAACATTGGGCATAAGAGAAAAGTTGGATCTAGTTGGACAAGTGTCAGAAGGATTTCCGACCTCACTATCTGCAGATTCAAGGGGTTTCCAAGCCCAAACAGGAAGAATAGAAGGAACATGAGTCACTTCAGGAGCTTCATGAGTTTCAGGTGGAATACTTGAGGGAGAGGAAGAATCAAGCTCAATAAGAGGCACAAAACTGGAAGGAGTAACAGGAATAGGAGTAATAAGTGGTATTAGTAAATTCAGGGTAACATGAGTTTCTATAGACTCAGGTGGGGAAGAGACTTCATGAAATTGAACATCCTGTTGGGTTTGTGTTATATTCTTTCCACGACTATTCACACGTGGGGGGGTAATAGGGGGGTCATAGGGGGGGCGGTAGCCCCCCCTGTCGGGGTCCGGGGCAGTGCCTCGAGAAAAAAAATTTGGTCCTTATTTTCCGATGGGTGGACCCACCCATGGTTTTGTGCATGGGTTTGCACATGGTTTTTGGGCATGATGGTTTTCGGACCCTCGTATTTTGTAGATTCGGTCAAGGGAACTACGGTTATGTTCTAATCTAGGGTTAATGGATTGGGGTTTGTGTATGCTTTGGCATTTATATATATGTGTTGTAACAGTAAAAGGAATATAATGAAAAATCAAGCTGGTCGTCCCGATTTGGGATCCAGGGGAAAATCTCTATGTTTATTTGTTTTATGTTTTATGCTCTCACTATTGTTTATTTTCTGTTTTAAAGATTCGTTCATAAATAATTTCTATACAAGGTTAAAACCTACATTTGGTATCAGATCAGTTTCGGCTTCAAGGGGATGCCTTTGCTGCTGAGGGGTTTTTTTCTTAGGCCTGAGGTAGACCCTGTTCAGTGGGAGATCTGCGGGATTGATTCTTGCGGTGAAAGAAGATGGCAAGCGGCGGGAGGATAGAGATCAAGAAATTTAATGGTTAGAGTTTTAAGTTGTGGAAGCTCAAGATGGAGGATCTGCTGGTGGATAAAGATCATTGGATCGTGGTAGATCTAGGTACTAAACCAATGACAATGTCAGATGAAGACTGGAAGAAGCTAGATCAGAAGGAAAAGAGCACAATACGGTTGTGTGTCTCAGATTCAGTATTGTTGAATGTATCTGGGGAAGCTACGATGAAGACCTTGTGGGACAAGCTAGGGACTTTGTCCCAATCTAAGTCTCTGGTGAATAAATTGTTCCTGTGGAAAAATATGTATAACCTGATGATGAAGGATGGAGAATTGGTGACAGAGCATCTGAACGCCTTCAATACTGTGGTAAGTCAACTGTCATCTGTTGATATTAAAATCTTAAATGAAGATAAGTGCATCAGTTTTTTGTGTTCTCTACCAGATTCGTGGGACGGTCTAGTTATTGTAATAGGTAGCAATACAACTACCTTCAATTTTGATGACATTGTCTCAACCTTGCTGTCGGAGGAAATGAGATGGAGAAATATGGAGGGTCAGAATGGAGATTCCTTATCTGTATGAGGAAGGTCCCAGAACATAAACAAGAATAATGTTTCGAGTGGGATATCTAAATCTAGAGGGAGATCTAAATATCCTGGAAAGTTTGTAAAGGTGTGCTGGAAATGTGGAAAGGAAGGGAACTACAAAAAGGACTGCAGATCTAAATCTCCTGAGAAAGGAAAGGGATCTGATGATGCTCCTTCTGCAGAGGCAAAAAACACCTCGAATGAAGGTGGGGATGTGTATTTGGCTTCTTCTTCAAATACACATGTAGATCATGAGTCATGGTTGATTGACTCGGGTGCATCCTTTCACTTCACTCCCCATAGGGAGTGGTTCTGCGAGTATGAGAAATATGATGGCAGTGATGTCTTCTTAGGTGATGATAGGAAGGCGAGAATTGTCGGACGTGGAAAATTCAACCTGAAGCTACAAGGTAGAAGGATTAGAACACTTCCTAGTGTTCTGCACATTCCTGCATTGGCTAGAAATCTGATTTCTGTAAGCAAGATGGATGATGCAGGTGTAAAAATAGTGTTCGAGAAAGATACCTGTAAGATGGTTCAGGGAGCACTGGTATTAATGCAAGGAGTTCGCATTGGAACTCTATACAAGCTTCAGGGCAGAACTATTATTGATGGGTGCAACAGTTCTGTGGTTCCCGAAAGTGGAGTGGAAAGCCTAGCGGCCTCTGGAGAAAAGACCATGCTATGGCATCAAAGGCTTGGACATATTGGAGAGAAGGGTCGTCAGATACTGCTGCATGGAAATGGTATGGTAGAAGGTATGTCCAATAGCTCTCTGGATTTCGATTCTTGTGAAAATTGTGTATATGGGAAGCAGAATCGGGTGAGTTTTCCTTCTGGTGCTAAGAGGGAAAACAATATATTAGAGCTTGTGCACAGTGATGTTTTTGGACTTGTGTCGGTTCCATCACTGGGTAAGTCTGTGTACTATGTTTCATTCATAGATTACTTCTCAAGGAATACATGGATATATTTCTTGAGGAAGAAATCTGAATTCTTTGACAGATTTAAAGAATTTAAGGCTCTGGTCGAAAACCAGACAGAGAAGAAGATAAAGGTGCTGAGGACAGATAATGGTGGGGAGTTCTGTAAGAAGGAATTGAAGAGTTCTGTAAGAATTGTGGTATAGCACGGCAGAATACTACTCCATACACACCTCAAAAAAATGGAGTTGCAGAAAGAATGAACAGAACGCTGACGGAAAAGGCAAGAATCATGCTCAGTGGTACCGGGTTAGAACAATAATTTTGGGCAGAGGCAGTGGAGACTGCATGTTACTTGGTTAACAGATCACCTTCATCAGCGTTGGAGGATAAGAATCCACATGAGGTATGGACTGGTAAGAAACCCTCTCTTTCACGTATTTGGATGTTATGCATATGTACATGTTCCAAAAGAGAAAAGGAGAAAATTGGATACTAAATCTGAAAGGTGCATATTTATTGGGTATAAGCATGGTTTAAAGGGTTACAAACTTTGGAACCCAGAAACAAGGAAGGTTGTGTACAACTGAGATGTGGTGTTTAGAGAGGTGAAAGATGTTGTTAAACATGAAGTCCTACCAAAGGAACTTGAAAAGATAAAGTTTCAGCTAAGGAGGATGAATCAGACTCTACAAGAGAAGAAGACTCGGAAGAGGAAAGACCAAAAATTCCGGCATGAGAAGATGAGTTTGGGAAGAAGACAACCAAAAGGTTATAGTCCATCTGCTTTTCTATTCAAATTTTTCTTTAACTATAGCCAGTGATGATCCCAGTATCCCGGGAGCGGTAGATTAGGAAGGGATGGAAAACTTTGGAAGGAGGCCATGGTTGATGAAATGGCATCCTTGCACAAAAATGAGGCATGGGATCTGGTGGAGTTGCCGGCTGGAAGGAAGCCCATCGGGAGAAAATGGGTGTTTAAGAAGAAGATGAATGTAGAAGGCAAGGTGGAGAAATAAAAATCTCGGTTGGTAGAAAAAGGTTATTCCCAGGTGCCAGGAATTGATTTTGGTGATATTTTTTCTCCTGTTGCCAAAGTTACTTTTGTTAGATTACTTTTATCTGTTGTTGTTGCATTTAATTTTGAGGAAGAACAGATGGATGTGAAGACAACATTTCTTCACGGGGATCTGGAAGAGGAGATCTACATGAAACAACCTAAAGGCTTTAGGGTGAAGGGGAAGAAAGAGCTGGTATGCAGGTTAAAGAAGTCTCTGCATGGGTTAAAACGGTCACCAAGGATGTGGTATCAGAAATTTGATACCTATATACAGGGACTTGGCTTCACTAGAAGCAAGGAGGATCACCGTGTTTGTTTTAAATTAATTGGTGACCGTGTTATTTATTTGGTCTTGTATGTGGATGATATTTTGTTGATTGGAAATGACAAAGAAATTATCCAATATTTGAAGACCCAATTTTTGTCCAAATTCGACATGAAGGTTCTTGGTGCTGCAAACTATATTTTGGGCATGGAAATTAAGAGAGATCGAAGTAAAGAGGAAAGCTCGTTAAACCAGAGGAAGTATGTCGAGACTATATTGCAGAGGTTCAATATGCAGGATAGTAAACCGGTGAATGTTCTGATTCTTGTAGGTACAAAGTTGTCTGCTGAACAGTGTCCCAAGACACAAGAAGAAGAGGAGGATATGTCATGTGTTCCATATGCAAGTGTAGTGGGTAGCCTGATGTACGCAATGGTCTATACTAGACCAGACATTGCACATGCAGTGGGAGTATTGAGTAGGTTTATGTCAAACTCAGGGAAGGAGCATTGGACAGTAGTGAAGCAGGTTTTCAGATATTTGCGTGGCACTAGTGTTTATGGCTTGTGCTACCAGGGAAGACCAGGATTGGAAAGAGTGTTGGAAATTTGTGGTTTTGTTGATGCAGACTGGGCTGGATATCTGGACCAAAGAAGATCTACAAGTGGGTATGTGTTTATCCTATTTGGAGGTGCAGTCAGTTGGATGAGTAAAAGATAGTTTGTAGTGGCTCTTTCAACTACAGAGGTAGAATACATGGCAGCCACTCATGCAAGCAAGGAAGCGGTTTGGTTGCAGAGATTGTGTTCAAGTATGGGGCTGGTGCAGCAAGCTATAAGGATAGATTGTGATAGCCAAAGTGCAATTTTCTTGGCTAAAAACCCTGCTTATTATTCAAAGACAAAGAACATTGATGTTCAATATCACTTTGTGAGATATATGGTTGAGGCTAAAAGGGTGTTGCTAGTAAAGGTGGACACTTTGAAGAATGTTGCAGATGCATTGACAAAGTTTGTGAGCACTCAAAATTTCTCTTGGTGCAAAGAAACAATGGGTGTTGCAAAGCTGGGCTAATGACTCAGCTCTCCTATGACCCCTTGCGGAAAGAAAACAACAAGTGGGAGAATGTTGGGTTTGTGTTATATTATTTCCACGACTAGTCACGCGCGGGGGGGGTAACAGGGGGAGCGATACAGGGGGGTGGTAGCCCCGCCTGTCGAGGTCCGGGGCAGCTCCCCAGGAAAAAAAAATTGGTCCTTATTTTTCGGTCAGCATACCCACCCATGGTTTTGTGCATGGGTTTGCACATGGTTTTGGGGCATGATGGTTTTCGGCCCTTGGTATTTTGTACATCCGTTCAAGGGAACTACGGTTATGTTCTAATCCAGGGTTAATGGATTGGGGTTTATGTATGCTTCGGAATGTATATATATGTGTTGTAACATTAAAAGGAATATAATGAAAAATCAAGTTGGTCATCCCGATTTGGGATCCAGGGGAAAATCTTTGTGTTTATTTGTTTTATGTTTTATGCTCTCGCTATTGTTTATTTTATGTTTTAAAGATTCGTTTGTAGATAATTTATGTACAGGGTTAAAACCTACACTTCCCTTCTGATTATGACACTTTGATTAGAAGGATCGAACAACCTGTAAGCCTTGGAATTCTCATCATAACCAATGAAGATACACTTGTGAGATTTGGGTTCTAAATTTTTCCATTTTTCATTAGGAATATGAGCCCAACATTCACAACCAAACACCTTAAAATTAATAATTTTTGGTTTACTTTCATTCCATTTTTCCTCAGGGGTAACATGCTTAACAGCTTTAGTAGGAACTCCATTTAAAATAAAATTAGCACAACAGATGGCTTCAGCCCAAAATTTCTTATGCAGTCCTTTAGAATAAAGCATACATCTAGCCATTTCAACTACAGTTTTGTTTTTCCTTTCAGCAATACCATTTTGTTGAGGTGTGTAAGGAACAGTCTTTTTATGTTGAATACCATGTTTAGATAAATATGCATCAAATTATTTCTTAACAAATTCCCCCCATTAACAAATCGCAAAGTTTTAATACTCTTACAAATTCATTTTCAACCATGGATTTAAATTCTTGAAATTTTACAGATGTTTCAATTTTATTTTTCAAAAAATAAACCCAAGATTTTCTACTAAAGTCATCAATATAGGTAAGAAAATAAACTGCATGGGATATTAAAGGAAATTCAAGAGGACCACAGATATCACTATGAATTAATTGCAAAGGTTCTTTAGCGCACCAAGAATTACCTTTGTCAAACATTTTTCTATGATGGTTACCAAGAACACATCCTTCACAAACACTAGTAGTAGAAGAAATATTAGGCAAACCATGAACCATTTTAGTTAGTATTTACATTTTACCATAATTCAATTGACCCAATCTTTCGTGCCATAATTTACTTAGTTCATCAGCATGAGCAACATATGAATAAAAGGGTTGTCTCTTATTTGAATTAAAACATGCAAATTTATATAAACAAGTTGTATGATCAATAGGGCCAAAAGAAACTACTTTGTAATTTTGGTTGGTATCTTTAAGAAGATATTTATCGGGCCAAGCTTCAAATTTAAAACCTTTCTTACATGCACGATAAATAGAAATTAAGTTGATGGGAATGTTTTGAACATGAAAAAAATCTTCCAAATGACCATTAGCAGCATTAATATTACCATAACCAATTACAGAAAGTTGTTTACCATCACCAATAGAAACTTTCTGAGATGAGTGCTTATTAGTGTCATCAGATGTAAATAAAGAAGAATTCCCAATCATATGTTTAGAAGCACCAGAATCCATTATCCATTCCACATTAGAAGAATTATTATTAGATGAAACAATAGATGCACATAAAACTACTTGAGATTCATTAGAATTTTTGTTGCTTGCTTTAGTCATTAAACGTTTCACTTTAAAACAATTCTTTTCAGGATGGTTAGTTTTACCATAATGATTACAAGAATCATACACTTTTTTCTTCTTACTAGTTTCAAGAATCATACACTTTTTTCTTCTTACTAGTTTCATGATGTGCATGAGAAGCGTGACCATTATTATTAGTATGATTAGAAGTGTGTGAATAAGAACCTTTGGCATTATTAAAAAAATTCTTAGGATTTGTATTATGTGCCATAAGAGCTTTATTAGGTGAGACTTGTCCTGAAGCAATCAAAATTTCTTGCTCATTTATCAACCCTTTACAGAAATCATCAAAAGTAGGTTTCGTGGTACTTTGAGACAATTCAAGAGCCCTATTCCTATTTTGGATGAACATGTCAAAACAAGATGGCAATTTTTGTTCTACAAGAATGATAAGAGTAGTGTCTGTCTTCTTGTAATCTTTACCACAATTATTTAACTTTTCATTTAAGGTTTTCAATTCAACAAGATATAATTCTACTCTATCAAAATTAGTAAGATCTAGTTCATGAATCTTATTTTCAAAGTAGTAAGCAGAAACATCATCAGATTTATCATATAAAGAAGCAAGAATTTCCCATACCTCAACTGGGATGTCTTTTGCCTCAATACTTGCCTGAAGACTATCTAAAATTGTTTGACCAATGAGCCCTCTTTCTTGATCAAACTTTTCTTCCCATTTAATCAAGGCTTGAGCATCTGTAGTTTTCTTGTGTTCACTATTAGCCAACCTCCATAGATTCTTACTCCTGAGAACATCAATAATTTTCCTTTTCCATGCAAGATGGTTAGAGTCGATAAGTTCAGGAACAGAATCTACTTCTAAAGTCATAATGATATAAATTTTGACAATAAATATAAACCCAAATGCAAGAAATGACAAGAGAAAAAGTGGATAGAAAACTATAATTTTTCGCAGTTCATTTGCCATCACCAAAAAACCTGAA
The DNA here is from genome assembly GCA_034641835.2 of Pinus albicaulis. Lineage (NCBI taxonomy): Eukaryota > Viridiplantae > Streptophyta > Pinopsida > Pinales > Pinaceae > Pinus > Pinus albicaulis. The sequence continues at coordinate 485,581,823 of CM076582.1, forward strand.
AAAAACTACCAATCTTAAATCAATGATAAATTTTCTTTCAGGACTCCATTTGAGTTGATTTTTTAAAAAAATTGGGTATCTCGGTGAGAGGAACCCAAATATCTACTCGTTTCTAGGAAATTCTACACAAAAGGTAACATATCTGACAAAAAACGCCAGGTGGAAAAATAAAAAACACTCAATAATGCTCCAAATGCTTATTATAATCAGTTTTCAGAAATGGAGTAGTTGCTCTATATCCACCTTTGTGGCCGAAATTCTGATCTGAACCCTCAGTTCGCTAATCTTCCACCTTGTAAAAAAAAACAAAAATTGTTGTAATTGAATATTACAACCGAAAGATAGATATCCTTGAGGAGGATTCAAAAAATATATAGATATTACAGAAAAACAATCAAGAACCCCTTGGAAATCCAAAAAAAATATAGAACTTATAGAAAAACAATCAAAAGCCCCTTAAAAAAAATCTGCAAAAAAACTACACAACAAAGTTAGGGTTATGAGAAAAAAAAAAATCTCAAATATGTAGAATCATGCCTAGATCTGAAGAGAAGCCTAATGGCTACCAAATAGAAATAAAATCTACAAAAAATGAGAGCCTAGATAATAAAAAATGAAGATACACGTTGATGGTTAAATTCAACGAAGATGTTAGATCATAGTAACCATGGCTCTGATACCATGTGAGAATATTAGATCTAATAAGCTAGCTATCTATCTAAGAAACCAACAACATATCAATGTATAAATAAGAATATTAAGAGAACAAGGAAAAAGAATACAACATATATATGTGGTTCACCCAACTAGGCTACGTCAACGGGAAGGTTGTCTTCTATTATCTCCAGAAATCTCCTACAATCTTACAAAGAGAGAAACTACAAATAACCCAATACAAATAGCAGTATGAGCACAAGATGAGATGTGATAGTAATAAAAAAGGCTCCCTTGACCCTATTATATACCCAGAAATGTGGAGGAATTACTCTCACATATTGAATGTGGGATAATATAATTCTCCAAAATAACACCTCTTTATATAATAAATGGGTACAAGAGTATACTATACCAAAATGAATATGGGATATAATGTGTTACTCTTTTACATAAGATTGTATTCAACTTCCGACATAATACAAAGACATTATTACCTTCCAAGAAATATAATATATTCCAACAGCCTCCATAGGTACTTCTCCATTTAATCTAGTCTATGGGAAAGAAGCTCTTCTTCCTACAAATGTAGTTATTCCCTCTTTAGCCTTGGTTCAATTTATTGAAGAAAATCCTTCTTCTTATCTGCAATTAAGGCAATCACAAATTCTCAAACTTGAAGAAGAGAGAGAGAAAGCCAAGATCACCCATGCTCATCATCAACAGTTAGCTAAATCTTTTTTTGATGCAAATTCAATTAGTACAAAATCATTTCAACTTGGAGACCTTGTATTGAAATGGGATAAAGCACATGAGCAAAAAGGTAATCATACCAAATTCCAAAGAATGTGGCTTGGACCATTTCAAATTGCAGAACAAATAGACCCATCAATGTTTCTATTGCAAGATTTATCAGGAAAGGAAGATTCTTTGCCTGTGAATGGGCAGATTTTGAAAAAAATTCTCATAGGAGATAACCTCTTCTATTCCCTATACATTATTGTCTTTAATTTTCCTAGGAAAATAAAAGTTAAATAATATAATTGTTGGCCTTGCAATAAAATATATTGAGATATTTTCACTTTTTTCTTTTATAAATAGAGATTGTTAAGGAAATGGTAAAGACATTTGAAAATTAATTAAGTTCCATCTCTCTGAAGTTTTATTTTTTCTACCAAAATTATTCATTCTTTGAGAAACTCCAACTTTATAAAGGACTTTTGTTCAATTATCAGTCAAGAAGAATATCTTTAACAAAGTAAAAGACTTTTTGCAGATAAGCATCCTTAACTCTATAATTGTCATCCAGAACTCTTAAAGAGGCAATGATTCTCCTTTTCCAGTACACTTTTCTCTTTTTAGAGTGTAATCCTAAGTAATGTACTAAAGCTTAAAAGATAAGAGTTATAATCAAGAGTCTGCTTACCATATTCATAGGGAAATAATAAGACTGACATTACCAACACTGCATACCAAAATAGGGTAATGGATTGAGATTATTTTAATCAAAATATAAGGGGTCTCATCATGAGCCATCTTGTTCAGTTGAATTACAACCAATGAATGGAATTTTCACCATTTGGCCACCATACCAAGACAACGGATTTTAAGCAATAAAAAGAATATTTTTTTTTAGAACTATTTTAGAAAAAATAAGAAAAAGTATATAATTATGGATTTATCTCTAAAAAATGTATTCTTACATGGATGGGACATAGAATCATTTTTGGTTAAAAGGTAACCCTGTCGAGGCTATGGACACTTGCTGGCAGCAGAGGCTCTACCTATGACAAATGAGTACATTTAAAAGCTAATGTACAAAAGCATGCTGCTTTATCTTTAAATTAATTAATGACTGATATAGGCAAAGCGATTTTCATCTTTAAGAGGATATCAAATGAATTGTAATTAGGTGAGTTTGTTTTATTATTCAGATAAATATTACTTATCTAATATTTCATTCAATTTATGTTTTCTAAACTATTTTCACTTTGAAAGTTTTAGAAATTTCAGAATTATCAAAGATAACTGGTTCTTCCAGTAAATCGCCAATTATTGTACTATTCAACAACCCCCCCCCCCCCCCCCCATTAATTTTATAATAATCAATATAGTAATAATAAATGGGAACCCTTTAAAAAAAATTCCAAAAAACTTAGCCAGATTTTTTCCCTTAGAAAAGGTTAAAGCATCAGGCTAAGTCACTTAGGACCAAGCACTTCTCGCTTTATCGCAAATCACAAAATCCAAAAGTAATGCAGATTAATCATTAGTCGGAATCTGCGAAACGCGATCAATAAAACCATTTTGTAAGACCAAATGTTGTGTTTAGCTCTTTATAACTTAAAAAAAAAATGAAATGTTTCTTAATGTCCATAAAGTGCTCGAAACATTCTTCGCATAAGGAAAATCCGCTCAAAGAGTCAATAAATACATCGTGCATCATAAAACGTAAAACATAAATGACTTTTGAAATAGCATAACTCCAACCTTGCGATCTTGCGATACTGCAACATGCCGATATATCAATCTTGCGATATTGTGATTCCGTGACATTGCAATGTTGCAATATATTATAATTGCAACTTTATTATATTGTAATTTTCTGATATTTCAATTTATCGCCATCGCAAAATTGGCATTTCATATAAGTCATACTAATTTAAAATATCATTTGGAATTTGTGATGCGATGTTTTGACAAGACTCGAAAGGAGTCACACATAGGCCTTAATGCATAATTATTAAAATAATCAATTGCATTTACTTTTTTAAAGGCTCAAGGAGATTTGTATCTGTTTAACTCGTGCTTGCAATAAAATTCCCATCCTTATCAAATTTACCATTTCAATTGAGTTTCCACTCTCATCTTTACTATACGTTCATTTTTTTTTCTCTATTTGCTCAATCTCAGGAAATAACGCTCAGAGATGACTAAGAAAGGGAAAAATACAGTCGAGGCTTCCACATTCGAAGACTCAGACATGCATCCGCTCTTTAGTGGTACTACATGCAACAAATATGGCGGAACTACGTCGTGGGAAGCTATGTATAATCTACTGGAGGATGAAGATCCAAAGGTACTAGAAATCAGAGCAACGATCGACGCTAAAATCTCATCTGAAGCTTCCTATTTTGAAGCAACGTGTTCTTTCCTGCACAGAATATTTGTGAGGCCTAAAATCCTGCCATACACATATATGCTGAAGTGGATTATTGAAAATGTAGATATCTCAGACAAGACATTTGGAAATTCAAGACAAGAAGTCATGGGGTCATTTACTTCAGACAATTTGCGTAGAATGTATCATTTGTTGAAACCTCAAAATTCCTATGATAAAGATTTCATTAAGAAGTTCACAAAAGAAAACGAAGACCCGATAGATGCCATGGAGACTTGTAGGTTCGGCTCCAGCAAATTCAAACGAGAGAAAACTGGTATGTACCCAGTTGCACCTCTATCAGCTCCACATAGTTATGTAGCTGCTATGATGTGTAGGCTTTTTGGGAAATTTGATAGTACCAAGTTTTCTATGGAATGGATTCAATTAATTGATGTGGTTTTTAATGCCACAGTTATGAATTGGAGTAATATTTTGTCCGATAATTTGGCTATGGACATTAGATAGTATAAACAGTATAGAGTTGTCTCGACTCGGGTTATCCCACCCTTTTTTATGAGTGCATACATGATGGATGTTATTTTTTTATGCACAAGATTTCCTAATATGGGTTCGAATTGGACTCTCAAAGACCCTACTCCTATCCATTTGTATCATAAGATTTTGTGGGAATCACAATTTCACCCACATTTTTATAGATTTTTCAAATTATTATTGCCAATATGTCAAACTATTTTTGATACAAAAGCACCCACGCAGACAGTATGATCCCAACAAAATCGCCCAATACTTTACTGCCATGGTTAAAATCAGACAGTTCATTCACGAGAAAGATTAATTTGATGATCTATTTGAAAATAATGAGACATTCTCAAAATTATTGCATTTGGAATCAATCAAATTAACCCCAGTCAACCTCAATCATTTTCATATTTACAGAAATAAAATATTGACAAGGGTTCCATTAGACCTATTGCAAATTGAGGAAACTAGAGAGCCTACTCCCAGTGTGAGCCTAAAAGAAAATTTTGATCACAATTTTGATCAAGAATCTCCTGAGAAGTCAATTCAAGGCTCGAAGCTCTCTAAACATCAATCTCAGAATCATGAAGAAAACCTTAAGGAATTTCTTGAGAAATATACAAAGAAAAATAATGGAGAAACTACCAAAGAGACCTTGGCTGGAGAACAATTGGAAATTGATTCTACACAGGTTCACACAGAGACAATCATAATAAATGATCTAGATCAACAATGAAAGAAAATCAGACAAAAGCTCCAAGTACAGCAGACAGAGACAGGAATTTAAGGAACTTATGGACTGCATACCCCTAAACAAACTTTACAAGTTACAAATCCAGAAGCATATGTTGAAATCATCCCAACCTACCCAATGTCACAAATTGTTTTCAGAATTGAAGAAATACCCCCTTTAGATATATTTTATAGTCCAACACAAAAAGCAGTGGCGAGGAGATAGAAAAATAAAATAAATCTTGATTCATCAGCAGCAACTCCAGAGAATGAATCAATGGAGGTTTTGTGGAAAGACACCCCCATTGATCCATCAGAAAACCTGACAACGCTATCACAATTCGTAGGTGCTTATGCAATAGCTACAATGGATAAGGCAGTAGAGGTTAGTATTCTACTTAAAGATAAAGATGAAATAATTAAACTGTTAGAGCAACAAATTGAACAGGAAAGATTGAACGTCAATAAACAAGCAAAGCTTCAGATGATACAGTTTCAAAAATATTTTGAGCAAATGAAGTTATAGCACGAGGCAAGCATCACAGAAAAAGATACACAAATTCAGCAAATGCAAAATGAAGTAGATAAACTCAGAAATTAGCCTCAGACATAAGCATTCATTAAAGAGACAATTGAGTTAAACACAATTTTCAAAACAACAAGAAATATTTTATCCAAGAATCTCAATGATCAAACCATATTGTGAAACGAGTGATACATTACTCAATCAAGTGGTTGATCAGATATTAGAGTATGAAGAGGTTGATAAAAATATTTCAGAGTTTATTTCCTGGAAAGAGTCTGAAGAAGGAAGAAAAGTTGAGCTACAAAAGATTGAAGAATCACACAGAGATATTCTATTTATGGATTGGGAAATGAAATTAAAGCAAGAAGAAAGGGCAACATCTAGAGCAGATGATATAGCAAGCAATATAATTGAAGTTGTAAATGAGAACCTTCATAATAGCAATCTGATTAAAGAATGCAAGCCTGGATTTTTCCCAGATATCAAAAAATTAGAGGGACAGTGGAAAGATACCACCAAAAATCAAATTGAAGCAGTCAAATATATATCTAATCTTGACCGTGAATCTTATTGCAAGTTTCTAGTAAAACCATACAGTCAATGGATGGCTTTGCGCTGTCTAACGAATTCCACTCAAAAGATGGCGCCACCTCTCTTTGATGTTGTATTTATGGGACAACTAAGATCCAAAGTTGTCCAGCCATCCCAAGTGAAGCCAATTTTGGATATCTGTGAATTGAAAAGCTCAATGGCAAGGAAGGATCGTTGAACATGATAAAGCACGTCATTATATTTTTAATTTTTATCTTTTTATTTTCAATATTCTGAGGAAGGTTGGTTGAAACCTCCTTAGATTTTTATGTAATAATCTATTTTTGATATATATGTAATATTATTTAAACCTCTCTCATGCATTTAGAGAGGGGTCTAGGATTTTATCAAAAACACTTTGCAAAAGCTTGCATTTATGTACTTTTGTGACTATTTTGATGAAATATATGGAACAAGATCTTAATTTCTTTGATATTGAAGCATACTCTATTGAATTTTCATGTATGTACTCTTAGAGTGTATTTGGTTGAAAATAAGTAGATCAATGTTGCTAATTTCATGAGTAGAACCTTTCATATCTGGTATTTCTATCTTTATGATTGAGTTTTTTTTAGGTATTAGCAATAATTTTCTTTATATTGTATTATGTCTGATATTTGAGTTACAATTTTTCATTAAAGAACTATTGCATGATGTTTCAATTTTCATTCCTTATTGAGTATATGATCAATTGATATATGTGATATAGTTTCACCATTATTTTGCCTATCTATTTAGTCAAAATATGTATCTTTAAAAGCTTCATCTCTTATAGCAATTGAATTATCTTTATTATCTTTTTTCTTTAAGATATATTTGTAGATCGCATGAGTTAAGTTATCCCGGGTATAAATTAAGTTAAATACTAGATTAAATAGATGCATCTGTTTGTTATTTAAATAGATCATTTCTTTTAGTTTAAAAATCATTTTCCATTTCACCTTATATCAAACCCATCATCATATCAAACCTTTGCTGGGAAACTGGTCCCATTATCCCTAGTCGGAGCCACTGTACCAAATGAAAAAGAAATTTATTCCGAGGTCTAGACCGGGTGGTTATCCCCCATGTTGTTGCAACAGAATTCTAGGGCTTCAAGATATTCCTAATAGTCTAAATTCAATTCATATTTAAAAACAATAATGTCCTATTGAATATGAACTATTGTAGAATGAATTATGTATGCTATGATGAACTTATATGTCCACACTGCAAGATGGATAATTGAGATGGATTTGAGGGTGTGGTTCATACCACTGGGGTAAAACATATATAGTAATACTATTCTTAGCATTCCTATAGATGATCTCAAAATCATAGGCTTGAAGGAGGTCAATCCATTTTTATTGCTCCTCTAATAGAGTGTATTATATTAGTAAGTTAATTTTAAAGTTAAGGGCATTAATTTTAACAAATAACTAAATTGTTGAGAAGGAATTCATATCACTTTTCCACGAGATGAAGTATGGCCAACATTTCTTTGTAATATGTGGGCATGAATCATTCTATATATTTTCTATCATTTAAACTTCTTGATTTCAAAGGCAACATGTTTATATATCTTGTGATAATGTCATACCGTGTCCAAACATAAAATAATCACACTCCAAAATTAAGGGATGATTATAAACAAGTGTGGTAGGTATTGACATAGAATCGAGGAATTTATTTTATTCTATTAAAATATCATTTCACCTCAACTTATTAATGTGATATATCCTCATTTTTTAAATCATTGAGTGCTTAGGTGTTGTTCTCTTTGTATCTAATCTTAGTTGATTGAAGTTTAGTCAATTAATGTACCTTACCAAGCTATTTAGGAACAATCGACTAGGAATGACAAGTCCATGCATTGGTCAAAGTTGATTTTATGAGAAGACAAGTCGATGGTTGATTCAATAGGATGACAGTGAATTTGAGAGAAGTTACCTCAATCAAAGTTGAAAGGTATTCAAGTGGTTTATCGAAGTTGATAATCAACTAATGTAGTCAAAGGGATCACAATTGGGCACACACATATAGTCGATTGAGATTGGTGGTCGAAGGGAAACAAAATATTGTCATAAATTATCTAAAAATGGTTAGGGATCTTGATATTTCAAGGATCTCGACCAATGATATACAACCACCTATATTGATGGCATGAAGTTTCAAATTATTGTTTTTTGTGCCTATAAATAGAGCATGATGTAAATTTGATGAAATGATAATGGGATAATGAATCTTCATAGTTGGTAGATATCAGGTGATGTATGAGCATATTGGTATTAGGTGTGGACCAAGGTCAATGTTCATTGTATATTGGCTATAATATTTTGTTGAGAATATAATAGTGGTGAAGCTAAGAGGTTGGTTGGTTTTACTAGTTAAGGGTTTTTAGGGTAGAATATTTGTGTGTTGTGTGAATAGTTTTTATTCCTTAAGTTCTCTCATGTGCATTTAAAAGTTTATGTTAATTGAGCTTCTATCCTAGTTTATATGTCTAGTCAACTTTTTCTAGTGGAATTTTGGTATTTGAAGTGTAAATCAATTGTTTTAAGCCAAACATATAATATCAAAGATCATTTTGGATGCAAAGAAATTCCTCTATTATCAAAATTTAAATATATTGAACTTATATCTATTCAAATATTTCATTCTTGATCGGATAAAATGTAAGCCTTTTCAAGTGGGGGTCTTAAGACATAACTTCTATTAAAGAAGGATGGCCAAAATTTTGATCTTTGGAAGCTTATAATGGAGTATGTCCTTATAGATTAAGAATAATGAACTATTGTGTATCTCATAACACCTCCGACTGGAATTGGGATTATGTTACTTGTAAATATTGTCAAAATGTTCTTTTATGGAATTATGCTCATGTTGATAAACGAAAGCATACAAAGTTTAAGAAATTATGGCTAGATTCATACATAATTTCCTCTATCATTAGAAATAACTCATATTTTCTTAAAGAAAAATACGATATATTTATATCTTATATCACCAATGGTTTGCACTTAAAGTAGTATATCGAACCAGAAAAAATAAATAAATAAATAAAAATTTAAAAAAATTTAATCAAATAATAAAATAATAATAATAAATAAATAAATAAAAATAGAATTGATGTACAAATAACGAAAGTAAATAATGTTGTATATAAATAAATATTTTTGCTTTGTTTTACTTTTCATTTCTTGGTTTTTTTTCAACCTTTCATTTTATTGTTGGTTGTTTTCTTTTGATTTCTTTTTACTCTTTGTACTACTTAGACAAGTCCTATGATCATGCTTGGACCAAGAAATTTTTTTGATTTTATAAGTATTTGTAAATTTATTACTAATCAAATATGATCTTGATTAATGCAAACATTTAGATGAAATGAATTCTCTCTTGTATGTTTGCAATTTAACTATGCTAAGTAAATGACCATTTACAAAGTTATATCTTTTAGGAAATGAAGTGAAAAAATCTTCCCAACTCTTCTTTTTCTTTCCCTTGCTTCATCCCAAGAAAGAATCTTTAGCATGCATTACATAGATATATGATGTTTCTTCCTAATTGCAAAAATTAATTTAAGAATTCTAGTGTTCCTGATACATTATATTTAGTTTATTACTAATTACAAATACAAGCATGCATGATCATTGATCCATACTCATTTCTTTTTCTAATTAACTACAAATTCTGGGTTTGGCTTACTGTAAGAAAACCACCCTATGGAGTCACTATTTGTTAACCCAATATAAGGGGCAATTGATTTTAAAATCCTATAAAGAATTGTCAGTCTTAATTTAATACATTTCTTCTTCACTTTGCCTAAATTATGAGAATAAAATGTAGCCAAGGGTCCTATTAGGAGAGTCATTTGTTTTGGTTGAAAGGACATATATTTTATATATGTTGTATATCTGGGAAAACTTCAAATGCTTTGATGAAAACTCATTTTGTAATTTTGATGAATTTGTGATCTATATATAGAGAGAGAGAGTATTAAAGAAGTGATGGATTTAATATTTATAGTGTATTTATGGTATGGCATGAAGTAAATAAAGATAGCATATATGGTATTGACATTTCAAGCACAATTTAGGGTTTAAGTATATAATATCAACATCCTATGACAAGAGTATAACATGAGATGGGATTAATATATTCATAACCATATGATGTAATCTCATTTTAACTTTGAGATTACAACATTTTAATTGAGGCTATTGTTTTGTGCATTACGTAGTTTCATTAAAGGTAATGTGTGAGAATATGGTAAGCTCATGGACTGTATGTTGTAAATTATGAGAACATGGTGTAATATGCATGAAGTTTGATATATGTGTTGCATAGTGATGGAATATTGGTGGCTCTACAACTCTAAAAAAAATTTGATTCCAAGCCCTCGTGTGATCTAGGGCTCCTCTTCCCATATAGAGGGTTTGTGATGTAATGTTTCGTCCCTAATATTAAGCACACGGTATTTTTTCATTAAATACTAGAGGACAAGCTTGTTGAATTCTCGGAGGACCCACATGAAGGCCTTCAAATTTGGGCCCCTTAGAATGATGTCACTCAAAATTTTCCCTTATTGTCAGGAAAAGAACCTCTAGTAGGTATACAACTATTTTCTAGTACGGAACAACATACTGCCTCCATGCCCTCACCCCTCGTAACAGGGCCCTCCTTATGTGTTCTTGAATTATTGTCAATATCCTCCATTTATCCTTCGCTTGAGGGCCCCATTATACTTTGTGACTCCTTAATTTTTCCCTGCGATGCTCCCTTTTTTGATCAGGTCCATGCCATCGCGTCGATAGCCCCTTCCCCTAGAGCTCACCTCAAGGACCCAACCACACATTCTTGTTTTATGTTGGTTCCTATATGTTTCCCCTCTTGTCCTTCTTCTAGTTTCATGTTGACTTTATGATGTGGGAGATGCATAGTGGGGGTTTGTCTCCTACCCATCAGTTTCCCCTCCAACTTCTATGGGAGGAGGTAACAAAGATTAAAAAAAATTGTGTAAAACACAGGGGAAGAAGAGCCAAATATTGTACTGGGTGAAGGGGTAAAGCTCAACAACATTTACAAAATGGAAGAGATGATTACAGTGATGTAAATGAGGTTTGTAGGAACTCTTCTTATAGAATTTATTGGTTGAATTTTATTCCCATTTGGAAATGCTCTTGGTGGTGCCCATTTGGGTATGTTTCCTAGCCCTCCCTCTATAGTTCTAGTAAGACAAGGTCTTTATAGAAATTGGAAACATTTTGGGCTTATACCATGAAGCAAAAAAGTCTTACAAGAATATTGGATACATATCCATAGCTAGAATCTTGGTGAGATTAAATTTAGTTTATAGACTCCCTAATACCATCTCAATTCAGGTCAAGATAAATATTCACAAAAAATCACTATAATATGAATGGATTCCATATAAATACATGAAGTGTCACTCATATGGTCAACTGGGAGAATATTGCACCCTCAGGAAGTCAAGGAAGAAGTGAGTAAAAAAAATTGCCAATGGGATCAAACCCTAGAAGTGCCTCTTCTCCAATTTCATAGGATTATGAGCAGGGATAGGGAAAAAAGGATCCATCTCCTTCCCAAGACTTTATTGGTCATGATATGTTAGATATGGAAGCATCAGTGGATATGCAAGATCCTCCTTAGGAGTGGTATCTCCAACTTTAAGGTTCCAACAAATTAGAAGCAATGGTTTTATTTCTATAATGGATGGTTCCTCCTCTGCTCCCTCCGTTATTTTGATTTTTTATGACCCATATTGCAATTTGGATTCATCCCATGCTTCCTCTATTTATTCCACCATTTCAATCCTTCAAAATCTCATTATTCCCCTCCATCCCCCACTATTCCCATTTTTCCCTCCACAATCCCTCACAATCCTTTTTCCCCTATATAAAATCTTTCTCCTTTAACAAGCAGTTTTTATCCTCTCCTAACCTCAGTGATCTCCCATTCATACTAGTTGTAATCACACACTTCCCTATAGGAAAAAGGACACTCGTCTTTGGAATATTTTTTCCCTAGTCCTTGTGGAGGCTCATTGTTCTTATATGACTTTTTTTGTAAACATATAATCGAGGAATAAAGTCACTTAGTTCTTTAGCCATGAAGTAGGCCTCTTTAGAGGTTAATTTGGGGAAACAAAAATCCATCCTCTGGGATCTTATAGCAACAGCCCCTACAAATTATTTAAGATGAGAATATTATCTGTAAACATCAAGAGATTGGACAACCCCAACAAAACCCTGGCCCTTTAAATATTTAACTCCTCCCTCTCTCGTCAAGTTACCTTCATTCACGAAACTATAATCAGGGTCGAAAAGCGAAATCTATCCTCTCATGTTTTCTTCCTACTTGGTCCTTCCATCACACAAATACTTTCAGTAAATTTGGAGGGCTTATTACTGGTTGGAAATCCTCTCTCCATTTTTCTAGAGCTTGGAAATCCTTGTCATGTTTGGCTACAACCTTCATCCACATAAATAACTATTTCTCATTTGTTAGCTTAAATATATATGGTCCATACAATGAAAGGAAATCCTTCTGGCATAACATCTTCAATATTCCTTGTTTTGGATCAGATATTATTTACATTGGGGGGGCTCTGAATTTTGTTGAAAATGTAACTAGTATTGGTATTCATAATTGTTGTCTAGCTCATGACATGAAATAATTTATATGTATTTGTAAAAAGAAGAAAAGAAAATTTATTGTGAAAATCAAAGGAAATATTTTTGTAAGCATGGGTTTCATGCTTTATCTATTATATTTGTAGATATAAGCAGCCATTTTTTTCTTCTAGGATTGATTCATGAGTCATTTTCATTTTCATTATGTTCTAGACCCTTCTTGGGCTTATTATGTTAAAGAGAGAAAAAATATTTTATGCAAAATGGTCATGTAAGCCTCCTCCATCAAGTTTGCTTTCCCTCCCTTCAAGTTGACCTAAAAAGGGGTGATCCAACCACTATAAATAAGATGGAAATTGACCTCATTTTTTCACTCCACAAGATCTCCAATTCTAGAAGATAAAAGGAAATGTGAAATACTTGAAAAGGATCCTATCTCATTGCAAGAATAAGAGGAAGCATAGTAAAGAAGACTACAAGACAAGTGAAGAATAAAAGGTCTGAAACTTTGTGATTTTTGGTCACATGTGAAATAGGATTGAAGTACTACATGACCAGTATTTCAAGACTGAGATAGCAAGTTGAAAATTACAGAAGTGGAAGAGAGGGACGAGAGTCTATTTGACTTGATTTGAGGCATTTGACTTGACTCAATTTTGAATGATTGACTTGTTTTCTTGGGAGGTTGACTTGGTGGGTTGGATGAGGTCTTATTGTTGGGTTAAGGGTCTTGGTTGTCACATTTTATTTTCTTATTTAAGAAGAGAAGAAAAAAATTGGGTTTTTCCCTAGCTGAGAGCCTAGATTCTGTCTCCTTATTGTGTTGATCTTCATGCATTTATGCTTTGATGGTTGCTTGATGATAAGAAGATAAAAGAATATAATAAGAATAGTAATAAATCACAAGTAATCATTAGGATGAGAAAATATTTCTGCCTTTATGATTTTCTAACATGGTATAAAATCAAAGGTAAATAATAAGGGAAAAGGCGGCTTGAATATCTTTGGCTCTCATCATCTTTTAAAGGATTCAATTTTCAAGAAAAGAATGAACTCTTGGTAAAGGATCATATAGAGGTCTTGGTTCATTATAATCTAGTACCCATTGAATGTTTCAAGAAGATGTAGAGCTCATCTAAGGTAACATTAACAAATAGCATCAAAGAACTCAAAATTGTGTACACTTATCCAAAATATATCCACATTATCATTTTGAAGAAGATTTGAAGTTTTAAGAAGAATGCACAATATCTTTTCAAAGATCTGAGATGTCTGCAATCTCTTGTAGGCTTGAAGTAGTTCTAAAAATAAAAACAAAAAACAAAAAAAAAATCCATCCTATAAAAAATCCAAACCAAAGTATTTTAAGACATTAATAGTGATTCATTAGGTTGAAGATTCAGTGATCTCAAGAAGTCTAAAAACTCCAGGTGGCTTAGATTACAGTAAAAATTCACCCATCCGAAAATTCCATAATAGAATTTCAAAACTTTTAGTCCAGCAAAAAGGAAACCGGAAAAAGGTTATCTTCAGAGATCCATAATAGGAAGAAGACAAGTTGCATCTATATTTACATTCAAATTCAAATTGGTGAAGGAATTATGCTTGGTTGTAATAAATAGGTACCAGTTTTGAAGGACTGAGACACCTTGTGTAGATAATTACCCTTGAAAAGACCATAACATCAATGAAAGTTGTTGTATCCTTGAAGTAATTATTTATTAAGGATAGAAAATCAAGGGAATAAACTCTTACGAGAACTATGAAGATAGCACCAACATAAAATAAGGAATCTTAGCTTGAAGAGTCATCTTTTAAGATATTATAAGAACATCTTGAAAGTAGCAAGAATATCACGACATCTTGAAGAATCCTTTGTAGAAGACTTTTTGTGATCCTGGAGGACTAAGGTATGTATTCCTAGAGGTAAGTATATTTTTTTATTTATTTATATAAGTTCTAACTCAAATTGGATTAGGGTTTTGATATCTCATTTTTTGATTCAAGGGTTTATAGCCTTCATATTGTTAGAAGTTGTTGACATATAACTTTATATCTCTTGTAATTCCTAGTTGGTATTTGGAAACCTTATTCAAAATAGAAACCCTAACACTATTCTATTTTTTCCCTCAAAGAAACCCTAGATTTTGGTCTCTAGGGTTTTGGAAACCCTAGTGAGGGTAGAATTGGATTTGAAATTTAAACCCTAGGGTTTATGTCTCAAAAGGTAACATAAAGAAACTTAGGGTTTGATCTGGAAATCCTAGGAATTTTTCCTCTTTAAATATTTCATGAAGTCCCTAGATTATTAAAAATCATAATAATTTCACGTGTATACTTTTGGTGGTACTTTTCAATGAATGTTGCAAGTACATAAAAGAAATGTTGCTCTTGTGCCATAAAGAGAATAATGAATGAATATAATAGTAATGTGTTAATCAAATTAGATCCATGAGCACTATGATAAAGGTATACGCATATGAAGATTAACTATGGGGGTGTTAATGCTTCATTAAAGAACATTGTCATGATGAGAGGGAGCCCCTCAAGAGGATAAGTATTTGTATTTCATTACTTCTAGCTTTATCTTTTTTACTTATACTCCTTTATCTTGTATTTTCCTTGGAAGAAATATTTGATGGATTATTCTAAAAGAAAGTACTTTGGAGACTTGTGATAAACCTTATTGCAGAGGGAGCCCTTCAAGGTTTGTAGTAGGAGCGACTCAAGGTATGCTTAAGACTGCAAATTTTGTAGCATGTCTCCATAATTTTTATTTATATTAATAACCCTATCATATAAATGGTATTGTTATAGAAACATTAAAATTATTATATTGTTAGGATGTTTTATCTTTATATTAAATCAACTCCTGTAATTACTATCTTTTGTTATCTGTTCACTTTGGTGAAACCCTATCCTTTTGATTCTTGGGGTTTGTTGTTGGTATCTAGGGAATACAATAAAACCCTAGATTTTTAGGGTTTGATGGTATTATCTAGGGTTTATGATAAAAAAACCTAGTAAAAGTTGAAATAAGATTCTAGGCCACGAAAATGAAACCCTATATATAAATGCTTCCGCAATGGTTGAAACCCTAACATGGTTTGGTTGTTGGATATCTAAAGTTTAATATTAAAGTTTTGATGATGGTATTTAGGGTTTGCGACAAAACCATAGCAAAGTTTATTGTAAGAGTCTAGTGTATGGAAGTGTAACCCTAATTGATTATGGTTTTGAATATTTAAAATTTATAGTTTCTTATTCAAAGTTTTAATAACCCTAGATTCTCTCCTTGTGATAACATGACAACCCTAGTTTGATAAAGTTAATTCTATTCTCTTGTACATACTAATTAGGGGAATTTTGAGGTCTAAAATGGGCCTCCTAAGAAAAATGTACAGCTAAAATAAAATTTATAAGAACTAATAGAATTCAAGGTGATGATGTCAACCATGGGGGATGATTCACAATTTTTTAAGTAAAAGGGTGAAAAGATTAAAAAATAATAAAATAATAAAACTACTTTTTCAACTTGTATTTTAAACTTATCTCTCAAATTTTTAACTCAAATTTTGAGCGGGAGTACTCATTGGATGCAAAATTTAATTCCTCATCCAAGGAGTACCCATGTTCCATACTTTTGATGGACCTTGCTACCTGAAAATTTAGAAATACATGAAAAAACATGATTGCAATCGCATTTTTCTTGTATTTCTCATTTTTCATGTATAAGAATCCATTGAAAATATGCAACATGGTTACTCCTTGGATGAAGAATTAAATTTTGCATCCAATGAGTACTTTTGCTCGAAATTTGAGTAAAAAATTTGGGAGATAAGTTGAAAATACGAGTTGAAAAAGTAGTTTTTTTCTTTTTTTCCCTCTAAAATTTGATGATGTAATCAAACCTTATTTAATTATTTCTACTATTATTTTATAATTTCCTTAGGATGCCCATTTTAGACCTCAAAATTCCCCTAATAGTATATTTGTGTGCTTAGTTGTACTTGTTGTTGATATTTGCAGGAATGTATTTTACAAGAGGTTGTAAAGAGGTATGCCTACCTCATAATTGATGATGACCTTATGATGATGATGATGAACATGATGGAAAGGGGGAGCTGCAAGAACCTTGATTGCATTAAAGGAATGATGTATTAGAAGGTTGAAGTTCTTCGATGATATGATGATGCAAAAGGAAGAGCTTATGTAGCTGGAAGAATAAAGTTGTTGATGATGGAATTATCTCCCCAAGTTGAGAGGGAGGACATGATTCTTTGCTTCATGTGTCATGCACAAGGCCAAGACTAACAGTCGTACGTTTAATGAAAGTAATGAGGAAATAACGAGATCGGAGATTGGATAAAGCACTACTTATCAGTATTCTTGTTTGATGAGTGTTTAACAAAGATTTGGTTGTTTTGAGAAGTGTGTTGCTTGAGAAGGTTGGAAAAGGAATGTTTCATTGATATTTGTTTGGATATTATAACGAACTAAGAAAAATCATAATGGTTGTAGACCTTGAATTTTATGCTAGCATATTGATAGTAAAAACCAATATATTGGAAGTTTGATATTGATTTGGGCCGTGAGGCTAGAGTATGTTTTGATGTATGAACAAGTAGTTGATGTGTTGATCTCTCCCTGATAAGTTTGAATATTTGATCAACATGCTTGTGTTTTTGGATATCTCTGATTTCATAAAGAGGGAGAGATGAGTACCTTATGTTGTATGCATGTATGATGGTACTTGGGAGGAAACATTGGCCTCTTTCGTATTGAGATCTAAATTATGGTTTGGCCTTGATGATGTCTAGATCCCTATGTTGGAGGGTATCTTGGTATTGATGATGTGAAGATTTGTTTCAGTGATGATATATTTACCTTCATGATAACTATATCCATGTGAGGGTTGGTGTCTTGGCATGGAGGCCTATATGGTGTCTATATCCAGTTGGATTGATACCAAGGTTGTAGCCCAATGGTACCTATAGTGAAAAATTACCTAGATGACACCTTAGTCCCTACTGATTTAGTGCCTTTGTAGTTAGCCTTTGATGACACTTGGTGATACCTTGGAAGTTCTTGGCCTTGATGGTATCTAGCATTGTATATGTTGTTGTATTCTTCATGGAACACTTGAAATTTAGGTTATCCTTGTACCGATTAAACAATTATGAATACCTCCCTAGTTAAGAGGGAGTGTTGAAAATGTAACTAGTATCGGTCTTAATAATTGTTGTCTATCTCATGACATGATATAATTTATATGTATTTGTAAAAATAAGAAAATAAAAATTATTGTAAAGATCAAAGAAATTTATTTTTGTAAGCATGGGTTTCATGCTCTATCTATTATAATTCTAGGTATAAGCACCCATTGTGTGATTCTAGGGTTGACACATGAGTCATTTCCATTATCATTATGTTATAGACCCTTCTTGGGATTATTATGTCAAATAAAGAAAATATATTTGTAAAATGGTCATGTGAACCTCCTCCATCAAATCAGCATGCCCTCCCTTCAATTCGGCCTAAAAAGGGTGATCCAACCACTATAAATTAGAAGGAACTCAACCTCATTTTTTCACACACCAATAAGATTTTTATCTGTAATTCTAGAAGAGAAAAGGAAGTGTGAAATACTTGAAAAGGAGCCTATCGCATTGCAAGAAAAGGAGGAAGCCTATCGAAGTAGACTAGATGATGAACGAAGAACAAAAGGTCTGAAACTTTGTAATTTTTTGTCACACGTGCGAGAGGATTGAACTACTATAGGACCGGAGGTGTAGGACTAAGATAGTAGGCTGAAAATTACATAAGTGGAAGAGAGGGAAGAGACCCTTATTGACTTGATTTGAGGTGTTTTAATTGACTTGATTTTGAAGGATTGACTTGTTTTCTTGGGAGGATGACTTGGTGGGTTGGAGGAGGTCTTATTATTGGGTCAAGGGTCTTGATTATATAATTTGATTTGTTTCTTGAAGAAGAGAAGAATTTGTTTGGGTTTTCCCCTACAAGAGGGGTTTTTCCCTCGCTAAGAGCCTACATCTTGTCTCCTTATTGTTTTTATCTTCATGCGTTTATGTTTCACTATTTGATTGATGATAAGAAGATAAAATAATACATCAAATAAGATACTAAAAATACTAAGAAAACACAAGTCGTTAGAGGAAATTTCAACCTAAAATTTTCCATGAAATATTCACGTATATAATATGTAAACCAATTAAAATCCTTTTAATTTAAAAAGAGGTACATGTAAATATTTTGGAGGGAAAATTAAAAATTAGCTTTCTTCTTTTCCCTCCAAAATTCACAACTCTTATTTTATTACTTTCCTATTATTTTATTATTTTTCCTTAGGAGGCCATTTTTAGGCTGAAATTTCCTCTAATGAATTATCAAGATAATAAAATATTTTTCCCTTTATGATTTTCTAGCAAATTTCACTATAGGTCATTCAGAAATATGGGGGACTTCAACCTGATTTGATCCTTTGGCATATAATTTTGTGCACAGTTTGGACTCTTTAGGTTGGTGGACATCCTCCCTACAAAAATCCTTTCCACTTGGTCAAATAATAGACCTAGGAATGCTTATATAGCAAATATTTTGGACCTTTTCTCATCTCTGAATGTTTGTTGGATCAGAAACTACAAATAAAACAATGGGTTTCCTCGAGAGGAGATTCTGATCATAAACCTGTTATCCTAAACGTGGACTCAAGGCCTGAAAAAGTATATGGGTCCTTTCAAATTAAACCCAATATTTTTGGATATTCCATCCCTCATGGAAACAATTGAGGGTGCCTAGTTTCATTTAAACCCTTCCCTTGTATCCTCTCCTCCCATTCAATTCTAGGAGAATTTTAAAAAGGAAAATAAAATCACTTCATTTTGGGAAAAGAACAAAAAAAATCAAGATGAGAAACTGATCATTAATATAGAAAGAAAGCTACATGACCTCCACTCCAACTCATATCATTCCTCCTTCACTAATGATAAAAAAAAAACCCTAAAAACCCTTGAGGAGAAAAAAATGAACATTTTGTTTGACAAGGAAAAAGAGTGGAGATTAAAAACTAGAGCCCTATGGCTCTAGGCAAGGGATGAAAACACAAAATATTTCACTGAGTTTCCAATCACAAAAAGGCCATTAATACATATGGGAAATTTCAAAATCTTATGGATCTAAGGCTTCCACCTCCAAAGTCATCATTGAGGAAGAACACTCCTATTTCAAAAATATTTTCAAAATGAATGATCAAGCTAATATTGAAAAAATTCTACAAGTGGTTGATTACTCCCTAGATTTTTTGATGAAGAAGAAAATGAGAATAGTATGAGGGAGATCACGAAAGAGGAGTTGTAAATGGTGATGAAGATATTTCAAAAAGACAAAATCCTAGGCCCTGATAGCATCCAAATTGAATTCTATCTAGCATGTTTTAAATTCATCGAGGGGATTTATTGGGTGTCCTTGAGTACTCTAGAATAAATGGAAAAAAATTATCACCCTTTAATTCCACTTTCTTGAATCTCATTCAAAAATTGGACAAGCATAATTCCATTGACCATTTTTTTCCTATCTCTTTATGCAACTCTATTTACAAAATTATCTCGAAAATTAGTTCACTTTGTATGAAGCTCATTCTTTCATAGCAAATTTCTCTTGAGAAATTTGGTTTTTTAAGGGACTGTCAAATCCATGAGGCCATTATTTTAGCTCAAGAAGGTCTCCATACCATTCACATTTAAAAAATAAAGGTAATTTTCTATAAAGTGGATCTTTCACAATATTTTTATAGGGTAGACTAGGTATACATTAAATTGATTTTACTGCATCTAGGCTTCAATCCTCAATTTTTGGATTGGATATACAGTTCTATCAACTCCTTTTCCATGGCACTTGTTGACTATATAGTTCACCCTTAACATTTTAATTAAAGTTATGCGGAGCAAAGCACCTGATAGCATTACTCATGGCTAAGTTTGAAGCTGGCTAAAAAGAAATAGCGCTAAGCTAAGTCACGTGCGAGAAAAGGATAAGCACAATTCTATAATAGAGCGGAAATATATAAGGACTTTGAACATTAGCCGAGCGAAGATATAAAAGGAACAAAGGGAAAGAATATAAAACAGGGCCCGCATTCACTTTATGCACGCTGGCAAAGGAGTCCGCAAGTGTAATTCCGGGGGAGTCACGAAGCGGAGGAGTAAGGCAGAGCCTTACCCCCCTGGAAATCTGATGACATGTCAAGAGGATCAACATGGGGCGAGTGTTATACGGAGAATAAAGCATGGTTTTTAAAGTTGTCATAATATGCACTTCATGTTCCACGAGGGCTATGTTCTGAAGCAGAGTTGTCATCACGACGAAAAGGTAAGGCAAGTTCTTAGGATATCCGGTACTGAGGCCCGTACTGGTATTTAACCCGACACGCAGTGTTTACCTACCCGAAGTCTAACACCCAATTCCTACACGCCGCGTGTCTCACTGTCAGTGTCCTTACGGCGCTTACCCCACTTGCTTCACCACTCTACCTTTTCCCGAGCTCCCTCAGTTCTATATAACGGTCCTCCATCTTTTACTGCAGTAAAATACTCAGGTTTTCGACTACAATATAAACAAAAGTGGGAGCCCAGTACCAGGTCCGCCCGGTCACTGTCATTGTGATGCAGGGGCATTAGACATTAGCCATCAATGTAGGAAGTTTGTCCACATGTTGTGGCTAGGAGGGTTTGAAAACATTTGGATTGTAACAGCTAGGTGTCAATACCTCAGCTGATTGTATTATTTTAGATCAGTTAGAGTCGTAGAAGTCGAATAGTTCAGTTAGTCTAGCTGTCATATTTCAGTTAGTTATTAGGCTGTTGATTTTCTAAAACAGTCCTCATATAGGAACCGAACAGACAAATGTTCATGTATATAAATGTAATCCCTCGGATGTATATGGGGGGAGCAGAGAGAAAGAGTAGGAGATATTTCTGCAATAAAACTCTGTGTGTTAACAATTGTTTCCAGGTAAATGATTTCAATGCTCATTGGCCATCGAATTGCCTCGAATTCTTATTAATGAATAAATTGTTTGATTGAGAAACGATTGTACACTAGTTCGGTGTGAAATCATTGAGAATGGTGATTGTATAATTCCGCATTATCTATCTATTGTTCTCGTGAATTGATTGGATAAACCCTGCGAGTTAAATTCCACCGTAGTCCTTTGTCTGTATCTTTATTATGGAATTTCCCACTGTATAATCGTAACGAATTCAATTGAACGATCCCAAGCCATAGACCAGAGTTAAGGCATATGAAGAGCATCCCAACCCCGACTCAACCTTTGGTTGATCACTGTAGCAAAACCACGAGTGGATTCCCAAAGGCGGATTGCCCATATCGCACCGCTTTTGCGGAGAAGGCAGTATTTTCTGAATTGAAGCGATTCCATAGAGCCTTCTACACGTGGCACTGGACGGGAGTACAAAACCGCCTTTCCATATTCTCATCGCACGTTAACGGTCGTACCAGGAGGTGGAGCGATATCGTCGAGTGTTGTCGATCTGGCGCAGAGTCATTGGACGGTGGTCGTCTGACGGAGATGCGCAAGGTTTAAACAAGGTACGGTGAGTGCGTTGATTGGTCGATTGAACGTAGACGCGGGCCCAGAGCCAAGGTTTATTTAAAAGTTATTTATTCAAAAAGGCATGTGTATTAATATAAAATCTCAAAGGTTATAACCTTAGCCCAAGGCTTGGAGACAATTATATAAGTCGAATATATAAGTGAAAAAGTCGTGAATATATGTTTATTTATCAATTTCTCTGAAATTGACAAATAAACCCAAGGAAAGGAAGGAAGACCACGTAGGGAAAAAAACAGAGGAGTTCAGGAAAGGGAAATGCTGATAGAGCCATGCTACAGGAGTTGACCAGCTCTCCGTGGGGCTGACTTTCAGCGTTGTTGCGTCACATTTCCCCCGCGTCGCTTTCCCGAGAAAATTTCCTATTTCGCAGGTATTCCATCCCTCACATTCCCTCTGGTTTCCTTTTGTTTTTAAAAAATTTCATGTTGGTCATGGGTAAAGTCACAACCAAGAAGTCAGAGCCTGAGACTCCCCAAGTCCGTGAGACCAGAAATCCTCCAGGGTTTGAGCCTTTCTTAGACCGACAAGCCGACATCTGCAACCCGCAGTATCCATTTCCCATTAGTAGTATCAAGCCTAAAATTTTTAGGAGACATGTCAAAAACAGGGATAGGTATCGGGTGGTTCTATTGGGTCTATATCATCAAATTACCCCTCCAGTTTATCCAGTGGTCAAATTTATCTGTTGGCTCAGGGACGCTTACGACGAACGTCAGGGCATGTTCCTCTCAGCTCAAGGGAAGAGGATATTCACCCTTTCCCCCAATATTATCAGAAAATCCCTTATTTTTCCTACCAGTTCAAACTACGTCAGTTTTAGTGAAGTTACTCTGACCCCTCAATTTGCAAAATTTCCATGGAAGCAACAGGGTGATTTCATCGCCTTCATAACCGACGATCAGACCACAACACTCCCTTTCACAGAGTCATTCCCCCTGAGTCTGTTCAAAGAAGAAGTCCAGCCTATCCTTGATCTCATCGCAGGTTTATTAGGTGTGGATGGTTGCGGGAAAACCTCCAGGGGATGTGTTGCTTTCTTATGGTTAATGTCTCAAACTGGGGTTGTTCTGGACATTCCTGGTTTCCTAGCCTCCACCATTCAGACCCAGTTCCAGGAAATTTCAGACACGGGTCGTTTCCGCTTTTTCTCTATGGTTTTTTACCTCTTCCTCTTTCAGCATGCTGATAAATTTGAGGGTTTGGGTTTAGATAAGGTGTACAAGATAAATTCTCAGCCCAGACCAATTTTCGACTGGAGCCTTGCAACACATCAGTTACCAAACAGGGTGGGTTACTCAAGGTTTCTAAATTATTTCATGCCTATTGCCTACACTATCATCCATGACTCTCCTTCACCTAGGGTTTTTCCTGAGATGAAGAGATGGTTACAATATAGTGAAGCCCAAAGCACCGAGGATTGGTTCCTGTTTGATAATTACACTGAAATCCAAGTTTATGGAGCCGAAGTCCCCCCCTACTAGTTGCCCGTGTTTCCTGGCCAGCGGATTTATGCTTTGGAATACATTCGGCAAACCCTGAAATCTGACCAGCTTCACTTCCTCCCTGCAAAAAAGGGGTTTATCCTCAAGCTTCCCATTACCATTAGCCCTTTTGTTGTCAATTCAAAGCACGCCCTCCCTGTGGTGGAAAATCTGCTACAAGATATGGATTTGAGACAAGGGAAAGCTTGGCCCTACGATCCGAGAGGCATCATCTCTATTAGAAGGCGAAGGAACAAATCAACTCCATATGTGCATGAAACGAGGCCTTTCATAGAATGGCGGGCTAATCTTGAAAACTGGCCTTTTCTTTCGCAGATGGAGACCGATTCATCTGCGACAGGGGAAAAGATAGATGTCGCTTCAACAAGAGAAGTTGGTAAAGGAAAAACGGAGGAGGCAGGTACATCAGGAGCACATTCTCCCTGCTTTAAAAGGCAGAAAACAGGAACCAGTGAAGCAGAAGTTATCGGGGAAGAACAGTTGCTCGAAGAGGAAATACCATATGGGAAACCCGACAAGGGAAAAACAAGAATCAAGGTGTTATGGGATAGTGCTACCTCTTCTGATTTCTCAGAAGTCTCACAAGCTATCACAGCCGGCAGTTCCCAGGTTGCAACCGAAAGGATTTTGAAGGCTAGAGTAATCAGAGATAAGTATCGAGATGAGCTGGAAGGATATATTGAGAAATAACACACCATAATTTCAGCCACAATGAATCTGGACACTGAACATTTAGTAATGGCCATGGTCGAGGCCGTTCTGGACCCAGATTCCAGTACTACCAGCTATAGAGCATTAGAGTTTGCAATCGACATGTCAAAAGTGCCGGAAATTGATAAATGCAACATATTTCAGGTTTTCGGTGATATGCTAAAGGATGAAGTGATGCGGCTTTCGATCACTCTGAAGAAGTTGCAGAGCAAGCATGCCCAAGTGGTGGAGAATTTTAGAAAGGAAAAGTTCAATTCCCGCACCCTCATGAATGAAATACGCTCTCTCAAGGATGTGATTAAAGGAAAAGAGACAGGTGAAGCCAACCCCCAGGGTCACCTTATTAAGGAATTACAGAAGCAAGTTGCATCCTTGAAAAGTAAAATTAATACACCGGGCTCTCATCATGTACAAACAGCCGAGTTAGTCCGGGCTGAAAAAGACAGAGTAGACTTGGCTGATTCTCTTGCAAAAGAGAAAGAGGAAAAATAAAAGATCGCAGAGGAGATGGTTGTTCTTCAAGGCAGAGTGAATGCATTACAGACAACTTGGGACACACATGTGTTCACCACCGGTCCCACCAGAGACTAGTTCACTATCTGAACAGCTGACCGCAGCATTGGCCACAAATAATGCAATGGAGAAACAGGTCTCTACAGCGAGATAAAGAATTAGTGAGCTGGAAGCTCTCTTGGCTAAGAACTCCAAGAGGATCGATGCCATGCGGAAGGAAATCGAGCAAGGGAAGAAGGGGAAAGATGAGCATGAGAAAACCATCAGCGAACTCACTAATCGCTTGAAAGGTAATATCACCCTCATGGAAGCCAGACGATTAATCTGGGCAGAGATCATCACAGAGGTGAAAGGGCATTGGGCATTTTTAAAGGTCATTGAGGGGATAAAGTCGTCCATTCTCTATCTTAGAAGAAAGCTTCATGAGGGGAATACTGATGCATCCAGTAGAGTTCAGAACACAAAGAGATATATATCTTTCTTGAAAGGGCTAAGACCTGAAGACATGGAAAAACAAGGTATAACGAGCAGGTTCAAGGAAGCCGCGGAATGTCAAAAAATAATTGAGAAGGAGTCTGCTCGCAGTATAGATTCAAGTACCTTGGAGAACGTGGTGGTCAATATAGAACGGTTTGAGATGATCTAGGCCGAGATCACAGTTGTCGGACTTCCATCATGTTGGGATCCCACCCACGTCATATTACAGCCGTTACCAGCTTATGAGGCACGTCTCAGGGAGGAGATGAATCGAACTGATGTACTTTCAGACAAATCCACTCGGCTGAAACCCAAGACTATAGTCTCAGCCCTCAGCAAGGAATTTTCCCTCCTACACCTGGTGAAGCACAAAATTCCTGTTGATGCGAATTTCGATGATCTTACTGAAGCCTATATCAGATTGGAAGGTTTCGCGTCGATACCTGAACCTGCAGCACACAGTCAGCAAAAGTGCACCAAATATGCCAGCCTGTTAGCCAGCTCATCAGCAAATGTCCCGCCACCTGTGTCAGCAACTGCATCAACTCCGTCGCACCAGTGAACGTGGTTAACTCATGATTCGGCCCTATTGGCCTTTACTTTTATTTTACTTTGTTACTTTCAAATTCCGAGTGGAATTCACATTTCACTATTGCATTTTACTTCTTGTTAAGACAGTTTTAAATATATTTTTTTGAAACGGCCGTGAGCCTAACTGTAAATGATGAGAAGCTCCATCCCTCATCATGAATTTTGGTTACTTTTTATTAAGATTTCAAACTGATTACTAGCACGCGAGAAAGATGTTTTTCCTAAATTATCTTCCCGCTCATGTTTCTGAAGGTTCTATATAAGTAAGAAACCAATAGGAAAAAAGGTTCCAGATTTTCGGAAGAATGCGCTGAGAAAGAATTATGTATGCATCTTGTTGAAATTTTGATATAAATGCGAAGAGCCCGTTGGGTCTCAGTGATGAGGAGTTTCATCTTTAATGAGGATTCTGGCCTTTATGCTTTATAGTCTGTAACTCTCCCTTATGTGTTATAGCTTAATTGTTCATTTCGTTTACATCCATTTCTCTTGTATCATGTTCTGGAATGCGAGTAGCTCACTGGTCTTGGTATGAATTTATCGTAGTTGATACTCATGCTAAAACTTGTCTAGCACTTTAAATATGGCTCAGGCATGATATGTTTTTTCATTTTTCACTTCAATCGTACTTCTTCTATATTAGCTGTGATGAAATTTTATCTTTAAAGCTATTCTCATGTCTGGATTCTTGTTATTATAAGCCCATTACATGTTGATATTCGTTTATGGATTTCATCTCGGTGACAGCTAGTATTCTCTCTATATTTCATACACAGTAAACACCCTTTGATTATTCATCTCTGTGAAGTATTTTAGAATCCATCCCTCTTTACAGAAAGTTGTCTTTGAATTGTCTAATATGTTTCTATTAGGAATTCATGCTTTGCCTTTACAGTATTGCTTTCTTTGTGCTGAAGTTTTGAGGATTTTGGTTCCATCCTAATTAAACCTTCCTGTTTACATGAGATAGCACGAGATCCTTGTTATGGATAACTTTCCATGTTATATCATATGCTCCTTGCTATATAAGATATCCTAGGCACTGGTCTTTCACAACTCAAGGTTGTCTCTAGGAATGACAACAGCACTATTAATCAATAGTTCAGATTCCCCATTCTTCAATCCTCAAAGAGGGCTCTGATATGGATGCATGTTTTCCCCTCACCTTTTCCTCTTGGTTGTCGAAGCCCTTGTTGAAAATGACACCAAGAAATATCCTAATTTAATTTTCCCTTCAATTAAGTTAGGATAAAATTGTAATTCCACATCACATGACAACTTGTATGAGTTAACTAAGTTAGTTTGACTTAGTTGGTTCAGTTAATTCAAGTTGAGGGCCTAACTTGATTCATGTAGTGTGTCTCCTCTTTTTAGGAGCCCTGGTTGAGTTTATTTTGAGTTGTAATTAATTAAGTTAAACTGAGTTAAAGCCAGTTAAACTAGTTCCAACTATTGGAGGAACTAGTGGTAGGTATAGTAGTGAGGTTTATACTCAATGATCAACCAGTTAACTGATAAATCGTCCATAATTAACTCATGCGTGCATTAAATACGAGTTACCAAGTTGAGATTGGAATTCAAGGGCATTGTACTATCAATTATATAATCATCCAAATTGTACAGGTGGTGCATGCAGTTAGAGAAAGGCCTATGATTGATTGCGCAGTTATGGGTGGGGAATTTCCTAATTCATAGGAGGCTAATTCCGAAGGAAATAGAGACTTGGGCAAGCAAAAATTTGGTTAAGCATTTCCCAAGGCTTGTCTAGGAAGCAGTGAGATAGTGCAGAGGTTGCTCAAGCTTGAGAAAAGCATTGTGATATTCTCATATTTTTTTACTAATGAAATATACAGATAGGAGGACTTTTTATTTGTGTCTTTCCCCAGGATATCATTTTGTAATGTCTTTATTGAATTATTTCTTATGTATGCTTTGTGAGTTCGTGATTTTTTTTGTTTTTTCGATTGGCAGAGTAGATTCAAGTCTATTCTTTTATTAAAGTACAATTAGAAGTTTGAATCTATAAGGAATTTATACATGGTATTAGAGCCGAAATCACTATAGAAGAAAAGAATATGAAGTTATCTTTGCAGAAGGAACAAGTTTTTTCAGATCTATTCTTAAGAGCTAGCAGTAGGATCGGGATGGCGTTCTATGGTTCTCGTGCGCAAGTATGCCCTTGAGGGTAGCTCGAATTACATTGCTTGGAAGGAACGGATAGAAGCAGTCATGGAAGACAATGGACTAAAGGAATTCATAGATAATGATATCCTAAAGCCAGCACCAGATGATGCACATGATCTATCAAATTGGAAGAAGAATGTCGCCAAGGTGAGGAGGATCATATGGTCGGAGTATGAGACCATATTGTCTCTAATATCCATGGGAAGGAAAATCGATATGAAATGTGGCATACATGACAGAATTGTTCTAGAATAGTAGTGACAACAAGAAACTGGCACTAAAGGATAAGCTTCAGAATATCAAAATGCAAAAGGGTGACACAATACCACAGTACCTCGACAAGTTCACACAGTGTCGTGATGAGCTTATGAGTGTTGGTATCACAGTTTTTGAAGATGATCTGGTCATCCTAGCACTTCTAGGACTTCCCAATAGTTGGCACAACTGCCATGATTCGGTCAATGGGGGGGAGAATCTACCAAACTAGGAAATATTATGGTCAGATTTGGTACAGGAAGAGTTCAGGCGGAACACCAGAGACGAGACCTCATCCAAGATTGAGGATGATGAGAACAATACCTCGGCTAAAAAGTCAAAGAAATTGAAAGGGAAGAAATCCCAATCCAAAGGATATTTTGTCCAGGCGAGAAAGAAGAAGGACTTGTCGAATACTAAATGTTTTCACCATCATGAATTCACTGCCTATATTTCACTCTTCCACTTCAGTCTCTACAGGCTCCAGTTTTTGCTTCTTGGCCACATCGTTAAAATCAAATAACTCTTCTAAAGGGGCCAGACCCTTAGGCAAACTCTTATCTTTAGACTGTAGGGTCTCTAACTCCTCTATTTCTAATTCTGCAATCAATTCTGTTTTGTTTGTAAGTTTGCTAGACATAAGATTTATATTGGCAACCTCAGGAGACTATTCTTCTTCACCAAGAAAATTTTCTTCACTGTTGCAGTCTGTTTCATAATCTGAGGCCGAACTGTTTAGTTCAAATTCATTTATGAATTTCATGAAGTCTTCTATTTGTTTGTCTCCGTCGAACACTTGCCAATATTTTTCATTATCAAGAACGACTAGTCTAAATTTAATCTGAGTTGTGCAGTCTTTGGTTTCATATGGCGTTAAGCATGTTCTAGCTTCAAAGGCTAAGTTGTGGGCCACGATATTTCTTTTTCTTGGGAAAAAAATTATCTGGTACTCCTCAAAAGTTTTTAAAAGGTCCACGACATCATTTCAATAGGCCCTAAGTCTTGGGTGATTTGCGTTGTATTCCCCGTTGACTTGCCTAATGATTAATTCAGAATCCCCATATGCTCTGATTCTTTTGGCTTCTAACTTTTTCAAAAAATGTAAGCCTAAAAGCATGGATTCATATTCCACTATGTTAATGGAACATTAGAAGTTTAATCTACAGGAAATACTTTCTGTATGATTGTTCTCAGTGTTGTATATCCAGACACCTGCACCAGCATTAGTTCTAGTGCATGACCCGTCGAAGTTCATACTCCACAGAGGACTAGATTCGGGTACATCTGTTTGGTGTTTGTCCTCTTCAACTAAAGTGCTTTCTAATTGTTGTTGAATATCAGCACTCAGTTGAATTAGTTTCAACTCCTTAGGTTGTTCATTTATTCGAGGAACGTTTTCTTGACTGTCAAGTTTAAAAAGCGATGGATGCATGATTTGTAGTTCAAGACTAGTATTTAGTTTGTTGTGGTTCAAAGGTTCAGCAAATTGTTCTGACACTTCTGCGTTGTGATCTTCTTCCTCTCTATCGGCCATCAATTCTGTTAAAGTCACCTGTTCAAAGAAAGTTTCATCGTTAAACAGGATAAAAGAGTCGAGGCTTGTATTTACAGAATACAGAGGAGATTTTTGTGGTATGTCTTGGCTTGTAACAGTATACTGCATATGGGACTCCCTGTAAAGTCTTCTTGTCTGATTGAAAACAGGGATGGTCGCATAGGTCATGTCCATTTGCATAGTCCCTTGTAACTTAGCCCCCCAAGATCTTGATAATAACATTCCATACTTTGGGGGCACATCAACCACAACAATGTCCATAACCAAACATTTGGTTGGAATCTGTGCTAAGTTAACGCAGAGATCTTTGATCAATCCTAAACATTTTACTCTACTCGAGTCAAAGAAGTAAGGGTCTTTATAAGGTCTGGTGATTTCTAGACCAAGGCTCTCCATTATAGCTTTTGGCATTAAATTATGAGAAGCCCCAAAATCATGCATAGCGTTGTACAAAATCTTGTCATGAACATTTAAACTTACATAAAAGGGAGGAACAAGTCCCTCTTGATACTTACCTTCAATCTTTGGACCAAAAATAAGCTTTGGCTGGTCATCGTTAAGATTGACTGTGTCATTATTCTCTTCAATGTTTAAAGCCTTCAAAATTTGGGTCCTATATACATTCTGGGAAACTAACTCAGTCAAGGGAACAGAGATTTTGATTTTGGAAATTTCCTGCTCCAGGCTGAAAGGTGTTTGATTCTTTGAAGTACTTGTTTCAGCCTTATTAGTTGCCAGTCTATCAGCAACATCAGCTTACTGATTTGTTCTATTTACATTTGAAAAAAAAAAAATCACAGGAGTACTAGATGAAGTGTTATTACTGCTAAGGTCTGCACTCTGTTTTGTAATGTTTTTGAGTGCCTTTCTCTTTACTTTTATCAGAATTTCCAGCTACCGTCTTGTCTTTTTGGTTTACAATTTTGGGTTTGTTTATAGTGTTGTTTTGTGAAGATTTGTCAGAGGTTTTGGTATTGGGAGTTTGTTGACTGGTTTTACTTATAAGGTCATATTCCCTTTGAGACTCTATGATGACATTTTCCATGTCTTGATAATAACTTTCGTCGTCATCTCTTTTGTCATCATAAGGTGTGTAAAGACCTTGTTTTTTATCATAATGAATCTCAAAGTCATCATTATCTACTCTCAGCATGTTGATATCGTCTTCCTCTATTGTTTCATCTGTTTCCTGAACCTAAGTTACATAATTTTGATGAAAGGGAGGAGTGATCTGTTGATCATCTTCCCTAGGTCTGTTTGGAGGTTGGTTCCTTCTAAAATTATGATTCTAGTTCTGGTTTCTGTTTTGAGGAGCAGTTTGATTTTGACTAGCTTGTGCTCTCTCAAGGATGCTCATTTTCTTCATCATCTCCTCCATCATTTTTTCCATCTTTAAGCTGGAAGTGGAAGGTGTAGATTCCTCTCTGAAGGATACTCTCTTCTCATTTTTCATCCTGGCTCTCTTCTCCATTAAGTTAACTTCCACAGCAAGAGCTCCTTTTTTCATATCTTCAAGAGTTGCAGGATCTCTTTCTCTCAGTTGATAGGCCATCTCAGGGTCAAACCATTCAGGAAAATTTTTTAGAGCTGAGCCTTGTGGAGGTTTTAGATCTGGGGAAAGTGCATTATACACGTTGTTAAATCTAGTGCAGTAATCTTGCACACTTTCCTCGATGTTTCTATGGAGGTTCTTGTAATCAGAAAGGACCTAGAGAGGATTTTTCTTCACTTCCAATTTGTTTAAGAACGTCTGATGGAAGGCTTGGAGATCGTTGATACTATGGGGGGTTAAGCCTTTAAACCATTTTCTTACTTCTCCCCCTAGACTCTGAGCAAATAATCTAAGCTTGACGGAATCATCATCAATTTCATTTCTGTCAAAGTAATCATTCATCTTATCCACATATTGAGATGCAATTGTAGCATTACTAGCATCATATAATGGAATTTTGGATTGATAGTCTTGTCGAAGATTGACTAATGGTACATTAAGGACTAAGGGAGCATACCATGCTGCCATGATATGTGGTGGAGGTGGATTTACAAGAGGTGGATTAACAAGAGGAAAAGTGGGTTGAAGTGGAGTGGTTTGGATAGTGGATGTAGGGTGAAAAGATGTGGATGGACCAGGGATAGATGGTTGAGCTGATCATGGATGAGAGACACCTAAATTGGAAAGGAAATGTGAATCAGGTAGTGTTGTTTCTCTACTACCAGGATGTTCACTTGTTTCAGGAGATTAAAGTGAAGACTCAGAATCTAGCTTATCTAAATCACCAAGAGACCTAGTTCTAAATGGATTTATTAGATCTGCTTGTGATTGTTGTAGAGCTGCAAGATTTTCAGGGACTGAATTAGCTCTCAAGGGTGATCTGAAAACAGTTGAAAATTTTATCTTAGGAGACTTCCTAAGGATACTTTTTGGGTTATCAACTACCTCGGGTGGGTCAGGGTCAGGATAGGCTCTAGTATGAATATTTCTAGGAGCCACTATGATGTGTTTTTTACACCCAAGTAAACAGGAAAAGTTCAACCAGATATGACAGTATTTAAGAGGTTAACTAATCTGTTTTACACAAACTATAATCCCACAGTCCTCTAACTAATTTTGAATGATGTCACAATGATAAAGGCTCTTCCCAGTGGATTATTAAGGTCTGTTAAGGATTGTGGAGTCGCCAAGTGGAATTTTTTAGCTCTTTTGGAGGTAAAAGGTTTTATGGTCCACCACCATGTTTATTGAATTCCAATCTGAAATATTTTTGGTTTTTCTGAGTTATTTTTCATTTGTGTGGTTTCTAAGAGTGCCCTAAATCTGTTTCAAAACTTAGCTACGGTTGTGAAACAAAAACAGATCTACTCTTATGGCTAAGCTAGCTGATTTTTCAAGGTTAGATAAACTCTTATGAGAATCCTAGGGTTCACCTAGTTTGTCACTGATTCAAACAAGTTTCACCATGATTACCAATAGTTGGTAGTGCTTGAAAAGGGTTGCTTTTACTCACTACACAATGTTCTTGAAATTATGATTTCTGAGGTCTTAGAAGTATTTATGATGAAAAACACTCACAAAGTCCCCAGTGGAGTCGCCAGAAATTTTAGTTCTGGGGCTCAACTGGTTAATATACCAATTGTGCTTGAAGCAGGGGTTTATGAGATATTTAAAGTATTCAACAAGAAAATAACTCAAGGTCCCCAGCAAAATCCGCAGAAATGTTAGCTCCCTGTAATCAGCAAGATTGGCAAAGTCCGACAGCAGGGAGAACACCGTTTCAACCACTTTGGGATTCTAGGATCTAGCCCTCCTGAATTCGAAGAGGGATCTCTCCAATAAGTGCAAAGATGGATTTATCTTTGAGGTTTTGGGTATTGATATTAGGCTAGTTATGAAGGCCGAGGGTTTTTGTTTTTTTTTTTATGGTTGAGCATGATTATTATTTGAGTGGAAAGTCCTAAATGGAAAAAGTTTCAAAGGTGAGAAGTTGCAAGCAAAATAGAACAAGCTATGGCCAAAAAGATGGATGTTTCACTGGTTTTAGTCCATTGGGCTATGGAGTCATAATAGGGTTTAATTGAAACAATCAGGTTCAAGAGTGGTCCATGGGGCAAGTCATCTATGTCTAATGATCTCTTTAAATTTGATTTATGGAATGAAATGATACAACAAAAAGGGGAAATAAACAAATGAGGAACAAAGAGCAGCCCAAGATCTGGTAAGTACTTTGAAACTAGCCAGCTTTTGACATACACTTAAGAAAAACATAAAAGTAATCCAGGATCTGGTAAGTACTTCGAAACTAACCAACCTTTGATATACTTTCAATAGAAAAACAATTAAACACAAGGGAAACACAAATGATAACAAAGAATGGTCTAAGATCTGGTAAGTACTTCGAAACTAGCCAGCTTTCAACACATTCTTAGGGAAACTTTCAGATAGTCTTTGGGGATTAAACTAGGACCAGGGCTCACCATATCTCCTTAGTTCATCTCTACTTAACATAAACTGAAAGTAACATTCAAGAATAATAATTAGCCTAGACAGTAGGAGGAGGGAATGCCAGCATTCCTAACTGTTAGAACTGAATTAAATAATTCCTAAACAACACAATTTGGAAGAAAACATTTAGATAAAGCTTATCATTCAGAGAAGGGTACTGATATACAATAAATCCTAACTCTATGCTTGTTGTTCTTTATCAGAGAATATGAATGAAGTGGAAATAGAAATAAAATAACAATTTACAATAAGAAAAACATCACCCTCGACATAGACCAGGATCCCATAAATCAGCTTGTATTGATGCTTCAAACCAGTTACATCTTTAATTCCAGTGTTTCAAGTTAGCAATCATCTTCACTTCTTAGCCTAACTATTCTATCACAATCAGAGCTTCAAGAGCCTTTGAACACTATTTACAATCAGAAGTTTCGAGCACAAGTATATTTCAAATTTCTGCAACCAACATTTTATCATCTTCTACAGAAGTATTTATAGAAGGAATGAGGAGGTGGGATCTAATAAAATATCTCCAAGGATCAATTAATACATATTAATGCTTCTCGGCCATTAAGGGGCTTAATTCAGAAGAGTAAAAATATTTCACTGTATTAATTGATTTACATTTAAGATTTAAGCTCGGTGGAAGCTTTTGTTGACTTTTAAGGCTCTGTGTCATGATATAATAACTCTGCTGATATTTTTTGCATTAAGTTCTTTTGGAAGAATTAACTATTTGGCTGCGCTGAGGAAAATATCTTTTCTCTGATCAATAACTTCGACCTCTGCTGAATGCTTTGAGGCAACAGGTGGCACTAGGTAGCTGAGAGGAATCAATTGGCCTCTGTCGTGGCGATGGAGGCCTTTCTGTCTAGAGATCTTTTGATTTTCTTTAATTGTGTTTTAATTTGGATGATTAGGCTTTTGATAATCAATCTTAGCTATAATCCCCAAACTGTCTTCAATCCTGTGTTCTGCTATGTTTTGTTCTTTAACACTGATACTCTTTTGCTTTATTCAATTCTCTGTGTCTTGTTGATGTGTAGTGTCGCACAGGGCTCATAGGGCATCAATGCCCATGAAACATTGACGAGACGTGGAGTTTGAACCCTGCGAATGGTTTCCTTTTATGAATCAAAGGCGCGGGAATCGTCATCCCTGGCCTTTATATTTTCTTTAATATAATGGAAAAAACCATTAAACACCTGCAAAATACAAAACAAATTAAGAAATCCTGCGTTATTGGATTTAACTGCTTCGAAGGCCGAGGGGAGGAGTGTGGCCGTTGGATCGCATCATCCAACGGTGTAGATCTGTTTGCAGAGGTTAAAGGAAGAGCA
Organism: Pinus albicaulis; assembly: GCA_034641835.2. Classification (NCBI taxonomy): domain Eukaryota; kingdom Viridiplantae; phylum Streptophyta; class Pinopsida; order Pinales; family Pinaceae; genus Pinus; species Pinus albicaulis. Next base: position 485,617,381 of record CM076582.1, read on the forward strand.
GAGGAAGAAATAAGTCAGAACTGTTGATCTCACAGAGATCAACGGTGGGGATCAGTTGTGATCATACAAATTGAATGAGTCACTTTATAAAGAAATGGAAGAAAAACAAAGGAAATAGGAAAAATTTCCTTTGGCAGGGGTAAAATACGAAGGAAATGAAATTGGGGCTTCGGGATGAACATGAGCCGTCGGATGAGATTGGCTCATAAAGATCAATGGCTGAGGAGGCGCGCGATGAATCACAATGTAAAAGGGGAAAGGCGGTTTGAGGGAGAAAACCACGGGTTTCGCACAGAGAAAAGGCAGGTAGGCGGTATTTCCTTTTCGAACGCGATATGCGTTAGGAGGAAACACGTGTCTTTTGAAAACAGCCTATATCGCGCGGCGTATGGGAAATTAAATTTTGCGCGGAAAGTCACGAGATATGAAATATGGGCCGTCAGATATGCGGCCTCAGATCTAATGTTGGGGAAGTGAACGCGATATGAGATAGATGCGCGGATGGTAGCGGGATGGGCGGTTTTATTATGGACCGTCCGATCAATATTTTGACGGCGGAGATCAGATCTGGACAGAGGCAGGACCCATAGGAGGCAATCCTGTCGAGTTTAACATGGGCTGTTGGATGTAGAAGATCGACGGCCAAGGTTAAATCTGGCGTTTAAATGAAAAAGATACAAAGGTGAAGGAGTTAATAAGGGTCGTTGATCTGCAGAGATCAATGGTCGGGATTGGTCGAAAAAAATTTAGGAGCGAGGCTGCATATTTTTAACCAAAATTCGGGAGATGCAATCTGGACCGTCTGATTTGGACACGTGGACGGTCCAGATGCAATCAGAATCATTCGATCGGCGGGGGGAAGAATTTGCACAGTGCCAATGCGATTAAGCGTTGATCGTCAATCTGCAGATCAGATCGACGGTGGGAAATAAATTGGAGGGTTTAACAGGCGGGGGAAAGGTTAATAATTGGATCAAATATGGGCCGTTATATCTGGGATGTGGAAGATAGATCCAACGGCGGAAGATTGATCGGGGAATGCCATCGAGGAGAGGATTAGAATGCGCCCGATAAAAAACTTGCGATGCAATGTAGCGCGGGCCGTTTGATCGGCTCAAGATCAACGGCGGAGATTATCGTAAGTATAGAACCGACGGAAACCCTTTAAAACATATGAAAAACCCCAAAATTTAATATAATACAAGGTTTTGGATTTGGGGGCAGGATATATATATGATATGGTCTTGGCGCCCGTCCGCGAGGCCGTTGGTCTTTATGAAAGGTAATGGGCCCGGGGCTAATATGTAGAAAGGGCCAATCGAGATCGGGCCTTCGGGCTTTTCAATCTACCCATTCTAAATTCCTCCGATGCGATTAAGTGCTTCGGGGCCTTTAACTCTTGGTCCTGGGCATAAGTTATATGGGGTAAAGCGGGGTTTATACAAACGGGGCCCAATTGCATCAGAAAATTTGGTTCGGGTCTTTCAATCTACCCATTTTACATTAAAAAAACATTGTTTGGGCAAGTCTAGACCAAAAATTAGGATAAAAGGGTTTTCAACTTTACAAAGGAAAATATCAATCGGAAAGGTTTATTACAATTTTTTAGTGCCTGATTGCGGGCACAGGGGTTATATGGAGCGATAATATGATCGGGGGTTATGTAACAAAGGGCTTAATCACATTGGAGATTTTCACATAAGAAAATGACTTGTGCGTTCTGTTTTTTCTGATGCGATAAGCGCAAAAAGGGTTTTGCGCCTGGTTCCAGCACTAGGGCACATGTGGGGAAGTGGTTTAAGACTTATCCCAAAGGGGCTTAAGTCTGTGGTAAACAAACTTATTTTTTATGAATTTTTCGGAGTTTTCTGATGGATTTGGGGGTTTAGGCAGAGTTCAAAAGGGATTTTTAAACTCTGCAAGGTGGGTTTTATGAAGGGGGAAATGGAAAAAATGGAAAATGGAGGAATTTCATGGGAAACAAAGGGGTAAAATGAAGGTTAGTTTTGAAGTGGAGGGAAGGGGAAAAACGGTGTTTTGCAGCAGTATTTCCTCTATGAAATCAGTAGAACTTTTGAAATTTGAAACAGCAGTGAAGATTTAGACAAAGGGCCAGGTGTCTTCATGAGTCTTCAAGAGATGACACTTTTTTGCAATAAAACTTGTTCCTTGAAGGCTCCAAAAATGTTTTAGCCACCATTTGATATGAAATTTTTTTATCGATGGCTAACAGTTTGAAGAATAATTTAGTTTTAGTTTCTATGTTGGAAGATCGTGGCTACAATGTGATATCTAGAAAAATAAAGGTTTTCCTTCGTTATATCGCCACAGTACAAGTGAAGCAGATCAAGGTTCAGGTGAAGAACCTCTACAAATTGGATGTAGAAGACTACAATGCTTTGAGCATGAAAGTAGATAAGGTGAAAAGCTGAGGCATCGGTGAATTATGGCATAGGAAAATTGGCCATTTTCACCATGGATATTTGAAGATCATGCAACATATTTCTATAGGACTTCCCAAGGGTTCACTGGAGCAATGTGATACATGCAAAAGGTGTACATTGGGGAAGTACACCAAAGCCACATTTCATGATAAGGACATATGAGTGCAAACGGTCCTTGAAAGAGTTCATTAAGATGTGTGTGGGCCTTTCTCGATAGCCTCCAGTCCAAGCACATGTATTATGTGATATTTTTAGATGATTTCTCACGTAAGTGTTGGATATTCTTCATGCAGAAGAAAGACCAGACATTCTCAAAATTTTGTGAATTTAAAGCACTTGTTGAGAAAGACACTGACAGGAAAGTGAAGGCTCTCAATTGTGATAATGGTGGATAATATGTGTCTAATTAGTTCAAGAACTTATGTGCATCGGAAGTAATTCGATGTGAGTTGACAGCACCCCAGAACCCACACAGAATGGGTTTTCTAAGAGGAATAATGTAAGTATTGTGGGAGTTTCACGGGCGATGTTGCATGATTAGGGCCTACCATTGCACTTGTGGGATGATGCATGCAACACAGCAGTATATGTGCAAAACAGGAGTCCTCATCGGATTCTCTGGATGAGTACATGTTATACAACTATCTCATAAAATAGAAGAAAAGATAAATCAATGACTTAAAAATTATCCTCTTCGAGGGGGAAACTCCCTTACATTACATAAATGAACAATTCTTGGATGATACAAATGACAAGACCTCCCTTGTATATATAGGAGTCTAAGGGGTCACAATATAATCATAGCCTACATAAAAATAATAATTTAAGGGCATGAAAATAACAATAGTGGGTTTCTACGGGACACAACAATCACAATAAGGGTTCTACACTAACAATAAAAATAAGGGGGATACACTAGTTTTATAGGGATCTAACATGCCCCTCTCCTTCAAAAAAGTGTTATCCTCAACGCTTAAGTAGTTATGGATGCTTTTGTATAAAATTCTCATCCTCCCATGTGGAATATTTAGCGGTTAAGTTCTTCCACTTAATGAGATACTCCGAAATTGATCGATTATGTAGCCATAGGGATCTTGTTTTCATGACTCCTTCAGGCTCAAATATGATTTTTCCTTATTTTTCAAGTTTTGGTAACATTGTTTGAACTGGAAGCTTGCCACTAATAACCTTCTTTAAGCATGAAACATGGAAAACTGGGTGTACTCGGGAAGATGCGGGTAGCTCCTATTTTTATTCCATAGTACCAATATTTTGCAACACCTTGTAAGTACCGTAGTACTTGGGTGATAATTTATTTTCCTTCTTATAGACTTGCTTGAGGGAAATTTGTTTGTATGGTTGTATCCCTCAAAATACCCAGTCACCTACATCAAAAATTCTTTGACTGCGATGCTAATCTACATGTTGTTTCATTCTATTTTGCACCGGAGTGAGGTTATCCTTTAAGAGTTGGAGAACTTTTTTTTGATGCTCGATGTCATCTTCCACTTCTTGAACCTTAGAATTTTATCTTAAAGATGATGTGATGGATGGTGGATGATATCCATAAAGTTCCATAAATGGGGTCATTTTTGTTGTTGTATGTAAGGAAGTGTTATACCACCATTCAGCTATAGGTAGCCACTTGAACCATTGTGTTTTTTTATCAGATACAAAGAAACGAAGATATCCTTCCAAAAAAAAATTCATTATCTCAGTTTTCCCATAAGATTGAGGATGATAAGATGAGCTATGAGCTAATTGAATACCAAGACAATAAAATGTTTTCGTCCAAAAATTTCCAGTGAAAATGGAATCTTCGTCACTTACTATAATCCTTGGGTTTCCATGAAGATTTTTAATTGTTTCCATAAATGCACTAGCAACTTACTAGCTTTAAAAGGATGAGATAATGCTCAAAGGTGTGCATACTTGGTAAGTCTATAAACTACCACCATGATGACACTCTTTCCTTCAGACTTGGGTAAACATGTCATAAAATCCATTGAGACCTCCTCCCAGTGCTGAATTGGAATTTCTAAAGGTTGTAACACACCTGGAGTCTTAATTGTCTCAATTTTATTTTGTTGGCAAACCAAACATTCTACTAAAAAATTTTGAATAAAAAATTTAAGGCCTTCCCAAAAAAAATCCTTCTTGACTTCATCGTAAGTTTTTAAAAATCCTGAGTGCCCTCCTAAGGGAGAGGTGTGCAATTCCAAAAGAATATTTTGTTTAAGTTGGGAATTTTTACAAAGATATAAGTGATATTTGTACCATAATGAATCATTTTTCCAGCTAAATGTATCATATGTACTAGGATCTTGTTGCAACTTTTGAATGAATGTCCACACCTCTTCATCATTATTCCATTCATCGCTTGCTTTGGTTATCCACTCAAGTTGGCTTATAGAAATGGCACAAAGCAATGCTTCCACATCTTCATCCTTTCTTGAGAGTGCATCTACAACAATATTGTGCTTCCCTTTTTTGTATATGATTTCAAAGTCATAACCCAACATCTTTGTGACCCATTTTTGTTTCTCTTTTGAAGATAATCTTTGTTCGAAAAAATTATTTAAGAATATCATGATCTGTTTTTACCTTTAAGTGTCTTCCCATTAGGTAAGGTCAACATTTATTTAGTGCATGTAGTATTACCAACATTTACTTCTCATAAATAGGTTTGTGTAAATACTTTCCTTTTATTGGATGACTTTCAAAAGAAATGGGTCTTCCTTCTTGCATTAAAACCGCACTAATTACAGTTCCTGAGGTGTCGCATTCCACAATAAAGGTTTTCTTGAAGTCATGCATAACTAAGAACAGTGCTTGGCACATTTCCTCTTTAATATATTCAAAGGCCTTAGTTGCTTCTGGAGTCCAAGAATATGCATCTTTCTTCAGTAATTATATTAGAGGTGATTCTATTCTCCCATAATTCTTAACAAACTTGCGATAAAAACTTGTCAACTCGAGAAATTTTCAAATATGCTTTATGGTTGTGGGGATTTTCCATTCCTTAATGGAATGAATTTTGTTAGGGTATACCTTAAAACCTACATGAGATATAATATAACCCAAATATTCCACCTCCTGTACTCCAAAGAAACATTTGGAGGTTTTTTCATATAATTGTTTCTCCTCCAATAGTTTGAGCACCCTATCAACATGTTGAACATGATCCTTCCAAGACTTGTTGTAGATTAGTATATCATCAAAAAATACTAACATAAATTTTCTAAGGAAGGGTTTGAAAATGGAATTCATCAAACCTTGAAACGTGGAAGGTGAATTAGTAAGGCCAAAAGGCATGACCGAAAATTCATAATGACCCTCATGAGTTCTGAATTTTGTTTTCATAATTTCTTCAGTGTTCATTCTAATTTGATGATATCCTGAACGAAGATCCGGCTTGGTGAAGTAAATTTCTCTGTGTAATTCATCCAAAAATTCATCGATGACACGAATGGAAAATTTATCTTTGATAGTGAGCTTGTTGAGCTCCCTATAATTCGAAAAAATACACCATGATCCATCCTTCTTGTGCACCAATACTACTGGAGCAGAGAAAAAACTTTGAATAGGTTGAATTATACCATCCTCTAACATTTCTGCAACCATACGTTCAATCTAACTCTTTTGGGAAAGGATATTTGTAAGGCCTGATGTTTGGAGGAACAATTCTTGGAATCAAATGAATAGCATGATCATGATCACGAATAGGTGGAAGGCCTTTGGAAGTCTCAAAAGCATTGAGATGATATTCCAAAACTTTTTGGATATCTGGAGAAATAAATGATTTCAATGTTTGAACCTCTAATGAGCATAGTTGTGAAATTATGCCTCTTTGTTCTTCCTTCAGAAGTTTTGTCATGCCATTAGAGTTGATTATCTTTCTTGGTTTCCTTTTGATACCCCTTAATTCAACTTCCTTTCCTTCCCAAAAAAAATCAAGAAACATACTTGAAAATTAAAAGTTATTGTCCCCAAAGATTGTAACCATTAGACTCCTAGTACAACATCATAACCACCCATTGGAATGGAAAGCATTGGACTATTCAATACATATTCCCCCATGGTTATCTTGATATTATGGAACTTTCCAGAGAAATTTATAATTCCTCCATTTGCAACCATCACTTGACACTCGAGTGTTGGATATAGGAATCAATTCAGTTCCTTGGCTATCTTACAATGAATAAACTTATGAGTACTACCTAATCAATCAACACTATTACCTTTTTCTTCTTGATATATCCTTCTATATTCAGTGTTTGAGGCATGGTAATTCTTTCCAATGCATTGAAATATATGGTTAGATTCATTTCTTCTTTTTCAGGGTTTGGTTCCTGGTGCATATCCTCCTCTTTTGGTGTTTCTTGTTCCTTTTCTTCCTCCTCTTCACAATCTATGTAGAATAATTTCTTCTCAACACACTTATGACCTTTAGTTTATTTGTTATCACAACTATAACAAAGCCCTTTTTCTATTTTTTCATCCAATTTTTGTGGCATCAACCTTGTAGGTGGTGGAAGGTTAGGTTCAGCAACACTTCCATCTTTATAGTTGTGAGTGGTAGACTTCCTTGTTGTCATAATTTTGCTTTCAACTTTTCTTGCCACCCTGAATGCCTTCTCTAATGAATCAGGTTCCCAAAGGCGAACCTCATGTTGGATGGTATCCATCAAAGTCCCAATGAATACATAAATCCTATGATCCTCTGGAATATCAGTTACCCTGATATTCAATTTTTGAATTTCCTCAATGTGCTTCGCCATTAAACCCTTTTGTTTGAGATTTATCAATTGGATAAAGAAGGTGTTTCTATTTGTATCCTCATAATGTGCAATCATTTCCTCTGTAAAAATTGACCAAGTGACAATTGGTTCACTAGAAAAAAGCCATCGATACCATACAAATTGATTGGGTTCTAAATATAAAGTTGCAATGTGTACCTTTTGTGTGTGTTTCACATCATGGAGATCAAAATATTGCTCCATTTGTAGAATCCATGTTACCGGATCCTTGCCATCAAACCTCCTCATATCAATCTTTGGAATGTGGTGCTTCTTAAACCCAATTTTGGATTCATTAAAATCACATTTCATATTCTTTTTGTCGTCATCCTGATTTTCATGGAGTACCTTGTCACCATTGGGAATCCTTTCTTGCAACAACTTTGTCAAACCTTTCATGGCTACTTTCAATCCATCCATCTTAGTTTCCATGTATGATTTTAAACCATCCATGTCTTATTTTAAACCATCCATGTCCCCTTTTATTTAATATTTGGTTGCTCTTTGTGAGAGCGAAATTTGTTGCACTCGGTCCTGTAATTTTGATATATCATGCTGCAACTCTTTCTCTTCATGCGTCATAGTAGATATTTTTGGGGGATTAATGGGTGTGGATTTATTTTGTTTTGGAGGAATTTTAGAACATAATACTAATAACTATGCTTCAATATATCCATGGAATCACTTTAAACTGATTTTTCAAACAAAATATATGCAATTTTAAAAATATATACGCACTTTTTTCTTTCTTTTAAGAGCTCAATATTGAATTCATTGTAACTCTGTAATTTCATATCTCCAAGGTCTTAAATTATGTACTGTAGTATTCCTCTGAGTATTCTTTCCAACACCACAAGTCATACAAAAATTGGATTCTTCAAGGTAAAGTTATGCCCAATATCCCATGATGACATGATTATGGATTGGTTCAGTAGATCAAACTTGTACGAAGCTCCATGTATCACTATTTCAAATTTAGGCCCTGAAATTACTACACACAAAACTAAGTTCCATTCTCTTTCTTTCACTTTTTACAAAATTCAAATCCGATACTTGATGAGAAAGGTATGACTATTTTCCCTTGGTCACTTGTTTAGGACTGAATTCTGGAGCATGCAGAAACCCTAACTTCTTCGGCCCATATATCTGAAAATATAGCAAACCAATATCTGAAATTCATACATGAAATTCACCGCGATTTTAGCTCCACGTGGTTGCAATTTTAGCTTCTGAAGATTCGTAGAAAAAAAATTATAGTGAAAATTCCAAGATGTCATGTTTGAAGCAAAGAAACCCTATAATCAAAAGAACTTATACCAAATGTTATGCAATCATCTCACAAAATAGAATAAAAGATAGATCAACTACTTAAAAAATATCCTCTTCTAGAGGGAAACATCCTTTACATTACATAAATAAAAAATTCTTGGATGATACAAATGACAAGACATGCTTTGTATATATAGGAGCCTAAGGGGTCACAATATAATCAGAGCCTACATCACAATAATAAAGTAAGGGCACAACAATAACAATAGTGGGTTTCTATGGGGAAAAACAATAAAAATATGGGGGCTAAATGGGCACAACAATAAAAATAAGGGGGATACACTAAAAATAACAAAAATGGGGATACACTAGTATTATAAGGACCTAAAAATACACCAGAAGAATCTTAGGTAAGAAACTAGATGTGGCACACTTCAGGATCTTTGGTTCATCAATTTACTATCATGTTTCCAAGGATGCAAGGAAAAAGTTAGAACCGACAACATAGTTGGGAATATTTGTGGGGTAAACTAATACACCTTACAACTATAGGGTGTACCTTCCATATCATAGGATGAAAGTTGTCTATAGAGATGTGAAGTTCGATGAAGAGAAGGCCGTGAGATTTTCCCTTAAGAGGGAGCTTCAATTGCATGCAGATGAGAAGATTTTAGCTCCAAAGGAAGAACCTCAGTATTTTTTGGAGCAACCACAAGTAGAGGAGAAGAGAGTGGATGCACCCACTCATGTAGATCCATCTAGATATGGAAGGAAGCGCACCAGAGAGGCTGATAGATTTATGCATGATGCTAGAGAGAATGTGGAAGAACACACATCACAACGCAGGCAGAGGAGGTCACTAGATCAGTACACTAGCTACATGGCTCTAATGATTGGGAGTGTAGAGACTGAGTCATCCTCATTCGAGGAAGCATTGCAACCACCAGTATGTGTTGACTCCATGGTAGAGGAATATGGTTCCATTATTAGGAACAGTGCTTGGGAAGTTGTCCCAAGGCCAGAGGAAAAGTTAGATGTAGCTTCCAAGTTGATATAAAAGGTAAATCAAGCATCATATGGGAGTGTCAAAAAACACAAGGCCAGATTTGTGGCCAAGGCGTTCTATCGGGTGAAGGGAATTTATTAGAAGGAGACCTTTTCTCCTGTAGCAAGGTACTCTTGAATCTGATCAATTCTATCACTTTTAGTGCAGACGGGATGGAAAATACATCAGATGGATGTGAATAAAACCTTCCTCAATGGAGTGATTGAGGAAGAGGTGTACATAGAGTAGATGGAAGGATTTGAGAACTTCGACAAAGAGTCACATGTGTGCAAACTCAAGAGAGTGTTTTATGGATTGAAACAAGAACCTTGTGCTTGGTACACCATGATCAATAGTTATTTCACTGGGTTGGGCTTCACCAAAAGTGAAGTAGATGAAAACCTTTACCACATTTGTGTTGAATATAAATTGTTGATTATAGTATTATATGTCGATGATTTAATTCTAACAGGTGATGAGAAGCTGATAAAATCTTTCAAAGAGGATTTGGCAAGAGAATTCGAGATGAAAGACATGGGACTCATGCATTGTTTCCTTGGTTTGGAAATTTAGCAAGGAGATGGGGAATTGTTTGTCTCTCAGGGCAAGTATGCCAACGAGATACTAAATAGTTTCACATGGAGAGAAGCAAACCCATGGAGACTCCCCTAGTAGGGAATTGGAGGAAGGAAGATGATACTTCAAGTGAAGTGGTAGAATCTACCATTTACAAGGAACTTGTGGATTCACTTATGTACTTGGTGAACACACGACTGAACATGTGTTATGCAGTTAACCAACTTAGTCAAGAAATGGTTAAGCCAACCAAACTCTAATAGAAGGAGGCTAAACATGTGTTGGCATACCTCAGAGGCACCACTCAATTTGGAATTTAGTACAAATAGACAAAGGGAGTGAATCTGCAAAGCTTCACAGATGTATATTGGGTAGGGATTCCATCAGACAGAGAGAGCACATCAGGAGGAATCTTCAGTATTGGGTCAGCAGCAGTTTCTTGGTACAATAGGAAGCAAAGATTAGTTGCATTTCGTTCAGCAGAAGTAGATTACATGGCTTCTAGCTAAGAAGCTTGTGAGGCTATCTAGATGAGGAAGATGTGTGTTGGGTTATTTGGTTAGATGATGGATCCCAATATGATTTACTGTGACAATCAAAGTTGTCTCAAAATATCTCAAAATCTAGTTTTTCATGATTGATCCAAGCATATCGACATTTGGTATCACCATCTTAGGGATTGTGTTCAGAGGCAGATCATGTTGTTAGAGTACATTCCTATAGGGGAACAGGATGCATATATTTTGACAAAGGCATTTTCAAGAGGAAAATTTGAATTCCGTAGAGGCGGGATTGGGGTATCTGATAATAACTTTCTTGCTAAGAGGGAGTGTTGAAAATGGCACCAAGAAATATCCTAATTTAATTTTCCCTCGAATTGAATTAGGAGATAATTGTAATTCCACATCACATGACAATTTTTACGAGTACAAAGTTAGTTTACTTATTTGGTTTAGTTAATTTGAGCTAAGGGCCTAACTTGAGTCATAGAGAGTGAATCCGACCTTTTAGGAGCCCTCGTTGAGTTTATTTTAAGTTGTAATTAATCAATTCAGTTAAACTGAGTTAAATTCAGTTAAACTAGTTCCAACTGTTGGAGGAACTAGTGGGAGGTCTAGTAGTGGGGTGTATACTCAGTGATCAACCAATTAACTGATAAATTAGCCATAATTAACTCATGCATGCATGAAACACGAGTTTCCCATTTGATATTGGAGTTTAGGGGAAATGTACTATCAGTTGTACAATCATCCAAATTGTAGAGGTGGTGCATGCAATCAAAGGAAGGCCTATGATGGATTGTGTAGTTATGGGTGGGGAATTTCCTAATTAATAGGGGGCTAATTCCCAAAGAAACAGCGCAAGGAAAAAGGAACTTGGGCAAGCATAAAATTGGTTAAGTATTGGCCAAGTCTTGTATAGGAAGTAGTGAGATAGATAGAGATAGTGCAGAGGTTGCTCGGGCTTGAGCAAAGCATTGTAATCTTCTCATAATTTCTGACTAATGCAATATACAGATAGGAGGGGTTTTTAGTTGTGGTTTTCCCCAAGAAATAATTGTGTAATTTGTTGATTGAATTCTCTCTTGTATGCTTTGTGAATTTCGGATCGTTTAATTGTTTCCGCAATTGGATTCAAGTCTATTGTTTTAGTAAATTACGATGTATTGGGCCTCCTTAGCTTGGATTCTAAATGGAATATTAAACAAGATAAATAAAATATCATTGAGATATCTCTGGGTTGGAAAAAAAGATCAAAGAATTTTTTCTTTAACTGTTTGGTCCTTAATTGTGCTCCCAAAATCCTTGGGAGGATGGGGTTCAATGAACCTCACATGGTTTTCAAAGGCTCTTGTCGTTAAAGGGGATTGGAAAGTTATAAATGGGAATGGTCTTTGGTCTCATATCATCGAAAATAAATACATTTTCCATTCCTCTTTTCCAGAATGGAACAGAACTCCTAGGAAATCAACATACAATGGATCTATTGTGTGGAAGGTCATCATAAACTCGGTGGACCTCATCACAGCTGGTATTAAATGGAAAGTGGGTGATGGAAAAAATATTCTCATTGGGAAAGAACCATGTATTGGGAGAAAGGATACTCACATCCTCTATGATCACCTTATTCATACCTTAAATGAACAAGTTTTTTTCTATATTCACCATGTTTCAAATAGGATTGGTTTCCTTGAACTGCAATCTTGGAAAGGAGCACAAGAGCTACATCTTGAATATAATCTTCCTATGGAATGGACACATCACATTGAATCATTGGAGCGAAGTCTCGCCTCATTATCACCAACTTATGATAGTTTGGTCTAGTCGATGGCCCCCTCAAGTCGCCACAACCCAAAATTCGGTTATATTCCTTGCTTAGAAACGAAATCTGCTTCCTCCTCCTTGATCGGAAAAGAGACTTTGGAAGTTCTCTTGTCTGCCAAAATAAAACCTCTTCATGTGGCTTCTTTTAAAAAATAAATTTTATACCTAGGATTTTCTTCAAAAAATATCATTCCTAGGGCTTAGTCATTGTCCCCTTCATCTTCAGGATGTTGAAACAATTCCTCATATATTCATACACTTCCCTTTCACCAAACTTGTTTGGAAGTAAATTCAAAAAATAGAAGGATTTGAATACATATGGCAAGGAAACTCTTAATGGAGGATTGTCTTAAATATTGGATGGATAGAAAACCAAAAGAAATCATAAAATATTTTCCCTTGGTGGTTTGTTGGGGAATGTAGCTTGAAATGAACATTTCCATTTTCGAAGGCCAGGGAAATTCTGATATCAGAGTGGTCTACAACATCTTATCCCTCCAAGAATCCTTGCCAAGAAAATTATTAGACCAATCTCATCACCATCGCCCTAAGACAACAATACACAAGGATAAGCCATGGGCTTATTTTGATAGGGCGAAAACTTGAATCCTTCCATGGGGAGAGCTAGAAGGCTCATATATCTTTCAGATTCACATGTCTATTATTTCTCGTGTAGCATTGAAATGGCTACAAAAAACTATTTTGAATTGCTTGTTCTAAAAAATTTCCTCTAATTGGTTGAATATATTCAAATTACTATATAAACATATATGGGGACAATGACAGTGATAAATTGGATGAATGGGAATCAAAATTAAGGAATCATGCTCTTCTTCATCTTTAACAAAATATATCCAATAGAATAAGAAATTTATCTCATATGACTTTCTCACACGTATACATGGAAAAGAACCAAGAAGTTGATTTCCTTCTAAAAAGAGGATTAGAAATGGCTCAAGGTCAGTGGAAAATCAAATAAGATAGGGAAGGCTTGCTCAAATTTCTCTAGCTATACCCCTGGGCATAACTAACTACTCTTTGAACACACATATATTATATAACATTTTTACAGTTCTCAAATTTGACATGTAAACCCATTTTTTGAATATGGTTTCCAGCTCAGGTTTTTGAGGATATGGATGCTCTATGGGGAGAATATAAACACAACTCTCATATACTATTATATTCCCTTGATGAAAAGAGGATCGATCCTGATTAAGCCCCTACAAGCGACGTTTTTTCTACAACAGATGAAGTTTTTTTCTTGTCGCCTCACAATGCAAAAAAATTTGTGAACAATGATACTGGGTAGATGTTTTTGTTGGAAAATAGTAAGAGGAATGATCAGAAACAAGATGATATTTTTTTCTCTTTTACTAGTTTTTTTTCTCCTTACAGGAGACATGAACATGGAAAAATGATGTATCAAACAGATCGACGCTTTTAGAAAAAAAAAAATTAGGAATTTTTTATATGTATATAAGATAGGAAAAATATCTAGGCCTCAAGGCTTATAAATACTATATGAATGCTCTATGCATCTACGTTATTTTATTTTATTTTGACTATAAATGAAATGCATGATTTTTTTCTTTGGAGAATAAAAATGTGTTGTATAGTGATGAATGACCAAAATTTATGGAAATAAAGTGGTGCAGTTAGTTCGGTAGGTCACATGTATGGTGATCTAAAAATAAATTAGGGTTTATAAAAGTAACTTGTCATTCCCGTAAGAGCTAGAACTAATAACAAAACTAGAAAAAATCATTTCTCCTATGTAGTAAACTAAAAATGATTCTAGTGGATACCTAAGGGATGGTAATTGAATCAAGAAGTGGCATAAAGACTTAAGTTGATGTGGAACAATATTGTGTGGTAAAGAAGATTCTTGAGCATCAAATTAACAATATATATCCATGTGTCTGCTTTAGTTAGAGGACATAGTCTATGTAGTAGCATGTTCATTACTATATAGTTTTCAATGGATTTTTTTTAGTTCCATTCACTTCTTGATTCCTTTGTCATGCACATGTTATTTCATCCATTGAATACAGTTGCAATTTTGGTGAATTTTGGGAGTAAGTAGAGTTTTTATTTTTCCTCTTAGCCTCAAAATTCCTATATATTGCGCTTCTAAAATTCATTCCTAACTTTTTGACTAAGAGACAGTGTGAGTTAAAGCCCTAAGTTGATATGTCTGGTCACCAAGGAGAAATTATTGAGTTTAAATGTTACCCAACTAAAAGGTTTAAAGGTACACATATTTTTTGTTTTCAGGGTTTTTTACCTCTATTCTTGTTAGGAATTGACATGGAATGTTTTGGGTTTCCACACATTATACTAGCGTGTATCAATAAATATGTGGAAGGGGAAGTGAAGAACATGCTTATGATTCTACTCTTCGCTTCGGTGCCCCGTAATACATTTCTTTGCTATATTATTTTACATGAATTAATAATATACTGAGACTAAAACATTTATGTAGACTAAATATTTGTTAAAAGAAAACAAGGGAAATTTTTCAATACCATTCTATTCAAACTAAGCTTACCTTTCTCAACTAAAGTCAATATTAAACCATATTAATGAACATTTAGTGAAAGTACTATTTTTCATTTATTTGCATGTAGCTCATAGTTGTTACATGTTGGGAATTTTTTGCAATAAAGAATGACAGTTTTTATACATGGTTTAGAAGAGATCTTTCCGTAGAGGTTCCAGGGGATCTTAAAGAGGACAAGGAAGAAAACCAAATGTTATTTGGAAGGAAAGGAGTAACAAGAGAATCATATTTTCCATGCATTTTGATGCTAATTCCAATGAATTTAATCAATTGGTGCAAAATGGGCATCTCTTTGTAGGAGAATAGCAAGCTTTACCCCAATATTGTAATCTACAAATGTTTCTTTGCAACTTCATCAAAGTACAGTAGACACTCATTTTTAGCTCTTGATAAAATCATGTGAATGATGAATGGGGGGTGGGATACCCAATTAGGCCCACTTCTAGGATCGCAAATTGGCCTCAACAATCCCAAAAAACCACCTATGCTAAAAATCAAATTTCCATTAAAATTAAATCTTTTGCTCTAAAACTTCTAGCTAATGCAAAAAAGGGAAAACAACCTCTAGTTGAGATTCCTAGTAATGAATCCTCACAATCTGTCTATGCCCATTCAAAAGAAAATACTCAAAAACAAAGGAAGAGGTTAAGAGGGAGATTTCTTACATGAATATGCATCTTGATGTTGCTCACTACTTAATTTTATTTTTATTTTCACTCATAAACAATATGCACTTGATATTTAGACAAGATGAGACATTGAAATCTCATTTATTTTTAAAATTAAATCTCATTTCTTAAATTTATTATATATATATATGTGTGTGTGTGTGTGTGGAGTGACCAGAAGTGTAATGTTTACATAATTTGACGGTTTTTTATGTTCTATTTCCCTTATAATATGCATATGGTTTTATTATATGATGCGTTGGAAATAATTCTCGGGAATCACAAGGGGAATACAAATAATATTGAGAGATATAAGTTATATTTCACAATTGAGTTTGGTGGGACTTGTTGTAACTCTGGAGACATTTCGTGGTTGCACCTAGACATCTAAAAAATTAATGAAATTTTTAAATTATGTGGCCGGACGAATAGACCATGAAAACTTGTAATGAATGATCTAATTCTAAAACCTATATTTAACACTAATTTTTTAAATTATGTGGCCGGACGAATAGACCATGAAAACTTGTAATGAATGATCTAATTCTAAAACCTATATTTAACACTAGATTAGCCAAGATAAATGAAAGTTGCAGGTTTTTTTATTTCAGAGAATAATTAAAAACAATTGAAAAAAACAAGGCTTAATAAATGAGACACTTAAAAATAATTCCAAGAACCATTAAAATGGGTGAATGCTTGGTATGATGGACTCTTAAAATTTTAATTTACAGACTTTTATTTGTTCCCTTTACAACCCAGAAAAACATACCTAAAGACTATGTTTAAAAGAAAATGGAGGTCGTGTGATCTGGATTTGTCATTACATGCCACGTTGAGAATGATTTGGATAGTGTATAAGTTTTTGTGGTGCCTGCATGGACACTGATGTCATGTGCACGTAAGAAAAACCACATGTGGTTTTGTGAAACCCGAGACTACCTTGCGACGTAGCCCTCTGGCGATTTTGGAAAAATGAATGAGGGGCGGTGCAATCAATTACTAGTGTTGATTTGGAGATTGTTGGTTTCGATGAAAACATTTTGCCCCAACCATCCTCTCATTTTAAAACCCAAGAATTTCACCCCATCGCAAATGCGTTTGCGTTGATCTGGAATATAAGACATTGTTGATATGGAATATGAGACATTGTGAACCGTTGATTTATTTCAAATGTGCAAGGGATATAAATTCTAGACTTTTGTTGTCCTGTAATAAAATTAGTTGAATTCTCTCCCACATAAAATTAGCATTGATCACAGCATCATAACTAGGTTTTGCAAATTCAAACCACAATCCCACATCCAAAAATCTCTGCAATATATCCTTCAATAATTACATGAAGACGAGCACGCATCACCTGAAAGCAAGGGCAGCATGGAAGAACAAGTACAAGAATGTACATCACCTGAAAGCAAGGGCAGGATGGAAGAACAAGTTAATAAAACAAGAATGTACAGTGGGCAGCCTCCCAAGTAAATAAAACAAGAATGTACCCAGAATGTACATTGCATGTTTAGGAATTTTCCTTAAATCAGCATAGATTCAACAGAGAAATTGGGATCAAATTTTTTTTGCAAATTTATTTGAGAGTATAGAAAATAACGTGTAATTTTTTATTGTTTAAATTGTATTTTTGAACTTTATGAAAATTACATAACATGTGTATAATCATTTTATATTAATTCATATTAAAATATTTTATTTATAACTTATATTGGATATTTTATCTCTGTAAAATTATATTATTTAAGATAAAGATCGAAATATTATATTTATTACTAAAAAATACAAATAAAATATCAACAATTAAATTAATTATTTTATTAATAAATTTTTTATTTTTTATTTATATAATTATTTAGAAAAAAATTGTTAAATTATTGATTCATGTTCTCTTTCCATTTCTCATAAATACTAAGTTAAAATTAAATCTCTATTAAAGGATGATACAAGGATTCATTCATTCATTCATAGAAGCTTTGAGAGTTTTCTACAAGTGATTATCCGTTATTAGTTTTCTATTGGTAAAAACATTGCCCATTGCGGGTTTCTTTAAAAGTGGAAAATAATGAAAAAGTGATATAGATTCCATTGAGCATCATAAAGCTTGAGGTGGTCCAAGTCAGAATATAATATCTATCTTATTTCCCAAGCACTTGGTTTCCTTTGTATGACTCTGTACATCTAAGGCTTCCAAACATTTATTTGGACCAAGATCTTGCTGGAACTTGTAGAAGTTATTTGGTCTGAAACTAGCATATGGAAATTAATAAAGGACCGTTACATTTTTCTCATTGTTTTCTTTAGCATCATTGTTTAAGAGTATCAATTTTCAGCTTTAATATATTGATGTTTTATTTATAATTAATTTTTCAAGTTTTTTTTAATTTTGTTTATAATTTTTAAGTGTGTGTATGTGAGTGAGTGAGAGATTTGTTTTATTTTTTTTACAACATTAATTTTAATTCATTTATATATGTTTGTGAAAAATCATAATTGAAGAAAATTAAAAATTTTGAAAATAATTTTAAATAGAAAAAATTTCAAGTTAGTATTACATGAACTTTAAATCTTTATTATTTATTTAAATATTAAAATATAGTGTAACATTCTCACCTACTTTCCATAGCTTTACAAGGTTCAAAGTGTTCGGGATGAAACATTGTTGGATAGACAGAGGATTCTAACACATAAATAACACAAGTATTTCACACACGAAACAATAAGCTGCGGCTTTTCAATTAATCTTCAATCACTCTAAATCACAATCAGAATACAATGAACTCGGTGATGGGTATTTAACCTAAATTGACATGCACACACTCTCACATAACTCAACTTGATCAACTCTCAATTAACTCACTCACAAAATATATCTATCATTCAACTCAACTAACTCGCTTAATTGATTGTCTAACAATGCATGTTGGAGGTAATTACATATTTTAACACTCCCCCTTAATTACGACCGCTAAACTAAAACATAACTTATGACAACTCAAACATGCATGTTGGTCTTTGTCTCAGCTAGGCTTACAACACCCAAGTTTCTTTTGTGAAACTCAAGCAAATCTAGTGCTAATGGCTTTGTAAATATATCAGCCAATTGATCACTCGATTTACAAGGCTTCAAGTGAACTTCTCCATTGTTCACAAGTTCTCTAATAGAGTGATATCTAGTATCAATATTCTTGCTCTTTTGATGAAACACATTATTCTTGGATAGTGCAATCGTTGATGTGTTGTCACAGTATATCGTTGTTGATCCTTGTTGTTTCTGCTTGAGTCCATCCAATACTCTTCTTAACCATAATGCTTGACATGCTGCTGAAGTTGTTGCTACATAGTATGCTTTTGCTGATAATAGCGTCACAACAGGCTGCTTCTTTGATGCCCATGCTATCACACCTGAACCAAGATAGAACACATAACCGGATGTGCTCTTCCGATCATCCAAACTTCCTACAAAATCACTATTTGTGTATCCAATCAAATATTCATTTTATGTACTTACATATATTATGCCATAATCTCTGGTTCCTGATATGTATCTCAGAATTATTTTTCCAACACTCCAATGTGTGTCTTTTGGAGTCTCCATAAATCTAGAAATCAAACTTACTCCTTGCATAATATCTGGTCTTGTAGCTGTCAGATACATGAGGTTGTCAACCAATCTTTTGAATAGAGTTGGATTGACATATGCTCATTCATCATCCTTACTTAACTTTGTACCTGTTGCAACTAGTGTAGGTACATGTTTGCAATTCTCCATCTGAATCTTTTCAACAAATCTCTGGCATATTTATTTTGGAAAATAAAAATTCCTTTTTTAGATTTCTCAACTTCAATGCCAAGAAAATATTTCATGAGACCAAGATCTGTCATCTCAAATTATTTCATCGTGGTTGCTTTAAATTCATCTATCTCAAGATCACTTGTAAAAATCATATCATCAACATATAAACAAACAATCAAAATATGTCCATGCTCATTACTTTTGTGTATAAGGTAGGCTCAATGTTGCTTTTGCAAAATCCATTCTTAATCATGTAGCTGTCAATTCCGCTATACCATGCTCTAGGTGTTTGCTTTAGTCCATAGAGCATTTTCTTCAATTTGTAAACTTTATCTTCTTTACCTTCAACTTCATATCCTGGTGGCTACTACACATAAATTTCTTCTTCTAGAATTCTAATCAAGAAGGCTGATTTGACATCCATCTAATATACTTTCCACACGTTTTGAGTTGTTTTCGCTAGAACTGCTCTTACGGTATCCAATCTGGCTACCGGAGAAAATGTTTCCCCAAATTCTACTCCCGGTTGCTGCGAGAATCCTTTTGCTACAAGTCTTGCTTTAAATCTGTCAATCTCACCTTTCTCATTCGTTTTAGTCTTGTACACCCACTTCACAACAATGAGGTTTTTATCGTTTGGTAAATCAACCAAATCCCCTATATCATTCTTTTCAATTGAATTCATCTCTTCATCCATGGCTTGCACCCAATTTTCATCTTTGATTGCTTCTTCAAATGAAGAAGGCTGGAATGCCAACAATGCAAATTTTGAACTAACATCCAAATCATCATAAATATCTTTCAGAGTCCTCATTTTTTTCTTACCATCGCTTGATTCATTACCTAATTTGCTGCTTAGGGAATTTTGGTCTATTGATCTGCTTGAAGATCCATGTTGTTCCAAAAATCTTGGAGTCCTTACTGGTGTGACTCTGTTTTGTGTCTACTCTATTGAATCTTGCTGCTCCTTTTCTGCTACATCATCCTCTTCCATCAATGGTGCTTGTGCATCAATTGGTGTGTCTACAGTCCCATTCCATGACTCTTGTTCTTTGAACACAACATCTCTACTAATGATTGTCTTCTTGGTGACAAGGTTATACAATTTGTAAGCTTTTGACTACTCACTATAACCAGTAAATATGCATTTCTCACTTTGATCATCTAATTCTCCTCTTATTTTCTTAGGCACATGTGCATAGGCTACACATCCAAAAACTCTGAAATGAGATACACCGCATGACATACTCGACCATGCTTCCTCTGGTACTCTATTCATCACACTCTTTGTAGGAGATTTGTTTATCACATAAACAGCACATGCAACTGCCTCTGTCCAATACTCATTAGACAAGTGTCTTGCTTTCAACATGCTCCTTGTCATGTTCATGATTGTTATATTCTTTCTCTCTGCTACACCATTCTACTGCGGTGTGTATCTGGTCGTAAATTGTCTTCTAATTCCATGTTGTTTGTAGTACTCATGGAATGCCTTCGAATCATATTCTCCACCATGATAAAATTTCAATACCTTGATCTGTCGATCACATTGGTTTTCTGCTAAGGCTTTGAACTCTTTGAAATTTTCAAAAGTTTCAGACTTTTGTTTCAAAAAGTAAACCCAATTCTTTCTGCTAAAGTCATCAATAAAAATGAGGAAGTAACAACTTCCACCAATCGATTGTTTCCTCATAGGTCCACACAAGTCGGTATGCAACAACTCAAGTGGTTTCTTTGCTCTATAAGAAACTCCTTTGGGAAAACTTTCACGGTGTTGCTTTTCCAAGATGCAACACCCACAAGTACTAGCAGGTTATTTGATGGGAGGTAATCCTCTGACCATCTGTTTCTGTTGCAATAATATTAAACCGAAAAAATGCAAGTGTCCAAACCGAAAGTGCCATAACCAGTAATCATTAGAACATGCAACTGTAAAAGAACTAACATGATCATTGTAGTTCATAATTAGAGGAAAGAGTTTGTTCCTCGTCATCTTCACCTTTGATATCAGCTGCTTGCTTGGGGATTTGTCATAAATAACACATTGTTTCCCCTGAAAGATAACTTTGTATCTTTTCTGCGTTAATTAACCAACACTTATTAAATTGTGTTTGAGTCCAGGGACATAATATACCTCTGATATGGTCTTTGGATCCCCTTACTTGGTCAAAATGTTGACCACTCCTTTGCCATCTACATCCACATACTTTTCAGTCCCCAACTTGACCTTTGTCTTCACAAATTCATCCAAATTTGCAACCAAATTCTTGTTGCCTGTCATGTGCTTATTCAACCACTATCTAATAGCCAGACCTTATCAGACAGTTCATGCATGGTGTTTCATGCTAGGAACACAAAGTTAGTATTCTTTGTACTAACATTAGCTCTCTGATTTCCTTGATCAGCTATTTTCTTCCTATAATCACGAGCATAATAACCAGATTTATTGCAATAATAACATTTCACCTTTGATTTGTCAAACCTTTGATTGTTGTGAAAGCTTCTTCTGTTGCTACTTCCACTTTGATTCTCATGCTCTTCTCGGCTATCTCTCTGACCACCATAGCTTATGCCTTGTCCTCTGCCTCTAGATCGATCTCTGCCTCGACCTCTTGAAATAGAAACTTGAATTTTGAAAGCAGTTTCTAAACTGGAATCCTTATTTCTGTCTATCCTTGCCTCATGCGATAGAAGTGATCCCATCAACTCATCAACTGTCAGTTTTTCCAAATCTTTTGCTTCTTCTATGATTGCTACCACAACATCAAACTTTGTAGACAAAGGTCTAAGGAGCTTCTCAATCACTATTCGATTTTTAATGTCTTCACCATAAATTTTGAACTGATTGACAACAGACATGACCCTATTCATGAAGGAATCAATGTCCTCTGTCTCCTTCATCTGCGGAATTTCGAAATCTCTCCTAGTATTCTGTAATTTAACAATATTGACTTTTTCCATACATTGATAGTGTGTCGCCAAGGTTTCCTATGCCTCATTTTCTGAAGACGTGATCATTATCTTCTGGAACACTGCTTAGTCCACTCCCTGTTGGATAAGAAGCAACGCTTGTGTATTCTTCCTCTTGTCTTTCTTCCATTGTTCCCTCTCTGCATTGCTGAGGGCTCGTTCTTCTGCATCATCTTGAGGTTCTGCAAACCCAAACTTGACATGATCCCAAACATTATGCATTTTTAACAAGGTCTCCATCTTAATGGCCCACACATCATAATCATTCCCTATGAAAGAAGGGAGGTGTGGTTGGAAGCTTCTTGTAGCCATCTTTCTTCAAACAAAAAATTCACTTCCGAAACCCTTTTTTTTCTTTGATATGCTTTGCAAAGCTAAAAAAAATAACCTTATAATAAAACCCTAGGTTTTATTTTTATAAAAAAAATCTTTTTTACATACAAATCTTTATATATATAAAAAACCTAATATAATAAGCCTTTAAAAAAAAAAACCTTTTTATATTCTCCACTCATAAAACAAAACGTTTTCAAACCCTTTTCAAAAGTCACCTCACATGCTTTTTTTAAAAACT
Source organism: Pinus albicaulis (assembly GCA_034641835.2). Taxonomy (NCBI): domain Eukaryota; kingdom Viridiplantae; phylum Streptophyta; class Pinopsida; order Pinales; family Pinaceae; genus Pinus; species Pinus albicaulis. The sequence continues at coordinate 485,640,415 of CM076582.1, forward strand.
CCTTTCTAAAAGTTCATTACAAAAGACTCGTATAAAATTTTAATACAAATTCTCAAAACCTTTTAAAATTTAAAATGGAACGCTTTGTATTCGTTGACTTTTAAGTCACTAACGCGTGCTTGTTGCGTTAGGATTGCATTCTAATGCATCTCCCGACCTACGGTCCTACGTTAGTCTTGTAACGCACACAAAAGCCAAAACTGCTCGCGTGCTTCTAAAATGATGTAAGTTTTTCACTTTTAACGCATTTCTATACTTAGAGTACCAGGCATTATAACGCTCTGTATATAAATATCAGATGTGTTATAGTGTAAATATGTGGAAAATAAAATTCTTCTTTTCATACACAGATGATTGCTAATCTGTCTTTCTCTCGTTCTTTGTAACCTCGCTCCGATACCAATTTTTTGGATAGGCAGAGGATTTAAACACACAAATAACACAAGTATTTCACACACGAAACAATGAGTTGTGGCTCTTCAATTAATCTTCAATCACTCTAAATCGCAATCTGAATACAATGAATCCGGTGACAGGTATTTAACCTAAATTGACATGCACACACTCTCACATAACTCAACTTGATCAACTCTCAATTAACTCACTCTGTAACTCACTCACCAAATATATGTATCACTCAACTCAACTAACTCACTTAACTGATTGTCTAACTATGCATGCGGGAGGTATTTATATATTTTAACAAACATTATAGTTTCACTTCCAATAGGCTTATTGCCAAAAATATTGCACTTTAACTATCACAAAATCATGTTACAACTTCCTGTACAAACCCAATGCCTAAACATAATCTTCTGTAACGATACATCTTCCTTACTTGTATGAGTGGATACCATGTATTCAGCTTCTATATTTGAGATTTTCATTATAGACTATCTTTTACTCATCTAACATATTTATCCTCCAAATAGGTTAAACACATAACCACTTGTAGATCTCATGTGATTTAGATCTCCAACCCAATCCACATTAAAAAATCCATGTATGTCCAACAATCTATCTTCTCCAGGTCTTCCTTGATAGCAAATTCCATAATCCATAGTGCCACACAAATATTTGAAAAAACCTCTTTAGAGCTATCTAATTCTCCTTCCCTAGTTTTGACATACTCCTAAATTTTTCACTACATGTGCAATGTCCAATCTAGTATAGACCATTGCATACATCAAAAATTTCCAACAACAATGGCATATGAAACACTGGACATGTCATCTTCCTCGTATTGTGTCATGGGACATTGGTTTGCAAATAGCTTTACACCCCTTACGTTCCTACATATTAAACCTATGCAATATTGTCTCGATGTAATTTCTCTAATTCAACCATAGTTTCTTATTTTCCTAATCTAATTTAATTTCCTACACAAAATAAAATTTGCAACAGAAAGACATTTCATGTCAATTTATATGACAATTGAGTTTTCACATCCTTGATGATTTCCTTGTTTAAATTAGGAACATACAAGACCACATAAATAAGATGATCGCCAACTAATTTGAAATCCACACAGTGATCAGATTTACTCCATGTGAAACGAAGTTCAAATATATAAGTATCAAACTTTTCATGTCACAACCATGGAGATTGATTTAACCCATATAGGGACTTTTCCGACTTGCAAACTAGCTCTTTCTATCCTTTCACTAAAAAAAAATGGTTGTTTCACATAAATTTCTTATTCCAAATCCCCATGTAGGAACATTATCATTACAACCATCTATTCTACTTGAAGATCAAAAGTTGTAGCAACAAATAAAATAAATCTAATAGAAGTTAAATTAGCAATAGGAGAAAAAATTCACTAACTATTGATTTTAATTCATTATTTAATTTGCATTATATAGGTTTTGTGAAAATTCACTAACTATTGATTTTAAGTCAATTCCCTCTACACTATTGATTTTAATTCATTATTTAATTTGCATTATATAGGTTTTGTGAAAATTCATAACTAAAGAAAATTAAAAATTTTGAAAACATTAAAATAAATTTGAATATAAAAACTTTCAAGTTAGTATTACATGAACTTTAAATCCTTATCATCTCTTTAAATATTAAAACATAGTGTAGCATTCCCACCTACTTCCCATAGCTTTACAAGATTCAAAAGTGTTATGAATCAAACATTATAGTTTCACTTTCAATAGGTTCTTTGCCAAAAAAATCGCACTTTGACTATCACAACCTTATGTTACAACTACCTATACAAACCCAATATCTAAATATAATCCTCTGTAATGATACATATTCCTTACTTGTATGGGTGGATACCATGTATTCATCTTCTATAGTTGAGAGTGTCGCTATAGACTATTTCTTAATTATCTAACATATTTCTCCTCCAAATAGGTTAAACACATAACCACTTGTAGATCTCATGTGATTTAGATCTCCGGCCAATCCGCATTAAGAACTCCATGTATGTCCAACAATCTACCTTCTTCAGGTATTCCTTGATATCAAATTCCATAATCCATAGTGCCACACAAATATTTTTAAAAACCTATTTAGAGCTATCTAATGCTCCTTCCCTAGTTTTGACATACAACTCCTAAATTTTCCACTACATGTGTAATGTCTAATCTAGTATAGACCATTGCATACATCAAAAATTTCCAACAACAATGGCATAGGAAACACTAGACATGTCATCTTCCTCTTCGTGTGTCATGGGACATTGATTTAGAAATAGCTTTACACCCCTTGACCAGCTTACGTTTCTACATATTAAACCTATGCAATATTGTCTCAACATAATTTCTCTAATTCAACCATAGTTTCTTGTTTTCCTAATCTCTTTTAATTTCCTTTACAAAATAAAATTTGCAACGGAAAGATATTTCATGTCAATTTATACGACAATTGAGTTTTCACATCCTTGATGATTTCCTTGTTTAAATTAGGAACATACAATACCACATAAATAAGATGGTCTCCAACTAATTTGAAATAAACACAGTGATCAGATTTAATCCATGTGAAACCAATTCTGAATATGTAAGTATAAAACTTTTCATCTCAGTGCCATGGAGATTGATTTAACCCATATAGGGACTTTTTCAACTTGCAAACCAACTCTTTCTATCCTTTCACTAAAAGACCTTTTGGTTATTTCACATAAATTTCTTCTTCCAAATCCTCATGTAGGAACATTTTCATTACATCCATCTATTCTACTTGAAGATCAAAAGTTGCAGCAACAAATAAAATAAATCTAATAGAAGTTAACTTAGCAATAGGAGAAAATTTTCACTATAGTCAATTCCCTCTACCTAGGGATAACATTTTGCTACCTATCAATGATTGTACTTCTCCACTTTACCTTCTACATTCAAATTATTTTTAAACACACATTTGTAATGAATGAGATATTTTCCATTTAATATCTCAACTAAATCTTGAGACTCATCCTTATCCAAGGTTTCCATTTCTTCAACCATGGCCTTCTTCCAGAGTTTGTGATCCCCTGAGTCCACTACCTCCCTAAAAATTATAGGATCATCATAAGTAATAAAAAAAAAACTAAACTAGAATGAAAATAAGTTAGACTATACCTTCCTAGTTTCCTTCTTTCTCGCATTGATCTCCTCAACACCAAAATATCATAGTATTCATCTTCTAAATCATGTTTCTCTATTGAGTCGGATTATTTATCCTACAACTCAAACTTTGCAACCTCTTGTTATTTTTCTCTTGGTAGGACTTCCTATTTGGAAACATATTTTACCTCTCTAAAGGTAATATCTCAATTGTAAACAACCTTATCTTGAGTCTAGATTCTAAAGCTTATAATCTAGACCATATTTCTAACCAATAAAGCTACACATTTTAATTTTATTTTCCAACTTACTCCCATTTTCCTTTGGAACATGTACATAAGCATCACATCCAAAAACTCTAATATGTTTAAGAGATGGTTTCTTACCAATCCATGCTTTGTGTGGAGTCTTTTCAACCAATTTTGATGAATGTGATTCTTGATGAGGGTGATAGATTTACCAGGTAACATGTAGTACATATTTCCTCTACCCATAATTCCTTTTCTAAACCAACATTATTAAACATTTCCCTGTTCATCCTTTCTGTAACTCCATTATCTTTAGGTGTGTATGGTGTATTCTTTTGCCTCACTATATTGCACTTCCTAAAAAATTCCTCAAATTCCTTTTCACATAACTCTCTACCATTGTCTATCCTCAAAACCTTGACTTTCTTCTCTATTTGATTCTCCACAAGAGCCTTGAAATAATTTAATTTACCAAATATATTAGATTTCTTTAAAGAAAATAAATCCATGTGTTCCTTAAGAAATCATCTATGAATAAAACATAGTACACATATTTACCTAATAAAGGAGCAAACATAGTTCCAAACGCATCATTGTTTAGCAACTCTAAAATTCCATTATCTCTTGTAGCACTTGATGAGAATCATTAAACAAGTATATTAATCATAAATGAAATATTCACAAAACCAAGATCTACAATGCAATTTTACATACCTTCAACCATACTTTTACCTTGTATTGCTTGAAGGCCTTCTATCCAATATGTATCAATCCTTGATGCCACATCATCATATTTTATCCAAAGATAATAGGAGTTTTATATTCTTCATTTCCACTCTAACGAATAGTAGAACTATTACATTCATCAGTGATGGCACTTCCTAATAGCTTGTATAGATTTAGAATATGAACTCCCCTCAACAACACCATTGTTCCTTAAATCATCTTTCATGTTTCCTTTTTGAATTAAGTATTTACACCTACATTACTCATCTTACTTATATATCAAGTTCCTAGCCAACCCTGGAATGTGTATAACCATAGGGAGTGTTCTAACCCCTCCATCCTTGAGAATCAACTTTAATTTCCCCATGTTGTGATTCTAGCCATCAAGTCATCTCCTAGGAAAACATCACCTCCATCATATTTTTCATATTTGCAAAACCACTCTATGTGGGGAGTCATATGAAAAGATGCACTTCAATTGATCAACAATGCATCATTATTTGTGTGGTTGCTTGATGAATCCAATTACACATCCCCTCCTTAAAATAAAGAGGTATTCTCTTCTTTGGGGGAATGATCACCAAATCCCTTCCCTCTCTCAACACTTGAATCTACAATTCTTCTTGAAATGCACTTCTTTATCCCATTTATGGAATTTATTTATGAATTATTTTGGATATTTATATCTACCTCTAGATTTAGATCTCCTGCTTAAGGACTTATTTTTGTTTCTACCTAGGGAACATCCTCTTATAGCTAAGTCATATGTTCTCTAACTTTCCATGTTTTTCTACCACATTTCCTCTTATAACAAATATGAGACCACATCATTGAAACTTAAAGTCGTTACATTGCTCCCTATGATACAACCAAACTATCCCACAAGTCCAATAAAGAGCATAGTAAATTAATACACATATCAATAATAGAAATCTTAACATTAATTGACAATCATTGACTTACCACAACATTGAAGTCATTAAGATGCTTTGTTACCAAATCTCCATCTTTAATCCTCAAGTTGTATAGCCTCTTCCATAGGAAAATTTTGTTTACTAGGGATTTAGACTGATACAAAACCCCTGAATTCCCCCATAATTCCTTGGTTGTTGAAAAGTAAATAGGTTCAGTCTTCATAATGACATGTGTAATTGTGATTTTATGTAATTGATGAAAAAAAAGAAAAATAAAATTATTGAAATGGCTCGTGGGTTTCATGAGAAAGGAATTTTATTTTAGTAATGGCTCCCATTGTAAGCCTTTAGGATTGAGTCATCTAGTCATACAAGTCAAATTTAGTATATCATGTATGCAGGACCCTTCTTGGGCATATTATATTTTCTATGAGTCAATAGAAGTGTCAAACATCCCTCCAAGACAAGCACTAGCATCCTCATACAGCTCAGCTTCAAAGAAATAATAATATTTTCATAAAAAGGACATGTTGGTTCAGTAGAAGTCATGTTAGCTAATTATGAGACTCCAACCACAATAAATAGGCAACTCGGCCTAATCTCATACTACAGAATTTCATAGAAGCACCTTCGGTAGCGGTTTGAAATTATAAAAGTTTGAGGTACAGCAGGTCATTTCAGCGAAGGTCTGCAACAGAAAAAGGTCATTTCAGCGAAGGAAAAAGTGTATCAACTGAGCTCCTTTTCAAGAATGTTTTGGTTTGTTCTTCCTCTAGATGTGTGAGGAAGTAAGATTTATGTTGCAGCAAAAGGAACCTAGAATAATTACAGTACTATTGAGCAGTCGAGTTGGAGGTAGGACAAGGTTAAGAGGAAGTCATGGTAAACTAGAAGGAATCACGAAGCAATGAAGGTCTATTTCAAGGAGGTCGAAACTAGTAATGGTCTGAAGAAGTTGAAGTTGAAGAGAATCCGAGAAAAAGGAAGAAGCAGAAGGTTGACTATCGTTGAATCAAGCAAGAAGGACTTCATCAAGAAAGCTTTGTGTCTTGGTCTTGGAGTGGAAAATAGGTCAAGGGTCTTGGTCTTGGTATTTGTCAATTGGAATCTCTATAAGAAGAATTTGTTCAGGTTTTCCTCTCAAAGAGTGAGAGGTTTTAGCCCTAGATGATAGCCTATATTATGTGTCTCTTGTATCTTTATGGTCTATGCATTGGTATTTGTTTGATTAAGAGGGAAAATAATAGGTTAAGTAAAAGAAGACCCTAATCTAAAGAAGTAAAAAGTGATCACAAGCAGTTACTAATAGAAGAGAAATCACTTAATTTATATGCCCTAGATTTCTCAACATGGTATCAGAGCTAAGGTGACTAGGTCAAGGAAGGGCATATTATCAAGGGATACACAAGGATCAAATCTCGGGGAAGGCATCAAAGCAAAGATCATCTTGAAGTCAAGACCCTAGATCAAAGAAGTCTACAAAGGAGTATTGGGATCATCATCAAGAGGGAGAAGGCCAAAACCCTACATATACTCAAGTTAAAAGGAATATAGATCAAAAGGCGGTGTCATCTCACTCTCTGTGGGATCAAGGATCATGCTTGAAGAAAACTACCTTCATCAAGGAGAATTTTTCTATCCTCTATATTATCATCAACATCAAGGAAACAGCAAGAAGAAGGAGCATCCTATCAAGTAAGTGTATTAACTTATCTAAATCTGTAAAAATGTCTTTTTGCAAGGAAAGAAACAAGTTGGTTGGGGCTTCAAACTATCTTGCATGGAAGAAAAGGACAGATCTAAATCTCATTAAAAATGAGGTCATGGATCATGTCAAAGGATTTATCACAAAAACAGGAGAGGAAGTTGCTCAAGCTCTTACCAAGTATATGAAAGGGGAAGTTAGGGCTCAAAGGATTCTCATAGAATCCTTCAAGGCTACCCTCATCCCATATGTATCTAAACCCAAAACTTCAAAAAAAATATATGACAAATTGGTAGAGTTGTATTTCGTAAGCACTGTTGGAGAAGTCATATTATTAAGACAAGAACTCTACAAGTTGAAGATGTCTAGGGAAGATGGAATAGCCTCATACTTTATGAGGACATATGAGATTCGAGATCAACTAAAAGATCTGGGAGAAGTCATGTCTGATAGTGAAATGACTACAGTTGTATTAAATGCACTACCGGATGAGTGGGGTAACTTTACTTCAAGTATTTAGGGGGAGAAAGAAGCTACTCCATTATAGGATTTATGGTCACTATGCAAGATTGAAGAAGCTAGAGTAAAGGCCAAATCTAATGTGGGAGGAGGTGAGAAAAATCAAGCTCATCCTACAATGACAAGAAGAAAGAAAAAACTCAGAAAGTTTGATCCTAAGAAAAAAAACATGGCCAAAATCCAATGCCATGAGTGTCAATAATATGTACACTACAAAAGAGATTGTCCTAAGCTCAAGAAGGACAATAAAAAAAGAGGAATAGAATAATCTCATATCACCGAAGAAGTGGAGGAAGTTGAAAACAAGAAGTCCAAGATAGAGGAAGTAAGAGATCTCTACTGTGACTAATATAGTCTTCCTCACCTAAGTTCTTTTCAGATTCCTGAAGTCTTCTATTGTAAGATATGGTTATCATGATTCACTAAGTAAAATAATGGGATGCATCAAGGCATCATGGAAGTATTGAAAGCAAGAGCTCGAGACATCATCATAAAAAAGCATGAAAGATGGTTAGAATCTGTGGAAGTCAAGGATATAGCTCTTGGGAATCTCATTGAGAACATAAGTGGTAAGGTCATATAGTACAAGTTCGTCATACTTCTATCAAAAGGAAACATTTTTTGATGGGGATACTTTAGATCCTCAAGATTCTCTGATGGAATCTTCCTTGAAAGGTTCACCAATCATGAGGAAAATCAAGTGTTTCATCAATAATTCCAATCTTGTGGAATTCATGGGATGATGGTATGCTGACGTAAAAGTGAGGCATTTCAAGGGATTAAAGCTCTTTCAATCAAGGAAGTTGTTGTAGGAAGTTTTAGTAACCCAAAGGAAAATGAGGTATGTATGCTTACATTTGATATTGTGGAAGTCATGGCTTATGGTTGCAGATAACATGGAACAATGCTTTATATTGAGAGCATGATCAAAAGTAAGGATCTCCTCCCTAGAAAGAATGCAGGAATGCATGGGTCACATATTCACTAGATGAAATCAACATAAAATTTCATCATATGAATTATGAGGTGGTTGACTACAATTGAGGAACTCTGATTGGAAGCTCATGGGAATATAATGTGCGAAGAAAGGAAGGAAGATATCATGGAATATGAAACCATGGTAAAGGAAATCAACATCCAAAATACCAAGAATATTTGACTAAGATATCTCCATGGAAGATATGAAGTTTGAAAAAGAAAGAGACCCTTAATAATATATATCTTTGGGAGATGTGTCGATATGTATGCAGGATGTTGATGCAAACTAGAAGATGTCCTGATGAAATACCATCGCAAAGGTAATGTTTATTTTAATGTTCATTCCTTTATTTTTATATCTGGATGGATTTATGCATGGATGCCAAGAGAAGATCTATGGATGTCTTCCACCATTGATGCACATGTATTAGGATGAAATATCCTTAAGTAAACATGGCATGAAGAAATTAGCATAGCATGAAGGAATGCCAGTTATGGACTAATGGATCACTTTCCAATGATGACATCGTTGACTCATGGATGAAAGTGATGGATGGTTGGTTCCCTATGTAGAAGTCCCAAACATGAAGACTCCTAGATAACGAAAATAAATCCATGACATCATGAAAAGGAGTTCTTCAAGCATATGGTTGTCCAATCATCTCCACCTGAGGATTTGTTTTAGGTACCTAATTAGGAGGGTGCCTGGAAACAAGTTTCTTACTTGAAAGAAACTTGGAAATTCCTAAGCCAAGAGAGAGCTTAGGTAAATTCCTTTTGTAGGAATGAGTACATTCATTTATTGGAATAGATATGTCCTCCCTAATTAAGAGGAGAGATAGACACATCATTCTTGTCTTCACTTGGGAAGACAGAATGGAGGATTGGGTAAGCATATGACATCTGATGCTCTTTGAGGATCTATTAGGGAATCCAAGATAAGGGTAGTTGCTGAGGACCGATATTCTTTAAGGATTTGGAATCCAAGATAAGAATAGTCCTGGCATAACACACCATGAGAACCCAGGTGGGGTATGTTCCGAGGGAGACAATGGTGAGGTGTCTATACATCATTAATTGGTCTCGCCAGCATTGTGCCCAGATCTCGTGGAGAGATATAGTTGTAAGTCAAGGCCTTGCTATGTGACAATGTTGGTTGATATGATGCTATACAGATGGGTTACCAATCTAATTCTTATTTTGAGAAATTATTCAGATTGAGAATGACCAAGTACCATTATGAATACCTCCCTAGTTAAGGAGGAGTGTTGAAAAGTAACTAGGTTCAGTCTTCATAATGACATGTGTAATTTTGATTTTATGTAATTGATGAAAATAAAGAAAAATAAATTATTGTAATGCTTGTCTCATGGGTTTCATGAGCAAGGAATTTTATTTTAGTAATGGCTCCCATTGTAAGCCTTTAGGATTGAGTCATATAGTCCTAAAATTCAAATTTATTTTATGTCATGTATGAAGGACCCTTCTTGGGCATATTATATTTTGTATGAGTCAATATAAGTGTCAAAAAACCCTCCAAGACAAGTACTAGCATCCTCCTACAGGTCGGCTTCAAAGAAATAATAAAATTTTCAGAAAAAGGACATGTCGGTTAAGCAGAAGTCATGTCAGCTAATTATTGTTGAGAAATTAGGGCTTTTATAAAAATTTATCTTTCATGATAATTACTTTTGATTTCATTATGCTTGTTTTACTTAGATATTATCTTTGTTATATTATTTCATTCTTCATCAAGTCAATTATCGAATGCACAAGAGACAAATATTTAGGCTAGCAAGCCAGGGCCAAAACCTCTCTCTCTTAGAGAGGAAAACCCAAAATAAATTCTCCTTATAGATATTCAATTAATGAGTACCATAACCATGACATAGACCCTTGACACCAATATGCCTCCAAGACCCTTTTCACTGCTCTTCTCGGCTTCTTATGTTGATTTCCTTTTTCATGCACTGCAATACACCACACTTCTAGGTCTCGTTGTTGCTGCAACCATATATTGAGATATCAGTCTCCTTTATTACTACAACCCAAGACCAAACAGTAGAGGCTTCTCTTATGATAGACCTCGACCTTCCGAAATTGTTTTTGAGCTTAGTGCAGTATTCCTTCACGCTATGAGTACCTTCTTTGTTACTGCAATTACCCTTCTTCACTTTTTGTCTATCTCTAAGTTTATGTGAGAGTATAGACTCAGGACCATGACTAGAACCTTCCCATCTCCACACTGATCATATTCACCTTTACTATGTTTTCTTTTCTTCCTTCTTCGCACTATATTCTACACTAGTCCGAGCTCCTTAGACCGATTCTTTACCCCCTTCTTCACACTGCAGTTCGGATGTATTTCATACCTTTGACCGAAAAGGATAGACCTAAGAGAACGTTAGATATTTCCTTGCCCTCTTCGTTGATTCTCTTCCAATTTTCATACAGCTTGTAGTCCTCTTTCGCATTTCTATGACACTCTTGATCTAAATTGATTGTCTCCAAACTAGGCCACAACCCCTCTGTATATAGGGATTGTCTCCCATCTCTAGGCCGATATGAACTGGAGAGTAGGCCAACTTCACCGAAGGAAGATATTCATCACGTCTTAAGCTAACTTTGTGGAGCATATTGACAAGATCTTGGAGCATACAAATACATCAATATTTTTTCCCTTTACAAGTGTAACATCACTTCATATACGTGACTCTAAATTATATTTATGACAAGACGAAAAACTCCTAAAGACATCAAGAATAAGTATTTGACCTATAATAAAAACTCCTTGCTCATGAAACCCATGAGGCAAGCATTACACAATAAATTTTATTATCTTTGTCTTCTTCATTAGCTTAATTCATAATTACAAGTCATTATGAATACCAAACCTAGTTACACTTTTTAACACACCCTCTTAACTAGGGAGGTATTCATAATGGTACATGGTCACTCTCAATCCGAAGAATCTCATAAGAAGAATCAAATTGGTAATCCCATCTGTATAGCATCATATCAACCAACATTTTCATAGTGCAAGACCTTGACTCAATCTCTCCACGAGATCTTTGAGCTATAATGTTAGTGAGACCCACCAGGGTAGATACCTACATCAATGTCTCTCTTGGATCATGTCCCACCCTGGTTCACTCAGGATATGTCCAGGACTATCCTTATCTTGTATTCTCAATCCTCAAATAATATATGTCCTTACACGACTACTCTTATATTGGATGCCCTAATACATCCTCAAGAGTATCGGATGCCAGATGATTACCCAACCCTCCATTATGTCTTCCCAGGTGAAGACCAGAATGACGTGTCTATCTCTCCCTATAAACTAGGGAGGACATATTCCACAAAGGAATGTACTCATTCCTACAAAAGGAAAGTACCTAAGCTCCCTCTCGGCTTAGGAATTACCAAGTTTCTTCCAAGTAGGAAACTTATTACTAGGATCCCTCTTGATCAGGGACCTGCATCAGCAATGATGAAAAACACCCAGTTTCTCATGAAGAACTCCTTCCTTTGGTATCATGAATTTCTTCGTTATTTAGGAATATTCATATTTGAGATCTCTTCATAGGGTATAGATCATCCATCACTTTCATCCATGAGTCATGTCTAGAAGGTGATCCATCAATATTCTCATATGGTCTAACTTCATGTCATGTCACTTTCCTTAGAACAATATTTCTTCCAAGGATCTTTCATCCTGCCATATGGTTGTCAACCTGTAGAAGACATATACTTCCCTTTGGTGGCTCCGCATAAGCTCATCAGATATTATTTAATTATAAATATGAACTTTTAAATCAAAAGTTACCTTAGTGATGACATTTCACCGTGACATCTTCTTGTAGGCATCGACATCCTTTGTTACAGATTGAAACGTCTCCTAAAGATATGTATTGTCAAGGGTATCCATCTTTTCCAAACTTCTATCAGAGTCTACATATCTTCCCATGAGATTTTCTAGTCAAGACTTCTTGGCTTCCTTGGATGTTGACTCCTTTTTATTATTGTTTCACTTCTCACGATCTCTTCCTTTCTTTCTCCACACAAGTTTGTTTCATTCCCAGGAGCTTCCAATGTGAAGTTCCTTTATTGTGTATAGCCACCTCATATTCCATATGAGGACATATTATGTTTATTTCATCCGGTGTGGATCATGCCTTTTGGAAACCTGTGCATCGGAGGAAATTCTATTTACCTTTTTGTTCACACTTCTGAAGATAGAAGTATATTACCTGCAACCATATGAAATGACTTCATAGCATCCATTGTAAGCATAAATATACATATACCTCATCTCTTCTCCTTTTGAGTCATCCTGCAGCACTTTTCCTTAGAATGAAAAGTTTCATTCTCTTAACCTGCTTCATCAATATGTCATCATGTCCTAATTCCAGAATTCTGCAAGTTAGAATTCTCGATGAAAAATTTTGTTTTCTTTCCAACTAATGATCCAAAGAGGATCTGAACGTTTAGTAATGCTTCTTAGTAATGATCCAATGATCGAATTAATGTTGATTCGAACCTTTACTTCAAATTTGATAGAGAAAAGCCTCTCATTCTGGTGCTGTGTGTGGACAACCTCTTCCTGACAGGTGTTGACCCTCTCATTCATCACTGTAAGAGGGAGCTCGCTGCTGAGTTCGAGATGAAGGACCTAGGACTGATGCATTACTTCCTAGGCCTGGAGGTCTGGCAGAGACCTGGCGAGATTTTCCTTTCTCAAGGAAAATATATTGTGAAGCTTCTGGACAGATTTGGTATGGTGGACTGTAAGTCCATGTCGACACCCATGGAGCTCAACTTTAAGAAGTTGAGTGGTAGCGCTACTAGGCCTATGCTAGAAAATCCTATTGAGTATCGTTAACTCGTAGGGTCCCTGATGTTCTTAGTGAACACTCATCCGGACGTATGTTTTGCAGTGAACACTTTGAGTCAACATATGGTTGAGACTCATCACATTCACTGGGTTGGTGCCAAGAATCTATTGAGATATCTTCGGGGCACGATAAACCATGGGTTGAGAACAATGTCGAGAGCGTGAAACTCCATGGATATAATGATGACGATTGAGTTTGCAGTGTGGTGGATCATTAGAGCACATCAGGATGCTGCTTCACACTTGGATATGCTTCGATATCATGGATGAGCAGGAAGCAGAAGTCGATAGCTTTGAGCATCGCGGAGGCCGAATACATTGCAGTGAGTATGGCCTGTTGTGAAGAAGTTTGGTTGCGAAATATCTTCAGTGAGTTGTTCGGGCATGTGCTAGATACCACTATGAGACTCTGTGATAACCAAAGTTGGATTTGGTTGTCCGAGAATCCTGTGTTCCACGATCAATCCAAGAATATTGATATCAGGTACCACTTTATCCGGGATATGGTACAGCGAGGCGTCGTAAGGCTCGATCATATAGGAACTGATGAGCAGGTTGCGGACATTCTCACAAAGACCCTGGGGAAGGTCAAGTTCCTAACCTTTTGTGAGAATCTTGGAATCGTGGAACGACCCTATGCTGAGGGCCTTGTTGGAAAATGAGCTCTTGGAGCTCTGGGGGGATTTGGGGATAGCTTCTCGAAGCTATAAGCACACACGAGGCTAGGCTTGCCGAACCTTGTGGTGCTTCTGCCCCACCATTATGATGTTGAGTTGGTTCACCTCTCATGATCTGTGCCCCGTATGCATCCTACCCATTGAGTCTCGGACTCATGGGAAGTACCTCTCATTTGGCCAGTGAGGTGGGAAAAGCTAGAGACTAGTAGCGAAGACTGATGGACGCATCAAATATTTTCGTACTCTCTATGTCTAGGATGGCACGTGTCCAACCACTTGATCTGGGATCAAGTCTAGTGAGGTTTCAGACCTCCTACTGACTTCGGGTTAGATAAACCAACTTCGGGTTGGTATGTGACTCTTTGAGTCCTATAGAGGTTTCGGACCTCTACACTGAATTTTTCAGCCGGGAATGATGTCTTTCTGACTGACCCATTTTTGTTTTGAAATAAAGAAGCCAGCAAAGCAAGTTACGGCGGGATGACGCACGATGTTTGGATGGCACAGGTGGATGAATTTCTCCCTAGTTGAGAGGGAGTGTTAATTTTGGACAACTAGGTCCAAACTCCATATTATGATGCTCAGCTGAAGATTCCAATATTTTTATTAGATTCCTCTTTCGAAGAGGTGTATGATCGATCTAAAGATCATCTTGATCCGATGAGCAGAACATTTATTTTGAATTTATTCAAAATATGTGCAGGTTGGCCTGAAATGAAATGCAGGCTTGAAGCCCCAGCAGTTGTGTCACACACCCTCACTGATGGATATAAATAAGTCAACGTTGGAGGTCATTTTCACTCATCCATCCTCACACATTCTCTCTCATCATCTAATTGGTTCAATCACTTGGAGGCTCTTCTTCATCCACATGTGGGAAAACGCAGAAAGGAGAAATTTATGTTTTCGACCTAGGGTTTCAGCGCAAAGTTGACCAGCATTGACCTTGGTCAATGCATGGTCAAACCAACCCCAACTTTGGTCAAAATTCCAATTTCTGCAGTCCGCATTTTCTGGCACAGAAATTGAGGTTGACCGTTGACTTTTGATTGGGCTGCATTGACTTCTTGCTGCTGTTGTTTCCGTTGACTATGACAGCGTTGACTTTTGTTGAATTTTGGGTTGAGTGATCTGGTTGTCCTAGAGGGTTGTGTGACACTTCTGGTTGGCTAACCGTATTGAGACTTTGTTGGTTGAAGCTCCCTGTTGACCGTCGTAACGCACCAACACACATATATTTTTGGCTCGTCTTCTGTCGATCTACTGGTATGTTCTATCAGCATTTTACTTTCTTGTTTATGGGATTGCTAACTGATATTGAGGATAAAAAGTAAAGTTGCATCAAGCATAGAACATCTACAAAAATTTACATGTTTTTAGTGAGGTTCCGAGGAGCCTCTATATCCATAGCATGGTTGTCACATCAATGTGCTACATACATCCTCCTATGACGAGTGCTCCTCCTTCAATGCTTCCATCATGATTCCAATTATAAAGCAATGTATCTATACAATATACAATGCTTCCTAACATACTATTTTACAACTAACAAATACCTCTTAAAGAGGAAGATGATCTCAATCATAGTAGAGATATTTTACTTCTTCTTTCTTAGGTTTCTTTGAATCAGGTTCTTCTATTTCTCCATCGACGTGGGCTTCTTCCTTTTCCTTCTTGTCCTTATTATATTTGGGACAATCCTTCTTATAGTTCTCAAGTTCATTACATCCATAGCATTGTATCTTATCTGTGTTTCTCTTTTTCTTTTGAGGACCAAACTTATCGAATCTTCCCTTTCTTCTTGACATGGTAGCATAGGGTTGATTCTCTTCATTTGATCCTATATCAACTTTAGCTTTTATCCTCATCTCTCTTATCTTGCATACAGACCATAGATCCTGGAATGGTGTTGCTTCTTTCTTCCCATAGATACTTGAAGTGAAATTTCCCCATACCTCCGATAGAGCACTCAGTACCATTGTAGTCATTTCTCTATCAGACATTACTTATCCCAAATCCTGCAGTTGATCTTGTATTTCAGAAATCTTCATAAAATATGAAGTGATTCCTCCCTCTCTTGACAACTTCAACTTGTATAGTTCTTGTCTCATAGATATTATTGCCCCTGCAGTACTCACTGAGAACAGCTCCACTAATTTGTCATATATTTCTTTTAAATATTCTAATTTTGATACATAGTGGATGAGAGAGTCCTTTATGGATTCTATAAGAATCCTATGGGCTATTATGTCTCCCTTCATGTATTTGGCATGTGCTTGAGTATCTTATTTTTAAGGTCTAGTTTTTTACCCTTTGATATAGTCCATGACTTCACTCTTAATAAGATTTAGATATGTCCTTTTCTTCCATGCAAGAAAGTTTGAAACCCAAACCAATTCATTTCCTTCTTTTCAAAAAGACATTTTGAAAAATTCAAATGAATTCATAAAGATAATTACCTGAAAATATGATTGGCTTCTTCCTTGTTGATGATGTAGATAGAAGTAGAAGCTCCCTCTTAGATTGAATTCCTCAAGAGTGGTGGAAAGAGGTAGACCACCTTGGATACTTGATGATGATGATCAAGGATGCCTTGATGATGAGTTCAGAAAAAATGTTGATTCTCCAATAGTGTTGATTTGGCTTCAACAAAAAATAGCTTTAGATTATTTGAAGATCAAGATTACCTCCTTGATTTTTCTTTCTCTCTTGAAAATACCTTGATGAATGAGTCCTTCTTTCAGGCTTGATGTCTTCTTGAAAATTTATCCTTGATGTCTTCTTGAAAATTTATCCTTGATGTCTTCTTGAAAATTGAACCTTGTGAATTCATGCTAAACTACCCTTTCTTATCTTCAGCACCTCAGCTCTGAAACCATGTTGATAAATTAGGGCTTTTATTAAAATTTATCTTTCATGATAATTACTTGTGATTTCATTATTCTTCTTTTACTTAGATCTGATCTTTGTTAGATTATTACTTTCTTCATCAAGTCAATTATCAAATTCACAAGAGACACAAATATTTAGGCTAGCAAGCCAGGGCCAAAACCTCTCCCTCTTGGAGAGGAAAACCCAAAAGTAATTCTCCTTATATATCTTCAATTGACGAGTACCATAACCATGACACAGACCCTTGACACTAGTATGCCTCCAAGACCTTTGTCACTGCTCTTCTCGACTCCTTATATTGATCTCCTTTTTCCTGTACTGCAATACGCCACACTTCTAGGCCTCCTTGGTGTCGCAACCCTAGACTGAGATCTCGGTCTCCTTTATTACTGCTACCCAAAACCAAATAGTAGAGGCTTCTCTTATGATAGACCTCGACCTTCCGGAAGTGTTTCTAAGCTTACTGCATTATTCCTTCACGCTATGAGTACCTTCTCTGTTACTGCAATTACCCTTCTTCACGTGGTGTCTATCTCTAAGGTTATGCGAGATTATAGACTTAGGACCGTGGCTAGAACTATCCCATCTCCGCACTGATCATAGTCACCTTTAATATGATTTCTTGTCTTCCTTCTTCGCATTGTATTTTTCACTAATCCGAGTTCCTTAGACCGAGAATTTATCCTCTTCTTCGCATTGCAATTCGGATGTATTTCAGACCTTTGACCGAGAACGATAGACCAAAGACAATGTTAGATATGTCCTTTCCCTCTTCGTTGATTGTCTTCCAATTGTCGTACCAGTTACAGTCCTCTTTCACATTTTTATGAAAGACTCTTGATCTGAATTTCTTGTCTCCAAACTAGGCCACGGTCCCTCTATATAGAGGGACTATCTCCCATCTCTAGGATGACATGAACTAGAGAGTAGGCCAAATTCACCCAACGAAGATATTCATCACATATTATGCCAACTTTTTTGATCATATTGACAAGGTCTTGGAGCATACAAATACACCAATAATTTTTCCCTTTACAAGTGTAGCATCACTTCATATACATGACTCCAAATTATATTTATGACAAGACGACAAACTCCTAAAGACATCAAGAAGAATTATTTGACCCATAATAAAAAATCCTTGCTCATGAAACCCATGAGGCAAGCATTACAAAATACATTTTATTATCTTTTTCTTATTCATTACATAAATTCATAATTACAAGTCATTATGAATATCGAACCTAGTTACACTTTTCAACAATTATGAGACTCCAACCACTATAAATAGGCAGCTCAGCCTAATCTTAGAATGAAAAATTTCAAAGAAGCATCTTCGATAGGGTTTTGTAGTTAGAAAAGTGTGAGGTACAGAAGGTCATTTCACCGAAGGTCTGCAACAGAAAAAGGTCATTTCAGTGAGGGAAAAGGACTATAAACCGAGCTTATTTTCAAGTCTGTTTTGGGATGTCCTTCCTCTGCACGTGTGAGGAAGTAAGAGTTTTGTTGCAGAGTTTTGTCTCTTTATGATCCCACTACCATTATTTCATTACTACTAATATTTTTTTGGCATTCTAAGTAAGATTTTTGTTGAGTAGTCGAGTTGGAAGTAGGAAAGGGTTAAGAGGAAGTCATGGTAAACTATAAGGAATCACCAAGCAAGGAAGGTCTAATTCAAGGAGGCTGAAACTAGTGATGGTCTGAAGCAGCCGAAGTTGAAGAGAAGAAAAGAAGAAGGAAGAAGCAGAAGGTTGACTATCGTTGACTCAAGGAAGAAGGACTTCATCAAGAAAGCTTTGTGTCTTGGTCTTGGAGTGGCAAATAGGTCAAGGGTCTTGGTCTTGGTATTCGTCAATTGGAATCTCTATAAGAAGAATTTTTTTGGGTTTTCCTGTCAAAGAGTGAGAGGTTTTTTCCTAGATGATAACCTATATTCTGTGTCTATTGTCTCTTAATGGTCTATGCATTGGTAGTTGTTTGATGAAGAAGAACACTAATAGCTTAAGTAAAAGAAGACCATAATCTAAATAATTAAAAATTACTCACAAGAAGTTACTAATAGAAGAGAAATCACTTAATCTATATGCCCTATATTTCTGAACATATAGTCTCTTCCATAGGAAAAGTTTGTTTATTATGGATTTAGGTTGATACAAAACCCCTGAATTACCCCATAATTCCTTAGTTGAAGCCTCTCCTAAAACATTTAGTAATACTGAATTTGAGAGACACAACTATATTGTGTCTTTCTCCTCCTAATTCAACTTTGTCTAGTATTATGTTAACATTCCCATAAGTGTAGCACTTGGATCCATACTAACCCAGTAATCTTTCTCTATCAAATTATCTTCCAACTTAAGAATCCACAACTCAATTTGTTTGTTAGGTCCCTATAATACTAATATATCTAACAATAATGTAAGGGCACAATAATAACAATATGGGGGTTATAGGGGTACAATAATAACAATAAGGGGGCTTACACTAACAAAAATAAGGGGATACACTAGTGTTATAGGGACCTAACATTGTTTCGCATTAAATTTCTCTATCTCTATTTTTTAACTACTCATCGTCTTTTTCTAGCACAAGAATCACCATTGCAAAGCTCTAGTTAAACCATTTTTATCATAGACCCAAGATAATTTCTCCCCTAGATCCAATAATCGCCATAAGACAATGTAAGTTTTAAACATTCACAATGAGAAATGCATACACAAATTCTTTATTAGTAGAAAAGTAAAAAATGGAAATCACATATAATACTTAGAGGTTGATCTCGGAAACCATTAACTAGGAAAACAAAAAAATTATTTAGAGTCATGTCTCTATTTATTATCATTAATCAACTTCATCATTTAAAAAACAATATATAAGGTCTCCCAACCTCCTAAATGCCCATTCATTGCCCCAAATTATATTACAACCTTAATATATTGAAAAAAACCAAAAGAAAAAACCATGTGCCAAAACCCATCAAAAATGAAAGAAAATAAATCGCAAAAAAGACAAATTTTGGGGACTTTGTCCCCTGCAACCCACCTAGATAGGGGGGATTTATGACCCCACTATGACCACCCCCCAAAATTGTGTTGAATGCATACAAATTGTGCATGGGACTAGTTATGCAAGGAATATAACACACCAACACAAATAAGTAGAATCGAGGTGGATATAGTTGATTCTATGTTGCATTATCATTAAATGGAACCCTTAAGTTATTGGGAGAAGAAACGGAGTGTGTAGTTCATATCACCAATCAGACACATACTCAAGATTTTTGATATGTGACACCTTTTGATATATGGTATGGTTACAAATCCTC
Organism: Pinus albicaulis; assembly: GCA_034641835.2. Taxonomy (NCBI): domain Eukaryota; kingdom Viridiplantae; phylum Streptophyta; class Pinopsida; order Pinales; family Pinaceae; genus Pinus; species Pinus albicaulis. The sequence goes on from CM076582.1 coordinate 485,660,856, forward strand.
TATTGTGCATCTTTAATTCTTTGGATCTTTTGTGTGGACCCATATTCCTAAAGACTGAAACACAACATTTTACAACCTACAAGCCAACCCTACATTTAATGGGATATGATGAAACTTTCACAACATATCACGTGTATGATCCTTGCACCAATAAGGTGATTGAAAGAAGGGATGTTGTCTTGAGGAGGTTATTTTCCACACCATCTATCAAGGTCTTACCCCACTCTTATTGCAAAATATTCACCTCCAACTATCTCAATGATTCATTCTCTTTCAAGACCTAATGATCCTCCTCTTTTGAGTGCTTCTCCAACACCTCCTCTATAATGATCCTCGTCTTTTCAATGCTTCTTCCAATATATCCGCTATAGTAATCCTCCTCTTTAGATAAGTAGTTTGATTACTTCTTTAATATAATTAGCAATCAAGTCTATAATTCCACTGAAGTGACTCCCTATGATCTCTTACTGGTAGAGTTGTTGATTTTTCATAAGAGAAAATTATCTTCTAATTTGATAATTACTTTCCAATTATTTCATAATCAAGTCATCATATGTCACATATATCATTAAGCACTTATACATAAAAAAGTCGCAGCATTAATGAAATAATGATACTGGGATCATAAAGAGACATCCAAGTACAAAAGAGACACAAATTTACCCTGGGAAAACCCAAGCTCGAGAAAAACCAACAACCTTTTCTTACGATAAATTATTCATTTCAGCAAAAGTACAATTTGATATTCACAAGTCACACTCGGTCAATCCAGACCAAAATAAAACATTGGTCGCACTTGGTCAAATAGGCTAAAAATCAACATTTTGCAACTGCCCAAAAACTCGTTCAATTATGCCTAGAAATATCTTAGTCAACACAAGTCAAATAAGCCTCAGAAAATTTAGTCAAATTTGGTCAATGATGGTCAAAATTCACAACATTTCTTCTCTAACTCACATGTGTGAAGAAAAGATCAGATGATGTGATGATGATCCAAATTGTGTCCAAATGATGGAGATCGAGTTTGTATTTATAATGATCTTGTGGTGCTCAAGAGGCACATCTCCTTGTTGGGATGACTTAAAAAATTTGGGGCCAACCTAACCAATTTAAATTTAATTTCCCTTCTTTTTAATTTAGTCAACTTGTAGCTAGGGAATGCCTCCCATAGCTACCCAAAAATCAACACTCCCTCTTAGCTAGGGAGGTATTCACCTTGACATCCTTAGATGTCCACTTTGCTGAAAATTTTCTCAATCCCAAGAAAAGATTGAATGATCCCACTATGTCAATGTATCCATCCACTTCATGTTCTATCCCATAACTACATGGAAATCATCCTGCATCAGCATCATGCAAAGGATATAGTCACCCTCTAGCCAAATACCCTTTGCAAATATCTAGTCACCCACTAGCCAAATACATTTTGGTGATATGGTTAAGTACCCCCTGACCAGGGTAAAAAAATTAAACTAGTCTTGGGTCACCAACCAAAAAAGTTGTCACTTGGAACAAGGCCAATTCTCCCTGACCAATGGTGAAACCCTAGGCCAATTTACCATTCCCCCCATGTCATTACATGGCAACTTAAAAGGTAAAAATACATGTCTGATGCTATGGGTCACTCGCTCTACCCATTATCCAAGTAACCCTAGGAAATATGGTCAAAACCTTATGATTGAGGGAGCACTTCAGGCCTTGATGTTGTCTAGGCCAATCTCCCTAGCCACATTACAATGCACCTGGTCAATACCCCTGACCTAAGGAGAATATTTTCCCTTAATGTTACAACATAAACACTCCATCTCATCAAGGGAGGAATTCTCAACCACTCAAGCTTGTCGCTGAGGTGAACAAACTCCATCTGAGACAGAGGCTTTGTGAGAGTGTTAGTAACCTGCTCGTCTGTAGAAATGTATTGGAGCCTTACAATGTGCTTTGACATGTCATCATAGTTGTGTCCAGCACATGATCAAACAATCCTACAAGGAACTTCTGAAGCTGCGTTGCTTCACAACTCGCTAAACTAGTTGTAATATACTTAGCCTCTGTAGTGTTGAGTGCGACAAATGTATGCTTCCTGCTTATCTAAGAAATCATAGCAAAACCCAAACCGAAGCAACATCCTAATGTGCTTTGTCTGTCTTTGGAACTCCCTGCCCAATCGAAATCATGTATCCCTACAGATGTACTTATTTAGTTGATACATATATCAAACCATACCTGAAAGTACCATATATATCTCAACACATGTTTTGTCTCAATCCAATGTACATGCATCGGTTCCACCATGAATTAGCTCAAAGTGTTTATTATAAAGAAAATGTCAGGTCTAGTATTAACCAAATACAACAATTATCCAACAAATCATCGATACATAAAGGGATACACCAAATTTGAGTCATAGTTATAACCACTCAACTTCCTCAGAATGGTCACCATGGGAGTGGTCATGGACTTGCAATCCATCATCCCAAATATTTGAGGGATCTTTAAAAGTATACTTCCATTTAACAAGGAAGTAATGCATCAAATCTAGATCCTTCATCTCGAACTCAAAGGTAAACTCCCTCTTACACTAGAGTATGGCTTCATATGGTAATCTTGACTGCTTCCTCTATCACAGAAGCAAATCCTCTTGCCATTGTTGCTCCCTCTATCACAAAAGAAAATCCTCTTGCCATTGTTGCTCCCTCTATCACATAAGCCCTTCTGCTCTTGTCAAAATCAATTCATATGGTAAAAATATCGCAGGCTCACCTTTAACAACCTTATAGTAAAGGTTGGGATCGACATTACTCCAAAACCTATCAGGTGTCCATCAATCCAAGAATGTTAAGCCCAAAGTGCCTACTTGTGTTTGTACAAATCCTTCTTCAGTATACAAACATGAACTCTTTCTCATGTACCTCAAAGCTCTGACTTATCTCTATGAACACTTCTTCCTCAATCACTCCATTGAGGAAAGTGGTTTTCATATCCATTTGAGGCAATTTCCAACCCATAATAAAAGTAATTTCAATATAAGTGTACTTATCCATTGGAGCAAATGTTTTTTCATATTCCTCTCACTCTTTCTAGGAGAACCCTCTTTCCACGAACCTTGTTTTGTACTTCTTTATGTTACCATCTACCGCATACTTGATCAAGTAGATCCACTTGGAAATCTATGCAAATTCTCCCTTTTGAACACAAATTACTCTTGTTGAGTTTATGCTAAATCCTAGGAGAATCCTCTTGCTACAAAAATTTTCTTCATTCTTCTTGATGCTTCCATCTGCTACCAAAATCATTGCCTTGAAATCCTTCACGTTGTACCTGCAAACCTCATTAGGAGGCCATGGAAGAAACAGTTATAACCAAGTAAAAGATACAAAGTCAAGAGGCTAACCAATAATAAAGTAATAATAATCTATGAAGAAAGATATGAAGTACTTATATTTTGATATGAGGATTGTAGGGAATTTTCAACTCCCTATTGATCCTTACCTTCTTGCATAAATCACTATTGCAATCTAGAATTCTTCATTTGTGTCCTTATTATCAGCTACTAATGCATGTATCATTCCTTTCCTTCCTTGCATGAATTGTATAAGCTGGGGTTTCTACATCATCAAGTTATCCAACCACAATAAAGGCTCAACTGCAATCTAATGACATTTTCATGCTACCAAGTATGCACTCCTACGAGCATTCATCATTCTTGGTCATGTTCTAGGGTTCCAAAAATCCTTAGAAATGTTTGTTTTTTAACTCTCTTAGAAATAGTTATCCAGGAGGGTCGAATAGGTACTACTTGGAGGGCTAGGTCGACTTGTAAAAGAAGGTTTGACTTGGCCATCTTGTGGGATTATGACTCAAAATAAAAATTCAAATTATTTTTCTTATAAATGTCCAAATGGGACATAACTCAAATAAATTTTCTTTTGACTCAAAATAAATTATGTTTGACCCTTTTTTACTCTAAGCATGAAGAACATGCTTTGAAAAAAATATAATAAATATAATAAGTGTTATCATTCATAAAAAATGAAGCATCATTTGACAAAGTCCTATAGGTTCATGTGTCAAAGGTAGGGTTATAGGATTCATTTTTCATTACTTGGTCAAGAAGAATTTTTATTTTTTCTTATTTAGCCTATCCTAAGGTCTAAACCCACCCTCATTTAAATCCTCTCATGTCACATCAATCATGATTTTCTGACATTTCTCATTTCCCAGGGTTATAGCACCGAAAGTGTCATTCAAGCCAAGAAACCACACTTTCGTAGCGAAATACACAGAGAAAATGCACTTTTCGCTACGAAACTACTAATACTTTCGTAGCGAAAATGCCCAGAAATACACTAGCTATGCTACGAAAGTAAGGTTTCCTATCTGTCATGTCAAATTAGCTGTTATGTGTCAGAAAATTATTTGAAAAGGATAAGTTATATGCCATTCGAGTCAGTTAGGGTAAAGATCAAGGTACATAGTCAGGGTTGAAGTCATCATCACCATTTTAAGCATGTATGAGTCATCATTACGTTATGAGTGGTCATTAAACTTCAAAATCTTTCCAAATTAAGTCATTTGTCATTCTCCATTCCCTAAGGAAGACAAATAAAGGTGGCCATTGTCTTAGATATGAGCCATCAGATATGAATCTGATAAATGAAGACCCAATAGCTATAGAGGTTTTCAGAAGAACAGGATGTTTGCAGTTTTGTGAAAGACTACAAGGATGCCATGTACAGGTTTCCAAATAATTGGCCCTAAACTTCAATGGAACAGCTACAAAAGTGGGAATAAGTTTAGCAAAAATGGCAGATAAATTTCAAGCTAAATCTGAGGGAAGTGAAACCTCAATTTTTCATCATGGCTTAATAAGATTGATGGTTTTAGATGAGTTACAAACACTAAGCAAAGACTGGTTTTCATTTCTATTTGTTAGTGGTTTTGAAATGGATACCATTACCCCTAAAATAACTCCTAAACCTAGATGGATACCATCACCTTTAGTGGCAGAACAAAGTGAACCAGTAGGAGCACAGCAAAGTGAACCAGTCATGATGGAAACAGAGCAGTTGCATAGATTTGATGTTCCACCTGCAAAACAAAAGTCAATAATGATCAAACCTGCAAAACAAGAGTAAGTTGTGAGCAAACAAGGCAGGAAAAGGATTACAAGGAGCCAAAAAGTGGCTAAAGGAAATTTAGAAGACATACTACATGCCATTGATATTGAAGAGACTCCTATAGTCCAGGCTGAGGATATAGATGAAGGTGGACAAAAAATTAAGAAAGCTAAATCTGCAAAGAAGCTAGAGTTTGAAGGTGAGGATGCAGGTTTTATGTTTCAGGCTAGGAATCCCATGACAAGACATGCTAGAAAACTGTTGGAAAGCAGTAAAGAGGTTCATCCAGCCACTGACACAGTCCCACCATCACAAGATATTATTGATCTTTCATCACCTGCAAAAAAAATCCATTTAGCAAGCCAAAGAAAGGAAAGGAGAAAGTCATTGAAAAAACAGAGTTTGAACTCCTTGAAGAACAGTTGAGGTTAGCTAATCATGAAATAGCAATCATGAAGAAGAAAGCAAGGAAACATAATGTCCAGAAGGTTCAGTTTGAAAAGATGAAAGAGGTTTGGGAAGAGCAGGTTGACATTGTATCAAATACCCTATACAACACAAAACAATTAATCAAATGGACTATGCCATTGAGGAAAGAGGTGAAACATGTCAAAAGAATGAACCTGCACTTAAAATCTACCAACAGAAAGCTGAAGGATCAAGTTAAAGACCTCCAAGAACATCTAGAATTGATCCATGAGGAGCTGGAGAAGAAAGGTCTAAAAATGACAGTAGTTGAGGAGCCAATAGCTCAACTCATCATCAATGAAGAAGAAACACCTCAAGACTCCTAGTTTGAGTTGGTTTATGTTTTGAAAGGTCAATGGCATGTTGGAAACAAAGTTTATACAGCTGGAAAGTACATTTTTGAAACTAAGCAAAAATTTGGAATTAACACAGTTTTCCACAGTTTCGTAGCGTTTCCTAGGCTTGAAGCCAGGAAAACACTACGAAACCACCTGTAGCTTTATTTTTTTATTTAAAACCACTATGGGCAGCTTCCAAGAAGAGGAAATGATATGGAGGATGTGTCAGGGCATGATGAACACAATGCAGAAGGAAAGAAGCAGAAAATTTAATTGCAAAGGTCATTTTTTGTACACTACGAAACTGCCATACTTTCATAGTGAGCTATTTTGAAGGTTTCTAAGCAGGTTTATGGGCAGTTTTGGACAGGTGGACACCTTCAAAGGGTCAAGGGACTTTGCCAACAATCATCCATGACTTGAAGTCCAAGAAATGAAGACAACTCATCAGCCAAAACATTCGTTGAAGATAAGGACATGTTTTCCTGAAAAATAGGGTTTGTTTCCAGATTTTGAGGAGGGTAATCAAGATGTCAAGTAGTGATGAGTTATGTAATAGCTCATTCGAACATGTGAATCATTAGTTGTCAGATGTATAACTGTTTCAAGAGATAAGGTAGTTGATGTAATAATTAGTTGTTTGGGTCCTATTAGGAAAAGGATTGTTTGATAGAATAGCTGTCATTTTCTCATTAAAGTACATGTTTTCTTTTTATGCAAGGTGTCATTAGGAAAAATTCGATGAATCTAGCCAAGAGGCAAATCATCTCTCATGTAACAAGGTCGATTAAAGGGAAGATATTCGAATTTGTAGAAGGTTGGAGATTTTTTGGCAATACTGCAGCTTTATGTAATTTGACTGATTTTAGTAATACAGAGGACTTTTTCTTGACCAACCTGAGATTCTCATGGATTTTTTAGTGTTTATTTGATCTATATTTTCTCTGTGTACCATTAAGTGTATGCTCTGACTTCCTTTATTGATGAAATGGTTGTGTTATTTCATGTTTCATGTGTGATTTACCTCTGCTAAAAACTCTTACCTGCCTCAACTTCCATGTCAAGAGAAATTACCACTGAACCACTGAATTTGTTGACTCCATAATCCCAATGATTGCAGACTTGTACTCTTTTAAACCTACACACATCACAATCAAGTTGTTTTCCAAGTAGAGTTAGCCATCTAGTTTCATCATTATCAAATATCATTATCCCCTTTGAGAAAGCCCTCTCAGATTGAAGAGGCTAAGCTTCAGTTACAAGTTGGTTTGAAACAGTTACATAAAGTTGTCTGATTAGCAGCCAATCAAGTGCAATTTTGTGATAACAATAAGTATAATAAATACATCAATGATAAATTTACATTATGAAGACCGAACCTAGTTACAACTCCAACAAAACTACCATGTCAACAAAGAAAATATTGCAATTCAAGCCACATTTAAAAAAATCCAATAAAAAATGCTCCATGAAAGTAAGATGTCTCCATCAAAGACAGAATAAGGCCATGGAATTCTAATGTCCTCCATAAAATCTTCCAAGAGAACTTTCTCCATCAACTAATCCTAAATATATGTGCAAACAACAACCTCCAAGTGGCACAAGCTTGTGATACTTGAAATGGTCCTTAAAAAATATTGAAAACCCCATAAATTTATCAATATCTGTCAGAATTTCTATTATAACCACAACTATGAAATTCCATTGCCACTCTACAACCAATGGCATTGATTTGGAAAAAGTTTGGGTGCTCTATCAGAAGATAATTGCTTCAGATGCTAGGATGCCCTCAAAACATGCAATGAAATCCTAGATCTAGAGATTGGAAGCTCCTAAACTCCTCCAATTGTAGACATCCCCCTTAAACAATGAATCTCAATCTGAGAACTAAGAACATGAGGCTTTCTCTCCCTCTCGTACTAGCTTCCTTGTCTTCCATAAGGAAATAGTCAAGTTGTTGAATAACCTCTTCAAGACAAGCTTTCCAAAACGTGGCTTCATCAAGTTTCTTTAATGGTTGCTCTTTCACCTAGCCTCTCATACCACGTTGATTTTTCATAAGAGAAATTTATCTTCTAATCTGATAATTACTTTCCAATGATTTCTTAATCAAATCATCTTATGTCACATATATCATTAAGCAATTATACATATAAAATCTCAACAGTAATGCAATAATCACAGTAGGATCATAAAGAGATAGCCAAGCACAAAAGACACACAAATTTACCCTAGGAAAACCAAACCTCAAGAAAATCCCAACAACCTTTTCTTAGGAGAAATTCCCCAGTTCAGTGAAAGTACAATCTGATATTCACAAGTCAAACTGGTCAACTCATACCAAAATAAAGCACTAGTCACACTTAGTCAAATAGGCTGAAATTCAGCCTTATCCAACTGCCCAAAAACTTGGTCAATTCTGCCCAAAAAAATCTCAATCAACACAAGTCAAATGGGCTTCAAAACACATGATCAAAACTGGTCAATGTTAGTCAAACTTCACAATACTTCTTCTCTGAATGACATGTGTGAATAGAAGATCAGATGATGTGGTGATGATCCAAATTGCGTCCCAATGATGAAGGCTAAGTTTGTATTTATAATGATATTGTGTTTCCCAAGGGCATGTCTCCTTATTGGGCCAACTTAAACTTTTGGGATCGACCTAACCAATCTAAATTTAAGTTTTCTCCTTTTTAATTTAGTCGAATTGTAGCTAGAGAATATCTCCCACAACTACCCAAAAATCAACAAGAGCTACCTATTTTACTTCCCCATTGGCTAGGTTGTTATCAACGCCTAAGTGGGCCACATCTCCTTTACAAGATGTTATTCAACACCTTACCCATAAAGGAGAACTCAGATGTTGACAAAGGTCGTTATTTCATGGGCTCTTATTTCCAAGGCTATTGTTAATCCTACTACTTTATATCAAGCAAAAATCTCTCCCAAATGGAAGGACGTTATGCCTACCAAATATGTTGCTCTCATGAAAAAACATAGTTAATATCTAATCCACTTTCTCAAGGATAAGAATCTGGTTGGTTGCAAATGGGTGTATAAAATCAAGTATGTTGTAGATAGAAGATATGAGAAACATAAAGCACATCTTGTTGCTAAAGGAATCTCCAAGAAAGAAGGCATCAACTACTGAAATAATTTTGCTCTAGTTGCTTGTGCAGACTACATTTGAATAATTCTATCCAATATAGCTACTTCACTAAATTAGGATATTCATTAGATTGATATCATAAGTTATTTTCTCCATGGAGATCTTAAAATAGATTATATATGGCAACCACAAGGGTTTGTACAAAATTATTGTTTGTAAGCTCAAGAAATCCCTACATGGCCTTAAACAACCACACTACCCTTGCTATGAGAAGATCCACAATCTTTAACAATCATGCCAACTCCACTCATTATAAAGTTGAACATGATATCTACATTTTCCATCAATATGGACAATGTTATGTATATTTTATTAGTTATTAATTAGATTTAGTTATCTTAGGTTATTAATGTGGAAGGGCATGATCAAAGATCATGCCTCTTTGCCAAGGGACACCTTGAGGCTATATTTAAAGCCTAGGCGATCCCTCATTGTAATCATCTTTTCATCTATTATCAATAATAATATATATTTATCAAGTTTACCAGAGTTTTTACACTCCATTGGTATCAGAGACATCGCTCTTCGAGATCTGTGGATCACCCGGAATTAAGGAATTGAAGGAAATTCCAAAATTGCAGAAAAATTCAGGAGATAAGAAGAGGTCGAGGAAGACTTTCAAGATCACTGTTTGGGTTATTTTTTTTAAATTCATCATTAAAGACATATCTGTGGAGAAAACAATGAACAGTCACAGCTCGAAAAGGCACAAAATTCTGTTTTAATTGCAGACTTCAGTCCTGTGGTGGCTCAGATTTGTCAAGCCCAGATTATATTACAGTTTTCTAAAGATCATTGCAGACCTGTGGAACTGCAAAACTGTGATTGTTGGCAATTGAAGAAGCGTCTAAACGCGAAATTCTTATCCGCATTTTTCTTCCCGCACGTCATTCTCCTTCCCGCTAACTCACGCCGGCTCCCTCACTTCCACGTCCTGCGGCTCCCAACTCCCACCCATCTCCGCCAATCTTCCCACCCATCCGTCCATCCGTCCCACATTTCGCTGTCACTTTTTTTCCCCGCGTCCTCTTCCGACACCCTTCCACATCGATCTTACACCGCGTCCAAACTACAGTGACGTTAAACATAAAACCGATTTGTTTAACCGATTTGATAAGACGTCTTCGTTCGATAGGGTATACGTTTTGGTTAAACGCATGGTTTATTATAGTCAGTTAAAAAGATTATAATATATATAAATTATAAATTATATAATTTATATAGTTTATGGTCATATAGTTATAAATTTAAAACTAAAATAATAAAAATTATTATTGTTGTATAGTAATTATATAATCGATTTATATATTATATAGTTTTCAAATTGATAATTATATATATATATATATTTATAATTATATAAATTATTTATATATTATATAGTTTTCAATTAATAATTATATAATTATTATATAATTTATTTTTAAAAAATAATTATTATTATTATTTAAAAAAAAAAAAAAGGGAGGAGAGAAACTGGCAGAAAGATATTCCCCACCTCATACACGCTCGATGTCTTCGTCAATGTCGATGGCGGAATTCCAGAAGAAATTGGGAGATCTTGAGAAACAAATTAATAATAATTCCGAAGAATTTGGAAGGCGATTAGTCGATCTGGAAGGTACAGTTGCAGGGCATTCCAATGACATCAAAAAGGTTCATGATACAACAAATCGAATAGAAAGACAAATGTGGCTAAATCATCACGAGGCCACAGAAAAGCTTAACGAAGCAATGAACAAGATGACAGAGCATAGCGAAGCAATGAACAATATGACAGAACTCTTCAGTAAGCTAAATGATAAGATAGATAAGTTAAGTCAGACACAATCCCCAATATCTCCTAACAGGGAACAAAATCAACAAAACAATTCCGCAGATTCAGGGAACTCCGAAGAGCATCAGGAAAAACCTGATTCCCCACATCATCAAGAAGATAGTAATGCAAATTTTCAAAATAAGCAACTCTGGAATGCATTCGCTAATCAATATCCCCTTCTTGTTCCACCATTAGCATATCAGCGCAAAGCCAAGATCGACCTACCCAAATTTGATGGTAATGAAAAAAATAGCTTTGCATGGCTTAATAAAGCGGAAGAATATTTTGAGATTTATGATATTACTAGTGATGATGAAAAAATTAAACATGCTTCCATGAAAATGGAAGGAGAAGCATATAATTGGTATATGTGGTGGAAAAAGACGACGCTCGCTATTAGTTGGAGGAAATTTAAAGATGCATTCTTCAAAAGGTTTCAAGGCATAAAAGAAGAAAAGTTATTTTCAACGTTTATCAAATTACGCCAAAAAGGAGATGTGGATGAGTACACGCGAGAATGGGAGACCTTGGCAACACGAGTACCCGGATTGTCGGAATCTCGTCTAATCCAGTCTTACATCTTAGGACTTAAAATCCACATACAAGAAGAGCTCGAACTACATGAAATTACGTCCGTAGAAGTAGCAAGGCAAAAAGCAAAAGCTGTTGAAAAGAAATTTGAAAGGATATTGAAACCAGAAAAAGTATATTCAAAGCGACGGTTTCCTCAATCTACAAAAGAAGATAACATGAAATATGTTCCACCACGCCTTCGCGAAGGAGACAAATCTAACTTGGAAACACAAAAAATGAGGGAAGGTAAATGCAAACGTTGTGGCGAAAAATGGGACCCTAAGCACAGATGTGCTAATGGGAAAGAAAAAAATATGTATAACTGTGAAGCAACTAATGATTCTAACAATGATGATTCAGACATAGAAGGGATAGAAGATACCTTAGAATTCTCCCTAGAAGTAGATGATGACAGCACTCCGCAAGTGTCATTATCAGCCATGACAGGTATATCACAACCGCAGACACTAAAATTAAGGGGACATATTAAGAAAAACAACGTAATGGTTCTCATAGACACAGGCAGCACGCACAATTTTCTAGATTCAACCATGGCCAAAAGACTCAACCTCTTTACTTTTCCTATGCCGAATATGAAGGTAATGGTGGCCGATGGTAAGAAGATTGAACAGGTAGGAAAATGCCATAAAGTCAAATTGCAGATTAAAGACTTTAGTTTAGAATCTCCATTCTATGTCGTACGACTCGGAGGAGTAGATGTGGTTTTAGGAATTCAGTGGTTACAAACCTTGGGTACTTATTCGGCCAACCATCAGAAGCAGTTTATAAGCTTTAGGTGGGAAGGGCGGAAGCACAAGTTATTTGGATTCCAAGCCCCAGAAAATCAAATCGTATCATCATCCCAGATGATGAAGATGATCCGCAAAGGAGCGCCAGCCTATATAGTCGAATGTCATCATTTAGAGATGTTATCTACAAAAGTCAACCACGAAGAATCGCAGGAGGTACAAGCACTAGTTCAAAAACATGAAAAGGTATTTCAAGATCTACCAATGAAGATGCCTCCTCATAGGGAAATCGAACATACAATAGAATTCAAGGTAGGATCAGACCCTGTTAACATCAAGCCTTATCGCTACCCACATCACCATAAAACGGAAATTGAGAAGATAATCCAAGACCTTTTAAAATGTGGGGTCATTTCAAAAAGTAAGAGTCCATATGCTGCCCCAGTTATTTTGGTAAGAAAAAAGGATGGATCGTTTCGGCTATGCATTGACTATAGAGGATTAAATAAGATAACAATTAAAAATAAGTTTCCAATTCCCTTTATCGATGAAATGTTGGATGAACTCCATGGCGCAAAATATTTCTCTAAATTAGATTTAAGGTCAGGTTATTACCAGATCCGAATTAGATTGGAAGATATACAAAAAACTGCATTTCAAACACATGAAGGTCATTATGAATTTAAAGTAATGCCCTTTGGGTTAACAAATGCACCAGCTACGTTCCAAGCCACTATGAACGAGTTATTTCATCCATATCTTAGGAAATTTGTACTAGTATTTTTTGATGATATTTTGATTTATAGTAAAACCTGGAGGGAGCATTTGCAACACTTGGATAAAGTTCTTACGTTACTAGAAGACCATCAATTCTATGCAAAAAAATCCAAATGCACCTTTGGAAAAGAAGAAGTTGAATATCTGGGACACCTAATATCCCATGGAGTAAAAGTGGATCCTTCTAAGATTAAGGCTATAAGGGAATGGAATAAACCAGTGAACATATCCAAGCTCAGAGGATTTTTAGGATTAACGGGATATTATCGAAGATTTATTAAAGATTATGCGCATCGAACTGCACCTCTTACAAATCTTTTAAAGAAAAATTCGTTTAAATGGAATGAAGAAGCAGGGAAATGTTTTGAAGATTTGAAGGAAGTAATGGCTAATGCACCAGTATTGGCAACTCCTGAATTTTCTAAACCATTTATCATTGAATGTGATGCCTCTGGATTCGGTATTGGTGCAGTATTAATGCAAGAGGGGCACCCTATTGCTTTTGAAAGCAGAAAACTAAATAAACGTGAGCGTCTCAAGTCCACATACAGTAAGGAAATGCTCGCAATTATGCATGCATTGGCCAAATGGAGACAATATCTGTTAGGAAGTAAATTTTCCATCCGAACTGATCATAACAGTCTTCGGTATCTCCTTCAGCAAAAAACACTCTCTGAAGAACAACAAAAATGGATCAAGAAGATTGCCGCTTTTGACATGGAGATATTACACAAGAAAGGAAAGGACAATGTAGTAGCGGATGCCCTGTCTAGAAAAGATGAGGAAACAACATTGCTTGCAGTTTCAATAGTTGTGCCTGAATGGCTTAATGAGATTAGAAGTGAGTACGCCAAAGATCCGGACATGTTGGCTATAATCAACAATCTCCCAGGGAATTCAAAATTTGAATGGAAGAATGATATCTTATGGTACAAAGGGAGAATTTATCTAAATTCCAAATCCAAGTTTATATCAAAAATACTCAAGGAATCACATGATTCCATGTCATCGGGACATGTAGGATATTTCAAAACCTACTACAATGCACGTCAATCATTTTTCTGGAAGGGTATGAGTCACGATATTCAAAAATATGTTGCAGAATGTGACAAGTGTCAAAGAAATAAAACTGAAAACATTATGACACCTGGATTACTTCATCCCTTAAATATTCCGGCTCAGAAGTGGGAAGAAATATCGATGGATTTTATTGAAGGATTACTTGTATCGGATGGAAAGGATAAGATCTTCGTTGTAGTAGATAGACTCACTAAGTATGCTCACTTTATCGCTATTAAAAAAACAGACTCTGCAAAGCAAATTGCAGAGATATTCTGCAAAACATATTTATAAACTACATGGTTTTCCGAAAGTTATTGTCAGTGACAGGGATGCCAAGTTTAAAGGGAACTTTTGGAAGGAATTGTTCAACCATGTTGGAACCTACCTCAACATGAGCTCAGCTTATCACCCTCAAACAGATGGGCAAACGGAGGTTGTTAATAAATGTTTGGAAGCTTACCTACGGTGTTATGCTACGGAGAAACAAAATAAGTGGGTCCAATGGTTGCATCTTGCCGAATGGTGGTATAATTCTACTTACCATACATCGACAAAAATGACTCCATTCCAGGCTCTATATGGATATGAGCCTCCGAAGTGGAAAGATTTTGCTTCAGTTCAAACTAATTTGCCAGCAGTAAAAAATCAACTAGAAGAACACCAAAAGGTCGTCCAAATTCTAAAAGAAAATTTGAGTGTTGCACAGAATCGTATGAAGCAACAAGCTGACCGTAATCGCATTGAGAGATCATTTGAAGTTGGAGACTGGGTGTTTGTCAAGCTTCAACCATACAAGCAGTTGTCCCTTAAACAAAAAGGAAAAAATAAATTAGCTACAAAGTTTTATGGTCCGTATCAAATTATTAAAAAGATCAGTCAAGTCGCGTATGGGTTGAGCCTTCCCGATACCATTCGTGTTCACAATGTTTTCCATGTGTCCTGCTTAAAAAAGGCATTGGGTAACCATCAGTTGCCCCAAACAACACTTCCCATTTTGGATGATGAAGGCAAGCTCGTTCTAGAGCCCGAGGGTATCCTATCTACCCGTGATAAGAAGCTGTGTTCTCGTGTTATTACCGAATATTTAATCAAGTGGAAGGACTTGCCCATTGAAGAAGCATCTTGGAAGTCTGAAGCGTTTCGACAGCAACACCCATCGTTACGTATGCTTTGAGGACAAAGCATCTTAAGAGAGGGGCAATGTTATGTATATTTTATTAGTTATTAATTAGATTTAGTTATCTTAGGTTATTAATGTGGAAGGGCATGATCAAAGATCATGCCTCTTTGCCAAGGGACACCTTGAGGCTATATTTAAAGCCTAGGCGATCCCTCATTGTAATCATCTTTTCATCTATTATCAATAATAATATATATTTATCAAGTTTACCAGAGTTTTTACACTCCAGACAAACTCTTATTACTCCATTATATGATGATCGCCTATAAGTAGTCACTCCACATCCATGTAAATTATCTAAAGCAATAGCCTAATTTTGTTGAAACAGCCTAGTAACTGGTCACTCCACTACTAAAATATTTTTTCTCCAGTTGCTTGTGCAGACTACATTTGAATAATTCTATCCAATATAGCTAATTCACTAAATTAGGAGATTCATTAGATGGATATCATAAGTTATTTTCTCCATGGATATCTTAGATATCTTAGAAAATAGATTATCTATGGAAACCACGAGGGTTTTTCCAAAATGATTGTTTGTAAGCTCAAGGAATCCCTACATGGCCTTAAACAACCACCCTACACTTGCTATGAGAAGATCCACAATCTTTATCAATCATGCCAACTTCCCTCAAGTTAAAGTTGAACATGATATCTACATTTTTTATCAAGATGGACAAACTCTTATTACTCCATTATATGATGATCTCCTAGTAACTAATCATTGCAGATCCATGTAAATGATCTAAAGCAATAACCTAATAACTCCTTTGGGATTACCAGTTTAGGGTTGCTTCATTCCTTTTGGAGGCTTCAAATTTCTCTCTCATCTATGGTACAACTTGGATCTCTTATAGTGTTTTCGCATGGAACGCTACAAGCAAGTTGGTACTCCTATTGCTTATAGGATGAGGTTTTAGGCCCAATGCCCTTCACCCTTGTTTGATGCACATATCTATCAATTTATGATCAACACTTTCTTTTTCTTACACATACTTGATATCTTCCTTGTAGTCAATGTATGGTTCCACTATATGCAAGAGTCGTGTGGGACTCATTGGCACATTGCTATTTTGTATTATTTTAGGGCCATCACTCATATGGGCATTCTCTACTTAGTGAATGTTGGCATCTATCTTCTTGCCTTAACAAATGCCCACTAGGAAAGTGATATTAATGAGGAATACTCCATATTAATGTATTTGTTCTATTTTAGTTTTCGGCAACTTGTTGGTGTTTCAAGAAGCAACAAGGGGTCAGACACTCCTCCACTAAATTAAATATGCTATTGTGGTTTATGCCAAAAAGGACATTTCCTAGATGCAGATGTTACTTGGTGACCTAAATCGTGATCAGCATTGCTCTTCCATCTTATTTTGTGACTATCAAAGTATTGTTGAACTTAATTATAATCCATTGAATCATCAAGAGTATAAATGCTTTGAGATTTGGGTGCATTGCATTTGGCACCTTCGTACTTTGGGAAAACTTGTACCAATATTTGTTCCACAAATCAGTGTGCAAATATCTTCACCAAATCTCTTCCAGAGACCACCTTCAATTGTTTATAGACATGTATAAATGAACGTACTCTACCATTAATGGGGAAACATGATGTATTGTAATATTATCTCATGGGGCTTCATGTTCACATTGAAGGGAGTTTTGAGAATATTTGCATAATATTCACTTATGGCCATGTGTCAACCCACTCTGTCCATAGTTAAGGCTCCTATTTGGTCAACTTTTGGATAATAAAACACACTTATTTCACTTTATTGTCTTTTATGGTTGGGGTGTGTCCCTTGTTTATTAGGCCCATTACCTCCACTTGAAAGAATGTCTTCCTTCTTAAAGAGGCATGATCTCACTTGAGTCTTCCGTATGTATCATCTCAATCAAAAGAATGCATTCATTATTTTTCTCAAAAGCCACTATATTATTTATTTCTACTTGTGATGGCTTTGCCTTAGTTATGATTAAATTATATCGATGAAGTCATGGTATGTGAACATGTTCTTGGGATCTATGTTAAGTGTTATTATGTCTCTACAATTTCTTAACATTGGGTTAAGGCTTGTTAAGGAGATCATTGTAGATCTTTCTCTCATGATCTCAAAACTCCCAAAGCTAGATAGAAACAAAGAAGCAAGGGAAGTTTCCAATGCCATATACAATGTTGAAAAATAAAAACTAGGGAAAATGACAAGGGAGATCGGATCTCTTCAAGAGGAATTTCACCTAGCCTCGAGGCATAAACAAAAAAGAATGGAAGTTTTGGACAAGCCCTTTTTCTACCCTTACGGATAATAGGGCCTAAAGTAATTTGGAAATTAGCCAAAGTTGTTAAAAGTGCATCACCCTCAAGTCCCCTTCCCCCAATGCAACTATCCAAAAAGTCTCAACACATCATTTTAATCACGATCTACCAATGCATAAATGATAACTCAGAGATACAAGAAATAAAATAGGCATGAATATGAGTTCAAAGTGGTTAGGGAGGCTTGGCACCCCAAACTCTTCTATTAAGATTAGATATGTATAATGAAATGTGAATGTTAAAGGAAAATACTCAAGATTCCCAGCCCTAAAACTTGTGAATAATCACAAAAAGATAAGCATTTACAACACTCCCAATGTTGTAAGTATTTAGTACTAGATGGAAGCTAGGTTGCTTTTTATAATGTTTATTTTGAAATGGTGTCATCATCTTTGATTATTCATCTTTGGTGCTTAAGAGATATTAGGTTAAGATGTATTTGTGTTGGTTTAATATAGTTCACATAATAATAATGATCTTTAGACAAACAAAGTTTATTGGACAAATAAATAGCATCAAATTAAATAGTCTTCATAATGTTATTTATATAATAAAATAAAAGGTGGAGACAAACCACCTAGATCATTAAAACTATATTCAAATTGTATTAAATTAACAAATTCTAATCAACCCACGTGGTGTAGAGCAGTTGATGATGGGGTGCACTATTAATGCACTTTGTCTGCAAGGTCACCGGTTCGAAACCCGTGGGTATAGGATTTAGTCTAAACTACCAAAAAAAAACCAAATTATAATCCAACATTAAAGGCCTCTAATAATCAATTACCAACCATCATTATTATTAGGATTGAGATTTAGAAACCTTTATTCAAGTTTATTGTGTTAGATTAGGGCCCGTTAAAAAATTAATATGAAATAATCAATTAACACAAAAATAATATTTCAGAAATAAAACATAGAATAATATAATTAGAATAAAATAACACTTTATCTTCCATATTTTTTTCAAATTCAACATAATAATCAAAACATTAATAGTAAGGACAAATAAATGGTATCATACTAAAACATTTATGATGATCATAAAAAACAAATGGTATCGAATTGGTATCAAGAGTAAATAAAGCACAATGATATTTCTATATTAAAATACAAAGTGAAAAATGAAAGTACCAAAGTCATTAAAATTATCTCTATCTTTTATTCAATCAACCAAAATACATAAAATAAAATTTCAAACAATTGAACCCAAAAAAAAATCAAAAAGTAAAAATAAAGTAATATAATTAGAATAAAATAGCATTTTCATTTCAATATCTTCTCGGAATTTATCATATAATAAAAATATTTATAGATTTAAAATGACTTTTGATTGGTTAAGACTTTGTCTTTTTAAGCTTTAAAACTTGGGCAGGTGATCAAACCCTAAAGTGACTCTATTTCTATTATTGTTCGCTTATCCATTTCAACCCTATGCGAGTGGAACTCAATTAAAAGAATGCCTACCACCAATGTTCTGGGTCAATCAACTCTTTAAACTTAGGAGCAATCAACTATAAATGGTTTGACAAGATTGATAAATTCTTGAGTTTTGATTCCCAGTTTCACATCTACCTCCCCTCCACGAAGTCAAAAATAATCTGGCCTCAGATTAACAATAGCATCTGAGAGAATCACCTGTGACAAAAGAAAATGCCTACCCGGCTACCACCAATGTTCTGGTTCAATCAATTGTTTAAGATTAAGAGCAATCAGCTATAAATGGTTTGACAAGATCGATAAATTCCTGAGTTTTGATTCCCAGTTTCACGTCTACCTCCCCTCCACCAAGCCAAAAATAATCTGGCCTCAGTTTAACAATAGCATCTGAGAGAATCACCTGTGACAAAAGAGAAGAAACGAGATACATAAATAAGCAAATCACTAATAATATCAGATTGATGGAAACTTGCTAGTGAAAAATATGAAAATCACCCATTGACGAAACTCTATCATCTAAAAAAGAACCTTACAGGAATATTTGTCTTCATCCCAATTGGAGTTACAGCATTGTGCACATATCCTGTTAATTCACATGCCACCTCCTCAGGTGCAAGCCTCACTGCAGCAATGCTCCAGAAAGAAAGGATTATGATTATAACATAACCGCATGGCAAAGACTCTTGTTTTATTTAGTTCAGTTCCTGCTTAACTTGCATACAAAAGCAGATTGTTCTTGCTTGGCTCATTCAAAGACGGGCAAAATCAAAGAAAATGCCTATACAGAATCATACCATATCAGACCCATCTTGAATCAATTCATAGTGGTGTGTTTTAATGACAACCTAATCTTCAACAAAACATGGGATGAACACCTTCAATAGGTTAATCATGTATTACAAACACTTCGAAGGCATAAGTTGCAAATAACTTCTCAAAATGTTCATTCCATGTCACATCCATTCACTACCTTGGATTCCTCAATGATAGATAAAGAGTTCAAGTGGATCCTAAAAAAGTGGAGATCATACAATATTGGTGTTAAATTTTCAGATTGTTCTATGTTGTATCAATTACTTTGGCCCAATTCAATACTTCAATTAGCAATCTTTTCCATTACAATTAGTCTTTCCATTTATCAACAGTAATTGAAGATAGAACAATAAATGCAATGACAAAGGAGACAATCAGCACATCAACAAGAGACACCAGATTTGGTCAAAGTCCAAGGAAAAACCCCACTAGGGGGAAAACCCTTTGAAATTCTTCTTTTATTAGATTGTCATAAAATTTTCAGTAGAGAGTACAATGAGCCCAATACAATATCATCCAACAAAATGATTCCAGCATCAAACTATATCAGAGACAACTTTTCCTGTATAAAATTTTTCGGTGAAAATCACATTCAAAAAGAATTTGTTGACGCGTTTCGAACCAACCAGTGTGGTTCATCATCAGGACAAGATGAACTTTAAGTGCCAAGGCCCTACCGAGCAGGCTTTCAATATCTTGTCCTGATGATGAACCACACTGGCTGGTTCGAAACGCGTCGACAAATTCTTCTTGAATGTGATTTTCACCAAAAAAATTTATACATGATTTATGGATCACAGAAGCCAAATTCCTAATATTGACAACTTTCCCTGTCTGCGGTCAACTTTGGTCTTCGGTCAAAACTGAGTCAAACTTCTCGATCGCATGCAGGAGGAGTTGTGGGAGCGGTTGAATGCTTTCGGTTGCACCCTTGAGCCTGCAAGCCAGCGACTATGGACGAAATCGCTATGTAGCGTGCCTGCGACTATGGCCCAGAAACCCTAAATCAGATGCGAGCCTCAGACCCTGCAATTTCGAAACTTTGCAAATTTATTTCGTCATCTTTGCCTCAAACCTGTGCGAACCAATCAATGAGAAGAGAAGAAGAAGATGCTTTGTGATGTCCAAATGAGCTTGAGGTCACTTGTATTTATAGACTTCCATGGGTGTCCAATTTTCTTTATGGCCGACCTTGTCCAAATGTGCATATGTGGGCATTCCTTCATAAGTACACTTTCCCTTATCCGATTTGAGTGATCCTTAGGTCGATTTTGGTCCTCTCGAATAGAGGAATTCAATGCAATCGTCATCTCCATCAAATAAGCTATCCAAAGTGGAATTTGATGGTAGTTGCATAGTTTAACATTGCCTCTCAACTAGGGAGAATTCCACCTGTAAATATTTGTCCATCGATCCTGTCATCATATGTCTCATCTCTGCTCAACTCTATCTACTGAAACATTCTTGAATCTAAAGAAGAAGAATCATCGGGGAGCAAAAGTTACCACCCTCTATCTCGTCGAAGAGTGTATCTCAATCCGAAACCACATCGGGGAGCTACGACTCAACGTGGAATCTCATGGGGGAGTTACTACTACGACCCCATATTGAGCAATAGGTGATATAGGGGAGCTACCCTACTGATCTTCCTAACAATGACCCTCAAGAGTCATGTGGTAGAACACTTGCATCATAATCCGAGCGTGGGCGAGATACCCGACTTACCAAAAGGTAACGATCACACGCCCCCAAGCCTCCTCAACCTGTTGTCTAGACAGAGAGAGGCAATCCCAACAACTCCAACTTGTGGGTATGATACCAACTGGGGTATACTCTGCAAATACCAAGATAGGGTGAACTATTACTCCAACCCTATGGATAACAGATAGGGGTAATACCTTATTGTCTAGAGATCCCTCAACCCCAACGCATTACATGGCACAATTGTACTTCATTCATGTTTGATCACATTTTCTTTACCATCTTCCATAATGTCTAATTGTGATTCTAAATTTCTTAGTGTTAATTTAGTTAACCATGGTATGTTCTATGCTTAGAGCAATTTACTTCAATCTTTCTTATTACCCCAATTCAATTTCCAAATATCCAATCACATAAGCATTGACAGCAAATGCTGATAGAACATAAATAAATCGACAGAAGACAAGCCAAGACAAAAGACACAGATATTATTGTAATTCTTCTTATTCAACAGAGAGAGAGAGAAAATATATTTTACAGCAGTCAACAGGGTGCCCTAGCCAATGAAGTCTTCATTGGTCAAACCAGCAATTCAGCCTCCAAACAGGTTTGGTCAAACTCGGTCAAACTCGGACTTCCTTCAAATTCAAACACAGCCCAAAACAGTCCGCAATTCTGGTCAACGCAAAAGTCAAAGTCTGCAGTCAAAACAGCAGTCAACGTTGTGGTCAGTTGCAGTCAAAGTCAACATTTGACCTTATTTTTGTGCCTGCAGCTGCGGCCTCTCCAAATCGGATTTCTACCTCAGAAAACGCAATCAAGGGATGAGAGTTGACCCAAATTCAGCGCTGGTCAACGTTGTCCAGAAAATCCCTAAACCAGTTCAAAAATTGCATCTCTTGTTTCACATGTGTGGGGGAGAGAGAAGCCTCTAAGGCTGTACGAACCAATCAGATGAGAGAGAGATGTGTGAGATGAATGAATGATGAAATGAGCATCATGTCTCTCATTTTTATATCCATGACTGTGGATGTGTGACACAACTTTTGGGGCTTGTGAGCCTACATTACAATTCTGGCCGACCTTGACAAATTGCACGTGTGGAAAAATAAATTCAAAATACAACTTATGCTCATCCAAACAAGATGATCTTTAGATCAATCTTGCACCTCTCTGAAAGAGGAATCCAACAAAAATATCATCTCCATCATATGAGCATTGCAACATGAAGTTTGGCCCTAGCTGCCAAATTTAACACTTAGTCATTTCTGGAATGCCTTATGGCCAATGCTTGACCCCAAACTCAAGTGCTTTACTACAATCCGCCTTAATACCAAAGGCCAAGTGGAAGTTGTCAAGAGAACCGTAGCTTATTCATTGCACATGTATAATCATGCACACCCCCACACTTGGAAAGAAACATAATTGTTGTAAAACATGCTTATAATAGAGCTCAACATAGCTCTACTTATCACAACCCTTTCCAACATGTTTTATTCTCCAACCATCCATCACTATAGATATCCAATTCCTACAATCCAAAACAGCCTCTACCCCTTACAATGCCAAAGAGCAAGATAGAGCTACAAGTTTCATCAAACAAATTCAACAAATATATGAACAAGTCCAATCTATCTTATAGTGACAGCAATAGAAGTGCTAGCAGAGATACAATACACATCAAGTGCATCACCCTTTACAAGTAGGTGACCAAGTTTAGCTTCAATTGTAGAAAGAATTGTTTAAGGGTCCACATAAAAAGATCAAGCCATTTCGATAAGGTCCTTGATCCATTGGTAAAGTAGTCAAACATAATGGTTTCCAACTTGATATACCCTCTGACTTAAGAATGCATCAAGTATTTAATGTTGATCCACCCAATCACTACTGCTCTCCATTGGCCAATGAAGAGCCTAAGGTTTCAAAGCCTACTAACTCAGGTTAGGAACACTAACCACCAGTTCAAGTTGATCAAAACATCAATCAGCATCATAAGTTTACAAGTCAACAATACATTCCCCTATCCCGAGTTCTTTGAGACAAGGAATTGTTGAGAAACCAAATGCAAAATAATATAACACTTGATTCCTCTTTCTGATAATTACTTGTGAATATTAAATGTCTCCTTATTACTTCTTATGTCCTCTTCATCAAGAAATTATACAACTGTTCAATCATTCAAGAAAGATAGAGATCACAATGAGACAAGAGACACAAAAAATTAGGCTGGCAGCCAAGGAAAAACCTACAAGGGGAAAACTGTTATGAATAAAATAATATATATATATATAATATAAATATAAATAATGACAATAATTGCAATGATGATTAGTTAAATATTAATTAGTAATGAAAAGGCATGTCTACATGGGACATGACCCTCCATGAAGGCCCTCCATGAAGAGGCACATGCCTAGTATATAAGCAAGCCCCTCACTCTCAATTGTATAATCATTCTTATTCATACATTTTTAATATATATTCTTGTATCCTAAATGGAGATCTACATATTCCAAGTCTTCTGGCGTATTTAACTTGAGGTACGAATTTTGTTCGTTCCATTTGGTATCAGAGTAGTTCGAGCCTCTGGCTGCTCAACCGCTGCACAGAGCATGTTCTTAAATCTAGGTCTTTGGCCATAAAAATCGTCAACCTTGTTGTTGTGACTAAAGCATTCGCTACACAATTGGAGTTTCTCCGTCTTCGCCATTTAAAATATATATATATTTCTCTTCCGCAGATTATTTCTTCTGCAAGATCATTTCTTCGATCTCTTCTGCAGATCATTCTTCGCATCTTCCGCAGGTTTGATCTCGCTGCGTAGGAGAAACCTCTCACTGTTCGATCCCTGGGAGAGCCGCTACTGCTGAGGCTGCCAAGACGCTTGGATTCGTTGTTGCCGCTGAGAGACGGGGGCGCATCTCTTCTGAGAGACAGAACAACTAGGTTTAAATACTTTTGCGGGTTTCAATGAGGTCACATTTCACCGAAGCCCCCCGCTTCTACAGCTGCCAAGACGCTTGGATTCGTTGCTGCCGCTGAGAGACAGGTACGCATCTCTTCTGAGA
This sequence comes from Pinus albicaulis, assembly GCA_034641835.2. Lineage (NCBI taxonomy): Eukaryota > Viridiplantae > Streptophyta > Pinopsida > Pinales > Pinaceae > Pinus > Pinus albicaulis. The sequence goes on from CM076582.1 coordinate 485,685,453, forward strand.
GACGGAACAACTAGGTTTAAATACTTCTGTTGGTTTGTCTAAGGTCACCTGCTCTATTTCACCAAAGCCTCCGGCTTCTACAGCTGCCAAGACGCTTGGATTCGTTGCTGCCACTGAGAGACAGGTAAGCATCTCTTCGCACCTCTTCCACAGGTGTGGAATTATCTTCTGCTCCATCGAACAGGGTTCACATCTCGCATGGTTCGCAATCCTTCCGTAGGTTTGCATTACTTTGGGGTTTTCGCAATCCTGGTTTACTTCCGCAGATTTGCAGATCTCTCACATTATACTATTTTCGCCAGACGTGGAGTTATCCTTTGCTCCATCGAACAGGGTTCATCCGAACTAGGGGTTCGCAAGTATGGCTCCCAGCTTCACAAAGATAATTGCCAGCCTAGTTCCGTCCGCCTCTAAGATTCAAGCTCCTGCCCATATTGTCAATGAAGCCCCAGCTCCCACTGTGCAGGTGGTCAAGGCCTCACTGGATGAGGCCTTGAAGTTTTCTGAAAGTGCCTTAATCTACCGGTTTAATGGCTTTTGGCCACGGCTGACAACTCTCCACAGTTGGATCTCGAAGGTATGGAAGCCTGTCATTTCTGATGAAATTAATATCTACCCATGTGCTAAGGGTTTCTTTATAGTAGATTTTGAAAACTCTGAAAGCAGACAACGCATTTTAGATTCCAGCCCTTGGTTTTGGGAAAACTTGGGCCTATTCATGAAGCCATGGAACCCATCATTCGATCCCTCATCAACAGTCATAACCTCAACACCAGTTTGGGTCAGATTGCGCAACCTACCTTTGCATCTCTGGAATCTCTCCTCGCTAAAAGCCATTGGAAATGAAATTGAGAAATTTTATTGCAGGTGCCCAGAAACAGAGGAATATGTCAGAACCACCTATGCACGCATCTGTGTAGAAGTGAACTTCAGTGCCGGATTCCCAGCTGAAATAATCCGAACAAGCAAAGACTATGTATGGAACCAGAAACTCGACTATGAAAGTGTCGTCTTCGGATGTCGATCCTGCTTTGAGACAGGCCATCTAGCTAAAAATTGCCCAAAAGTCTCCCAGAAAAATTCTACTAGAAAGAATCACCATAGATCTACATGGTGGGAAGGACCACAAAAGGAACATTATACTGTCATCAAGGAAGAATACTCTCCAGAAAACTCTGAATCGCAAGAAAGAAACAACCCTCAAGACAAGCAGGGGGGAAGCCCCGCCCAACAACAAAAAAACGAACTCGACAGCCCCTCAAGCACCAACAATTATGAGTATTCGAATACCGAGCAAAAGAAATATTCATTTAGCAGCAAAGCAGATCTCCCAGATCTCGAAGATAAGACACGAGAGTCCCAACAATTAGAAGAGATGAAGGAGGTGCAAGATAAAGGAAGTTGGAAGAACGTAGAGAAGAAAAAGAAAGCTACAACACCAATCTCGCCAAGAAAGACGAGAAGCCAAACAATTAAAAACTAAGAAAATTATAGGTCCGATAGACCAAAGTTTGGTCTCAGTGGACGTTAACCATCATCATCATCATCATATATTAAAAGAAAAAGAGTCAGTATATATCAGAAATAAATAAATAAATAAATATATAAATATAAAATATAAAATATAAAATAAAATAATAAAAATTAAAAATAAATAAATAAATAAAAATATTAAAAAAGAAAAGAAAGAAAATTAAAAAAGGAACTCTATATATATAAAACCGAAATAAAATAAATAAAGATTTAAAAATATATTATTAAAAAATAAATATATTTTAAAAATAAAATAATTAAAAAAAATCATAATTAGAAAAAAAATAGAAAAAAAACGAAGATGTTTTCCACTAGATTCCTTTTTGATGATGGTGCCTTCTTGTGAGCCTTATAAGGAGGGATGATCTTCCTTCTTCAAAATGGCAATTCTTCTTCTTCAAGATAAGGAGAGATGTTCTTCTTTCTTCAAAGATGCTTTAGATGTGCTCTTTTCTTAAATACGAGGGAGATTACTTTGAATTCTTTACATGATGATGAATTGCTCTTCTTGCTTCCTTTGGTTGATGATGTAGAATGTGGAGACTTCCAAGAATACTTCAAGTGTGTAAAGCCCTTCTTTCTTTGATATGGAGGTAGCATCCTTGAGGTCTTCCTTTCTTCTTCCAAGAGTTCTTTTAAGATGATAGGATCCTTGTACGGTGATGACTAGTCCTTCTTGATGCTCTCCTTCTTGTATTTGGCCCTTATGTATCCTTCTTCAATTGAGTGATCTTCAAGCTGCCTCTTCTTGTCACCTTAGCTCTAACACCATGTTGAAAAATCTATGGCAGCTAGATTAGTGTGATTTCTCTTTAATTTGATAATTGCTTGTGATGTTCTTTTACTTAAACTTGATGTACTTGTAATTAGTTTCTTCTTCACTTGAATATTATAGTGCTCTTATCATCATTCAGCTACCAAAAACATGAAGATCAATACAACAAAGAGGACACAAGATATAGGTTACTAGACAGGGCCAAAATCTCTCCTAGAGAGGAAAACCCACAAAAATTCTTCTCTTCTTATAAGGCTCAAACTATATAAGGAGAAGAACATCATAATGCAATGTCTGCATGTGTTTGGGTATTGAATGAATACTTCACTCTGAAGTATATCTGCATGGAATGGGCTACAATTTATTGATAGATCTGAAATAATAATGCACCTATGAATACAATGATGGATCGGGATCTCTAGACCTAAAATGACTATGTATTTGCTTGATCTGTTTATGGAATGTTTAGATCTATGATCTGACGAATGTTTGCTGAAGTGAAGGGTAATATCTGAAATGATTATTTATTCTGAAGAGTTACGCAGTCCTAGAATGTTTTCAAATCTATACGCAGGTTCGTTGCTGTAAAAGGGCATATATGCATAGGTTCGGTTAAGCAAAAGCGCGTATGGAATCTAAGGTTTTGCTGAAGTGTGCGGAAGGAAATTTCTGATCTGTTTTGTTGTATTATTGTTGTCTATCAATGATGTCTTCATACAGATCTGGGTTGTTTGAATATTGATTATGCTGCTAGATGAATGTGATTAAAGATCAGTGGTTGGTTGGTTGATTGATGATTCAGCGAATGAGTTGATGTGGTTATGAGTTTCAGTTTGATATATGCTCTTTGAGCTTAAATGTGTGGAGTGGGTCTAGTCTGACAATCTGATGAAAAGAGGCCTACAAGTTGTGTTGTGTTGAATATGTTGGACCTAGTGTGAAAATTGATGAAGCATGGTCCGCGGTGGTACTGAGGGTCGAAGCCTTCAGTGAGGGGGTCGTAGCTCCCTTCTAGTAGTGGCTCGTAAACGAGATCAGGGGGGTAGTAGCTCCCATCCAGGAGTGGCAGGTAAACGAGATGCAAGGGGTCGTAGCTCCCTTACAATGGTAACTGGTAAACGAGATTAGGGGGTTGGAGCTCCCTTCCAGTGGAAGCTGGAGAACGAGAGAAGGTTGCAGCCTTCTCAGGTGGGTGCCTGCGTGCTGGTATGAGTCTGCGCAGGTACAAGATTGTAAGCAGTTTTCTTTATAATAAATATTGAAGACAGAGACAATAACAGCAGTGGTTTTCTCCCGACTTGGGTTTCCAACTTAAATCTTGGTGTTCATGTGTGTTTCTTGTGTGATGATTTATTCGGTTCTTACTGCACATGCTTATTGCTTACTAAACATCTGATGAATGAATGATGCACTGATCTAAGTAAAGATTTATCTGCATAATAAGATCTTTGGACATACGCAAGTTTCATTAAAGATAGCCATGTGTATACGCTAGTTCGGTTCATTAAAGTCACGTATAGAAATCAGTAAAGAAAAGTAAAAGTTTATAGTAAGTTATAAATACTGATTCACCCCCCTCTCCCCCCCTCTCAGTATTTTTGCCAACAATTGGAATCAGAGCAGGTCCTTCTATAGAAGCTTGATCTCTTGAAAGAGATCCGTCTCAATGGGAAGGAAGCAAAATAAGAAGGCTACCCAAAGAAAGAAGATATCTCAGAAAACGTGTACAGCAGAAAATGAAGAAGATGAAACAGGTATTGATTGTTGTTCTTGTGATTCACTTCCTTGTGCATGCAATGTTGAAGATAGTGAATACGAAAGTGAAAGTAATGTTATGGATCTAGAAACAGTAATGGCTAATCTCAAGATTAAAGTTGAAGATCAACAGATTTTATTTAATCAGAGGGAATGTATCTACAAAGATATGGTTTCTAGATTGAATGAACAGTTACAAGAAAGAAAGACAATTGAGCAACTACACAAAGAACAGATAGACTAGTATCAAAAGCTGCAGGATGAAGTAACCAATCATAGTGAAGGACTTGAAGCAGAAATCATTTCTCTAAAAGCAGACCTAGAAAAATCAAATAAAAAGAATGAAGAACTTCTGCAGACATTTGAAGAACAAGAAAGTGAGTTGAAAGAAGAAATTTAACTTTGAATGAGCAAGTAGAAGAAGGAAGGAACGTCCAATGGTAATATTTGTGGGAAGAAGGTACCTATCAGAGGAGTTCAATTCTTTGAGGTTTTTTAAAATGACATGAAATAAATTCTAAACATATAAATTATGAGGTATCTATCAGTTAAATATATCTCCCTTGGGAAATACTGAGATAGCCACTATGATTCAAGAGCTAGCTCAAATCCCTTGCGCAACACAAGATATATACTGGTGGGGAGAGGATGGATGTGACAGGGGTTTGCATGCGGTTTCTGCAGAAGGTGCCAGCGCTCGTTCTTGTTTGTCTCTCCAGGCTTGAGGTCAGTTGCCAAACGTACGGAGGCTAACCCTACAGCTTTCAGTATGGATTCTTTCCCCTTGTGCGTTTTCGGTTTCACCCAACGGAGTTCGGAAGTTAGGGTTTCTGCGTTCAAGCGAGTCTTGCGCCTTTCTGCTGTCTCCTTAAGAGGTTTTGTTGGCGGTTACAATGGGTTTTGACAGCGTTTCGGTGGAGCTTGAACCCTCTCCTGAAGACCTCCTCACCTGCTGGGGTTTGGAAATCTCGGAGAAAAATCTCGAACACTTTTTTCCTAACCAGATTTCTCAGGATCTCGCTGCTGAAGCAGCTTTGGGAGGTTTGTCGCAAGGGGGAGGTATAGTAGGCGAACCCTTTTCCAGTTCCAGGAGTGGACCTTGCTTCTACAGGCCACAGTTTCCGCGTTGTGAGCGGCCCCAGACCTCCGAAGAACTCTTCAAAGCGGCGGTTACCCTCGATCGGTCTCTGCCTTTCTCGGTGCCTCAAGCGGCGGTCACCCCAGATAGGTCTCTGCCTTTCTCGGCACCTCAAGGTAATTTTGCTCCCTTTGTTGCCACTGGAGGGTTAGAAGATATAGTGGGTTGCAGTGGTTTTCAGAATCTGTCGGGTCTTCATCTGCCCAGGGTCGACAACCCAGTTGGTCTTTCTTGTTTGGGTAGACCTCATCAGGAGGTTTCGAGGGGGCTGTGTTTGCCTAGGACGGAGAATGTTCTCTCAAAGGCCGTCTCTCAAAGGGGGGCGGAGGACCTCGCGCCACTAGTGCAGATAGAAGGAGGATTGCCCCTTCCTGTGAGGGATGGGGATCCTGGCCTTTGCAATCAGTCAAGGGTTTCCTCGAACGAGGCGGTCGACCTCCCTCCGAAATCATCGGCCTGTGAAAACCAGGAGTATGCTCCGCAATTTGAAGCTGTTTCAGGGGTCTGTGCCCAGCCGAGCCTAAGTAAGGATTTTGCGCCTCCCAGATCCATTGAGGATCTAAGGCAAATCCTGCTTGAGTCCTTAAGAGCTGCTAGTCCTAAATCCATTTTGGTAGCAGAAGAGGAGGGTGTCAAGAAAGCTGTGGGAGAGAAGCGGAAGAAAGCTAAATCCATAAAAACGAAAGAAGCTCGACCAAAATGTTTGTTGGGTGTGGATATTGGCGTTGAGAAAGTTATGGAACTAACTGAGATAATGATCGTTGCAAGAGTAAGGGGTCGAAAATACTCGGCAGACTACATCACTGATTGGGCCCAATCAATGTGGAAAGATTCTCCAAGTATGCCTGTCGACATTTCAATTCTTGTAAGAGGTTGGTTCAGTATCATGTTTGAAAGGAAAGAACAAGTGGATTGGGTTCTTGAGAGAAACTGGTTTTTTGGGAAGAGGCCCATTCTCTTTAGAAGATGGACACCCCTCTTCGACGCTCAGAAGGAAAAAATGGCAGAATCGCCAGTTTGGGTTAAGCTCCCCAGTCTTCCTCTGCAGTTATGGACAGATTCGGTTTTTGTCTCTATTGGAAACACTCTGGGCACTTTTCTAGAAGCTGATAAGTCCTACATCCAAACTAGGGATAAGAGTGTGGCTCGTATATTGGTGAGTTTGAATCCGAGAGAAGGTCTCGCGGATGCGATGACGCTTCATTATCGGGATTTGGAGTTTCTGCAGATGTTAGACTACGAGCACCTTCCCTTCCAGTGCAACAGATGCCATAAGACAGGTCATTTGGCGAAGGAGTGTCCGCTCAGTGACCACCGTAGACGCAGACAGAGAAAGCAATACAGGAAGGAGAAGGTCACTGTTTCAGATTTGGATGAGGCTCCAAAGGATGCAGAGACAGGACCTATGGTGCAGGAGGCTCCCTCCCCCCCGGTGGTGATCGCGAAACAGGCACAGGAGGCTGTTGCAAGCCCTTCCTCCCTTCCATTCGAGGAGCTGGCAGACTCCCTGGTTCCCCTACAAGTTGCTGAACTAGTTGGGGCGTCTCAGGCGGGTATGTCTTCCCCCCTTCCTCCCTCGCTTCAGTCCTTTGCTTGTTTTCCTTTTTCTGAATGTGATGAGCTTGGTCCTTCCAGGCAAATTTTGAATGACTTATCAGCTTTAAATATCTCTTTGTCCTCCCATGATAGTGTTATTTTATCAGTCCCCGACCTCTCAGCTCTCCCTTCCTCTCTAGTTGTCGGTGCTCCTCTGGACCCCTGTTCTCGGTCCTCAGATTTGGAACCTCTCCCTTATAACCTCAGAGCTCGGGCAAACAGGGGCGGGTCTGGCCTGGCTGTAGGAGGTCTAGCTTCGAATCCTGTGGTAATTGGGGCCAGGAAATTGAGAGGCAGAAAATCCAACCTATCCAAAGCCCAATCGAAAGCTGTTGTGGACATTGCTGTTGGTAAACAGATGTCTCTTACTGGGGTGCTTAGAGCAGAGTGACCACCCCCAGAGGATGTGCCATGATTGTCCTTTCATTCAACTGCAGAGGCTTAGCTAGCCAGCCGAAAAAGCTAGCCTTCAAAGAACTTGTGCGCTCACAGAATCCGAACATTGTCTTTTTACAGGAAACTCTGGGGAAAGGGGATGAGGTTATCAGTATAATTTCCAAATTTCTGCCTGACTGGTCCTTTTTTGCCCTTGATGCTACAGGGAGATTAGGGGGAGTGATTTCTGGTTTTAATTCCAAGAAGCGTAATTATGTCTCTTCTTGGGGCTCTTCGAATATTCTGGCCTTGGAGCTTTTTTCTAGTGAGCTCAATCTCTCCTTCCTCACCGTTAATATTTATGGGCCTTGTGTGGATAGAGAGTTCTTCTGGTCTTCTGTCTTCCGTTCCTCTTGGATTGCTCACCCCAATTTAATCATCGGAGGAGATTTGAACTTTTCTCTGGGGGAAGCGGAGTCTTGGGGCACTTCGGCCAGAGCTGACCGCTTAACTGATTTCTTCAGGAATCACATGGCCCTATCCCATCTGGTGGATATGCCCCTTCTGAAGCTGAGACCTACCTGGAGAAACAGAAGAATTGGGCAGGATTGGGTGGGCAAGAAGATCGATCGTTTTCTGTTAAGCGAAGCTTTGGTGGATAAACTTTTGAATTACCGGCACTGGGTAGGTGAAGGTGGAGTCTCGGACCACTTTCCTATCCTTCTGGAAATTAAAGGTGATGGCAAAAAACCTGGAATTCCTTTCAGATTTAACTCTGCCTGGCTCAAGGATGATTCGTATAATGAACTCTTCTCAGCAACTTGGGAGAAAGACTCCCTCAGCCCTGATACCTCAAGGAGTGCCTTTTTTTGGAACAATTTGAAGAAAATGAAAGCAGCATCCAAAAAATGGGCTGCCCAAAAAAAGGAGAAGGAAGAAGAGGAGCTTAAGAGGGTCAATTCTGAACTTGCACTGTTGGAAGATCCGAAAGGGGAAGGATATGCCTCTGTTGAATCGAGGAATAAAATCAAGGAGTTGGAGGCCTCCAGGAGAAGTATCCTTCAGCTCAGGGAAGAATCTTGGCGCCTGAAAAGCAGAGCAATCTGGCTTCAAGCAGGTGACGAGAACACTAAATTCTTTCAAAACTACGCTAAAGGTCGGAAGCTCGCAAATACTATTTGGGAAATTCCTAAATATAATGGTGAAAAGGCTTCTTTGTTTGAGGACCTGGCCTCTCAAGGTATTTGCTTCTTTAAAGATCTTTTTAAAGCCCCGGCCGAAGCATCTATAGCTGAAGTTATCAAAGTGGCCCAGTTTTTTCCCAGTTTCATTGATGAGGAAGGCAACAAAGCCATCATGGCCCCTGTCACTAAACAAGAAGTCGAGGATATTCTCAAAGGGATGCAAAGGGACAAAAGTCCAGGCCCGGACGGTTGGACTGTGGAATTCTTTCTGCACTTTTTTGATGTGTTTAGTGATGAGCTTGTAGCTGTTGTAGATGAATCAAGAGCCTCGGGATCTATCTTTCCCCCTTTCAACTCTACTTTCCTCGCCTTGATTCCCAAATCTGACCAGCCAAACTCCTTTGCTGACTTCCGGCCTATCTCGCTCTGTACTTGTGTATATAAAATCATTGCGAAAGTCATTGCCTCTAGGATTAAGCCTTTCTTCTCCAGTCACATTTCCCCGGAACAGTTTGGGTTTTTGAATGGCCGTCAAATCCACGAAGCCGTAGGCGTAGCTCAAGAATCTCTCCACAGTCTGAAGCGAAGTGGTAGGAAAGGGGCTAATATTAAAATAGATTTGTCTAAAGCATATGATAGATTCAGTTGGTTGTATCTGCGGCTTTTACTCACTCATCTTGGCTTTAGATTTGATTTTGTCAGATGGATCATGAGCTGTGTATCCTCATCTGCAATTGCCTTATTAATTAATGGTGCTGCAACCTCTTTCTTCAATCCTGAGCGTGGCCTCAGGCAAGGCTGTCCCTTATCTCCTCTACTTTTTCTTCTGGCAGCGGAAGGGTTAAGCCTTATGATTCATAAAGGCAAAAGACAGGGTCACCTCAAAGGCATTGAAGTGGCGCAAAATCTCTGGATTACTCATCTTCTTTTCGTGGATGATATTTTGTTGTTTGTTAATGGGAGCATGGAGGATTGTCGTGCTTTAAAAAATCTGTTGGATCTCTTTCTTAAAGCAACAGGCCTCCAAATTAATGTTCAAAAGTCGACTCTCACTCCATCTGGTCTTTCTGCTGAAGAGATTGGTAGAGTTAGAAGACTTCTGAATTTTGAAGTCAGATCCATGCAGGACAACTTTAAATATCTGGGCTTTTATCTTAAACCTGACAATTACAGAATTCGTGACTGGAAGTGGCTTCTTGCTAAAGTTGAAAAAAGATTAAACCATTGGAGTTTCAGGTGGCTCTCGAGGGCAGGACGTCTTTCATGGGTCCCAAAAGGCATTTTGACCTCAATTGATAAACTTTGCAGTAAATTTCTTTGGACAGGGTCAAAATTGGATCATGTCACCCCTTGGGTTGTCTGGGACAAAATCTCTATACCCAAGGAAATGGGAGGTTGGGGGATTAAAAATCTGTCGTCCTTTGCAAAATCCTTGGCAGCCAAGCTAGCTTGGCATTTGATCTCATCAGACTCTCTCTGGGTATCAGTCATCAAAAGGAAATATATCAATCAGGTATCTGTTTTGGATTGGATTCGCTCCCCAGTCAAATCCTCAAAAAATGCATCTGTTGTTTGGAAAGCTGTTGTGACATCGATTCAGACAATTGAACAAGGTTTGGCCTGGAATGTTGGAGACGGTTCTCAAGTCCGTCTAGGTTGTGATCCTTGGGTTGGTTGTTCCGACAGCTTTTCCCTCTCTCCGGCTCTGGTAGCTTTTTTCAATGAAAGAGGTTTTATTACTTTGAACCAGGTAGCAGACCCCAGAACAACTTCCTCGTGAGACAAGGCTGGCTCACAGGTGCGGACTTGCATTTAGAAGACAGGTGGTTGGAAGAATGGAACCGCTAGGTTTCAGCCTTAATCTTTTCTTCTGTTCGAATCTCAGATTCAAGTGATGAATGGGTGCACGCGCAATCAAGTCTCTACTCTCCTAAATCGGGGTATAAGTGGTTGATGGCTCAAGTAGGGAGGGGAGTTCCGAGTTGGTGGTATAAACCAATTTGGAAATTGAAATGCCCAGCCAAGACCAGACTTTTTTTCTGGTGCATCCTCAAAAACAAAGTACCAACCTAGGACTTACACCAAAAGAGGGGGAAATTGGGGCCGAGCTGGTGTTCCCTCTGCAAGTCAACCGAAGAATCTTCTCTCCACCTCTTCCTTCTTTGCCCGTTTAACTCCAGTCTATGGGCAGAAACCTTAAGATTGGTTAATATTCCTTTCAGTTGGCGAGGTGAAGACATTCTTCAGGCTTGGAACCAATGGTGGCAAGAGGCTCCAAATGATAAAGTCAGATCTATCCCTCTTCTTATTGCATGGGGAACGTGGATTGCCCGTAACAAGGCTATCTTCAATGAACAGTCTTTTCCTATTGCCAGATTGGCTGCAGAGGGAGCTGCCATCTATGACAGCATTCCTTCTCCATCTGGTCCAGGCCCTCCTCGAAACATTCAGCCTGAAGTAATAAATGACTCAATTCCGTGGGCTTTTTTCGATAGGGCCTCTGGTTTAAATGGTTCTTGTGGGGCTGGCCTGATTATTCATCTTTCACATGATAACTCTCTCCGTGCTTCAGTGGGCCTTGGGCAAGGGTCCAATAACTTTGCTGAACTTAAAGCCCTCCATTTTCTTCTTTGCTGGTTGATTTCCAAACATTTGAGACAGATTCAGATTTTTGGTGATTCTAGGAATGTTGTGAATTGGTTTAATGGGACACAGCAGTGCAGGAATTATATTTTGTTGCCTATGCTTAAGGAGATACGTCGTTTTAAATGTTTCTTCTCTGAAATTTATGTTTGTCACATTTACAGGGAAAGGAACCAGGAAGCAGATCGATTATCTAAAGAAGGTGCTCAGCAAGATTTGGGGTCCTGGACAGTAACTGAGATGGTGAATGGGGCTGTTATTTTTAGGGAACAGCCGGTTTTTGTTTAAAATCTGCTTTTTTATTTACGTTATGTACATATTTGCTCTCAAAAAACTCATAAACTGCTACTTTATTTGAGTCCAGCGCTGTTTTCCTTATGTAAGGAGGTTCTAGGCTCCTTTTTTGTCACTATCTGTGGTTCTTCTGGGGACTGGGATAGTTCCTACTGCAAGTTCCTTCACTGATATATAGAAGCTTTGGGCTTAGTCAGTGCATTCTTATCCTTCTGCTCTCGTCTCTGTTTCGGTTATCCGAGAGATGATGAGCTAAAGGAGATGCATTGGCGCCTTGAGAGGCTCTTTTTTGTTTTTTCTGGTTGTTTTGCATCATCACAGATCTTGTAAAGCCGCTGTGACACCATCCCCCTTTGGAAAAAAAGGGAATGGCTCTGTTTTGAAATGCTCTGCATATGTTCTTAGACTATCTAATTATAATAGAAAGTTCGATTTTTTTTCTGTGTAAAAAAAAATTAGAAGAAGGAAGAAGGGTAGAAGAAAGTATGAAAAAGCAGTGCCAAAAATTGGAGGTTGAGGTAAACATTTTAAAAGGTAAATTAGAAGAAAAGGATAAACACTTGGGATTTCAAGATAGTGCTAAGTTTCTGGATAATATTCTAAGTAGTCAAAGATCTCCTTCTATTAAATTTGGTCTTGGTTTTCATGAAACTGTTAAAGGAGAATCTAGTTCACAAGACAATGTTAAAGATTCAAAGAATATCAATGCAAACCCTGAAGTGTTTAAAGAGACAAAAGGTCAACCGACAATCATGAATTTTCAAAGGAAATCCTTCGCTCCTAACTATAGAAGTATCAATCGATTATCTCCTTTGATCAATAATGTTGAATGCTTTATATGTCATAATTATAGACATGTTGCAGCAAATTGCAGAAGCAGATTTTTTCGATCAAAGACAAATAGACACTACATAGAAAGACCTTCAGCTCCCAAGTACTCGGGTTTCTTTAAGTGATATTTCTTTTCATGCAGCAATTTTGGTCATAAAGCAGTTGATTGCAATAGAAGAAAGATTAGACAAACATATTATGATCCCTATGCTCCATTTCTTGTAACAAGCTTGGGCATGTAGAGAAGGAATGCAGGAACAGATCAATAAATCATCAAAGACAACATGGAAGTCAAACAAATGATATCGTAAGACCAAATAAAGTTGGATCCACCAACATTAATGTTAACAAGCATAAAAAAGAAGAGATAAAATGTGGTCTTGCTCTCTGGGCAATTAAAGATAAAGATGAATGGTACATCGACAGCAGATGTTCTCATCACATGACTAGTGATAAGAGTAAGATGGAGTCACTCAAGAAAAATCAATATGGTAAGGTTATTCTTTCAAATGATGCTCCAGTAAATGTTTTGGGAAAAGGTAGAGCCATAATTAACAAAAATAGAAGGGCAGTTGATCCCTTATTAGTTCAAGGCCTAAAACAAAACTTATTAAGTGTAGGCCAAATGGCAGATAAAGAAAATGTAGTGGTGCTCACATCAACCAAATGCAAGGTTATGGACGAAGAAACTGGAGAAGTCATCACAAGGGGATACAGAAACGTTGATAAATTATATGTGTTTAAAGATCTGACCTCTTCCAGATGTAAGGAGGATTCAGACTCAGACTGAAAGAAGACAATGCCCATTGCAGTCCATCATTCTTGAAAGAAAAATATCATCAATTGCAATGTATAAAGGTTGGTTTGGTAATTATAATTGTCTATATTTCTGACAGTGCATCTAATGTGACAAGTGAAGGTACAGGTAGTACAAGTTCAGGGGGAGATGGAGATAGAGCTGTGAAATTTTCAATATTTCAGTTTCTGTACGCGGGTTGCATGAACTAAAGCTATGTATACATGCGAGTTCTGTTGAAGACAGATGCATATGTTTTTCTCTGATAAGAAAAACAGTGAGACAGTCTCAAGAACAATTTTTGATATGCTGCTGACAGTTATAATTTTCTTGATCTGATGGTTATATCTGTTGATATGATATTAAGTTTTTGATTATCTACTTGATGAAGATGCTTTGATGAATTGGTTGGTGAAGGTGTTCAGGATTCACAGGTTTAGGGGGAGGATTAGCCTTGTTGTGAATAATGCATTGATTGGCATTAAGGTGGTTGTTGAATTATGATCTCTCCCTTAAAGTGTTTTGGTCTTGCTTATACAAAGTCATATCTATTTGATGAAAAGGTCATGTTGAGACCTATGATGTAAAATTGTTATATTCAGTCATGTAAGGTGTTGTTCAAATTTGTAAACCCACTTGATTGGGTAGCTAAGTCAAATATGTAATTCCACTTGGTTGGATCATTGATGTAAGTATGAGTCCTTGGTGATAGGAATGGTCATACTCGGTTGAGTTATAAAGTCATGTACTTCATTGAAAAATATGTTTGAAGATTCAGCATGAACTCAGGGGAGCGTGGTCAATACAATGCACATTAGATCTACAGAGCTCTTCTTTCTACAAGGAAAGAGAAACTTTGTTTTGGTATTGATCCGCCCTTTTCCCTTGATGTCAAAGGGGGAGAGTAACTTGTTATTTGAATAATAATGTTTATGATTAATGTATCTATATGTTGTAGTGATCAAACACCAACATGGTTGCCATCAAGTCCACAGCGAGAGATTGTTGGCATTATGATGTAATATGTTATCCTCGATGGCAACCTACTCGATGAAGTTGTCCTTGATGGAAACCTACTTGATGAGTTGTCTTTTGATAGCAACCTATTTGTTAAAGATGTAAAAAAATGATGTATCTACAGGTCAGTTCAGATGTGGCAGAAAAAAGAATTCCAGTCAGTGACAGAGAAATTATAAAGGTAATATTTCACAATGTACATGCAAGTTTGATCAAGGCAACCCGAGTGTGCCCGCAGGTTTGATGAAGGCAACCCATGTATACATACAGAATTAGTGTATACGTAGTTTTGATGTAGAGAAGTCGCGTATACACGTGGGTACGAAGAATCCAAGTCGTGCATGTACTTACGCACTCACTTTATGATACCAAGGGTCCTTACCATGGTTTTAGCCCACAGTATTGAGCGTTGTGTCGTCTATTTGATTCCGTCTAAGAATACCATCAGCACTTGTGTGGTTTTGGCTCATAGTATTGGGAAAGGCTCAAACTATATAAGGAGAAGAAGATCATAGTGCAATGTGTGCATGTGTTTCGGTATTGAATGAATACTTCACTCTGAAGTATATCTGCATGGAATGGGCTACATTTTATTGATAGATCTAAAATAATAATGCACCTATGAATACAATGATGGATCAGGATCTCTAGACCTGAAATGACTATGTATGTGGTTGATCTGTTTATGAAATGTTTAGATCTGTGATCTGACGAATGTTTGCTGAAGTGAAGGGTAAGATATGAGTTGATTATTTATTCTAAAGAGTTGTGCAGTCCTAGAATGTTTGCAGATCTATATGCAGGTTCGTCGATGTAAAAGCGGGTATATGTGCAAGTTTGGTTAAGCAAAAGCGCATATGGAATCTAGGGGTTTTGCTGAAGTGTGCGGAAGGAAATTTATGATCTATTTTGTTGTATTACTGTTGTCTGTCAATGATGTCTTCATACAGATCTGGGTTGTTTGAATATTGATTATGTTGCTAGATGAATGTGATTAAAGATCAGTGGTTGGTCGATTGATTGATGATTCAGTGAATGAGTTGATGTGGTTATGAGTTTCAGTTTGATGTATGTTCTTTGAGTTTAAATGTGTGGAGTGGGTCCAGACTGAAAATCTGATGAAAAGAGGCCTACAAGTTGTGTTGTGTTGAAGTTGTTGGACCCAGTGTGAAAATTGATGAAACGTGGTCCGCGGTGGTACTGAGGGTCGAAGCCTTCAATGAGGGGGTCGTAGCTCCCTTCTAGTAGTGGTTGGTAAACGAGATCAGGGGGTGGTAGCTCCCATCCAGGAGTGGCAGGTAAATGAGATGCAGGGGGTCGTAGCTCCCTTCTAGTTGTAGCTAGTAAACGAGATCAGGGGGTAGTAGCTCCCATCCAAGAGTGGCAGGTAAACGAGATGCAAGGGGTCATAGCTCCCTTCCAGTGGTAGCTGGTAAACGAGATCAGGGGGTTGGCGCTCCCTTCTAGTAGAAGCTGGAGAACGAGAGAAGGTTGCAACCTTCTGCAGGTGGGTGCCTGCATGCTGGTATGAGTCTGCACCAGTACAAGATTGTAAGCAGTTTTCTTTATAATAAATATTGAAGACAGAGACGACAGCAGCGGTGGTTTTCTCCCGACTTGGGTTTCCACCTTAAATCCTGATGTTCATGTGTGTTTCTTATGTGTGATGATTTATTCGGTTCTTACTGCACATGCTTACTGCTTACTAAACATCTGATGAATGAATGATGCACTAATCTAAGTAAAGATTTATCTACATAATAAGATCTCTAGACATACGCAAGTTTCATTAGATAGCCGCGTGTATACGCTAGTTCAGTACATTAAAGCCTCGTATAGAAATCAATAAAGAAAAGTAAAAGTTTATAATAAGTTATAAATACTGATTCACCCTACCTCTCAGTGTTTTTCCCAACAAGATTAGTGTGATTTCTCTTTACTTTGATAATTGCTTGTGATGTTCTTTTACTTAAACTTGATGTACTTGTAATTAGTTTCTTCTTCACTTGATTATTATAGTGTTCTTATCATCAAACAGCTACCAAAAACATGAAGATCAATACAACAAAGAGGACACAAGATATAGGCTATTAGAAAAGGCCAAAACCTCTCCTAGAGAGGAAAACCCACAAAAATTCTTCTCTTCTTATAGAATCTTCAAATGACAAATTCCAAGACCTTTAGACCCAAGACAGAGACCCCTCCAAGACCAAGTCAACTTTCTCTTGATGAGCTTTCCTTTCACGAAGTCAACCAAAGTAAAATTGCTCCAAAACTACAACCACTTCACTCTTAATCACAAGTCCAGACCTGCAACTTCTTTATTTCATATTTCGGCCTTACTGGAAAAACCCTAATTCGCACACGTGGGTGAAATATGGTGAAATAAGTCTCTCCTTCCTTCACTTAGAGAGCTTCTTCTTCCGTGATAATTTGGCTTCCAAACCTAATCCTTTTGAACCCAAACTTCAACGTTTTATGATGACTGCAATTTCGATTTTGCTGCAACAAAGTGATGCCCTAGTTTTTTGCACATGTGGGAGAGAATGATAGAGAAATTTCAGATTTCGGTTCTTCTTGTTATTTCCTTGTCTTCTCTTGTTCTTCGCTCCTTTTTCTTGCTTTTCTCCTTTAGATCGAACTTGCTTGGATAATTCCTCAAATGAGGTCGAGTGCCTTGTATATATAGGCTTCTAAGGAGGATAAATAGCCCTATATAGGGCCGACTTGCCTTCTGCAAGCCGACTTGTTCTTTTGTAGGCTAACTTGGACTTGGAGGGAGACTATGACACTTTTGGACTCTAAATAAATTCTTTGACTTGATACAAAATGCCCAATAGGGTCTTAGTACATATGACAATGACTTTGACTTCTTTGACTCTATGACAAATCCTAGAAGCACACAATGGATGCTCGACCTAAAACAAATTGATCTTGAACATGAAACCCATGCTATAAAAATAATAATAATAATTTTTTCTTTCTCTTTACATCAAATACATAAAATCAAGAATACATAAGACATTATGAAGACCGAACCTAGTTACATATTTCAACAATTTAAAGGTAAGTCAAGCATTAAGGCTACTTTTCAAATTGTGTAAAAGATCATCAAGGATTTAGGAGGTATGATATTTTCTTTGGGTTGTATTGAAAACTAGAAGTCAAAGTATCAACAGTAGATATCTTGGATATTCAAGAAGCTGACCTGAAGAGTAACAAAGATAATAGTGATAAGTCAATGACATTTGGAAAAGTTTGACAAAGCTATTTTAACCATAATCTAAGCATGTATTGATAGAATTTGATAGTATTTATATTGTTGTAATTGGGTCATTGTCCCTAGTACGAGAGCCCAAAAGTTTTTTTTCTTTCTTTTATTTTTAATGAAGGGTGGTGCTATGGAAGAAAGTTGTAGCTTCCTTCAAGAGGTTGTCGCCTCCTTCCAGTGGATGCTAGTAAACCGGGGGTTGTAGCTCCTTCCATCAATGGCTAGTAAATAAACTTAGGTTGTAGCAGGTAAATTGCTTATATATATATATATATATATATATATATATATATATATATATATATATATATATGTTACACGAGTTTCCGATACGTGGGTACTTTGGGTATATGGGAACGAGTATCCGGTACTGTTAGAAGTTTTTCCCAAATTTACAGGAAACGTCAAGTTGGGAGCGGCAATAATATAATATATTAAAAATATAAAATTAATTTATATTCACAACTCCCAATAAATAATATATATTTTATATTTATAATTTATTATTTAAAGTGTAAAGATGTTCTTAAAAAAATAATGTTTAATATGTATAGTCAAATGATAAATATTAATTTTTAAATAATAAATTTAAATTACAATGTAATTACTAATAGTCTAATAGACTATACATTGTTGTTAATAGACTATAGAATTGAAAAAATTAAACTTTAAAATCATAAATCATATGAAAACCCGAAACTGAAAATTCAAAACTCTATAAATATTAAATTTAATTATTTAAATTTAAAATGTGATAATTGAATCTTGATAACTAGTTACTAAAGTGACAAAGTCTAATATAAATACAGTGATAAATTGAAAAAATTAAACTTTAAAATCATAAATCATATGAAAACTCATAACTGAAAACTCGATAAATATTAAATTTAATTATTTAAATTTAAAATGTGATAATTAAATCTTGATAACTAAAGTCTAATATAAATACAGTGATAAATTAAAATTTAAAATGCGTGGATGTTGCTAACGCCTTAACTGAAACTTACGAATTATATAGAATTGAAAAAATTAAATTTTAAAATCATAATTTAAATGATAAATCATAAATGATACAGTGATAAATTAAAATGCGTCGATGCTGCAAACGCCGCCTAAACTGAAACTGTCAAATATCCAGCATTTGGATACATTTCTAAATTCTTATGCATTCAAATTTCAAAATGATTTAAATTTTAAAATTCATTGGAATACATTTCAATGTTTCATCGAAAATTCGATATTATATTATTATGCTTTCAGGAGGATTTAAATAACAAAGCAATGAATCATGAATGCAACAACCAACAGAGCGGAGGATTTAATTTTTTAAATAAGTGAATTCTTTGCAAATGCGGCAATGCCAAATATCCATGGCATCAGTCGATCTTTTAAAAAAACCATAATTAAATAACACTGAACAGTGAAACTTAAGTAAATTAAAATAACAGTTAATTTCAAAACGAAACTATGCTGCCATATTTATTATTTATAAAATTAAAAATTTAAAAGCAATGAAAACCAAGCTGGGATAAACCCAATTTCTTCCCGCTGGTTTCTCCTTGGTTTTGGTTGCTATCTGGAACACGAGACTTCAGTTAATACAACCTTTAAAGTCAGTCAAATTTGCGGAGCTCCCACACGCTCCAAATCGGCGTTCCCTATAGGTACGCGCTCCAAAAACTCGTCATAGCTCAACGCCAAGCTCCCGAAAAGCTCCCACGTACCCAAAGCAGCTCCCCCTATTTTTGGAGCGTTTCGTACCAGCTCCCAAGCTCCCAGGAGCGGCGGAGCTTGCGGTACTTGATCTGTAGGTGTAGGGAGCGGTACCCGTGCAACATTGATATATATATATATATATATATATATATATATCAATAACATCACATTAAAGGAACACAATACAATATATATATATATATATATATATATATATATATATATATATATATTGTGTTCCTTTAATGTGATATATATATATATATATTGTGTTCCTTTAATGTGATGTTATTGGTTAATTCTTTGTGATCTTTAAAAGGTTAAAATTTATGAATTACTAATTCACCTCCCTCTCAATAGTTCCAACAAAATCTTGCTCTAGGGTTTCATCCCACAAACCCTAGGACTTTCAACTCAAGTTGTTTTTGCTCCCAATGATCTTACAGATATCAATTCTTTTTTATCATTGTCAACTTACTTCCCATCTCGCAAACTCCTCGATTAGCTTCTTAGGTATGATCTTATCCCTTCGGCCCACCCACCCCTAGTTGTAACAAATCCATAGTCTTTCTCTCTGCTCTACCAGCGATTAGCTCTGCTCAACAACATATCTTGGTATACATACACCAGTAGCAACTCTCTCAACAGGTATACATCAATATTACCCAAGACATTATAGCACCAATACATTAGTCAATCTTTGCAGCATACAAGCCCTAGCAACACAAGCACCTCAGATCTCTCTTAGCCATAAGATAAACAAGCAGAAGTACGAGTTATTCTTTAGCCATCCCCTTACTCTGCGCTTGATAACCATGCAAAACAGGGAATCAAATTCAAGGTGCTTGTAGGCTGGAATTTTTGGCACTACCAAGTTGAAATGGAGTGTGGGCACCTATAAATTTAAAATGTCTTCCATCACATGCAAAAAATGGGCAGCTATAGAACATATGTATGTACCACTAGAAAGGGCTATTGTAGTTGTTGTTTAAAGGTGAAGTATCTCCCAATTATGATAGCTCCCCTTTGTTGCAAAAATATTATTAGACGACCACAAATACTTGTGATTAATCCAACCTGCTAGGGTTGTATGCCACTATGTATGTGGCCAACTTGTTATGTTAGTTGTGGAACCTCTCTGGAAAACTTGCAACAATACTTCAGTATTCCTCTAGCTCTCACACATAGGTATCAATAGATCAAACTCTTCATTTTTGGTGATTAATACAATCTGGGACATAATTGTTGCAATTTGATTGACTAATTCTAGTTGTGCTAACCATCTAGTCATATCATCCAAGACATTTAACAGATTATCTGCATAATTTTTCATAGTCTGTTCAATGGTTGCAACAACCTCACTATAAAGGTTATCATCTGCCTGCATCTGCTCATTTTCAGATTGCTTCACATTTGAGGCTCCCAAAGATTCTAAGAAGACGAGAGACCTTGCAGGATTATTCTAGACCCCATCCCTTCAAATTGGATACCTCATTTCATTTGGTATTTTTCCACACATGGAGGGGTGCTAAGTGTCGTGTAGAGCCACCAGAGTTGGGCATAGTAGATACAAGATCAATGAGATTATGCATCAACTCATTATTGGGGGTCGAGCAACCCATCGCCACAAGGACACAAAGGAGTAAACATTCTCAACGCAAGCCCTACATAACAGTTGCTTGTCATATAGGCATTCGTTGAGGAATTTCTCATTCAAGAAGGTGCAACATGGTGCAATTCAAAGACATTTTGCTTCTTGCTATAGTCATAGTTTGATAAAATATCATCTACGCTAAAATCAATCATCGGCTGCCTTTTAACCCATCGCCATAAGGACACAAAGGAGTAAACATTCTCAACGCAAGCCCTTTCATAACAATTTCTTGTCATATAGGCATCCATTGAGGAATTGCTCATTCAAGAAGGTGCAACATGGTGCCATTCAAAGACATTTTGCTTCTTGCTATAGTCATAGTTTGATAAAATATCATCCGCGCAAAAATCAATCATCGATTGCCTTTTAACCACTTCGAGAAATAACAGGATTTCCATTGGCTGAAGATTGTGAATTAGATGATCCAATCAGCATGGAAGTGAAGAAATGCTCCTTTCCTTCACTCCGCTCATGATGATCCATTGAACCAATTATTTTTCTTTATGGATATTGCATGTACCAGATATCCTTGCTTTAATAGAGTACTTGCACTACAAGCTTCATTAAATTAGGTATCAAAACAAGTATGATTGCCCAAATTGTACTAGGATATCTTCTTTCTCTAGCGTAGGCCTTTGAGAAAACCTATTTCATTATGTCAAAAACAGATGATGTAATTTCTTCTTTTCAATGAAATTCACCAACAAGCATTAATGATCAAAATAACCTTCCTGGGCCTATGGCCAGGCCTGCGGCCCTTGGCCAGTGCTTAACCAACCTCGACCCAATTCTTTCCTTCCAGATGACCCCATAAACTTGCTCAGACAGACCTCCAAACCAGTCACAGAATTTGGCCTCCACAAATTGTCCTTCTTTAGGTTGTGGCTTTTCTTCTAGGGTTAACCTTCAATGGTTGCTCATTTAACAAACCTCAGATACCATGTTGGCTTTTCGACAATAAACAATAGAAACCAATTTTCTAATCTGATAATTACTTCTAATGATCTACAATTAATTTATCTTCTGAAACATATCTCACTAAGGAATTATATGCAGAAAATCTCAACAGTAACACAGTGAAAACAATAGAAACAAAAAGGGACAGCCATGCACAATAGAGACAACAAATTTTCCTTAGGAAACCCAATCTTGGGAGAAAACCCAACAACTCTTCTTCTAGGAGAAATTTTTCTTTAGCAAGGTTTATAGGAAAATACCTAGAAATTTGTGCCAAAAACCAAATCCAAACATTAGCCATTTGATCCTTTTTTTTCTCCCACAAGTGTCTTCTATATAAGAGAGATGATGAGTGAAAATTCCTAAATCGGAATCCCTGCTGCAGCAACTGATTAAATTTCTCCTACTTGTTAATTACTGAACAAGTTATTTATGGTGTTACACAGCAAATATCGAAATAAAATCTACTGCAGCCTTCACAACATAAAATATTGTGGAAACAAAATACTGCGCAAGAAAGAAATAAACACACACACATGTACATTGTTATTTTTGGACAATTGTCCCTAGAAAAACCCAATGTGGGAAAATCGGTGCAACCACTGAGGGTTTTATTATTATGCAGTAGTTTTCTGAATACAAATCTTTGGATGCCCAAATTGGCAATCCAATACAGAGAATAAACTGGCAAAGAGGTAGTGAGAAAATATCTCACACTGTCATTGTCGATCCGACACTGATCTGGGCTCTAGATGGCTTGCCCCACACTGCCTCTGCGTTGTCACTGCGTCACTACCTCTAGGACTTGCGTCACCCCTCTAACTGATTGATTTGCTGACTGGAAACTCGAATCTCTAGCCCTCCAGTCTCACACCCTGGCTCCCGACACTAGATCTTGACTGGTCCCCAACGAAACTGTGGATTCCCTCTGAAGCACTGTGTTGCCTCTCTGAACCTCTCGATGCCTCCTCTGCAATGCACTCACCAGATTAGGAAAATCTTCCTCTGGCCAACTATCCCTGCCCCTCACTGCAAATAAATCACTCGATCTCTCTCTGGCAACATCTACACTGCTCTTTTGAGAATTCAATCTCTAGATCTCTCTCACTCGATGTGTTCTCCAAATGCCCATCGAGCTCCTTATAATCTCTCATTGATATATCAACGGCCAAGATTAAAACATAATCAAAGGCTAAGATATACTAGGAGTCAATCCTCGTCTTTATCTAGAAGATTCACATCCGACTTAATTAGTACACTTTAATTAATCACATTTCCTAAGTTTAAACTTGGGAATACATTAAAATTGATTAATTATTTTAATAAAGTCATCTCTAGATGGAATTTCCCAAAACAATTTATGGGTTTTGGAGAATGCATGTGTTCTAGCATCTTTGCAAAATCTTGAGGCTAGAGCACATCCGATGTTACAAAAATCAACACTCCCTCTTAGCCAGGAATGTGCTCTAGTGCTGCAACCACTTGAAGCATCACTCTGACTTCTGCACCATCCAAGTTGCATTGTTGATGTCTGGCTATTGTTGCCCACCAACTATTGCGCTGCTCTAACTCTGTGTTGCATCCGTGCTACTGCTGACCCTACTGTCAACTACTGCATCTGCACTGCAACTCTGTTGTTGTTGCCACTGCAACTCCCTCTCATATGTTGTTGTTGCAACTGAGATATGTCCATGATATTGAACCAACTATGTTCAGTGTGATGCATTTGTCAACCGAGTTCTGATTGTTGCTAGCCTCTGCGTTGTCACTGAAGCCTCTGTGCTACTGTCGACTCTGCACTGTGCCAACTCTACTCTTCGCAACTTAGTTCCTAACGCTGCTAACCACTACATCTGTCACTCTAGCACCTAACAGCACCAACTGTCATTGGTCCATCTTGCTACTGCTGTTATGCGCTCCCGTAGCAAGGTATTGATCCAAAAGGTGGACTCCTCAAGGATCCTTCCATCTATAGCACTTTGGGGCTACAAAACCAAATCACCCCACCTCTCCCCTAGAGGTATATGGGCAATCATGGCAAACTCCTCCAATCTGGAGGATAGCCTGTCGATCTCTGCGGATGCAGCCTACTGATCCTACTCCTTCTCCTTGTCCTTCTTCCGAAGAGGACACTAAGAGTTGAAGTGGCCCATCTCACCACATCGAAAGCACTTGATCTTCAAAATATCCTTCTTTCGCCTGTGCAGCTCGTGCTGCCCCTTTGATGCGAGGGTTGCATTCTCCTCTTCCTTCACTTCTGCTTTTGTCCCACTATTGTTGTTGATGCCACTAATGGTGTTCTTCACCAAATCACGCCTCAACTCTTCTTGTTGGAGATCAGCCCACATCCTCTCCCAATCCGGCAATTTTCCTCTTCATTCTTCTGAGACGTTATTCAGGGCTAATCTTACAAACTCCATAGGCTAAAGCGTTGACCCTACAGCTGTCAGTTGATCCCGAACATCCTGAAGCCTCGTAAGGAAGGGCTCTATGCACTCCCCCTTCTGCATTCTTGTACATCTCATCTTCTCTTCCAAGTACATCTTCTGCTGCTCAGAAGATCCCTGATATAACGTGGCCAATGCATCCCACATTTCTTTGGTTGTGTTCTTGCCTACTATGTGAGATACAACATGATCTCTCACTTCGTCAAGGATCAACCTCTTGGCCTTTTCCATTTCCTTCTTGAAAGCCTTTTTCTGATCTGCATCTGTGGGCTCAGCTACCACATTGTCGATATAAGTTTTAAAATCATGCTCATCTAGAAGGAAGGAGATCCTTGCCTTCAAGATCACATAGTTGGAGGCACCCTCCAACCAGTCCTGATCTCTCAACCCAGTTGATGCCATCTCGCCAAACAAATGTCGAACAACCTCCTCTCTCCTCTGCGTAGCTGCTGACTGGCTCTACGCACTCCCTACTGAAGTAGATCTTCTCCCGGCTACTGCTGCTCTACAATGAGAAATCGAATTCCTTGGCTAGGAATTCTCTGAGGAAGGAATTCCCTCAGTGTGTGCTCTTCTTTCCTTTTCTGACGCTTTTCTGCACTTGCCCACTGCTGCAGAAAACTGTGTCCCAGTTGAAGATTTACTCTACACTGAAGTTGTCGCGCTGCTCTTGCCTCTGACAAATCTCGATCTGCAAAATTTACTCTTTGTTGACTCACTCAGAGAAGTAATTTTCCACAAAAAATAACCTTCCCGGCTAATGGACTACACAGCCTCTCTAGGGTTTTGAAATGTTGCCTATGCAGTGTTTTCGAACTCCCTCTTTCGCTTGCAACTGAGATCTTCTCTGCTTCACATGTAATTTGAATGATACCATGTCAAAATTCCTAAATCAGAATCCCTACTGCAACAACTGATTAAATTTCTCTTACTTGTTAATTACTGAACAAGTTATTTACGGTGTTACATAGCAAATATCGAAATAAAATCTATTGCAACCTTCACAACATAGAATACTGCGGAAACAAAATATTGTGCAAGAAATAAATAAACACACACACACACATGTACACCATTATTTTTGGACAATTGTCCCCAGAAAAACCCTATATGCAGCAGCTGAGAGTTTTATTATTAGGCAGTAGTTTTCTGAATACAAATCTTTGGATGCCCAAATTGGAAATCCAATACAGAGAATAAACTGGCAAAGAGGTAGTGAGAAAATATTTCACATTTTCACTGTCGATCCAACACTGATCCGGGCTCTAGACGACTTGCCCCGCATTGCCTCTGCGTTACAACCTCTAGGAACTACGTCACCCCTCTAGCTGATCGATTTGCAGACTGGAAACTCGGATCTTTGGCCCTCCGATCTCACACCCCACCTCTCGTCATTAGATCTTGACTACTCCCCAACAAAACTACGGATTCCCTCTGAAGCACTACGCTGCCTCTCTAAACCTCTTGATGCCTCCTCTGCAATGCACTCACCGGATTAGGAAAATCTTCCACCGGCCAACTATCCCTACCCCTCACTGCAAAGAAATCACTCGATCTCTCTCTGGCAACTTCCACGTTGCTCTCTTGAGAATTCATTCTCTAGATCTCTCTCACTCGATGTGTTCTCCAAATTCCCATCGAGCTCTTTCTTATAATCTCTCGTTGACATATAAACAACCATGATTAAAATATAATCAAAGGCTAAGATTAACTGGGAATCAATCCTCGTCTTTATCTAGAAGATTCACATCCGACTTAATTAATCACATTTCCTAAGCTAAGTTGCACTGAAACAGATACAGATACGAGGTTTGAAACGGATACGACAAATTTTCAAAAAAATCATGATATGATACGGCAAGGAAATGACATATATATATATATATATATATATATATATATATATTTCATATTACCATTCATCTTTTAGAATCTAGAATCTATATCCAACAACACATAATCATGGTCATGAATTCAACTTAGACAAATCATCATCATCAATTCAGCATAAACATTGTCATCATCATTAGTGATTATTATATCATTCAACATATTATCAGCATCATTAGTAATGTAATCAGAAATGCTACAACGTTTTTTGCTTTCAAGTCCAACTCCTTCAAAGAACGTGTAATGCATGGAAGATGATATCTATCTTCCTTGCATGGAAATTAAAAGGCCCATGGGATCATTGGGATATTCCGTCAAGACCTATTTGAACATTTCAATCTTCTCAACGTCAACTTGGTCTATTGACTATATGCAGGCAAAAGATTGGCTAGAGAAGATTTGTTATATTGAGGGGTTTATGAAATCAAGAGAAAAATCAATGACAATTAAAAAAACCTTAACCAAACTGAAAATTAATCGCTCAAATAGATCTCTTTATGAAGACATTCATCAAACCCTTTTGTTTGCATTTTTTAACATCTATCTTTTTCTTAGTAAGAATCCTTGATAAATATATGGAGTGTCGTTATTTATAAAGATTTAGAAGAGACATTATGAGACTGTGTTTATAATGAGTTTATTTGCAAATATGATTTCTTCATTTTTATTATTTATTTATCGCTATACAAATTTTCACGCTTTTTAACATTTTAAGGGTGGATTATGATCACCATTTTTGTGGATCCGTTTCCGGAAACGGATCCAAAAAAAATTAAATCCCTTGGAAACGTATCCAATTCCAAATCTGAAGTTTCCGATTTTTTGAAACGGCACAAAAATGTTTTTATAGAGTTTCCGACAAGAATAGTATCCGTTTCTGTATCAGAAACGGGGATCCGTGTTTCCGGAAAATTCTTCAGGGGTTTCTGGTAAACTGAGTTCCTAAGTTTAGACTTAGGAATACATTAAAAATTATTAATAATTTTAATAGAGTCATCTCTGGATGGAATTTCCCAAAATGATTTATGGGTTTTGGAGAATGCATGTGTTCTAGCCTCTCTGCAAAATATCGAGGCTAAAGCACATCCGATGCTACAAAAATCAACAATGAGTGAGTGAGACAAATGAAATGTCACATAATGTGTATATATACAAGTCGAATGGCTGTATTTACCCCAAAGGGCACACCCTTTCATGATGGGGTTGGCCTGTCCATTCTGAGCCTACATGAAACCCAAATTTTAATTTCCATAAATTTTCAAGGCCAACTTAGGAGACCTCTTGGCATGCATAAATACCTCTCGATGCTACACAAAAATCAACACTATATATAGATGAACTAATCCTTACAAGTAGTAGCGAGAAGCTCGTAGCATAGTGTGAGGAGTTGGCCTCAGTTTGACTTGAAAGACATAGGCCTTTTGCACTATTTTCTGAGTCTAGAGGTATTGCAAGGTGCAGGAGAATTCTTCCTTGGGCAAGAAGTACATAGTGGATATTTTGAAGCAGTTTTAGAGGTTAGATTGCAATCCATTGGTGACTTCCATGGTCTTAAATCTAAAGTTGTCTACTGATTCAGATTTAGATTTCATGGATCCTTTGGAGTATCAACAATGGATTTGGTCCCTTGCATACTTGGTGAATACCTAACCTAATATTTGCTTTGCAATGAACACATTGATCCAGTTCATGGTTGAGCATAGGCAGATTCATAGGATGATTGCAAAGTGTGTGAGAAACATGAAGGGCATAGTTGACCATGGTTTGAGGTATGTTGGATATGGAGATTTGATGTTAAATGGTTTTGTAGATTTTTACTGGGCATGTCATCTTAATGTTAGGAAGAGAACTTCATGATTTTGTTTCAATGTTGGGTTAAGTATGATATCCTAGTTTAGCAGGAATCAAGCAGCAGCAACATTTAGTTCAGCAGAAGGCAGAGTAATGGCAACTTCTTCTGCTAGTTATCAGTCCATATGACTCTGTACATTGATAGAAAGAGTGATTAATAAGATGTTAGAATCTACATTTATGTACTGTGAAAATAGTTGTATATAGAGGTTGTCTCAGAGCCTTTGAAAATCCAGTTTCTCGCAATTCCTCCAAACACATTGATATTCAGTAACACTTCCTCAAAGCTAGGGTTTAAAAGGGAGCAGTTAACTTGGAGTATGTTCCTTCAATGTTTCAAGTTGTAGACACATTGAGAAAGCCTTTATCAAAGGGATGTTTGAGATGCTAATGGATAGACTTGGCTTGGTGGAGAACACTTTCCTTGCAAAGAGGGAGTGTTAGTTTTTTCCCTATTACAGTGGATCTGTTCTAATTCAACAGATATGGTGAGCTACAACACATCCAGGCTTGGCATGGCTCTTGTGCATGGCAGGGGTGATCACAGGTGACAGCATAACTCTAGTCAAGCCTCAACGAAGGCAAAACAACCTTATAGACTATGTTAGGAGAACATGTATGCTTCAGCATGCACTCACTAACTTTAGAAGCTATGATATATTTAGCATAGTGACTATTTTAGTGTATTGTTCCAAATTTCGGAATGTACTTTTTATTAGCTGTAGTCAAATGTTGTTCTAGATTAGATTAGGTGTTGTTTGCATGAGGATTACCTACTCAAGATAACAGTGCGAGGAATGCATGCTTGCATTTGGTGATTATCACCTTAGGAACTCTAATCTAGGCAAGTTATTTTTAGGGAAGGTGCACCAATCCAGACTATTTTTAGGATTAAATTTTAGTGTCTTAACCTGGGCACTCCATTGCAATGGTGCACATTACTTGTAAACCCTAGCCTTCTTCAAAGGAGGAATCCATGCTTGCATGTGTGATTATCACCCTGATGAACTCTAATCTAGGCAAGTTGATTTTACGGAAGGTTGACCTATCCCGACTATTTTTAGGGTTAAGGTTTAGTATCCTAACATAAGCATTCCATTAAGATGGTGCACATTATCTGTAAACCCTAGCCTTCTTCATCTATAAAAGAATGGTGGGGTATTCTACTGGGATGGTTAGTGAGATTTTTGAGCTTTAGCATCACATTTTCTTCTATATCAATCACTAGAATGGAGATGCAGTAGTAAGACTTCAGATCTGTGTATACTTGCTATTTGTATTTTCAGCATTATGCTTTTGTAGATTAAAGTATTCAAAAGTTGCTATTCTGATAGCAGTTTTGATGATTTTAGCTACCCAGGTTCAAGTTATTTGTTTCCTGAGTATGGAATCTGCTTACCATGCTCTGAAAATTTAACAGCCACGTCAACCTCTGATATATATTCAAGATGACCATAACTTAGGAAATCAGTTGAGTAGCTCTCGTGCATACAATATTGATGGGATAGAGCATGCAAATAGCTTGCAAAAGTTCCTATTAGTTAGGTTAAGATTCTATACACGCAAACTAGTTAGAAGCACATGCACAACAGTGATTAAAAGATTAGATAAGAGTAGGTAATCTGATTATTGAAATTTTGTATTATATATAAGTGAATTGTAAAGGAATGAGAGAATTCAATTTCAAAAACCTTCATGGCATGTGTTTTTTCTTCCATCTATTGATGTTCTAAATTTTAATTCTACATAATTCAAGCAACCCTCTTGAAGAAAGAAATTTATCTATTCACAGCATGACAAAATAAAAGCTGAAATTAGGTTTAAGAAAACATTATACACTCAAAAATGGACGTAAAGATGCACAAGAAAGCTGAAGCTAAGGCAAACCATGACAATGAATGCCCATAACAACTAATCCTATATGCAGGTATCGTTGAATAGCTTCTTTTGGAAGGAAGGGGGAATATAATAAATGGAGAATCCAAGCAAATACTTACTGTTAAACCTTTTCTTTGGAATCTTCCCCTTGTTAAGTGAATGTACAAAGGTCCTTACTTTTTCAGCATTCAACCGAGCATTGTACTGAAGTAGGTGAAAAAAATCACAAACATCCTCATAAGTTCATGACTAAACAAGATTATTTTTGGATTTTCATATCTAAACAGAAGATGTGCAATTGGCTAGTACCTGGCTAACAATGACATAATACTTTGAATTGTTGTGGTCACTGCAATCCTTGATATTTTCATCTGCTTGAGTATTTACCTATTCAAACAACTAGTTAGTATTGCATCGAATAGTAAGTCATGCAAACATAAGTACCAAAAACCAGCTGTCTATTAAATATAAGTTGTAAATCATCCAAAAGGCTCACAACATTTTTCCTAACCATCACACACTATGCTCCGTTCAAGAACTTAGACATTCACTTGTCATTTAATAGGCCAAATTCAAGTGTGTAGCATACTTTATTACATCCCTATGCAAAATGACTTCTATTCTCATAAATGTGCATCAACATATGTTATCCAACTGTGTCGAGGCTGCACACTAGGCTAGAACCATGAAACTAACATTCAACATTTTGGAGGAAAATAGGGATTCATTCACATCTCATTCCAACAGCATAACAAGATGGCACAAGGATAAGAGAGAGATAATAGTGGGAAGCAAAGTACGTAAGCAACTTCTCACAAAACACTCTAGCTTGCACAATGTACTTTAATGGGAGAAATTATTATAGCAAAGTTTGAAAGAAACTATCTAGATTCTAAACATCAATCACTAGATAATTGTTCCCTCGCGTGACTGTTAATTGACTTTAGACTAAAAAAATTAACAATGGGGATCCTAAATGATCCTAAACTTGTAACATTGTTAAGTAATTAAATAAAACATTCATCCTGGTCTCTTAAGACAGAATAAATCCTAAATGGTTCCTTTAAATAAGAGGAGAAATAAACTCTAATGTAAACTTGACAGGAAAATGTTTCTAAATCAACTGATGTGTAACCCATCAAGCCCAAAAAGGAAGTTGTCTGTTATTTACTACAATCCATGAGAAGTTGGAACTATATCAAATGGTCCAAACCTTCATATCTAAGAGAGACAACATCTAAAGAGGAGGCTAAAAATCTATTATAGGATGTTGATGGATGACTATTTAGTAATAACTATGTCTTCAAGGTGAAGCCTTCATATAACTTGAGGAGCTATCCATTGATGACATGGAAAACACCATTATAACTCACATATCAAACTAAAGGCATTGCCCCCAATTTATTTAACAAAGATGTAAGGTCCACACCACATATGCTTAGCCTTTTGATAAACATTTCAATTGAATCTTCCTTTTTCTCGATAATGCCAAACTTTGTCCCCAAGTTTGCACTGATGAGTTGACTATTAACCTCCTACCCCCATCAACTCTTTCTATTTTTCTAGGGTCTATAGGTGGATATACCATATTAAAGGGATTTGAGTGTATATCTAGTGGAGGTGGGTCATAAACGTTTAGGCTACACTTTCTATTTTTCTTGGTTCTTTATGTGGATATAACGTATTAAATGACTTTGAGTATAGATATAGTGGAGGTAGGTCATAAACGTTTGGGCTTCATCTTGCTCTTTCTAAGACAAAGGAAACTTATGAGGGGTGAGGTGCTCAAT
Organism: Pinus albicaulis; assembly: GCA_034641835.2. NCBI lineage: Eukaryota > Viridiplantae > Streptophyta > Pinopsida > Pinales > Pinaceae > Pinus > Pinus albicaulis. Next base: position 485,716,844 of record CM076582.1, read on the forward strand.
GCCTAGACAAACACCAACAAGTGAAATAGTAGAGGATTGAAGTGTTGAGAATTTGGAGGGCTGGAGGTTAATAAAAATTCTCTTCTTGATAATTACTTGTGAGCTTACTTGAGTTATTTATGTCTTCTCTTCTTTAGCTTATTTAATCTTTCATCAAGTCAATTATCAAAATACACGAGACACACAAATTAGGCTCCTAGAGCTAGGGCAAAACCTCTCCCTCTTGGAGAGGAAAACCCATGAGAAATCCTTCTTATAGATCTTCAAATGACAAGTACAATGACCCAGACTTAGACCCTTGACCTATGGATGCTTCCAAGACCTTGTTACTTCTTCTCTGACGATCTTCCATGCTGATATTTCTTTCTTGCACCAATCTGTACTGTTCTTTCTTTTATTAACAGTGAGAGTTTACCTTCCTCTCTTTTCTTATCCAGCAGTGACCCTTAATTTTTCACATCCACTTTAGATATTCATATTGCAAACCTGATTCTGTCATTGCCCGAATCTCTTCTTCCAAACTTGACAGCAACATTCATTTGCATCATAGTAAATCACATACATCATGGTGATCCGAAATTCTTCCTGTACTTACCACTGTTCCACCTCAAATAAAAACGACTCTTATTGACTGCACTATTACATAGAGAAATCTACATGACAGTTTAAACTTCGTTGCACTTGTTAACATCTCAGATAATGTCCGCACTAAAACATTGCAATTGACTTCAAAACTCCGCATTTCAGTTCTGTGTAAACTCTGCATTCTATCAAGTATACACCGCACTTCTTCATATGTATGCTTCGCACATCTTCACAGGTATACTCTGCACTCTGTCCTATGTATACTCCGCACTGTATATCATGTATTGTCCGCACTTCTTACTAAGTATAATCTGCACTGTATATCATGTATTGTCCGCACTTCTTATTAAGTATAATCCGCACTGTATATCATGTATTGTTCGCACTTCTTATTAAGTATAATCCGCACTGTATATCATGTATTGTCCGCACTTGTTATTACAGAGATCATCGTTAAACGTTATATGAATGAGCCGCAGGACATAGATATATATATAGAGAGAGAGAGAGAGAAATATTTAATGTCTTGAAGCCGACCATACTTATAGCTTTTAGGCTGACTCATCCAGCGGTTTAAAGGCCGACTTGTAGCATATCATAAGTGCTTGACTTCCAGTGTTGGTGAGGGCTATTACTAGCCATTCTTCCACAAGGTCTTGGAGCATTCTCTAGACTTGATCCTTCATATGAATGACACTTAAGTATATTTATTCTAGAAGACACAAACCCTAATAGACATCAAGAAGAAGTCTATTTAATCTATAATAAACTCTTGCTCATGAAACCCATGAAGCAAGTACAAAATACATTTTATTATCTTTGTCTTCTACTTTACATAAATCCATAATTACATAGTCAATATGAAGACCGACCTAGTTACACTTTTCAACATGAAGAACTATATTATATGCATGCCTAAATATAGGAGAGACACAAAACCCACTTAGGAGAAGTTGAAAGAAAATCCTAGCATCGATTAGGGAATTGTTACACTCAAAACTAGAAAGTTCAAGTGAATAGTTAGGGAATGTGCCAATGTCACCTCACACATAACTCACTTTCGACCATTGCATTATAGCTTCAAAGGGGAATTCCTAGTGAATCACTAGATCAATATGACATGAAAGGACCTCAAAAATTTGGAATTATGGGTGGACTCGAGCAATAACCCATAAGAAAAACCTCTATCACCTCTCCATCTCTGATCCAATTAATATGGGAGTACACATAGAAAGCCCCTCAACATAATGATAAAAGCAGGATAAGAATAGGCTAAGGAAGGCACCCTCATCTTGATTGGAATGGCATCAAATAGAAAAGGAACTCCTAAAAGTATTTTCCAAGGGACGCACTAGCACCTGCCAATCATTGATGAACTATGCTTGAAATAACACCATATCTTCACTAAGAATAATTCCTCGAGTAAGGTGCACTAGGTACAATAAACAGCAGAAAAGACAAGGATATATGTGTCATGGATCTCTTCTAAAGTGGGCACCCTCCTTTACCAAGAATAACCTATAAATGATGCCTAGAATATCCCCCGAGTGGAGAGACGGAATCTTGCATAGAATAACAAGCACACTAGAATAGATGATTGTAAAATGGTTCAAAAGCTTCCAAATACAGTGCACTCCACAAATAGACTAATTATGCTTGACACACAAACCACCACCTGTTTTACTTGGACCATAAACCTAGAATAGACAAATCAAATCACAAAAACAAAGCACGCATGTGGAGCATGCCTCTCTAGGAAAGAAAATAATTCATGCAAGGCACACAAAGTAAAATGGATGATCTCCAAGCTAGGGCACATTTATCCAAGCCATGAATGGGTGTTTGCCTAAGACACGTGCTAACCCAAAATAGAAATATTCTTGGACAAGAAGTTCCCCACAAAAAGTTGTGTCAGTGAAACTCAAAGTCAAGTTCCAATGCAACTAAACTCCCTAAAGCAAGGAACACTCATCTCAAGCTTTTGACGAATAAAGTGAGATACGAAAATAGAAATCACATGGTCTCCTTAAAGAATGTGCCCTAGTCCATGAGTACAAGACTTGTGGTAGAAGTAACTACTAGAAATAGAAATTACTTTATGTAGAAGTTATTTTAAAATAAACCAAGGCAAGTCTTCTCCAAGAAAGATGTGAACATGGTCAACTAGGGCAAGCTTTGTCTCTAGTGTTGGAATACATATGCTCCAGGACCAAGTAACTCCATGAATAACATGTGCATGAACTAAAGAGAAATTAAACCCAACAAAACAAAAGTGGAGTGAACTAAAGTGAATCTCACTTTAACTTCCTCTATGTTGGCCACACTTCTCCATGGACAAAAAATAGGTCATGTGGAGCCCAAATTAGAAGCAAACCTTCTCAAATAGTTCTCCCACTCCATTACATAATCAAGTCAACCTAGCGAAAGCATCCTTGTAGTTTTCTTGGAGTGTAAGCACAATTAAATTGGAGGAAACTTGAAGTACAATGCAAGTCAACCTAAAACTATATCATATGAGAGAGATGCCAACCAATTACTAGGGAAACAATTAACATATTCGCCACTAAATCTTTCAATTTAGGCACACTACTAATCTAGTCAAAATAGTCTGAAATTAATAATCAGGATAGGCACAAATCACTACGTAAAAATATCAAATGGGCAACCCAAGATAATTGTTACTTCAAAAACTAACAAAAACCATATGTTTGACCTAATTTTTGGATTCCTCGAAATGACTTGAGATTTAACCCTAATGTCATTCATCATAAAGGGCATCTAAAAATATGTCCAAATCTCGAAAGATTAAAACTCTGATTTTTCACAAACTTAGATCCCCACCAAAGTTGACCTTCATGTTATACTCAATAACGAGTATCTAAAAATATAATTACTTTTGAAAGTGCAAAGCCCTAAGTTTAATCACCTTTGACCACCCAAGCACCAAAAACGAATCATAATCTCATTTGCATAAGGGTCACCAAATATCATAATATGTAATTAAATTACAAGAATATCCTAAAAATAGAAATTTTCAAGAAAGCAAATCTTTAAATCTTGGATTTTACCCTTTTGGAGTCTAACCCGCCCCTGCATGCACCGGAAAATGCATGGAAACCTACTCAACTTTGAAAAAAGTTTGAAATGAAGTACTATGATGTTTCCACATCAAACACGAAATTTTATGTAAAATTTCTCAGACTGAAAGTATAAGAATGTATGGAATAAGAATGGGGAATACTTGAAAACACCTTCAGAAGGAATTTTGACCAACTGCTCATGAATATTGTGTTGGGTGTGGAGCCTGATTATCTTGTTTACTTTGTATCACAACATTGGACCCCTGTACCTTAAATGGGGCGGCAACGCTGCCCGTAAATTAATCGCTGTCGTGGGGGGTCCAGGGGGGGGCAGTAGTGACTTTATGGAGCCCCCCCCTGGCGGGGGGCTCCGGGAGCAGCGCCCCCTAAGCTAAAAATAGATGTAAAATTTCCTTGTAAAAGTATAGTAATTTCTAGTCAATCTGGGCCGTTCATTAGGCAGATGATCTGATGTAGAAGTTATGTTTAGTTTATGGTTTTTTTCCCTAGAAGGCAACACCTCTCTTTGTATGAGGGTATTGTATTGCAACCGTGTATTACATGTGTATTCTATGAGCGGGAAACATATAGGGAGACTGTGAGAGAGAACAGAGGATATTACAGTGGATCTGCTGTAGGTTTTATCTCTTCATTTTGCTGGATAATAGAAAGGAAGGACTGGTTTTTCGGGGTGGACGTAGCCCAAACTAGGTGAACCACATATATCTGTGTCTCTCTGGTTCTATGTGTTTCTTGTGCTTGTATTTTCTGCATATTTTATGTGTTGCATTTCTCTGTAATATATAATTTTCTAACAACTGGTATCAGAGCCGAAGGTATATTTGGCTGATAAACTCGCAGGAAAGAAGGGTTCCTGGTTCGAGTGGGAGCAATGGCGAAAGATGGTAAGTTTAGGGTCGATAAATTTAACGGCCAAAAATTCCTACTGTGGAAGATGTAGATGGAATATTATCTGTATCAGAAAGATCTGTACCTACCATTGAGCGGAAAAACAAAGAAGTTGGCGGCCATGACAGACGCGGAATGGAACATTCTTGATAGAAAGGCACTCGGAACAATACTATTGTGCCTTGCAGCGTCAGTCGCCTTAAATATTTCGAAGGAAACAACAACAGAGGGTTTGATGCAGACGTTGGTGAAACTATATGAAAAACCCTCGACCTCAAACAAGGTATTTATTATGAAACGACTATTTAATATGAAGATGTCAGAAGGTGGACCTGTTGCAGACCATTTAAATGATTTTAATACAGTTACCAGTCAGTTAAGTTCTGTAGGGGTAAACTTTGATGATGAAGTTAGAGCTCTGTTATTCTTGTTCTCATTGCCAGAGAGTTGGAATGGTTTAGTAATGGCCATTAGTAACTCTGTCTCTCGATCTAGTACTTTAAAGTTTGATGATGTTTTCGGTGCTATCCTTAGCAAGGAAATGCGAAGGAAAAGCTCCGGTGAGACATCGGGTAATGCTTTGAGTGCAGAGTCTAGGGGAAGGAGAATGGAAAGAGGAAAGAGCTCAGGATATCGCAGTAAATCAAGAAAAGGTAGATACAAGTCCAGATCGAGGATAGTGTGCTGGAAATGCGGAAAGAAAGGACACCTAAAGAAAGACTGTAGATCTCGGAAGGGAAAAGAAGGAGATGCGCAACAAGAAAACAATCATGAAGCAAATGTGACAGGTGATGTGTTACAAGATGCTTTGATTCTTTCTTTCGAAAATGTTATTGATTCTTGGGTTGTAGATTCAAGGGCTTCATTCCATGCTACACTTGATAAGAAATATTTTCATGACTATGTTGAAGAAGATTTTGGACAAGTCCGTTTGGGTGATGATAAACCCTGTAAATTTTTTGGAATGGGTAAGGTTCTTGTAAAATAGCAGAATGGAAACCAATGGCTATTAAATGAGGTAAGGCATGTTCCAGATATAAAGAAAAATCTGATTTCAACAGGGCAACATTGTATGTACTATGAACTAATCTCTAAATAAAAATTGTTTTGACCACTGATGTAAGACAACTTGAGAAATAAAGTTATCCAACCATGTACTCAGTCTTTTCAGAGCACTCATGAATCGTCAATGTCAACACCATATTAAATGTATCCACAAACAGTAAAAGTCAAATCAATTAAAGCTGAACTTTGAGAAGTTCATCCTAATCACAAAATGTACTCACAAATGTTTTTGAGCTTAACACTAAATCTACCTACAGAAAATTCATAATTAACAATGGATCCAACATGGGGAAAGGATCACCCTATATGATTCTATGATCCCAGAACTCTAGATGTTGATGAAAGACTTAGTGAGCAAAAACTTGGAGAGAAGTCAATGACTCAAATCACTCCCCTCAAACATGACCCTAAGGAATTTGACATGACTATGCTTGACTCCCCCTCAACTCGAGACATGACTTTGGGACTATCAAAATCAAAACATATAGTATCAAGCTTAACCTTATTCGAAAGAATCTTTGACCGCCTACTTCAAAATAATTTGCTTATGCTTATGAATAAACCAAAGACATGTAGAAGGATTCTCATAAAAGACAGATCATAGTGACCCATGATACTTAGGGATAGTTATTTTTCCTCAAATTCAATAATAACCTTCCCGGTAAGCACACTTAACTTCTAGGAAATTCAAAACCGCTTTCCAATTGAAAGACTCAAAAGCACTGATCCAAACCTAGAAATTTGAAACTCAAAGCAAAGTACTGACTTGAGACCTACACCTCTTTCAGAGAATTGAAAACAACATTCAATTAATAAGGGATCGAATCTATCAACATAACCTAATCCTCACTAGTACAAAGTACCTTTATTGCTCTTTCTTTTTTCTTTTTTTCTTTTTTTCTTTTCTCTATTTTTCTTTTTCTCCTTCTGCTTTTATTGGTCTCTTTTCTTTATTTTTATTTTCAAGTGTTTCCCACTTACAAACAACTTCTATCAAACTCCAAGTAGAATGAATATGGAATTACATCACCAAAAGGGGTAGTGAAAACAAGGCTAGCACCACTACAATATTTTTCCCTAGCCCCATCAAAATGCATGGTCCAAATATCATATGAAATGTCCTGCTCTAAAGATGCCCTCTAGCACTGAAGACAAACTCTCACTATCAAGTACTAGAGATGGAAGCTCACTCTCTACCATTATTTTATAATTATCGAAATCCTCCTTAACACAAATTACACCTTTTGTCTCTCGGTTAAATAAATCAATATTAAAAAACAATTTTTTTCATGGTTTAACCTGGGATATTGTTAAGGTATCAATAGGAATTTCAACAAAAGATAAATCAAGTTGAATATTACCTCCAAGTGTAGCCACCCATTTCCGAGAAAGCAACATGCCCTGCGATTTGATCACCCCTGCTACAACCACATCCATGCCCCCTTTCTAGATACACTGCTATCTGACCCTACAAATCTTTGATGAATCCCCAAACCTCTACCTTTCTCATATCCATGGCATACTCATTTTGGTAAGGCCTAGTAACTTTCAAGACCAACACACACATAACTCTATAGGGGCATAATATTGTTAGATGCTCTAGAATCCAACATATAATTATGAAAAGATCATATCATTCACCAAAATGAAGCATAGAAAGGTAGGTCCATATAAATTTCACCAACATAAATACAAGGTTGATCCTCAACTCTATCAATCAGATCACTAACACTCAACTCATCAAATCAATAAGAGGAAGAGGGACCTTTACCTTCATTAATTCTTGAGTTACATGAAACCTAATTGCTAATCTGGAGGGGGCATTTTGTGGAACCACGTCAGTTGCATGCTACCTCTTTTGAACTCTTCCCTACAAGTTACCACCCTATTGATTTTTCCTTGGAAATTGCTAAATTTTTCAATTCACGTCTTCGACAATGGTGCAACTAGTTCATTATCAAGTTAAGGAATTTGATCAACAATAGTTTAAGTATTCAAATTTTCAATCTTGACCATGCCTCTTTTAACTATTGCCATATGTTGATTACATGAAACCTAATTGCTAATCTGGAATAAGCATTTTGTGGAACCACATGAGTTGCTTGTTACCTCTTTTGAACTCTTCCCTACAATTTACCAGCCTATTGATTTTGCCTTAGAAATTGCTAGATTTTTCAATTCACATGTCTTGTGCAACAGTGCAACGGGTTCATTATCAAGTAAAGGAGTTTGATCCACAATAGTTTAAGTATTCAAATTTTCGATCTTCACCATGCCTTTTTTAACTACTACCATAAGTTGATTTGAAAGTGGGAAAATTGGCTTCTACTGCTCAAACTGTATCAAATCTACAATTGATCATGAGAACACTCTGCATAAAATCATCCTCTATCCTCGTCCAAAAAGCATTATTTATATGCTCCATAACTGGGTCTTCCTCCTCAACAATAGATATTGTGCTACCAAAGAGAATAAAAGGCAACACCTTACAAAACCTACGGGCTACACCATACACTAGATGCACTTCCAATGAAACTGTCTGATGCAAAAGAATTGGGAGAATTTTCTACCTTATTGGCCTTGTCCTTATAGAAAAATTGCACCTGTAGATCCCTCCTCGGTTTCAAGTTTGTTTCTCACATCAAATTTAATGTTGGTCTGAACTTGAATTTACAAATCTCAAAATGAAACACACAGATCTACTCTACTTTCACATTGAGAAATCACACATGCATGCATAAAATTTAGACACAATATTTTTGGTCAAGCTGACCCTGGAAAAACCCCAAAGGGAAAACCAATGAGGAAGAGATAATTTAATTTCTTGTCAGAAAAATTTATAGCATTAACTAACAGTAGTTAAATTCACTTATCTCCCTTGAATTTAGTGCCTAAGTCTGCCTTCAAATTCATGCTGACAGATGCTCAAATTTCTGCCTAACCAATCTTGAAATTTGTACTAGATCAGCCTCAAAGTCGACGCAGACATTCCCCTGCAAGATCTGCTCAGACTGCCTTGAGAAACACATTCAGGAAGCCATGAATTTCAGCCTAACCAGTCTCAAAAATCGCATTGGAGCTCAATCAAAAGATCAAGAAGATGCCTCGATAAGTGTGCCTCCTCATGTCCTTGAGATCTGTTCTGATTTTCTTTCTATTGTGTTGTTGTACACTTCTCCGTTGGGATTTGCTTTCTCAACCTCCTCTCCTCCTGTCCTCTCCTTCTCACTCACTTCTCCAAATCTCATGAAGAAGAAAAAAAATCTACCTCTTCAATCCCCCTTCACCTTTTATAAACTCATTAATTACTAAAACCAGTAACCCTTGATCTCAATGGCCAAGATTAAATCTTGACATCTCAAGATCAACGGTTGTGACTTAATATCTCATTGAGATGAATTAAGTCACTTCTAGAAAAAGCCGCTTTCTAAAATCACTTAAGTCACTCAAACTTTATAAAGTCACTTTTAGTAATTAAATAGAAAAGGCCACATTCTAACTTTACAAAATCACTTTATAAATAAAGTCACTTTTTCACAAGGGGTTCACTTTACCATTTTTTCTAGGCTAGGCACAAAACACTAGGAAACACTTTCTTGGTTCCATTTCTCAACACTCCCTCTTACCGAGGAAGGTGTTTCTCACCACTCTCATCTTGTCCCTAAGGAGACATGCTTGCTCCTTGCCAAGGACTTCGTGAGAATGTCTACAACCTGCTTAACAGTGGTTATGTACTCTAGCTTCACTACTCATCTCTTAACATAATCCGGGATGAAGCAATATCTAATTTCAATATCTTTTGACATGTCATGAAACACTGGATTCTTTGTGAGTTTGAAACAACTCTGATTATCGCATTAGATCACAGTTGGTCTCAATTGTTGACCAAATAAGCCATACAACATCTTGCAAAGCCAAATAGCCTCACAACTAGCCTAACTAGATGCCATCTACTCTCTCTTTGTAGAACTCAGTTCCATTGATCTTTGTTTCCTACTGAACCATGACACTACCGTCGAACCCAACATGAAACAACATCTTGATGTACTCTACATGTCACTGGCACTACCTGCCTAATCAAAGTCTGTGTAGCTAGTCAACCTCACTCCATTCCCCTAGATATAGTCCAGTCCATAATCCACTATGCCCTATAGGTACCACAACACATGTTTCACAACCACCAGATGCACCTTCCTGAGCTCCAGCATGAACTGACTCAATATATTGACTGCAAAACAAATATTTGGTCTGGAATTGACCAAATACATCAACGAACCGAACAATTGACGATATAAAGTGGGATCTACCCACCCGGAATTAGAAGCATGTAGCTTCTTCCAGTTGGTAATCATAGGCATGGTCATGGGCTTGCAATCCTCCATATGAAATCTCCTCATTAGGTCCATTGTGTACTTGTCCTATCCCAAGAAGATATGCCCATCCTCCTGCAAAGCCTCCAATCCCAAAAAACAGTGCATCAATCCTATATTGGTCATCTTGAATTATTAACCAAGGTCTCTTTTGCAGTGCTCAATGAGTTTCCCCTCTCTTGTAATAAACAGATCGTCTACATACAGTATAAGAATGAGCAGATCTTCGCCAACCACAATGTAATATAGTTTCAAATCTGCATCACTCTTCTCGAAACCCATCTACTACAAGTAGGAATCAATACATGAATACCATGCTCTCAATGCCTGCTTTAGCCCATACAAGGCCTTCTTTAGTCCGCATACATGAGAATCTCTCCCATGCACCTCAAATCCCTATGGTTGCTCAATATATACCTCCTCTTCTATGATCCCATTGAGAAAAGGGGTCTTTACATCCATATGATGGATCCTCTAACCCATCTCTGCTACAATGGAGATTGTTGCTCTAATCTAAGTACAGCTGGCCATAGGTGAGGTGGTCTCATCATAGTCAACTCCCTCTACTTATGAGAACCCCCGTGCCAGAGAACGATATTTGTACTTCTCGATGTTGCCATTCGTAGCATATTCGATCTTGTAGGGCCATCTTGAAGTCACAAATGATTTTCCCTCAAGCCTAGGCACAATCTCCTACACATCATTCTTCATTATGGAAACATATTCATTAATACTGCTGAAAATTGGCAGCTAAGGGATGAATTTCCTTGAATAAAATTTCATTTTTGACTATTCTAGAGTGACTTTCTAAAAATAAAAAGGCATGTCTATCATTGCAACCATAACTTTCCAAAATTAGTAAAGTCACCTTGTTTCAATTGGTAATCATATATATATCATGAAAAATCACCTAATCTATCCTTTATCAATCTCATTTGTTTTAATTTAATCATCAATATATATATAGTATCCTTATGGTACTATAATATTATGATTAAAATGAAATTCCATGCCATCCTCTCCTACTTGGATCTCATTCATGCCTCTTCACATCTCTCTCTCTCTTTGATGGCAAATTGAACTCTCTCTCATTCAATGATACGTTACTCTCTTTTCCTCTCTCTTTAATGCTCTTACGCACCTCTTACTCTCTCTTACAAACTTTAATGACTCATCATAAAAAGGTTCCTCTTAAACCTCTTTAATGCATATGTTACACTTCTCCTTAATGGCTCGAATTACTAGGGCATGCTTACTCCCTCTTGATGGCATGAGTTACTAATGCAAGCATACCTACTTTATGCATAAGTTACACTCCTATTTTGGCATATGTAACTCCTCCTCAAGACATGGAAGTTACTCCTTCATGATGTCGACCTCCTTGCTCTTCCTATATAGTTGTGCCTCTCATCCTCTCTATTAATAACTTGTGCATTATGAAAGGAGAAGTACGAACTTGAGAAAGAGAGAGTTAGAGAGACTAGAGAAGAATTGCGAGAAAGAGAGAGAGAGAGAGAGTCTTGAAGAGTAAGAGTAGATCTTGGTGAGCCAAATTGATTCAATGTTTGAATCAACTACTGTTATCAGAGGATCTTCTTTAGATTTCGGTGAACTTCTTCTTTCTCTCATTGTATTTTGTATCTCTACTGAACAATTGATTTCTAATAGAAGAAGAATCTGCTTAGGGTTTCCCCTTGTGGGTTTTGCCCTAGTCAATGGACCTAAATTCTTTGTGTCTCCTTGTGTTTTCGTTTGTCTTCTATTTTGCATGTGGTTTATATGGCGTATGTTTTATCTACAATTGCTTAACTAAATATTGCAGAAGATAGAAGTTTTGGAATAAGTAATTGTTACAACATAGAACTTCAGAATTTCAACATGGTATCAGAGCTTTGGTGAAGACAAGCTCAAGAAGACAAGTGCCATTTGCAGCTCTCTTTCTACTGAAATATCCTATGTTACACGGGTACCGCTCCCTACCCTTGGAGATGAAGTACCTCAAGCTCCGGCGCTCCTGGGAGCTTGGGAGCTGGTACGAAACATTCCAAAAATAGCGGGAGCTTCGTTGGGTACGGGGGAGCTTTTCGGGAGCTTTTCGGCGACTGAATAGAAGTTTCCGATACTCGTATCCACCGGGAACGCTGATCGGGAGCTCCCACAAGCTCCTGATCAGCAAGTACCCGGAATTTTCACTTGTTAATCTGTACACGAATCAAACAAGCATTTTTCTTGCTGCGTCTGCTGCAATTTGGTAAAGGATTGCGGCAATTTGAATGTCCCATCCATTTTGTGGCCGTCCATACTCCCATCCAGACCTGGAATTTGACTTTCAACAGATAGCTTTTTTGCTATGTTGCACGAGTTTCCGGTACGGGGATACTTTGGGTACGTGGGAACAAGTATCCGGTACGGCTAGAAGCTTTGTCCAAATTTACAGGAAACGTCAAGTTGGGAGCGGCAATAATATATTATATAATATATTAAAAATTAAATTTTAATATATATATTTTATAAGTTTTTTTTTTTAATAGTGTACATATTAAAATTTAAATGTACATATGTCATACCAAGTTGATTTTTTAAAAGATTCAAGACCATAAAAAGTTAAAACCAAAACTAAAACGCTAAAGTGACAAGTCACACTTTACATCAAAATTCACAAAAATTAGAAGTAAAACAGAGAACTAGATTTTATCATTTTAAAATGTACATATGAGTCATGACAAAGAATCAAAATGAAAATACTAATAATAATAATTTAATTTGCATAAAAGAAGAAAATTTTAAAATGTACATATACGAGTCATGGCAAAGAATTAAAATTGAAAATACTAATAATACATATTTTATTTAATTTGCATAAAAGAAGAAAATTGTTTAATGATTTTTCGCTAATTTGCCGAGGGTCTGAAATAAAGTATAAATCACTTATTAAATTCAAGAAGTGCTGGATTTCATTATGGACAGATTATTTTGGAATTTGTACTAATACTGGTGTTTAACTCAGATGGGTGTCATATTCGTTGGCATCGTGCATCAGTATTTAAAAATTTAAATGATTAAATCTACAAATAAAATATGCATACAGTTTGATAACAACAGAACATTTTTAAATATGGTAATTACTATTAATTTTTAAATGTACATTATCTGATAGACTAACTGTACCTCCGTATTTTTCAAATTTCAGTTCAAGACTAACTGTACCTTCGTATTTTTAACATGCCACGTGTAATATTATAATCTGCTACATATATGGCCTGTGATTCATGTATATGGGCTATATATTATAATTTATTTAAAAATAAAAATGTCAAATGACGATGACCTCACAACTATAATTGAACAGACTCTCTGAACTCGTTATGTCAATTATTATTTTTTTAATTTATAAGAAACTCATTTCCAACCTATCTAGCAAAAACTAAACTAAGGACAAGAAATAAGTACTGCAATTAAACAAAGTGCAACTCTACAGATTGTCTCAAGTTAATATTTAGATTTAGGATTTCAATTTTTTTACTGTTTACTTCTGACGTTTCAAGCTTTTTCCAAATGCAAAAAAGCTATCTGTTGAAAGTCAAATTCCAGGTCTGGATGGGAGTATGGACGGCCACAAAATGGATGGGACATTCAAATTGCCGCAATCCTTTACCAAATTGCTGCAGACGCAGCAAGAAAAATGCTTGTTTGATTCGTGTACAGATTAACAAGTGAAAATGTCGGGTACTTGCTGATCAGGAGCTTGTGGGAGCTCCCGATCAGCGTTCCCGGTGGATACGAGTATCGGAAACTTCTATTCAGTCGCCGAAAAGCTCCCGAAAAGCTCCCCCGTACCCAACGAAGCTCCCGCTATTTTTGGAACGTTTCGTACCAGCTCCCAAGCTCCCAGGAGCGCCGGAGCTTGAGGTACTTCATCTCCACAGCGGTACCTGTGTAACATAGGAAATATCTCTTCTTGTTCACTCTATTTACAACTCTCTTTCTGCTAAAATATATCTCGTTGTCCACTCTATTTACAGCTCTCTTTCTGCTGAAATATATTTTGTTGTCCACTCTATTTATAACTCTCTTTCTGTTGAAATATCTCGTGTCCACTCTATTTGCAACTGAAATATCTCTTGTTTTCCACTCCATTTACAGCTCTTTCTGCTGAAATATTTCTTGTTTTTCCTTCTTCTTAATGCTCATTGTCTGTTGAAATATCTCATTTACTACTGAAATATCTCATTTACTGTTGAAATATCTCTTGTCCCTTTCTATTTGTTGTTGAAATTTTTCAGCAGATCAAAATTTCTTCCTCTTACTTTAAGACTGAAGAGAAGTTGGTTGATACTTCAAACTTCTTCCCTTGGAAAGCCATAATGGATATTACTCTTGAGGAACATAATGTTTTGGAGTATGTTGAACCAACTGAAAACTCCAATGTTGAAATCAATACCAGATACAAGAAAGGAGAAGTCAAGGCTAAAAAGATTATCCTTGACTCTCTTGGATACCACCTCATCACTTTTGTCTCAAATTTGAAGAAAGCAAAAGAAATGTATGACACGTTGATTGGAATGTACCAAGCAAAAAACCTGAGTCAAATTCTTGCTCTAAAGAATCAGCTCAAGGATGTTAAGAAGAACAAAGAAGAAACCATTCAAGCATACTGCATGAGGATATCAAACATCAAAGATTAGTTGTCAACTTCTGGTGAAGTTGTTTCTGATAAAGAGTTGGTGTTGATTACGCTTAGAGGTCTTCCCTCTTCTTGGGAAACTTTTATTACTACTATCAGTAATAATGACAAGTTTCCAACATTTGATGAGCTCCTGGGAAAGTGTAGTCAAGAACAGGCCAGAATGATTTCCAGAGGAAGAATTCCCAAGCATGAGGAGGGAGAACCTATTGTCTTTGATGTCCAAGGAAAGAAGAAGAAAAGAAGAGGCCATCACTATTCGAAGAAGTTTGCTCCCATCAATTCCTCTATATGGAGCAAAGGACTTATCAAAAGTCAAATGCTACAACTGTCATAATAATGGCCACTATGTTCGTGATTGTCCAGAAAACAGAAGAGCTCCAAGATCCAACTTCAACAATCGCTCCATCAAATCTGATTATAGAAGAAGAAGAGAAGCTACTTCTTGTAAAGTGAGTTTTTGTCCTTCAAGGAACCCAAGGTATGATAACAATGCAACTGAAACTCAATCATAATACTTTCTTGTTTCTGCTTTTTCTAGTTCCTCTCCTGCAGATTCTTGTGGCAGGTGGTTGGTTGATAGTGGTGCCTCAAGGCACTTTACTGGCTATAAAGAAGGGCTCTCTAATCTAGATGAGAGGGAGACCAAATTGAAAATCATATTCTTGGAGACAACTCTACATATCCTATAAAGGGGCCTAGTTTTGTTTCCTTCCATCTGGATCATGGTAAAACCTTATCTCTTCAAGAAGTTTCCTATGTACCTGGTTTGAAAAGGAATCTTGTTTCTATTTCTGCTTTAGAAGATAAAGGAATGAAAGTTGATTTTATAAATGGTAAAGTTCTCACTTGGTCGATGAGATCCAGCATGAGAGATGCCTTCACTCTGGGATCAAGATGTGAAGCTCTGTAAAAAGTCAGTGGAAGACATTCATGCATTGATCCATGACAGCAATCATCAAAGTGAACTTTGGCACCAAAGCTTTGCTTAATTGCACTATAAAGCATTACCTCATGTGAAAAAGGTGGTTTCTGGAATGTCGTAGATTAGATTTGATCATGATGGAGTTTGTCAAGGGTGCACTAGTGGGAAGCAAGTGAAGGGACTATTCCCTTCAAGCAAAAGCAAAACCAGTCAGGTATTGCATCTTGTACATTCTGATTTATATGAAGTTTGAACCAATGCCTATAACTTCTCTTGGTGGTTACTTGTATTATATAGTATTTGTGGATGATTTTTCTCGCAAGACATGGATTTATTTTCTGAAAAATAAAAGTCAAGCATTTAACTTGTTCAGATCTGGCATTTAAGCTCGAGTAGAAAGTAGATTAAAATCTTCAGATCTGGCAATGGAGGAGAGTTCACTTCCAATGATTTCATCGACTTCTACAAAGTAGCTGGAATTAGAAAAGAGGCCATAATTCCATATAACCCTGAACAGAATGGTGTGGCCGAGAGAAAGAAAAGAATTATCATAGAACCAGTCAAAGGTATGTTGCATGATCAGAAATTGTCAAAGTTTTTATGGGGAGAAGTTGCAAACATAGTTGTTTATAATCAAAATAGATCTCCTCACCGTGCTCTAAACAATGAGACTCCCGAAGAAGTCTTCACTAGTGAAAACCCTGAAGTTGGGCTCCTGAGGATCTTTGGTTGCCTTGTCTACTTCCATGTCCCAAAAGAGAAGAGGAACAAGCTGGAAACTTCTAGTAAGAAAGACACATTTGTTTCTTACTGTGACAATTCTATAGCTTACAAAATATATGTACCAAGACAAAGAAAAAAAAAGTTTAGCTGAGATGTAACATTTGATGAAGATGCGGCTCTTGGAAAGGCAAGAGACACTCCTTCCTCCTGCTAATGTTGATAGTCAAGATGATGCTTTTGAGATACAAGAAAATCCTGAGCCTGAAACTAATCCTGCCGATGAACCCATGGAGCCCATGGATCCTTTGGATCCTCCTCCGTGTGATCCTTCTGCTAAAAGGAGACCTTTATGACTTCGTGACACCCTTCAAGATGTTGATGAACATGTTGCTCCTAGAGGAACCTTCATAAAACTCAAGAAACCATGTTGGTTCCAAGGATTTGTAGCCATCAGCAACATTATTCAAGTTGAACCATACACTTTTGAAGAAGTTGTGAAGACTCAAGTGTGGAAAGATGCAATGGCTGAAGAATGAGTCAATCATTCATAACGATGTATGGGAAGTGGTTCCAAGACCCTAAGGTAAATTTGTTGTCTTCTAAATGGTTGTATAAAACTAAAGATGGTGTTGATGGCAGTATTGAAAAATATAAAGCTAGATTTGTGGCCAGAAGTTTCTCCCAAAAAGAGGGAATAAACTATGATGAGATCATTGTATCGGTTGCATGTTATACAACCATCTGAACCATTGTGGCTCTAGTTGCGAGCCAAGAATGGTCTATTCATCAAATGGATGCAAAGACTGTTTTTTTGCATGGCTACCTCAAGGAAGAAGTATTTGTGGAGCAACCAGAAGGATTTGAAGTACATAGCCGGAAAACTCATGTGCGTAGACTAAAGAAAGCCCCCTATGGCTTAAAGCAAGCTCCAAGAGCTTGGTATGTCCGCATTGACAGCTTCTTGATGAAGCTTGGTTTTACTAGAAGTAATGCAGATCCAAATCTTTACTTCAAGACAGTCTAAGGTATGCCTTTGATTTTAGTATTATATGTTGATGATTTATTTATGATCAGTAGTGAACCTCTTATTCTCCAGGGTAAGAGGGAGTTAGATTATGAATTTGAAATGAAATATCTTCACTTAATGCACTATTGTCTGGGTCTTGAAGTATGGCTGAAACCTGGTGAGATTTTCCTTTCTCAAGGAAAACATGTTGTCAAGTTGCTTGAAAGATTTGGTATGACAAAATGTAAATCCAAGAATACTCCAATGGCGATGAACTTCAAGAAGCTATGTGGTGAAGTTGCAGGTCCTAGTTTGGAAAATCCTTCCGAGTATCGTCAACTGATTGAGGCACTGATGTTCTTAGAGAAACTAGACCAGACATATGTTTTGCAGTCAATACTCTGAACCAATATATGATTAAATCATCTCATGCACATTGGATTGCTACAAAGTATATGTTGAGATACCTGCATGGGACCATCAATCTGGGATTGAAATATACTATCGGTGATATAAGACTACACGGATACTTAGATGTCGATTGGGTTGGTAACTCTATTGATAGAAAAAGCACATATGGGTGTTGCTTCAGGTTAGGATCTGCCATGATATCTTGGATGAGCAGGAAGCAAAAATTTGTAGCCCTCGGCGCGGCTAAAGCTAAGTACATTGCTTCTAGCATGGCTAGCTATGAGGTAGTATGGCTGAGAAAGCTCTTTGGAGAGTTGTTTGAGCATGTTCTAGACACAACAGTAATTTACTGTGACAATAAGAGTTGGATTCGATTTGCAGAAAATCTTGTGTTCCATGACAAGTCCAAGCATATTGAGATCAAATATCTCTATATTCGAGATATGGTGCAGAGAGGAACGATAAGACTCCATCATTTACCGACTAATGACCAGATCACCAACATTCTTCCCAAGCTTTTGCCGAAAGCAAAGTTCTTGGTTTTCAGAGAGCAGCTTGGACTGATGGATGTGACCCTTTCTAGATAGGGTGGTCATAGATGATGAGCCTTGGATGTGTAAGATCCTTGTCATGTGTTGACAAGTGGATCCCCCCAAGCAATGAGGAGATCCCCCCAAGCAATGATGAGCCTTGGATGTGCGGGGTCCTTGTCATGTGTTGACAAGTGGATCCCCCTAAGCAGAGATATGACTTGGTTGTGCAAGATCATTGGCAAGTGGGTTATCCCCCTCTTGACCACTCTGTGTCAACTACCCTATAGAAATACACTTTTTCGCTAAGAAATTCCAACATGTTCTGGCACTCAGATCATCCAGGATTCATCATCATCAGTAGACAATTTGTCAAAGTTGTAAACCCTTTATGCATGTTTATAATGTAAATGATCTTAGTAAGACCACAATGTATGTAACAACCAAGGTAAGTCTATTATTTTGATGACGATTTGTATCCTAGGAGGTTTTTTGTCTCGCTGATTCATCTGTGTTTCTAGACACAAATGTTTGGCAAAGTTTTTCCTCCAACCTCACCCAAAGCTAGGGTGGATTTTGTAGTCAAGATCTTAGGTGAGTCCTAGTGTTTTTTATCGATCCTTGTAAAAGTGATTTGGGAATAATCCTAGCTAATTGGCTAGATTATTTTATTACAAATCATTTGGTCTACTAGATCATATTTAAGTCGCAGAATTGGGTAAATAATTGAAGGTCTATAACGAACGAGTGTTCCAACTTCATGGGTTAAATGAAATTATCTTATGCAAATAATATTTTAGCCATGGTGCTAAAATATTAGAGGGTTGGAAAAAATTATTATGTGTCAATTAATTAAATTTTCTGGAAAAAATAAATTATAAATCCTAAGCCAAAAATTTAATTAATTAGAGTCAAAATTAAGTCTCAGGAAAAATAAATTCTCCAAAATAAAAAATAAAAAATAAATCGTGGGTTCTAGAGATATTGATTTTTGGAGGTCCCCCACCAAGGGAATATTGAAAATTTCAAGAAAATTTGGATCCTTGGGCCTTGGTGGTCAAGTCAAAGTCAATTTTTTGAGGAAATTAACTCAAAATAATTCATTTCGAGTTAATTAAAAAGGAATCAAAACAGAAATTCGAAAATTCCTCAAAAATAAATATTTCGACAGTGATGATTAAAAGATAATTAAATCTTTATCAATATCGAGATTACTTTGACAAAGATCAAGTCAACTAGTCGTTTGGAGAATTTATCTATAAATTAGAGGTCATTTGTCACACAAAGGATCCAATCTTTGAGTCGTGTACTTTCTCTTGAAGCTCTCTTGTAATCTTTATTCT
The DNA here is from genome assembly GCA_034641835.2 of Pinus albicaulis. Lineage (NCBI taxonomy): Eukaryota > Viridiplantae > Streptophyta > Pinopsida > Pinales > Pinaceae > Pinus > Pinus albicaulis. Next base: position 485,736,475 of record CM076582.1, read on the forward strand.
GAAAGAATAACAACGCAAAGTATTTGGGGTTTTCATTGATAGTGGTGTTCCTCTCCTGCATCTTATGGTAATATTGTTTTTAATGTTCTACTGAATATTATTTTTTACAAGTTGTTGATTATTAGCCTTTGTGGAATAATTTATTGCATAGGTTATTAGAGTTAAAATAGCATTTCAATTTAATTGAATTATCATGTATCTCTAATTCTTGAAGATTACATTGTTATTTTACATCTCTATTCATCCGACAGCTTGATCTTAAATGTGTAGAAATCATTCGTATTCGAAAAGTTGGGCGTTGGGGGAAGTCCTCAGTTGGACCAGCCAACTCCTAGGGCATAAGATCTGAAGAGCCTGTCAAAACAGAAATTCGAAAATTCCTCAAAAAATAAATATTTCGACGGTGATGATTAAAAGATAATTAAATCTTTATCAACATCGAGATTACTTTGACAAAGATCAAGTCAACTAGTCGTTTGGAGAATTTATCTATAAATTAGAGGTCATTTATCACACAAAGGATCCAATCTTTGAGTCGTGTACTTTCTCTTGAAGCTCTCTTGTAATCTTTATTCTGAAATAATAACGCAAAGTATTTGGGGTTTTCATTGATGGTGGTGTTCCTCTCCTGCATCTTATGGTAATATTGTTTTTAATGTTCTGTTGAACATTATTTTTTACAAGTTGTTGATTATTAGCCTTTGTGGAATAATTTATTGCATAGGTTATTAGATGTAAAATAGCATTTCAATTTAATTGAATTAGCACGTATCTCTAATTCTTGAAGATTACATTGTTATTTTACATCTCTATTCATCCGACAGCTTGATCTTAAATGTGTAGAAATCATTTGTATTCGAAAAGTTGGGCGTTGGGGGAAGTCCTCAGTTGGACCAGCCAACTAGTTCCCGGGGCATAAGATCTGAAGAGCCTTCCTGATTTAAATCCCATGACTTATTTGAGAAATTTCCTCTTGCAGGGTTTTCTGGGCTAGTACCTCATTTAAAAATAATTATTCATCTTTTATAAATTGTGCTCATTAGATGGATCTGGCTAGGAAAAGCTTATATCTATAGATCTGGGAACGGAGTTGGACTCGTACTCCTCAAATCTAGTAGATTTGTATTTAAATTGTATAAATCTAAAGTAATTTTGTTTTAATTTTCTACCGTTGTATATTTGGGATTTCTTTTTCGAATTTTTGTATATATTCGACATCTCTTGGATAATTAGTAATTGTCATTGCCATCGAAATTGAATAATTATTCTATTGTGGATTTGTGGCAAATTGAGCATTCCAGTCATTCATTTACTTTGTTGGCACTTTAAAAGATTAGCATTTATCTTTGTGATTGGGATTATCTTTTGAATCTTTGCTTAAGTACTTAGCTCATAACTCAGATTAAATTGTAATCTAAGTGCTTCAAGGCTTTAACAATCTCACTTCATTAATCATCTTCTAGTCTCATCTTGCATTTGCATTCTAAGTTAGTCTTGCATATTAATAACTTACCTCCAATCATAAGTTTGGTTGATAGAAATATAGGTACACCCATTCATCTTTGTTTGATAAGCCTTTCTTTTCTTGTACTTAAAACGGTGACCTTGCAATCGTCAGAGCCACAGTCTCTGCAGCACCGGAGGCACTGGGTTTGTTAGATTTTAAGGAGAGGGATCGTTAATATTGTTAGATTTTAAGGAGAGGGATCGTTAATCACACCCTCGTGTGCTTCACCTTGACTTCTCTCTGCCACTTACTACAAAGTTTAGGCTCAATACAGTAAGAATCAAAGGTTAAATTTAGAATAGGAATTTAAATAAAATTAATCAAGATCTCTTCATTTCACATAGGTCTTAGGAACTGCATTTCATATAGGATAGTTTCTCATCAAAGCAGCAGTTGTCCATCTAATACTTGATCTTGAAATCTATAAAGTAAGAGCACTGACTCTATTTAGGCACTGGTTTCAAATTATATAAATCTTATCGAATCTTAAATATCTTTCTAAATCTAAGCAATTATTTGGCCATTCAACTCTGTCTCCCAAACTAGTCAGTTCCCAACTTGTCCTTCATTCAATTTTCGTAGGGTCTACCCCCTATAGTGTGTTGTTGCGAGACAGCTTAAACAGAAAGGTTGGGGATTAGGTGACAGCCCCCGACTTGAGTCGTTGTTTCGATGCCTATACATTTTGAGCGACAACATTTTTGGAGTCGTTGTTGGGACATATTTTTTTTAATTTGGTCCTCATGACATTTTCCTAATCTTCTAATCTTTTCCGCCATTCATTAGCCCGTCAAGCGGCATAAAATATTCTAGCACCATTATATTTCTTCATATTTTCATCACCTTATCTTTCGTCATCTCACTAATCCTCTCATCTTCTCTATTTGCACCTTTAGCACTTGGACATTTCGTTTGGTTTCATGTTTGGCTACTGACTCCATTAGTTCATCCATTATTTCTCAGACAAAAATCCCTCCTTGATATCCATCTGTTTCTCCCTGACTAACCTCTCAGTTTTTGCCTTTTGGATCATGGAGCTAGATTCATGTTCAAGTGGCAACTCCACTTCTTTCATTTCTTACAAGAATTTCTACTAGAAGCTCGCTTCTTGTGGATCTCTTGATTTTCTTGAGCAAGTATCTCTCTCTGTAGCATCCATTTGGCCCCTCCTTTTCCCTTTAAGCAAGTCATAATGGAAGACTTGTTTTCTCCTTGTGATTTTAGTATTTTATTAACTTTCAGGGAGCTCCACACGATTTCCCGCTTTCAGTCGTTGTGGCCATCGATGAGGTGCCCCTTTTCTGAGGTAACAAAGCCATTACTATCGAGACTCACCTTCAAAATGTCGATGTTTGCATAAGCGAGTGTCGCCCATATACCGACTATGAAGATATAAAGATGCAGCTTTTCATTCTCACCTTAAGTGATGATGCTTTGGATTGGTTCACTGAGTTCCCTGATAACACTTTTGAATCTCTACAATCAATAACTAATGCCTTTGAAGATAAATATGGAGATAAAGAAAAGGTCAGACTAAAAGCTAAAGCAAAGGAAACTAAAGAAGCTAACAAAGATCTTATTCAGGAATTAACTCAAATGGTTAAAGATATGCAACTGAATCAAGCACAGGTAATTAAGAATATGGAGGTCAACCAAGCTCAATTCATTAAGAATATGGAACTTAACCAAGCAAGATTAATAGCAAATCACGCCAAGGAAATGAGTTTTATGCGAAATCATTTTATCACCATGAAAGCAAATCATGAGAAAGAAATGAGTGTTAATCAAGTAAATCATAACACAATGATAAAGGACATGGGAACTGGTCAAATATCTCTTCAGAGCATATTGTTAGCTATAGAAGAAAAACATACTACGGAAATGGAAATGATGATGACTACCATGCAAAATCATTTCATTACCATAGAGGAAAATCATGCCAAAGAAATGAACTCTATGCACAATTGCATGATGGCCATGAAAGCGAATAATGATAAAGTGATAAAGACTATGGAAGAAAATTATGTCAGGGAAATCAGTGCTATGAAGGTTAAGCATTCTAATCAAATGAATGTTATTCAGGATAAGTTGGACAAAATGGAAAGATCACATATACATAAGTTCCAACCCAAGTCAAATCATAAAGAGTCATCAACAGATCATAAGCCTCCCAGTTTGTTGAAGCAAGCTCCATCTTATTATGAGGAGGTCATTTGTTCCATTGAAGAGTGGGTAATTGAAGGCGATCCGGATAAAAAGGAAACTGAAGGTAATCAGGTTAATACATCACCTTTGACAGAGGAGATGCAAAATGAAGAGAGGCATGTCACGAATATCCTAGATACTTAAAAATTTTCATTTGAAATTTTTCAAGATCAAGCAAAATGTTCTACATCATCAGCATCATAGCCCACCACAAAGAAAAGTATGTAGAAGAAGAGAAAAAGAAAGAAGTCGGATATATCTGATGTCCATATACAGCACAACATTGAGATAGATCAAAGCCCTAAAATTTTCAGAATTGCACATGGCACATCAGAGAAACAACCTATGGATCTGCCAAAGAGTAGGAAGATGCTCAAGAAGGACTTGATTGAACACATCTGATGCCATAAGGCATCCTCTATATTGTATTTCTAACCCTACTCCTTGCTATTTTTGTTGTTAGAGTAGTCTTCATTTCAGCATTTTGTTTCATAGATTAAGTTTTCACTTCTATCTTTAGGTTAGATTTATGTTTCAGAGCTTCTATTCATGTACTTAATGTTATATGATGATTTTTGGATTACATTTGGATGGACGCTACTTATATGATTTTGTGTGTTACTTGGGTGCAGATTCTTGATTCTCACATTCCTCTAGTAAAGCAACATGTCCCCAAGTAGAGCTAGATGTTGACCACTTTGTGTCAACTACCCTATAGCAATACACTTTTTCGCTAAGGAATTCCATCATGTTCAAGCACTCGAATCATCCAGGATTCATCATCATCAGTCGACAGTTTGCCAAAGTTGTAAACCCATTCTGCATGTTTATAATGTAAATGATCTTAGTAAGACCATAATGTATGTAACAACCTAGGTAAGCCTATTATTTTGATGACGATTTTTATCCTAGAAGGTTTTTCGTCTCACTGATTCATCTGTGTTTCTAGACACAAATGACTGGCAAAGTTTTTCCCTCCAGCTTCACCCCAAAGCTAGGGTGGATTTTGTTGTCAAGATATTAGGTGAGTCCTAATATTTTTATCGAGTCTTTGTAAAGGTGATTTGGGAATAATCATAGCTAATTGGCTAGATTATTTTATTACAAGTCACTTGGTCTACTAGATCATATTTTGAGTTGCATAATTGGGTAAATAATTGAGGATCTATATTAAGTCCACAATCTGAGATCAGGGGTTCAGAGAATCGTATTCGGGATACGGTGACCCCCAGAATAGGACACTTCCGGGATACGATACGTTATATATTATTTTATTAAAATATATATATATATTAAAAATTAGATATTTTTTACACAAATTCATTGATTCAAACATAGATACATCATACTCATGAGTCATACATGATCATTGATCATTGATACATTGATACACCATACATGATACATTGATACAATTGTCAAATTTACTCACAAAGACAAGATTGAAGATAGTAAGATAGTGTAGTTTTCTCATTAAGTCATCAGAATAAAAAATAGAAATAGAAAATACAAAAAAACTACAGTCTACAAGACTACAAGCCTGAAGCCTCAATGAGTCAGAGACTTAGAGTCAATGAGTCATCAATCCTCATCATCATAATCGGCATCACTTTCCTCATCCCAATCATCATGCTCGCCACTGCTCTCCTCCGCCTCTAATGCATCCTCCTCCTCTGCCATCTCTGCATCTGCTGGTGTGGAGGATGACGCCTCTACTGTATCGGCATCATCAAATGTGACAGGCTCTAGCACTAGCACATTGAGATCCAAGTTGGCCAACGCCAACTCAACACTGCTGTCCAGACCCATATCATCAGGAAAGACATCCCACATCTTTGTCTTTTCCTTCAGCAATTCTCCTGCGTACGCCAGATGAGACGAAGGTTGGTGTGCACATACACCATTGTCTCTGCACAGACCGACTCAAGCTGCTCTTCTTCACACTATACAAATTCCCATATGTGCTCCAGTTCCTCTCCCCTTACGAGGGGATGAAGTCACTGAGAGAGCCCTCATGGCTAGCTAACGTAAGAGGGCGCATTGCACCATGAGTTGCCCACCAAGAATAGGGCTTCTTAGCCCCCATGTCTCAAATCACATCATAGCCTGCAAATCGCCCAGTGCCAGTGGAAAACTCTGCAAAGGCATCCTCCACCTCATCAAGGGATGCCCTCTCCTGAAAAATCCTCCTCAATGCATCTTTCCTCCCCTGTGAGATTTCACCATACATGTGAGGAGGGAATCTGCGGGAAGGTCCACCATTCAGCCACTCATGGCTGTATAATTTTGGGTTCAAGGAGTGAACCAAACAATGTAAAGGTGTGCAATTCTTGTCCCATCTGCTGACAAAAATATCCTGTATGTTGGTGAAGAAGGCCTCTGGTGATGTCTCATACTCTGGGCACTGACTCTGTAAAACAATGGTCCTCACAGACTCAATCATGGAATCCCATCCCTCATAAACCTCTCTTAGGATGGGTTGGTCTATATCTGCAAATCGGAGCAAGGAAATGATAGGCTCCATGATCTGAATAACTAGAACTACCTTCTCCCACCATAGATCATCCAACACTGTGTCCTTCACTTTCTTTGAGGCTGCTTGATCCGTCTTTCTCCAAAAAGACCAAAACTCTGAAATAACCATGGCCCCAAGAGCGGTCTTGACCTTCCTCAACCTCTTCAACATGAAGAATGAAGAGGCAAACTGTGTATCTGCAATCTTCAACAATGATAGATTGTTGTACTCCTTGTAGATAGTGAGGGCATTTGTATGGTTTTGTACAAAGTTGCGGATATGCCGTGCATCCTCAATAATGGCTCCAATCCAAAGCACATCAGAAGCAATAGATTTTAGTGCCAAGTTCAATGAATGGACAATGCAAGGTGTCCAAAATATATGTGGATATTTTGCTTCCATAATCATGCCAACAGCCTTGCAAATAGGTGCATTATCTGTAATGATTTGCACACGAGAATCGACACCTACATCTTCAATAACTTAATAAATAACTCACCCATATATTGTGCATCCTTGTACTGTCCAAGTGCATCCACCGCTTTCAAGAAAACTGGACCATTCAAGGATGACACCATGAAGTTGATGAGTGGGTGGCGTGCTGGATCTGTCCATCCATCAGAAACAATGCTAACCCCAGATGTTGGCCATGCTAATTTAATAGGCTCAAGCATTTTGTCCACCTCTTTCTTTGCCTTTGTCAACAATGTGGTTCGGAGCTTCTCTGACCCAGGAGGCACATACCCTGATGGAGCCCCATGACTAAGAGCTTGACACATCTCAATAAATAGAGGTGACCGTGCAACATTAAAGGATATGAAGTTCTGATAGAAAAAAATGCAATGGTGAGATCAAGCTCTTCCCTCCTCTTTTTGAAAAATCTTGTCCATTGGACCAACTGCAGTTGCCTTTCTCTTTGCTGATTGTCCCCTACTAAAAGTCTCAAAAGGTTTCTTGTTGTTGCTTTTCCTTAAGAATGGAAGGGGGTCATCATTCTTGTTTTTTTTTTTTTTGATGCCACATTTGCCTCACTAATAAATTGCTCTTTCTCCATTTCCTTCCTCTGTGCCGATTCAATTGTTGTACAACATTTAATGCCACACTTGGAATACCCAACAAATGAGATTTCACACAGAAATATGTGCAAGTAAAATGGTCGTTGCAAAGAATGCATTTCCATGAACAATTTCCTCCTCCTCCCTTTTTTCCTTCCCCTCCCTCTCTTGTCACATATTTCCACAATGGGTATTTGGGGTCAACAGTTTGTTTTCCCTGCACATTTGAAGCTGATGTTGCAGCCCCACTTCCAATAGATGGAATACTTGCAGACCCTGATGAAATAGGGACAGGAGGGGCATCTCCAATGGGGACATTCTTCCCCTTTCTTTGCCCCTATCTTGTTGCCTTTGATTGAGCCATGAATACTGTAAAAAATAAACAAAAATAACCAAATATATAAAACATATGCACATGCAAACACTAACAACAAACTAAATGCAAAATATAGAGGGACAGTGCACTTACCAGATGCTCGAATCTCTTCGAAAGAACTCCCTTTCTCCTTGCTAACCCTTTCTTCTTGCAAACCCTTGCTCCTTGCTCACTTCACAAACACAAAACTGTGAGAAAGAATGAGCGGATTCGCTATTTTATAAATCAAAATCGCACTTTTTTGAGACAGCGTATCCGGCCGTATGGGATACAGCCGTATCCGTACAAAGTACGATCGGGATTCACTGTACCCTGTACGGATATGGCCGTATCCCGTGAATCGGGTACGAATCCTGGCGAATCATATCGGATTTTCCGTATTTGGGATTCGAAGCCCATGGGGGACGAATCCGGTTTCTTAGGTCTATAATGAACGAATGTTCCCCCTTCATGGGTTAAATGTAATTATCTTATGTAAATAATATTTTAGTCATGGTGCTAAAATATTAGAGGGTTAGAAAAAATTATTATGTGTCAATTAATTAAATTTTCTGGCAAAAATAAATTAAAAATCCTAAGCCAAAAATTTAATTAATTAGAGTCAAAATTAAGTCTTACGAAAAATAAATTCTCCAAAATAAAAAATTCGTGGGGTCTAGAGAAATTAATTTTTGGAGGTCCCCCCACCAAGGGAATATTGAAAATTTCAAGAAAATTTAGACCATTGGGCCTTGGTGGTTAAGTCAAAGTCAATTTTTTGAGGAAATTAACTCAATAACTAAAAATAGTTAATTAAAAATGAATTAAAAGAGAAATTAGAAAATTCCTCAACAAATAAATATTTCGACAGTGATGATTATAAGATAATTAAACCTTTATCAACGGTCGAGATTCCTTGACGGGGATCAAGCCAACTAGTCGTTTGGAGAATATATCTATAAATTAGAGGTCATTTGTCACACAAAGGATCCAATCTTTGAGTCGTGTACTTGCTCTTGAAGTTCTCTTGTAATCTTTTTTTCTGGAATAATAACAACACAAGGTCTTTGGGGTTTTCATTGATGGTGGTGTTCCTCTCTTGTATCTTATGGTAATATTGTTTTTAATGTTCTGTTGAATATTATTTTTTGTAAGTTGTTGATTATTAGCCTTCGTGGAATAATCTATTGCATAGGTTATTAAATTTAAAATAGCATTTTCATTTAATTGAATTAGCAAGCATCTCTAATTCTTGAAGATTACATTGTTATTTTACATCTCTATTCATCTGACAGCTTGATCTTAAGTGTGCAAAAATCATTTGCATTCGAAAAGTTGGGCGTTTGGGGAAGTGCTCGATTGGACTAGCCAACTCCCAGGGTATAAGATCTAAAGAGCCTTCCTAATTTAAATCCCAAGACTTATCTGACGAATTTCCTCTTGCAGGGTTTTCTGGGCTAGTACCTCATTTAAAAATAATTATTTATCTTTTATAAATTATGTTCATTAGATAGATTTGGCTAGGAAGAGCTTATATGTACAAATCTGGGAGGGGAGTTGGACTCATACTCCTCAGATCTAGTATATTTGTATTTAAATTGTATAGAGACAGCCAAAAATATGTGGGATGCCTTGGCTACACTGTATCAGGGATCTTCCGAGCAGCAGAAGATGGGATCCGCAAGGATGCAGAAGGGGGAACGCATAGATCTATTCTTTTCAAAGCTTCGGGAAGTTCGGGATCAGCTGGTTGTTGTAGGGTCAACGCCTCAAGCTACGGTGATGGTGAGATTGGCCCTGAATTCTGTCTCAGAAGAATGGCAAGTCTTCGTCAAGAGTATCCTAGGCATAGAAATATTGTCGAATTGGGAAGGGATATGGGTTGCTCTTTAACAAGAAGAGATGAGGCACGCAGCAACAGCAGTGGGACGAAGCCCAAGGAGAAAGAGGAGAATGCAGCCCTTGCATCAAAGGAGTAGCAGGAGCAACGAAGGCGGAAGAAGAACGTCTCGAAGATCAAATGTTTCAAGTGTGGTGAGCTTGGTCACTACGCTATGCAGTGTCTTCTCAGAAAGAAGGAAAAGGAAGAGAAACATGATCAGCAGGTTGCAACTGCAGGGATCGAGGAGGAAGAGTTTGCCATGATTGCCCACATGATCAATACCTTAGCTATAGTTCGAGAGATCTGCAGATGGGCAAGATCCTTGAGGAGTCCACCTCTTGGATCAATACCTTGCTACAAGAGCCCATATCAAAAGTAGCAAGATGGACCAGTGTTAGTTGGTGCACAGGAGTGTCGGAGTGACAGTTGCAGTGGCTAGGAGCGCCAGAGACTAAGCAACACAAGTCAGAGTTCGCAGCAGTACAGTTAGCATAGTGCAGAGTCAGCAGCAGCGCAGAGGCTTCAGAGGGTCAGCACAAAGACTAGCAGCAGTCAGAACTCCAATGACAGATGCATCATGCTGAACACATTTGGTTCAGTATTTTGGATGTTTTTTTGTTGCAACAGCAGCAAAGTTGCAGTGCAAATGCAAATGGCAGCAGCATGCAGAGTCAGCAGCAACACAGATGCAGCATTTGCACAGTAGTTGGTGGGCAATGATGTCAGACATCAGTAGCGCAGAGGGAGATGATACAGAGTCAGGGTGATGCTTCAGCAGGTTGCATTACTAGAGCACATTCCTCGCTAAGAGTGAGTGTTGATTTCTGGTAGCATTGGATGTGCTCTAAGCCTCAAAATTTGCAGGGAGGCTGAGACACATACATCCTCCAAGACCCAGAAATCGTTTTGGGAAATTCCACCCGAAGATAGTTTTATTAAAATAATTAATTATTTTTTGGATGCCTAAGTCTAAACTTACAAAATTAAAATAATTAAAGGGTATTAATGAAACTGGGTGTGAATCTTCTAGAAAAAGGCAGAGATTGAGTCAAGATGATTTGTACCATAGATTAGGAATTAATCAGGGTCGTTGAATGTTCAACAAGAAGATTATAAGAAGAGGCTCGAAGGACACATCGAATTGGAGATCAAGAGATCGATTTCTCAATAGAGCAGCGCAGCAGTTGTCGGAGAGTGATTGAGGTGATTTCTTGCAGTGAGGAGCAGGGATAGTTGTCCAGTGGAAGATTTTCCTGATCCGAAGAGTGCAACGCAAAGGAGGCAGTAAAAGCCACAAAGAGACTGCGTAGTGCCACATAGAGGCAGTGTAGAGTTTCAGAGGGAGTCAGAAATTTTGTTGAGGAAATAGTCGAGGGTCATTGCCAGAAGACAGAGGGAGTTTCCGGAGGCCAATAGAGCCTCGTTTCCAGTCAACAGAAGATCCAACAGCAAGAGGGAAGGCTACATCGAGTTTTGACGCAGAGACTACGTAGGGTGACGCAGTCACTGTGCAAAGGCAACGCAAAGCAACTCATCTCCAATTGAGGTCAATGTTGGATTCACGTGGTAGAGTGAGATTTTCTCACGAGATTTATTTGTCAGTTTTTCCGCTGTATGACTTGTCAGTTTCGACAGTCATAAATTTGTACTTAGAAACTACTGCATAATAATACAAACCCTTAGCTGTTGCACCAGTTTTCCTACATTGGGTTTTTCCGGGAACATTGTCCAAAAATAACAGTGTATATGTGTGTGTTATTTCTTTCCTGCGTTGTATATTTGTTTCCGCAGTATTTTGTATTTGTGAAGATTGCAGTGTGTTAGTTTCGTTATTTACCATAGCAAACAGTAAATAATTTTGTTCAGTTATTTAACAAAATAGAAGAAACTTAACCAATTGTTGTAGAAGCATTCCAATCATGGAATTTTCACACCCGATACACCACTATCCAATCTATCATCGCCACTGTTGCCTCTCAAGGTTGGAGCCTACACCAAATGGATGTCAAAACTGCTTTCTTGCATGGTTCACTTAAGGAGGAAGTATATATAGAGCAACTTGAGGGGCTTGAATTTCTGGATTGGGAGTCACATGTATGCAGGTTGAAGAAAGCCCTCTATGGGTTGAAGCAAGCCCACAGGGCTTGGTATGAGAGGATCGACAGCTATCTTATGAAGATGGGTTTTACAAGAAGTGAAGCTGACCCGAACCTTTAGTTCAAGGTTGAAAATGATAGGCCTCTCATTCTAGTACTTTATGTAGACGATCTCTTTTTGGCAGGTGCAGACCCTGTCATTCATCAATGCAAGAGGGAGTTGGCTTCCGAATTCGAGATGAAGGACCTATGGTTGATGCACTACTTCCTAGGCTTGGAGATCTAGCAAAAGCCAGGAGAGATTTTCCTTTCTCAAGGAAAATACATTGTGAAGCTACTCGAAAAATTTGGGATGGTGTACTACAAGTCTGTGACTACTCCGATGGAACTCAACTTCAAGAATTTATGCAGAAGTGTTGTTGGGCCCGATTTGGCAAATCCTTCCGAGTATCGACAACTTGTGGGGGCCCTGATGTTCTTGGTGAACTCTTGTCCGGACGTATGCTTCGATGTGAATACGTTGAGTCAATTTATGGTCGAGCCTCATCACATACATTGGATTGCTCCCAAGAATCTCTTGAAATATCTCTGGGCACAATCAACTATGGATTGATATACACCGTCCGGAATTTGAGGCTCCACGGATATATTGATGCTGACTGAGTTGGCAGTGTGGTGGATCGTAAGAGCACATCTCAATGTTGCTTCTCACTAGGTTCTACTTCAATATCCTGGATGAGCAGGAAGCAGAAATCGGTTGCTTTAAGCACCGTCAAGGCCGAATACATTGTTGCTAGTATGGCTTGTTGTGAAGTTGCTTGGTTGAGGAAGCTCTTTAGTGAGCTATTTGAGCATGTGCTAGACATCACCATGATCTACTGCAACAACCAATGTGGGATTCGCCTTTCAGAGAATCTCGTGTTCCACAACTGCTCCAAGCATATTGATATCAGGTATCACTTTATCCAGGATATGGTACAACGAGGAGCAATAAGGCTCCATCAAATTAGGACTGATGAGCAGGTCGCAGATATTCTCACAAAGCCCTTGGGGAAGGTCAAATTCTTAACCTTTCGCAAGAGACTTGGAGTTGTGGAAAGACCCTCCTATGAGGGTCCCGCATGAGTTGGACACTGAACTCTGGGAGCTCCTGGGGGCTTGGCGTACTTCTTCGAGCTATGAGCGACCACAGGATGAGTGGTTCACCTTCTCCTGCTGATGCCCCAGCATACATCCTACCCATGTAGTCCGGGACTCATGGGAAGTACCTCTCATCTGGCTAATGAATTGGGAAATGAAGATAGAGACCATAGCACTACCGATGGATGCATCGTGTATTGACGTACTCTATATGCTAGGATGCATGGTGTTCAAACAACTTGATTTGGGATCAATTGAGGTTCTACCTCTGGACTGACTTAGGTCAATGGAGAGTGACAAGGTCTTGTGACTCACTCTCGATCAATTCTTCTTCATTATTTCTTCGTGGTTCAACAGAGCAGAGCAGAGGGATGATAGAGATGGTATTGTATTGGCAGGTGGAATTCTCCCTAGTTGAGAGGGAGTGTTAAAATTGGCAACTAGGGCCAAACTCCACCTTGGACAGCTCATATGATGGAGATGATATTTTTATTGGATTCCTCTTTTCGGGAGGTACAAGATAGATCTAAAGATCATCTTATTCGGATGAGCAGAAGTGTGATTTTGAATTTATTATTCAAACATGTGCAAATTGACAAGGTCGGCCTCAGTCAAATGTAGGCTCATGAAGCCCAACAGATGTGTCTCCACACCCTCAACGATTTGTATAAATAGGAGTGACCCTCTCCTCATTTGGACATCATCTCACATCACATCATTCATCTCTCTCCTCTCTTGATTGGTTTGTACACTTGGAGCAGCTCTCTCTCTCTTCGCACGTGTGGCAGGAGATCATACATTTCAGGGTCAAGTATAGGTCGGATTACAAGAAACATACCAGCGTTGACCAAAGCGTTGACGAGCATTGACCGAGGGTCAAATCTCATCCTGCAAGAATTCTGAATTCTATAGGCCGCATTTATTGGCATAATTTTTGAGACAACTTGACCAGTTTGACTTCAACATTGACTTCAGGGTTTGGCTGCAGAATTACAGCAGCATTTGAGTGGGTTTGACTTGATTGTTTTGGATTGATTTTCTCTCTCTTGGAAGGCCGAATTGGACTGTTGTTGACCGAGTTGCTTGGAGGACATTTTGGAGCCACTTTGACCAGCATTGACATTCTGGTTAGGGCTTCTGATTTTGATAGCACTGTTTTGGGCAAGTTATTTTGATATTTGTACTCTCTCTCTCTGTTGAACTATTAAAGAATAATAAGAAGAATTGCTCAAAGGGTTTTCGCCACATTGGGGTTTTTTCCCTAGCATCCGCCAAATATTGTCCCCTCTTGTCTTGGCTTGTATTCTGTTGTTTTGTTTATGTTCTATCTGCATTTACTATCAATGTGATTAAGTTAATGTTATTGCTAAATTGGAAATTGATATTGGGCTAATAAGGAACATTGAAGTAAATTGGGCGTAAGCATAGAACATACCATTGTTACCTAAAATTAACAAGGATGCATAGGGGAAGAATCCCCTAACTCCCAATAAAAAGTAATTTTTTATTAAGTCCCTCTTAAGAAATGAGGGATGAGGAATGAGTTAGAAAATAGGCTTACAACAAAGTCCCTTAAAGGAGAAAAATGCCTTCTCCATGTACTTATAAGTTCAAAGAAGAATTACAAATGTTACAAATAACTACCTCTTGAAGAGAAATTGAAGGACTTAGACAGCAAAATTACAATGAATCTATTCTCAAGAAGAGAGAAAAATGCTATTGACAATTAGAAACAATTATGTGAAGTTACAAAGGTCATTTGGGAAAATCCAAAGAAGAAACTCTTCTACAAAGGTTACAATATTCTTCTTGAAGAATCTTGAGTGAGGATAGCCTCTTGAAAGAAGTTTCAAGGAAGTAAATTGAAATTTGATGTTGGGTGTCCAAAATGTCCTTTCGAATGCCTTGAGCCTCAAGCATTTAGCTTGATCCCCCAAATTCCTCCTTCAACTTAAATGACCTGCAAAATGGATCAACAAGATGCAAAGTAAAAGATGCCAAATTCACTTGGACATTCACAAGATTAGTAGCAAAACTTGATTAAAACAAAGTTGCAAGCAAACTCTACTAAAAATTATTGAAATTCTACCCTAAGGCAGCCAAGAATAGTTGGGCTAAATCAGCTCTTCTTGGCTGATTTGTGGCTGTCGGGACAGCCACTAAAAAGCCTCAAAATCGCTTAGATATTCGATAAATTTGTACATAAGTTAACCAAAAGAAATTTTTTAGAAATTTGAGGAAGGAAGAAGATGTGATGGGCGCCCTTTTGAAGCCCTTCTTTTGGATTTCTTTGGCAGCCCCTTAGGATGGCGAGATTGTGACTCTCTTGGCTTTTTGAGGTTGGTTGATCTAACCAACAATTTTCCCAACCTCAAATCCTCGAAGGCAACCTGTGTTATACTCAAGATACCCGCATCCAATGATTAGTAAACTTAAGGAAATAGATTGCAAAGAGAAAAGACAACTTGTGCCATTCGCAAGTACACAATATTATCTATTCAAATTTGCAAAACTATTAAAGGATAGATAAATACTTTATTCAAATTTGCAAAACTATTAAAGGATAGACAAATACTTGTGTATCCCTCCCTTAGGCAACACTGCCCCATTTTTGGGCCTCAATCTTGTTAGTTTATGTAGCATCGGAGGTGTTCTAGTCTCAAAAATTTGTGGAGAGGCTAAAACACAAGATTTCTCCATAGCCTAGAAACCGTTTCTGAAAATTCCACCTATAAGTATCTCAATTAGATTATTAGCCTAATTTTTAATATTTCCTAAGTCTAAACTTATGAAATTTGGTAAATTAATTAGAATTAACTGAGATAAGGTGCGAATCATCTAGAAACTCACACGGATCGACAGGGAATTAATTTGGGCCCTTGATTAAATTTTAAACTTGGTCATTGGAGGTCCAAAAGAGGATTATAAGAAGTCGATGGGTGGATGGAGAACACGCTTGAGGTCGATTCCCATGGAGAATTCAATTTTTCCAGAGACCCAGCAGTTGCCGGAAGACTTCGAGCTTCAGAAGGAAGCAGAGACAGTGAGGGGCAGGGACAGTGAACCAGAGGAAATTTTCTCGATCCGATGAAGTTCATTACAGAGAGGCAGAAAGAGCCACAGTGAGGCTGACGCAGGGGCTGCACAGAGGCCTCTAGAGGCAATTCGATTTTGCTGGAGAGAAGTTGGGTTTCAGTTCCAGAGGCCGAGAAAAATGTTCAAGAAGGTCGGAGACACAGTTTCTCAGCTAGTGGCTGACAGGACGGCTATAGGAGCAGTTGATTCAGGCAAAACGTGGAAACGACTGCGGAAGGGTGACGCAGGTTTGTGCAGAGGTTGTTTGGATGGCTCACTTGGAGCTGCAGTCAGAGCTCGGATTGCTAGTGGGGGTGAGGAAAATTCCTCGCAATATTTTTGCCAGTAATTTCTCTATAGGATTGCCAGTTTTCAGCATCCAGGTTGTACTCAGAATTTATCACTGCTGCATAATAATAAAACCCTCAGTTGTTGCACCAATTTTCCCAAATTGGGTTTTTCCGAAGAATTTTGTCCAAAAATAATTGTCTCTAATTTTGTGTGTGTGTGTGCTAGAATTTTATTAGTTTCCAGAGCTATTATTTTCCGCAGTTTATTTGTGAAGGTTGCAGTGTGATTTATTTGGTATTTGTCGTAGCAAATAAATTGTTGAATTAATTAACAATTAGAAGAATAATTTCTAGTCGCTGCAATAGGATTTCAGTAGTGAAATTTTCACATGGTATCAGGGCGTGTTTGATCAAACAGGGAAGCTCAGAAGCAGAGACAAAAATTTGTTGTTCAGAGGGAGCAGCAAGATGAATTTCTGGAGGCTGCACAGAGCCTAAGCTAGGTAGTGTGAATTGTTGGGCAAGGATTTTATTTTCCAATTGCAGTTGCAATAAAATTTGATTTGTCCAGAAAAGCGATTCCAGCAGGTAGAGGATGCGATAACAGCTCAGTATTTTCACTGAGCAGATTTCTCATTTGGGCACAGAGGGTTTTGCAGCAGTTTTCTAGAGCAAAATCAGTGTCAAGTGGAAGAGAAAAGAACACACAGAGGGAAAATTTCTCTCAGGGGATCTCAAGTTTTAGAGATCTAATTTTTACAGTTGCGGATTGGCAGTAGCTGTGGGCAGATTTCCTCACTCCAAAAGGGAGTGCATATAGCAGATCCAGCAGCCGAGCAAAGGGAAAGAGAGAGATTTTCGGCCAGATTTAGAGATGGCCATAGTTGGGCTTAGAGATTAGGATAGGTTGGAGGAAGCCTCCAACAAAGTCATATGGATGGAAGGCTAGGATGTCCTTCCTTCTAGATGAATATGGCCTGAAAGCCTATGTGGAGAATGTGGTAGCAATACCCCAGGATATTTATCAACTCAAGGAGTACAAAAAAGAAATGGCGAAGGCGAATGATTCTGTATGGAGTCTAAGATCATCTAGTCTCACATATGGAAGACAAAGGTATGACCAAGGAAATGTGGGATTCTCTGTTCGAGCTATTTCATAGTTCTTCTGAACAACGGAAGATGTTTCTTCAAGAGAAGTTGAAGGGCATAAGGATGCAGAAGGGCGAGAGCATAGATGGCACCAGCATTCAGGAAGTTCGAGATCAGCTATCAGCCATTTGGGAGGCACCCCAACCCACAGAGCTTGTACAGTTAGCACTTAATAGTGTCTCAATTGACTGGCAAGTGTTTGTCCAAAGCATGTTGGGTCGAGACACATTGCCTAAATGAGACAGGATGTGGTAGCAAGAGGAGTTGAGGTGGGATCTAGTAAAGAGTAACATCAGCTGCAGTAGCAGCAAGGGCGTGAAGGGTGAGAAGGAAGAAGAAAATGAGGCCCTAGAATCTACAGATCCCACTCAGGGGCAAGGGGAAAAGAAAAAGAAGGACCTGACAAAGGTCAAGTTCTTCAGATTTGGTGAGCTTGCCCACTATAGTACGCAGTGTCCTCTCAGGAAAAATGACAAGCAGGGGAAGCAGGACCAGGCAACAGCGTCCACTGAGATCGATAAGTTGTCCTCTAGACTAGAGGAAGATTTCGCGATGTTCCAGAGCAACGTAGACATGGGCAGGGTCTATTGAGGTGTCCTCCTCATGGATCATTACCTTCCTACAGGGGCCCACAGTATTCAGTAGCAGGATGGATCAGTGTCAGTGATGTAGTCAAATTGTGCAGTGACAGTTGCAAACTAGTAGCAGTCAAGTGCTGAGGAGCACAGTACAGTGTTGACAGAAAAGCAGGAGGCTCAGTAAAAGAATCAGCAACAGCACAGATTCCTTAGTAGACAATGCAGAGGCTAGTAGCAGTCAGGAATTAAGAGACAGATGATTCAGTATCTTGGATGCTTCTTAGTTGCAATAGTTGCAGTAGTAGTAGCAACAGATGAGAGGGAGTTGCAGTGTAGATGCAGGGTTGGAAGCAGTATGGCAGTGTCAACAGTAGCACAGATGCAGCATCAAACTTGCGCAGTGGTTGGTGGGCAGTGGCCAGACATTAGCAGCATGACAGAGGGTGGTACAGAGACGGGGTGTCGTGGCAAAGTGTGCAACACTAGAGAGAACACCTTCCTTTCTAAGAGGGAGTGTTAGTTTCTGTAGCATAGGAGGTGTTCTAGTCTCGAAACTTTATGGAGAGGCTAAAACACGAGAGTTCTTCATAACCCCGAAATCGTTCCTGTAAATTCCACCTAGAAGTGTCTTAATTAGATTATTAGCTTAATTTTTAATATTTCCTTATTCTAAACTTAGGAAATTTGATTAATTAATCAGAATTAATTGAGATAAGGTGTGAATCATCTAGTGACTCACACAGATCGACAGGGAATTAATCTGGGCCCTTGATTAAGTTTTGATCTTGGTTGTTGGAGGTCCAACAGAGGATTATAAGAAGTTGATGGGTGGATGGAGAACATACTTGACGTCGGTTTCCTTGGAGAGTTCGATTTCTCCAAAGAGCTAGCAATTGTCGGAAGAGTTCAAGCTTCAAAAGGAAGCAGAGACAGTGAGGGGCAGGGACAGTGAGACGAAGGAAGTTTTCCAGATCCGGTGAAGTGCATTGCAGAGAAGCAAAAAGAGCCACGGTGAAGCTAACGCAAGGGCTGCATAGAAGCCTCTAGAGGCAATTTGATTTTGTTGGAGAGAAACTGGGTTTTAGTTCCAAAGGCCAGGAAAAGTGTTCCAGAAGGCCGGAGTGACAGTTTCTCAGCTAGTGGTTGACAAGACCGCTACAGGAACAGTTGATTCAGGATAAGTGTGGAAAGGACTGTGCAAGGGTGACGCAGGTCTACGCAGGGGCTGTTTGGACAGCTCACTTGGAGCTGCAATCAGAGCCCGAATTGCTAGTGGGGGTGAGGAAAATTCCTCATAGTATATTTGCCAGTAAATTTTTTGTAGGATTGCCAGTTTTCGACATCTAGATTGTACTCAGAATTTCTCACTGTTGCATAATAATAAAAACCTCAATTGCTACAACCGGTTTTCTCAAGTTGGGTTTTTTTGGGGACTTTTGTCCAAAAATAATTCTCTCATATTTTATGTGTGTGTGCTAGAATTTTCTCAGTTTCTAGCGCTATTATTTTCCGCAATTTTATTTGTGAAGGTTGCAGTGTGATTTATTTGGCATTTGTTGTAGCAAATAAATTGTTAAATTAATTAACAATTAGAAGAATAATTTCCGGTTGTTGCAATAGGATTTTTGAAGTGAATTTTTCACAAATCTGCTAAAAGGAAAGCAATAAAACAATTCAAATCAGCATGGATATACCTTAGACCAAGAGAAGAGTCACCAAAACCAAGCCAACATAGACTTCCAATGCCTTCGTTATTATTGATAGCAAATGAGCAAAAATTTAAGCATAATACACCCAAGCATAGAGCTTCCAACCATGGGAAACAATGAACACAAAGGGCTGATTTATACAACTGCGGAAGAAAATCCCAATGCAAGAAAGGAATTCCAAGTGTAGAGAGAGTGATAATCCCAATGAGGAACACGAATTACAAGTGGTTGAGATGACTGTTGTGTAATCTTGTATGTGGCATCGAGTTATCGGAAGAGAAGCCAGTGTATTCTCCCTCAATATGTGTGTATTTCCTCACTGTAGTATCCTACTGCCAAGTGCGATAAGAGCTGGAGTGGAGGGGAGACAGGTCTCCCACGAATATATTGTTTAACCTTTCCATGAAAGTACCAACTGACAAGTGTAATAGCCTACTATGTACGGCCTCTTAGACTGGGCCTATGTATGAGTCTAATCTGCCAACGTACCATCTCTTATTGACAGGTGGGAGGAGTGGGAAACATCTCCCACATATCTCTACTTTTTAACTTGGCCTAAAACCCAAACTAATCCAAGACATAATATCGTTGACCCTCAAATCTGCGTGTATCTCCAGCTGGGAAAGTCGACTTCTTATGTGGCTATTCGACCTCTTTCACCAGCAGTTGACTTGGCCTCATAATGGTTAATGAGTTGGTCTTCCAAGGTGGCTGCCAAGCCATCTTTGAAATGCTCCTTAACTCCTCTTATTTTCCATGTCATTTTCCTTGTCTTCTTTGACTTGGAAAACATAATAAATATGTCTTCAATTATTGATTTTTTTATTTTTCTTGTCTTTTTTGTCACTTACATTAGAGAAAGTGGGTTGTCACCAAAACCAAGTCAAAAAAGACTTCCAATGTCTTCGTTATTATTGATAGAAAATGAGCAAAAATTTAAGCATAATACACCCAAGCATAAAGCTTCAAACCATGGGAAACAATGAACACAAAGGGCTGATTTATACAACTGTGGGAGAAAATCCCAATGCAAGAAAGGAATTCCAAGTGTAGAGAGAGTGATAATCCCAATAAGGAACACTAATTACAAGTGGTTGAGATGACTGTTGTGTAATCTTGTATGTGGCATCGAGTTATCGGAAGAGAAGCCAGTGTATTCTCCCTCAATATGTGTGTATTTCCTCACTGTAGGGGAGACAGGTCTCCACGAATCTATTGTTTAACCTTTCCATGAAAGTACCAACTGACAAGTGTAATAGCCTACAATGTACGGCCTCTTAGACTGGGCCTATGTATGAGTCTAATTTGCCAACGTACATCTCTTATTGACAGGTGGGAGGAGTGGGAAACATCTCCCACATATCTCTACTTTTTAACTTGGCCTAAAACCCAACTAACTAATCCAAGACATAAAATCGTTGATCCTCAAATCTGCGTGTATCTCCAGCTGGGAAAGTCGACTTCTTATGTGGCTATTCGACCTCTTTCACCAGCAGTTGACTTGGCCTCATAATGGTTAATGAGTTGGTCTTCCAAGGTGGCTGCCAAGTCATCTTTGAAATGCTCCTTAACTCCTCTTATTTTCCATGTCATTTTCCTTGTCATCTTTGACTTGGAAAACATAATATATATGTCTTCAATTATTGATTTTTTTTTTTTTTTCTCGTCTTTTTTGTCACTTACATTAGAGAAAGTGGGTTTTCAAGGCGAGATAGTCATTTTTTGACCCCCGAAGTGGGTCTTAGGATAATGTTGGCATTTTGAGCATGAATTTCGAGCTCTCACATGCCAACATATCCTAGAATCACTATTTACAACATTACATAGGAAATTAATTAAAAATCTTGTCCTGCAGGAAATTTTAATTAATAAAATATCTTAGAAAAACTTAGTCAAATTCCATGAGACTCTAGATGTGACCTAGCATGGTAATATAAATTGACCCTAGACATTAGGCCGAACCCAAGGCCAAGTTATTATGTAGCGCTCCAGCTTTGGAGGTATGTGAGTGAAAACACTCGACTAATTATTTGTTGTTGAAGAGCGAAAATAATTGGTGAAGTGAAAAAAACACTCTAGAGTGGACTAAATAACTGGGTCCCAAGTCACCTAAGCCTGATACATAACTTCATCATGCTAATGAAATTTGTTACCATTTCCCTGTAGGGGAGCATAATTTCAGAGAAGTAGAGAGAGAGAGGAGAGACAAAGGAGCACAAATGCCCTGATAGCAACTAGACTTGTGATCTTTTAAAAAAAAATCTCGGTGTCCATGTCCATTAGGCAATGGGGTCCCTGTTTCCTGCCATGTGCATATGTGCAGGTAATAGGAGGTACTCCCACAGATCATGGGTACTTGATTTGTGACAAGGTTGTTGAAAAGTGTAACTAGGTCGGTCTTCATATTGACTATGTAATTATGTATTTTATGTAAAGAAGAAGACAACGATAATAAAATGTATATTGGTTGTACTTGCTTCATGGGTTTCATGAGCAAGATTTTATCTTAGGTTAATAGACTTCTTCTTGATGTCTATCTAGGGTTGTCTTCTGGTCATAAATATAATTAAGTGTCATGTATATAAGTGTCTAGACTAAAGAAAATGCTCCAAGACCCTTGTCATGAAATCGTGAAGAAATGACTCCTGTATGATGCTCAAAGCTACACTCATAACGCTGGATTACAAGTCCTTCATGTCGGCCTATGAACATAAGTAGAAGTCGGCTTAAATACAGTGGTGAAGTCGGCCTACAAGATCGTTGTAGGGTTGGCCTAAAAGCAGAATCGTAGCACTATATATTGAAGAGTCTGTGGATCATTATGTGATGAAGGTTTTGTGGATTGCTCTGAAATAACAGTGCGGATAAGCAAGGATATACGGACTTATCTGTGATAGAAACAGTGTGACAAAAATTTGGAGTAAATATGTATTAAAGCAGTGGGTACGGATCTGTCTTGTGAAGCATCCAGAAGCAGCAGATGCGGATTAATATAAGTAGTTGCGCTCTAGTCTGGTATTAAGTGTGGAAGTCCAAGAACAGGAGAATAGTGCGGATTGAGGTGCAGATATCACAGCGTGGTAAACTCTGTATGCAAAGTCAAGGCTACAGTGATGTTTGTATATCCGAAGCTAAGACAACAGTAATATCAGATACTGTGATATGAATTGCGAAGTTAATAGCTTGAAGTTTAATGTACTGCATGTTGAAAATAGAAAGTGAGAGAATAAGAGGAAGGTAAATCTGAGATTTACCTTCTTATCTTCAGTGCTCAAAAGACAGTAATATATCTCAAGTGAATATCAAGGAAGAAGGAGTGGTTTGATAAACGAAGAATCAAGGAAGATAAAATTAGAGATCGAGTTCTCTAATGTTGGTGCAGGTCAGTTCAAGTTGTTGCAGTGGAGAAGGATCGGCGTTGTGAATATACAAAGAAGTGTTGACAAGGTTTTGGAAGCATCTCTAGGTCAAGGGTCTGAGTCTTGGTCATGGTACTTGTCATTTGAAGATCTATAAGAAGAATTCTTTGCGGGTTTTCCTCTCCAAGAGGGAAAGGTTTTGCCCTAGCTCTAGGAGCCTAATTTCGTGTCTTGTGTATTTTGATAATTGACTTGATGAAAGACTAAATCAGATAACAAAGAGAAGACATAAGTAACTCAAGTAAGCTCGCAAGCAATTATCAAGAAGAGAATTTGAATTAATGTCCAGCCCTATAAATTCTCAACATGGTATCAGAGGTAAGGTGCTAAAGTCAACGGGCTATTTGACAAGAAGACACTCCAGGATCAAAATTCAGTTTTCTAGAAAGCATCAAAGCAAAAGTCAAAGTCTACATTGAAAAGTCAAATCAGTTTGCAAAGAAATCCTCAAGCCATCTCAAGAAGACTTTCAACCTTATTCAAAGAATCAACTCATCGAGGAGGTAATCTTTGACATCAAAGATTATTGACATTGTTGGAAGACATATCATTAAGCACCACCCAACACTATTGAAGACATCTTATTTCTAATGTAATCCTTAATCATCAAAGATTCGAGATCACCTACCTTGAAATCAGTTGAAGAGGGAGTTCCTGCCATCATCTTCAACAAGAAAGATGATAGAAGAAGAAAAGCATCTACTCAAGTATCTCTATGACTTCATATGAATCTATTAAAATGTCTTCTTTGCAAAGAAAGAAACAAACTGGTTAGGGTTTCAAACTTTCCTGCATAGAAGACAAGGACAATGAAGTCATGCCAAATTCATGAAGAGAGATATAAGAGCCCGAAGGATTCTTACAAAATCCATAAAAGACTATCATCTCCAATGTACCAAATCTAGAATCATCAAAAGGAATATATGAGAAATTGGTGGAGCTATTCTCTGTGAGTACTGCAGGAGAAGCAATCTCTCTGATCAACTACAGGAACTAGGAGAAGTAATGTTTGACTCTGAGATGACTATAGTGGTGCTGAATGCTCTACCAAAAGAATGGGGAAACTTCACTTCAGGATTATACAGGAAGATAGAAGCCACACCATTCCACGATTTAGGGTCTCTATGTAAAACAGAGGAAACAAGATTGGAAGCCAAAGTTGTTACAGCATCAAGTGAAGGGAATCAAGCCTTTGCAGCCATGTCAAGGAAGAAAGGAAGATTCGGTAAGTTTTGGTCCTCAGAGTAAAAGAAGAAATATGGATGAAGCACGATGCCTTGGATATGATGAAATTGGGCATTATAATAGAAATTGTCCTTAATCTGAAAAAGGACAAGAGAAATAGGGAAGAAGCCCATGTCTCTGAAATGAGGAAAGAACCTGATGCAAAGAAATCTGAGAAAGAAGAAGCGAGGGATCTCCACTTCTATTGAGATTATCTTCTCCTTTAGGTGATTTATGTTGGTTGTATGATAGGAAGCAGCGTAGCATCCTGATAGAAGCATGGTAGGAGCTCCTAGTGAATCAGCTCCAGGAAAACCTCTTTGATAACATTATTAATGGAAAGCAGTCATCAAGATCAAGGGTCATCATGGAAACAGGTTTCTGGGATGTGATGACATATTGATGGAGCAGGCCAAGGGAATGAAGCTCTTCATTCTAGAGAAATTGCTACAAGATGACTCAAGTGAAAAAGGTACAAGGGAAATTGTGAAGTCATGTCATATGGTTGCAGGTAATGGACTTATGTATTTAGAAGTATGATCTATGGAGGAGTATCTCTCGGTGGACTAATAGATGAAATCAACATAATATGTCCTCATGGAATATGAGGTTGTTGTATGTGAATGAGAAACTAGAAAATTTGTAAGTTCCTAGGAATGGAGAATGTGCAGAAAGGAAGAGATCATGAAATGCAACCATGTCAAGAGGCAGTTATCATCCGAAAGCCAAGAAGATGTGACTAGGAGATCTCCTCGGAGGATATGTAGACTCTGACAGAAGTCTTGTAAATAAGAAGACCCTTGACAAAACATATCATTAGGAGATGTGTCAATCTGAATAGAGGATGTTGATGCCTACAGGAAGATGTTGTGGTGAAAGATCATCACTGAGGTAACTTTTGTTTTAAAATTTCATATGTATATGTTTATCTGGATGAATTTGTGCAGGGCTGCTAATCATGAGAAAGGATGTATGATCCTTGGAGATGATTCGAAGAAAAGCAGCATGGCATAACAGTGGACCAGATGAGAAGGACTGATGAATCACTTTCTGATAGTGGACATGACTTGTGACTGAAAGTGATGGATGATCTATGCCCTATGAAGCCAAAAGTTGAAGATTCCTCAATATCGAAATCCATGACATCGAGGGGAGGAATTCTTTATGAGTAGCTGGATTGTCGCTGCAGGACCCTGGTTGAGAGGGAGCCTAGTGGTAAGTTTCTTACTTGGAAGAAACTTGAAGTATGTCCTTCCTGTGTTGAGAGGGAGTGACAAATGTGATTCTATATTACATGTGTCATGCACTAGACCAGGACTAACAGTCGTAAGTCTTAGTGAAGGCCATGTGAAGAGAATGGATAGACACATCATTCTAGTCTTCACCTAGAAGACAGAATGGAGGATTGGGTAATCATCTAGTATCTGATACTCTTTGAGAGTAGGCTGGGCATTCTAGGGTCCGTGGTAGCGGGTAGATATTCTTTGAGGGGCAGCTGCAGAAAGAATAGTCCCAGAAGGTCATACTTTGAACACCTAGGTGAAATTTGGAACACCTAGGTGGGGTATGTACCTTGGAGAGACAATGACTATGGTGTCTATTAGTCATGTGTCTCGCCAGCATTGTAGCCCATTGTCTCATTGAGACTCGAGCGATGGGGTTGTTAGTCAAGGCCTTGCACTAGGACAATGCTGGTTGATATGATGCTATATAGATGCGATTACCAATCCGATTCTTCTTATGAGATTCTTCAGTTTGAAAGTAACCATGTACATGTATGAATACCTCCCTAGTTAGGGGGTGTTGAAAAGTGTAACTAGGTCGGTCTTTGTAATATCCCCAAAGGGAAATAACCAGTAATAAACAGAAATACACCAATACAGATATAGAAAATATAACGCTGAACCAGATCACTGAATCATAGCACATGGAATGCCAGAAACTGAGCCATTTTATTAATCAGAAAGTACATAGAGAGGAGTACAATAAATCAGAGTAAGTGCACCTATCCTTGCCCTAGGCAAGTGGAGACCCTCTCAACAGATAATGGCTGCAATAATGACAGCGTCCTAGCTGCTCTGAATGCTGAAGATGAACTGCGCTGGTACTGGGGATGAAGACTGATGAAATGGCTGATCTCCAACTGAAAACCCTCTCCAATGAAAAACGCTGACTCTGCTAGTGACAGCGCAGAAATAGATGGAGCACTAGTCACCCAGACCTCCAAACAGATAGATCAGCTACTGTGGCCTAGAAAACGCTGTTGAGCCTGCCTCTCCCAAGTCTGCTCATCAGATCAGCGCCCTACCAAGTGGATCTGCTCCTGAATGCTCAGATCTGCTAGATCTGAAGCCTCCAAACCAGATCTGCGTCCTTCCCTTCCTGATCTGCGTCCTCCCCTATCAGATCTGCTACCAAACCCTCAGATCTATGCTGGATCTGACAATATCTCTTCAGGTCTACAGCCTCTAGGGCTGGATCTGATGTTAACCCTTCAGATCTGGACTAGATCTGCCAATATCTCCTCAGATCTGTAACTCCCCAAGCTGGATCTAGGGCTAAACCTCCAGATCTGCAACATACAAGACTAGATCTGCAAGTATCTGCTCAGATCTCCCCTTCTCATGGATGGATCTAACAATGAACCTTCAGATCTGCAACCCTTTCCTTCAGAAATGTACAGCGTCCTCACTTCCAAGCTTGACAGCGTCCTTCTCCTCACTGAACAGCGTTCTCCCTTGCCAGATCTGGACTGCGTCCCTCCTGGGGCAGCGTCCTCACCCTCCTGAATAAAACTGCGTCCTCTCTCCTGATGAGACAGCGTCCTCTCCTCACTGAACTGCGCAGCCACTAGAGGGTTCCCTCCTCCTCAGAATTGCTTCAGAAACTGCTGCTGCTCTGCTACTGGAACTGAAAGATAGAACTCAGAACAAACCTTACTAGGGCGGGCACTCAAAGTCCCCCGAAGCTAAGGGTGAAACCGGAAAAACCTTACCAGGGCAGGCACTCGAAGTCCCCCGAGGCTAAGGGTGAGATCTCTGACCGGAGACACTCGTGCACTAAACAGTGCTGCAGACCGACTAAACAACCGGCGTGCTGAAGCAGACAGAAGTCCAGCTATCAATAATAATATCAAATCTTGAATGATCAAATGAGGTGAGAGCCTCTCCTTTTATTCTGCTTCCTCACGGCTGCTCTCCTTTGACCCGGCGCGGTTTACAACCTGCAGGTGGAAAGCTGATGCCTCCCCCATCATACTCATGTGGACCCCCAAGGCCCCCTCTCTAAGTTACAACGTCAATCTACTTTATTATAAAGTGAGGTGACTAAAGTGAGGTGACCCCTCTTATTTCTCACTTTATTTATTATTTCTAGCTAAAGCGGCAAAATAAAGCAAAAATGCAATATTCCAATTAGCAAGGCTAATTGGGAATATTACAGTCTTCATATTGACTATGTAATTATGTATTTTATGTAAAGAAGACGACAAAAATAATAAAATGTATATTGGTTGTACTCGCTTCATGGGTTTCATGAGCAAGATTTTATCTTAGGTTAATAGACTTCTTCTTGATGTCTATCTAGGGCTATCTTCTGGTCATAAATATAATTAAGTGTCATGTATATGAAGTGTCTAGACTAAAGAAAATGCTCCAAGACCCTTGTCATGAAACCATGAAGTAATGACTCCTGTATGATGTTCAAAGCTACACTCATAACATTGGATTACAAGTCCTTCAAGTCAACTTAAATACAGTGGTGAAGTCGGCCTACAAGATTCTTGTAGGGTCGACCTAAAAGCAGAATCGGAGCACTATATATTGAAGAGACTATGGATCATTATGTGATGAAGGTTTTGAGGATTGATCTGAAATAACTGTGCGGATAAGCAAGGATATACAGACTTATCCATGATAGAAACAACGTAACAAAAATTTGGATTAAATATGTATTAAAGCAGTGGGTACAGATCTGTCTTGTGAAGCATCCAGAAACAGCAGATGTAGATTAATATAAGGAGTTGCGTTCTAGTCTGGTATTAAGTGCGGAAGTCCAAGGACAGGAGAATAGTGCGAATTGAGGTGCAAATATCACAGTGTGGTAAGATATATATGCAAAGTCAAGGCTACAATGATGTTTGTATATCCGAAGTTAAGACAACAGTAATATCATATATTGTGATATGAATTGCGAAGTTAATAGCTTGAAGTTTAATGTATTGCATATTGAAAATAGAAAGTGAGAGAATAAGAGGAAGGTAAATCTGAGATTTACCTTCCTATCTTCAGTGCTCAAAAGACAGTAATATATCTCAAGTGAATATCAAGGAAGAAGGAGTGGTTTGATAAACAAAGAATCAAGGAAGATAAAATTAGAGATCAAGTTCTCTAATGTTGGTGCAGGTCAGTTCAAGTTGTTGCAATGGAGAAGGATCGGCGTTGTGAATATACAAAGATTCAAGGAGTGTTGACAAGGTCTTCGAAGCATCTCTAGGTCAAGGGTCTGAGTCTTGGTCATGGTACTTGTCATTTGAAGATCTATAAGAACAATTCTTTGCGGGTTTTCCTCTTCAAGAGGGAGAGGTTTTGCCCTGGCTCTAGGAGCCTAATTTCGTGTCTTGTGTCTTTTGATAATTGACTTGATGAAAGACTAAATTAGATAACAATTAGAAGACATAAGTAACTCAAGTAAGCTCATAAGCAATTATCAAGAAGAGAATTTGAATTAATCTCCAGCCCTATAAATTCTCAACAAAGGTGACTAAGTACCCAAGCTATAGGTTCTAACCCTAAGTGTTTGGGAAAGTTATCTTATTTAGTATTATAAGGGTAAGTGGGCTAAAACCCTAAAGGATCTTCAGTTTGCCTAAGAAACCCTAAAAGTGAAACATAAATAGAGGCCAATGGAGAGGCCTACACACACATCACAAGAGATCATTTGTGAAGGGAGATCTGCCTGAGATATCTGCAACAAGAGAGTGAGTTGGAATCATAGCCAAGTTTGGTAGGCAAGGGTGGATGCCCTAAGGAGGAATGACCAAGTTTGTTGCAGATGATAGGAGCTAAAGAAGGTTGAGACCAGACTGATGAGGTAGGTTAAGTTGTATGTTGTAGTAAAGAGGCTTGGTGAGCGCCATCCGCAGGCAAGTAAAGGAGCTAGAAGGGGTCGTTGTTAAGGCAGACAAAGGAGCAGATTTGAAGCAAACCGAGGATCAGCCAAAGAAGCAAATACGGTTGAGATCTAAAGCACGTCAAGGATCTAGCATAGATATTGAAGGGAACTGAGCCCTAGAAAGGGTAGAAATGTCTGTCTTACCATCAAATTTGAGGAGTAAGACTCTATTGTAGCAGATCTGAAGCGTGGTTGATATCTGGCTGAGTTTAAGCAAAGGTCCTAAAAGCCTCAGATCTGAGTGCAGGTGGGCCAAACGGACTTTTGTGCTATAACAAAGCTCAGCCAAGGGCACAAAGAGACCTAGTAAGGGCCATGGTAACTCAGATGTATGGGTCGTAGAGGGTTTGTAGTAGGGCCAAAGTCTACAAGTGTTGTTGGAGGCTAGCCGAGGGCCCAAGGTAGGTCAGTTAGGGTTGCAAAGGGTCAGATCATGTGTGTTGAGAGGCAAATCTAAAGGGTCGAGGCCATAAGGAGGTTTGTCGGGGTGTTTAGGAGGGTTGTTGTTCAGTGTGTGGATAAACAAGGCCGCCGCCTATCTGAGGCTAGACTACAGGTAGTAAAGTGTATCGAGAAGCCTTAGACCCTAGGGAAGTAGGTCTGAGGTACCTCAGGCCTGTGGAGAGGCCAACGAGGCAAAGATAAGGGCGTTGTTCTGTGAAAAAGAGTGACTGCAAAAGTACTGGTTGCCAAGGACAGCAACAATCCAAGGACCTTAAGCTAAAGGCGCAAGCTCAGGTATGCCAATGTTCTTATTGGGAAAAATGAAGATCTAAAGGATTAGATCTCAAGCCCTAGATTAGTCAAAGGACAGACTATATTTTATTGCATATTGTTTATATGTATTAGGGTTTTCTGAAGGGGCATGATCCCTAGTATGGGAGCCCTAAGATTATTTTATTAAATGACCAATAAGAGAATTTTTGGACCAATATTCTTGTGTATTGTTGATTTCTCTGTTGATTTGTTTCGTTGTGCAAATTTGTTGGTTAAAAGTTCCTAGTGTGTTTATGTGTTAAGTTTAGTCATAGACCAGATCTACGGCTTATGAAAAATTAACATTGTATCAAAGCTACTTTGAAGGCAGTTGGATTAGAGTGTTCACAGGAAGCAGCTTAAGAGGAAGTTGGTTGACTTGTTATTGAAGGACAAACTGCATATCAAAGATGATTGTTGGCTTAAGGTATGAGGATTGGTTGGATGGCTTGTCCAACTACTATCCATGGAAAGAAAGGATCAAGCTAGTGCTAATTGTAAACGAGATCTGGATATTTGTTGAAAAGAGCATTGCCAAACCACCAAATCCAA
Organism: Pinus albicaulis; assembly: GCA_034641835.2. Lineage (NCBI taxonomy): Eukaryota > Viridiplantae > Streptophyta > Pinopsida > Pinales > Pinaceae > Pinus > Pinus albicaulis. The sequence goes on from CM076582.1 coordinate 485,767,154, forward strand.
CTAATTTGGAAAAGCATGAGAAGTTTGATGTGAAGGCCAAGTTGATCATCCTAGATGGAGTCAAGGATCACTTAATACCTCATCTTTCAGGGAAGGTCGTGGCAAATGAGATGTGGAAGGCTCTTCAAGACTTGTTCTAGAACAAGAACGAGAATCGAAAGATGGTATTGAGAGAGAAGCTCAATGAAACTAGGATGACGAAGGGAGAAGACGTGACTTTGTATCTTACAAGGATTCAGCTAGTTCGTAATGAGTTGAGTGCCATTGATGATGATGTTCTGAAACTTGAGTTAGTGAGGATTGCCTTGAAGGGCTTCTCAAATCAGTGGAAGCCATTTATCAAAGGTATAGTCTCTCGAGAGAGGCTACCTAATGGGAACAGGTTATGGGATGATTTCATCCCAGAGGAACTCTGGGACAAGGACCTTCAACAAAAGAATGACGAGAATGTTGCTCTCTCTGGTAAGCTGGGGAAGGGCAAAGGGAAACTCGGTGGCAAGAAGAAGAAAGATCTAAGTAAAAGTATTTCAGCTGTGGTGAGCTTGGTCACTATGCAAGTAAGTGGTCGCGCAAGATCAAAGGAGGAAATGAGAAGAAGGAAATGAGCATGGCTACTATTAAATTGGATGATTTCGCAAGAAAGTTAGATGAGGAGTTTTCTCTGATCTCTCATCTCATTGAAAACACCATTGGTGAGGGTGTTTGGTTCATCGATAGCAAAGCATCAAGGCGTATGACTAATTCGAGAGGTGTGTTTGAGCGCCTAACAGAATGGAAGTCTAACCTACACGTGAAGATTGGCGATAGGAGTCAGAAGACAGTCAAAGGAGCAGGGATTGTACCGTACCATTCAGAATGGACTCATGAGGGTTCTTGAGAGTTCAAAATGTATTATGTGTACCGAAGCTCAAATGCAACATGTTGTATGTCTCAGCTATTGAAACTAAGGGGTTTGAGATTATGTTTTATGATGAAAAAGTGATCATTAGGCCCAAGGGCTCTAACTCTAGTACAGGAGCGATACTTGGAGTCAAAGAGAGTGGGTTGCAGAGGTTGAAGGGCAAGCCCATTAACTAAGGAGAGAAGAAGGTCCCTGAGACTCATAGGGAATCGAGCTCGAGAGAGAGTTTGCAGACTCAGAGGGAGATTCTGCAACCCGAGAAGAGCGCATCATCAGATGGGAGAAAGGAGTCTTCTATTGCTGAAAAGAAGGAGCCATGGAATGGCCTAAAGGCCAATTAGGAAAGAAGAGGCAAGAGGCTTCGAGTAGGAAGGACACCTCCAAGGAAGATATTGTTCATACTGCAAGTTATGTTGTTGTGGAAGAGGCAGTTGAGGATGCATGGTGGAGAGTAAACCTAGAGGAGGATTGAGTTCCTATGTTGGTAGATGATATACTTCCGTGGAGTGGAAGTACCTCCCTCGCTAAGAGGTAGTATTAATTTTTGTGGTTTGGGAGGTACTCTCATAGATCATAGGTACTTGATTTATGAGGAGTTGACTAAAGTACCCACGCTATGGGTTTTAACCATAAGTCTTTGGGAAAAGAATCCTAATTTAATATTATAAGGGTAAGTGGGCTAAAACCCTAAAGGATCTAGGATTTGCTTAAGAAACCCTAAAAGTGAAACATAAATAGAGACCAATGGAGAGGCCTACACACACATCACAAGAGATCATTTGTGAAGGGAGTATTGTCCGAGATATCCACAACAAGAGTGCGAGTTGGAGGCTTGGTCAAGTTTGGTAGGCAAGGGACGATGCCCTAGGGACGAATAACTGAGTTTGTTGCATGCGATAGGAGCTGAAGAAGATCGAGGCTAGATTGATGAGGTAGGCCAAGTTGGTTGTTGTAGTAAAGAGGCCTGGTTAGGGCCATCCACAGGAAAGTAAAGGGGCCACAAGGGGTCGTTGTTAAGGTGGACTGAGTAGATCTGAAGCAGACCAAGGATCAACCATAGAAGTAGATCTGAAGCAAATCGAGGATCTGGCATAGATCTAAAGCAGACCAAACCCTAGAAAGGGCAAATTTGTCCGTCTTAGCATCAAATTTGAGGAGAAGCAAGACTGTGTTGTAGCAAATCTAAAGTGCGGCTAAGATCTAGCCAAGTTTGAGCAGAAGTGGACCTAAAAGCCTCAGGTCTAAGTGCAGGTGGGCCAAAGGGGCTTTTGTGGTGTAACTTAGCTCAGCCAAGGGCACAAAGAGGCTAGGTAAGGGCCACAGTAACTCAAATCTATGGGCCACAAAGGGTTTGTAGCAGGGCTGAAGTTTGCTAGTGTTGATGGAGGTTGGTCGAGGGCCCAGGGTGAGTTGGTTAGGGCTGTAGAGGGTCAGATCGGGTATGTTGAGAGGCAGATCTAGAGAGACGAAGCCTTAAGGAGGTCTACCAAGGTGTTTAGGAGCGTCGTTGTTGTTCAGTGTGTGAACAAACAAGGTTGTAGCCTATTTGAGGCTAGACTGTAAGAAGTAAAGGGTGTCGAGAAGCCTCAGACCCTGGGGAAGCAGGTCCAAGATGCCTCAGGCATGTGGAGAGACTAGCGAGGCAGTGATAAGGGCGTTGTTCTGTGAAATAGTGATTGCAGAAGGATTGGTTGCCAAGGACAACAACAATTCAAGGACCTTGAGCTGAAGGTACAAGCTCTAGTATGTATTTGTTTTTGCTAGGCAGATTGAAGATATAAAGGATCAGATCTCAAGTCCTAGATAATTCAAAGGACAGACTATGTATTTTGTTGTACACTATTTATATGTATCAGGGTTTTCTAAAGGGCCATGATTGCTAGTACGAGAGCCCTAAGATTGTTTTATTGAAGCACTGATAAGACAAGTTTTGGGCCAATATTCTTGTGTATTGTTGTTGATTTCACTGTTGATTTGTTCAGTTATGCAAAGTTGCTAGTTAAAAATTCATGGTGTGTTTATGTGTTAAGTTCAATCATAGACCACATCTAGGGCTTATGGAAAATTAACAAAGAGAAACTCACTAACTGGCCCCTTACATGTTCTGGCATTACGTGTGTTAATTTTCTTACCCTAGCAAACCAACAATTAGTTCTAAGTAGATTTATGTCTATTGAATAAAACCACTAGCTAGGGTATTAACCAAATAAATTCAGCAAAAAGAAAATTTACCAATCTCAATCACAAAATTGACACATAGATTCCACCCAATCACAATTCTTCATCAAACTTCTAAACTTACTTAGGCTCCCTTCCTAGGAAAATGGCCCAACTGAGGATATACATGCAACAACTAGACCTAATCCAATTGATCAAGCCCTCCTTGTTACCCCTTCCTCAAACCCCACACATTCACTAAGGTGTCTCTCTCAATCTTGTGTTGTTGTATGGTGTCTTCTCCTTCTCCCTAGACTTGCTTTTATAAATTTGCATTTGAGCTAAATCCCTAACCCTAATCTCCAAAGTGACTGAGTCGAGATTAGTTCTCACCAAACTTGAGATCAAGGGCTAAGATTAAAACATATTCAATAAGGTAATTTGCTTTACTTTTCCTAAGTTTACATCTTTAGCTGAATAAGCCAACATAATAATTATGTACTTTTCCTAAGTTAGACTTAGGCTAAGTTACAATAGCAATTTGCTCACACTTGATCAAGTGTTTTAAGGAGATTATGGGCGAATTTTGCATGCCTAGACACTTATACCTGTGCAAAAGTATCTGCCCAAGCTACAAACATCAACGCTCCCTCTTAACAAGGGAGGTACTTTTGCCACCCAGAACTGACTTTGATCCTAGAACCGCTTTTGTTGCCATGGTTGCTCCCTCTGAACTAGAACCCTTTCCAACTATCTAGTCTGGAAACATCCTCGAAACCTTATTGTCATTGAACTGGTTCCTAGAAGCCTCTTGCTCTTGAACGTCCTATAAGGTAATCTCGTACCAACAAACCTTCTTGATAGATTTGGAGGAATATGTTGACTGCTCCTCCCCTCCTGAAACCAAAGTCTAACTCCCTCTAAGCTGCTCAATCTTCGAAGTTTCTTGCTCCTTCATCTCTATCACTACTCTACTTCATGCCTTTACTCAAGTAGGTTGGCCCTTTTAGCCTATACATGTTGCTCTCTCTAACTTCTATGACATGTCTCTCATCAGAGCTAGATCTGTTCAGTATGATCAATACCTTCCCATCTTGGAAAGCAATACAAAATCCTTCTTATCCATCATGGAGACTAAGAGAAAACTCCATCTGAGTTCTGATACCCAGAACACATCCTTCACTTCCATCCTGCCTCTTGACTCAAGTTGGAATATCACTATTCCAACCCCTTTAACTACATGTAACGTATCATCACCAAACTCCACATGCAGTTCTAAGTCCCACTCAGTCAAGTTACCGAACTATTCCCGTGCTCATGCCATATGCCTTGTGGCTCTGCTATCTAGTAGCCACGCACTCACAAGTAATATGCCTGATGTAAGGTAGGAAACAAGTACAAATTTTGTCTTGAACTTCCTGGCAAACTCCTCATGAGCTTCTGTCGACACAACTACAGTTGGCTATGTGCATTTCCCCCTTTCTTTCTCTCCAAACACTGTGAAGCATAGTGTCCCGTCTATTGACAGGAAAAACACTTTGACCTTAGTTAAGTCCTTCAGCTAGAAGGTTGACTCGTCACTTTTGCTTGAACTCTTTCCTTTTCCCTTTGCTATCAGAGCCAAGTTCTTGTCATCTTCCTGCTTGTTGATTTTTCCCTTTGACTTTAATATGATTTCCTCTTATTTACAGCCGTCCCTTTTCCTATCAAATGTGGGTAGTTTATCTTGGGCACATACTCCTTTGATGAACGAATGTTGTGCCTCTAAGAACCTATTCAACGCCACATTTACTAGTTTTGGGTTTTCTACTTTTTCTCCCACTATTGCAAGCTAATCACAAATCTACATGATCCTCATTAGATAACTCATCACTTAGTGAGATTTAGTCAACTGCAAAGGTCGGAGCATATCTTTCAATATCATCCTCATTAGATAACTCATCACTAAGTGAGATTTAGTCAACTGCATAGGTCGGAGCATATCTTTCAATATCATCCTCATGTTTATTTTCTTGCTCTGGTATAATCCTAACAAGGCTTCGAACATCTCCTTGGTTGTCTTCTTCTCAGTTAAGTGATGGAACAAATGATCCTTCACAACAGCCTCCACTTGAGGATTTGATGGCTCTAGAATCTTTGTCCCAACAATCTCCCAAAGATCGTTTTTCTTGAGAACTCTCGCCTTCCAAGGTAGGGAGTTTGATGCTCTGTCTGACCTATCTTCATACAAAGGACCCACTGCAGCCATTTTTCCAAATCTTATCGAAGATATATATATTTGTCGCAAGTCTACAGCCATGACCCTAGCCTTTGTCAATTGTACTGGCTTTGTTGGCCGATTTTTTGCCCACATTGACCCTCTATGCTTTGCCTAGTTAGTCACTTATTCCAAATGTTGGCCTTTGCAACCACACCCAGCCTGTCTCGTCCACATCTATGCATCCCTCGTTGCTCCCTATGCTCTTGGCTGCTAGTCGCCTCGTTCGCCTCCTCGACAATTGTGGTCTTATTTTTTTTTATCATGTCTACCTTCTCCACTAATCGGCTAATTTGACAGTTGTGCCTCGCTCTCACAATTGCTTGCCAACACCATTTTTTTCTAATTACCTATTGTGGCTAGCTAGTGATTAGGCAACTATCAGCCACCAGCGATCAAGATTCCTCCTTTGTAGTTTGCCTACTCCCGTGCACAATATTTTCTACACCACCACAACCACTAGTTGTTGTTCCTTTGCTCGTTGTTAACAGCTTGTCAGTTTCTCCTCCCGCGTCAACAAACTCATTTCCATCATTGTGACTATGTTGCTACTAGCCCCAACAATGTTTAGCCCTCCTTATCTACCAATCGGTGTCTATGGCTAGGTCTGACAACCCACTTAGGATTTTTGGCCACCCCCTACTGCCCTTTTTATATTTTTTACTTTTGTCTTTAAAAATAATTTCGGCCTCCCTTTTTTAAAAAAGAAATTGCGCCAGAGAAAATTGAGCAGTACAATTGATTTCTTTAACCTTCTTTGAAAACAAATTCCATCTCGCACGATCATGACCGAACCTATCACTTGAAATTTAGAGATCGATATCTTAGAGTTTACGCTTTGATAACATGTTAATTTTCTTACCCTAGCAAACTAGCAATTAGTTCAGAGCATATTTACGTCTTGAGTAGAAGTACTAGCCAAGGTATTAACAAACTAAATTCAATGAAAAACAAACTTACCAATCTCAATCATAATAATGACACACAGATTCTACCCAATCAAAATTCTCCATTAATCTTCTGAACTTACTTGGGCTCCCTTCCTGGGAAAATGGCACAACTAAGGAAATACATACAACAATCGGATCTGATCCAGCTAATCAAGACCTTCAAGTCTTCCTTGGTTAATTCGGATCTTATTATTTCTCCTTCTACAAACCCAACACACTCACTGGGATGCCTCTCTCAATATCGTGTTGTTGTAAGGTGCCTTCTCCTTCTCCCTAGCCTTGCTTTTATAACTTTGCATTAAGCTAAATCCCTAACCCTAATCTCCAAAGTGATTGACGACCGAGATTAGATCTCGCCTCACTTGAGATCAAGAGTTGAGATTAAAACATATTCACTGAAGTAATTTACTTTACTTTTCCTCAGTTTACTTTAGCTCAATAAGCCAACACAATAATTATGTGTTTTTCCTAAGTTAGACTTATGCTAAGTTACAATAGCAACTTGCACACAGTTGAGCAAGTGTTCTAAGGAGACTGTGGGCAACTTTTGCACGCCTAGACACTTAATCCTACGCAGAAGAACCTACCAAGCTACAAACATCAACAGGGTGCATATGCTCAAGACCTTGTTGGGCCAATTTCATGTGGTTTCTCATAAGTTACAAATAGAAGCCAAGCATCACATTCCATTAGAGGATAGGAGTTGTCGATGATGTCATATGCCTCTTAAATTCAAGAACTGCCTCTCCACTTCCTCAATACCTAAATCCATGGTACTTAGCCTTCTTATGAAGGGAGACAATGTGCCTCTAATCATGGCGCTTAGTTGGGACGCTGTTATGGTCCTCCAAGAGCAATGAGAGTGAGTTCTCGGTCAGCTATAGCCTCTCCAATAGCTAAGAGATCATTCTTGATTTTGGTGGGCCTCATTAAATTGGATTGGATGGACTCTCCCTTGTCCATCTTGATGTTCTTCAACTTCTGCTTCAAAAAGAGAATTTGATTAGCATTGCTAGCCCTGAACATGCCAAGCAACTTATCATATATCTCCTTAGATGTGCCCAGCTCGAAGATATAAGCAACCAAGTGCTTATGAATAGAGTCCCTGATGATCTTCTTCGCCTTGTTTTCCCCTTTCTTGTACTTTGTTTTAGTGGCAGTCGGTGCATTTGATGGAGGCTCAGTAATCTTTCCCTGCACATAATCCATAACATCTTGTTCCTCCAATGTCAGATCCAAGGACATTTTCCAAGCATGATAATCAAACTTATCATTTAGCTTGTCATCAGATTTGAAGTGTGATGAGGAAACCATTGACCCTGGTCCTTGTCTATTCAACTTCGGTGATTTCTCTTCTCACTCTTGCTTGGGCTTTGTCTTCACCTTAGCTCTGATACCATGTTAATTTTAGTTAACCATGGTATGTTTTATGCTTAGAGTAATTTACTTCAATCTTTCTTATTAAGCCCAATTCAATTTCATGTTATGCAATCACATTAACATTGACAGTAAATGCTGATAGAACATAAATAAATCGACAAAAGACAAGCCAAGACAAGAGACAATAATTTGGCGGATGCCAAGGAAAAACCCCAATGCGAGGAAAACCCTTTGATCAAATCTTCTTATTATTCTTCAAATTCAGCAGAGAGATAAAGTACAATTTACAGCAGTCAACAGGATGCCCTAGCCAGCAAAGTCAACACTGGTCAAACCAGTGAATCAGCCTCCAATGAAGCTCGATCAAACACAGTCAAACTCGGCCTCTTCTCACAGTCAAAGTCAACCCAAAAGAGTCTGAAATAATCCAGTCAAACTTGGTCAGCGCAGCAGTCAAACTTCAATCAAATCTACAGTCAACGCAGTTGTCAAAGTCAATGTTTCTCCTCGGTTTCTGTGCCTCCAGCTGCGATATCTTAAAATCGAAATTTTGACCCAAAAAAGAAGTCAAACAACAAGGGTTGACCCAAAGTCAACGCTAATCAACGTTGTCCAGAAAAGCCCTAAACAGTCTAAAGTCTTCTGCTGTTGTTCCACACGTGTGAAGGAGAGAAAAAGCCTCTTAGGCTTGTACAAACCAATCAGATGAGAGAGAGAGATATGTGAGATGAGTGAATGATGAAATGAGGATCATGTCTCTCCTTTTTATATCCATGACTGAGGGTGTGTGACACAACTTTTGAGGCTTGTGAGCCTACATAACAAATTTGGCCGACCTTGACAAATTGCACATGTGTGGAAAATAAATTCAAAATCCAACTTCTGTTCATTCAAACAAGATGATATTTAGATCAATCTTGCGCCTCTTTGAAAGAGGAATCCAACAAAAATATCATCTTCATCATATGAGCAGTGCAACATGGAGTTTTGCCCTAGTTGCCAAATTTAACACCTATGAAACCCTAGTGCAAAAATTGCCCTAGAATATTAGAGTTTCATATAGCCTTATAATAGCCACGATGAAAGACTCTCATGGAGACCAATGTCTCATAATCTCTGGAACAAAGATGCCCTCGAGACAAAGTCAAAAGCCTTCCAAAAGTCTATAAAATAACAAAAAGACTTTGAAAAACCGTTGCCCGACGTCCTCAATAACAACACAGAGTGAAAATGTGATCCACCATTTAATAGCTATTTTGTAACCCTATTTGTCCTATAACCTTGAGCTTGTTCCTCTCAAAATAATTTGAAATCCACATATTCAAAATCATCACATTGACTTTGGGAAAGGTATGCCCAAACATGATGGTGCACTAGTTATTTGGATATAAACCATCACCAAATTTAAAAATCAAGCGAATGAAGTGTTGTGACCACAATGGAGGGAAGCCCAAGCAAACTGCATTATTGGAGAGATCAACAATGTGGGGTGCAACAAAGTCACTACCATGCTTGAAGAATTCATCCTAGAAGCACTCACCATCAATGGCCCTACTTGAACTCAAAACCCGAATACCACTATTAGTGTCTCCTAAGGAAAACAATTCGCAAGAAGAGGGGGAATCTAAGGATAGGGGATTGAGCTAGTAAGTCATAGAGAGAAGTAACATGTGAAATCCATGACCAATGGTCAATGTTAAAAGTAAGGGGAGCCTTGTTGAGGAAGAGAATACCTGCCAAAAATTGTTTACAAAGGTGCATCTTAAGAGGAGCTTGTGTTTCCTTGAAGCAAGAAAGTTATGTTTCTTGCATCAAACAATACAACAATATTCTTGGCATGTGGATGGGTTGGGGGAAGGGTGAGGGGTAAGAACAAATTGGATATATTTATGCATAGCCTTACAAGTTACACCCATAGTCAAGCCAACAATTTATGGGGCAATTACCTTACAAGCATAAAAGTTTCATAGGATGGATGGTATGGGAATAGCAGTCCAACGCAACTTCTCACATGGCATTGGAATGTGAGTCATATTTGGTCTTGACCATTTTCAAGGAGGAAAATAGGGTGAAAGGATGAATGAGATGGAAAAGAAAAAGGGTGTAAGAATTCATGTATTCGACACTGAAAGGAATCAAAATGAATCAAGATAAAAGTAATGATTTGTAATATATCAGATAGATAACAAAGAGAACCACAAGGCATGACACTGATAATCACCAATGATGTTAGTAACTTAGTATCAAAGTGAAGGGAGGTTGTTATCACATCAACTAGAGGACTTACACCCCAAAGCTAGCTTCTAGATTGGTAACGCTCTTGGGGCAAGCAATGCCTCATAAAGCACCTTTGTCTCATAATTGTATCCATATTAGATTATTCACAACATGCACACACACATGGCAAGAGTAGAATGTAATTATTAATGTGGAACGAAATCCCACAATGGGGATATGACACTATAGTGACAGCATGTAATACATCACATAGATAACAACCACAAGCTAAAGACAGCCCACAAGGCATGACATTAATACTGTCAGCGGTGTTAGCACCGAAGTGAGCGAGGATCCTATCACATCAACTGCCTCTCCATGCCATGCTTCAATGCTTGAATGTGCTCCTATTGCTGTTATCTCTTGTTGGTGCACTCTGATCTCATTGACCTATTTTTGACCGTTCATGAGCAATAGTATAATTTCAATTTCAATGTCTTACAACAGTGGTTGGAAACCCTTTCTTGCCTAGCAGATTTTGCACATCTCTCGGCAGCCTTAAGTGAACGACAATATGGCATTAACTTCCTACACTTGCAAACTCCAAATAAAGAGATGAGTGTCCTACTGTAGGAATGTTCGAATTCCTTGACAGTTTCTAATTGTTGCATTTGAACTATGGGTTTTGTTACTATCGGATTCGTCTCATGTCCTCCTTTTCAAAAGTGGAAAGGTGCTTTCAGCACCTTTATTTGTGGTACAGTCCTCGTTTTACATCTTTCAACGTACAATTGCCACCTTGAAGCTAGTCACCCAATTACATTTTTCTCTGCTTGCCAACTTGTATACATGGTGTACAATATGATGTACAGAACACAAATTTGCTTGTGGCATATGAACAACAAAGTTAAGTAGAAATCCAGAAAATGTCGGGTTGACCCATAATATAAATTGACAAGTTTTTGAACAATTTAGGCTGCATTTCCAAATTTAACAAGCCTTTATTGTGGGTGATGAGTTAAAACAAAGTCCTGATTTTAGTAAATTCGCCAATAAATATTTTTTCCATATAGCCAAACTCTGTTGGTTGGCAATGATCCTAATCACCGATAAAAAAATATCCCAGAAGGTGCATAGCAATGCCACTCCAAGTGCCAGACACAGCAAAATATACCAAAAATCATACATATATTTCACAGTATTTAATGTCAATATAGTGATTTTTTATGTGCTTCGTATATTACTTCAAAGAACAAATAATTACATCAGGATTCCAGGTGGTTAGAACATGCAGACAACTGCGGTGCCACAAAAGCCCTGGTTTACTAGAGCTCAGAAGGCCAGAAAATGAGACCAGGCCCCTCAAAACAGTGCTTTCCTTCCATTGAATCTCTGGCTTTTCTAATATGATTGCAAATGTGAAGAGGAGTGCAAACTCAAACTTGAATGAGACCAAATATGAATATCAGCTTACAGTCATAAGACAGTGGTGTCCCAGTAAGTGAGGGGAAACAGCTAGTGTCCCCTGGATTCCCTGACTACTTGGAATCAGCTAGCATGATATATCGCACTGTCGTAAAGGAACATTTGTGCAGGTGGGTATAATCTAGCTCACTTGATGCCACTGGTGCCCATTTTAATCGCACCAACAGTAAGGTCACGTTACCGTTTTAAAGTTGGAAAGGGTTTAACTTCTAAAACCCTGAAAAAGAAAGGTAAATGATTCTATATGGCATATGGGAAAATGCAATATTATGTATATCAATAACAGGAGTATATCTAAAGACCCCTACTCGGCTCCCAGCGTAATGAGGAGCTGTGGCTTTAAAGGGCTGTTTAAGAGCCTTTGCTATTGCCAGAAACGTGTCATTATGTGAAAAATAAATGTTTAGATTTTTTATTAGAAAGCATTGACTATTGACAAACATTAAACAGAAGCATTCACTTGAAATCAATTTTATGTTCTGAGCTTATTTTTGAGACAATAGCATTAATGGCCTGATTTCTCTGAATTTATTTAATAGTGGGGAATAAATGTTGTAATAAGGAGTGAATGGAATTACCGGATGATGAATTGGTAATTGCGTTGCTCGTGTTGGGGAGATAGCAGATGGTCATTTGGTAAAATTGGGTATATTTTTGTTCGGGAAAATTGGAAGGTTCAAATTCTCTACCTATTTTAAATTGTATTTGTATTTTAGGGTTCGGAGTTCAAAACACATCGTTCAAAATTTGAAAAAAAAAAATAACAAAATCAAAATTACTACTAAAAAATAATGATGTTATGGAGGAAGGAAAGTGTCAAATACCATGACAATGCTCTTGCAGAGATGATCAATGGAGTGAGCTCCAAGTATGTCCCGCCTCTCTTCAAAGGATCTGTCATAGTAGTCGGAAGGGACTCTTTTGAACTGAAATGTCGTCACACCTCTCGCTCTCATCAACATTCCCAATCGCTGCTCCGCAGGCATAGTGTCATTCGCGTGGCTATCATCCGAAGACCGATCGTCAAACTGCTGCTTTTCATCAGTTAAACACGAAACAGAATTCTCCAGAAAGCTAATTCGCTGTAAAATACGAGTTTGGCGACGCTCCAGCTCTGTGAAATCCATCCCGTGTAATGAAACCAAATCCTACTTCATGCCCCGCCTGCTCTTCTGTTCTGTCGGGTGGGCCGGGAATTGGCGTGAAGTGACTGAAACTAAGGTGTCAGTAACTGCCAATGCCATGCACTGATGGCAAACTGCCTTCTCGTACCTTGAAAAGCGAGTTTAGGATTTTATAGGACACGTCTTATATTATAGACTCTTTGAAACATGATATGTTAATCTCATGATTAGTGAAAGACGCTAAGGGTCATGACAGCTCTACGCATCTACTATCATTTTAATTTTCTCAAGCCCTAGTGCCTCCTAAATACCTTTTAAAGTATTCCAAAGTGTGGTTCAAGTTTTAAAGTATTCCAAGTTGTGGTTCAAGTTTTGGTTTATCAGCGATCGAGGGAGAGGGAATTTGGTTTTGCTAGCCAAGGGTTTTTTCCTTTGGACCTTTCTATTTATTTAGTAAAACTTTCGTGATTTAAGGTGATGAATGGGTCAAAATTTTATCGTCAACTTTTCATATAATGAATGAATAAATGATATTTTAACGTTCACGAGACTAAAAATAGTCTATGGGATCACTAGCTTTCTTGTTTTTTGCCTTTTGTAGTTCAATCTTTTTCTTACTCAAATCGATGATAAGCTGAGCCAACCTCTAACAGTTCCCTCGCTGAAAAGACAATGCCATGGAATTGATGCTAAGTGAAACTATAATTTTATGAAAAAAAATTATTGAATTTGGAAAGGAATTTTGGATTAAAAATTATTAATTGTGATTAGGTTGGAGTTAATTTTCACCAACTTAATTTACGATTACTTTGATTTACTTATATATACTTGTGTAGACATAATTTTGACACAATGTATATAGCATGTTGCATATGGTTATCAATTGGGTTGAGCCTGGGTGGTTGAGAGGAAGAGTATTATCCTCCCCACCCATGTTCAACTCTTGGAAGTGACATGTTGATCTCTTAATAAGTATATTATTGTAGTAGTGTTGAACCTTGTTGTTGGCTTGGCCTTGTGCCTTAAAGAATCTAGGTTTCTCCCTAGATATACTCAAGGGTTTTCCTTGGGATATATTAATTGAAAAAAATCATATATATATATCCTCTCCAGCAAGTTTAATTCCCGCGAGTGGCATGTTGAACTCTTAACGAGTATATTATTGTAATGGCTCTAGGCCTAGTTGTTGACTCTAGGGTTTACCCTATGTATTGTCCTCAAAATGAGGGGAAGTAGTATGATTGTTGCATTGTGGGCCTACACTTCCACACATGTTGAGACAACGCTTCCATTCACCTCGACTTTTATAATGTGATTGTAATGCTAGCATGGGCGCAAGAGCCATGACTCGCTGATACAATGTGTATTTAAAACATTTAAATTTCATTACCGATTGAAGGAGGGGATGACCTTTCTGATCCCAATTCCTAATGGATCTTGCATGCTTGTTTGAAAGGCCACAAACCTAGTTTGAACTTAATTGTCGAAGTTGATCATTGCAAACCTGATCGAGCCACTCCTCAACAGTTGAGTTATGTGATACAATTGGGGGAGAGCTACTAGCAGACAGATGAGTTATGGGATGTGATTAGGGCAGTGAGGTAATGGATGGTGCCCATCCCCCTTACGAATCGAGGAGACAGTCTTGCGGCCTCTCAAACACACTAGGAAGAAGATAGGAGCACACAACTGAAGAGAAAAATGAGGTTGTCTAGTTGAGTGTTGGATATTGCTCTCTCATTGGTTGTTTTAGAATTTGGCATTGCCTCTTTGGAGTGGAATGGTCTTCTGGCTCTTGTTGTTGATTGTGAGAGAGCATGGAAGTAGTTAGGCAATGACAACAAAAGGAAAAGTTAGGTGTGAGTTGTTTGTATAGTCATGTTTAAGAGTTAAACCCCTGTGAATTTGAAATGTCTTGTGAACTATGTGAGGCCATTGGATTGTGTGGTCTAAGCCTATGTGGTCAGTGGGAGGATCAGTGGATGACTGAATCACTATGGTGCTTGCTATATAGCTAATAAACCACTTGGACAAGGAATTTTGGCTCATTGTGGTGCTAGTTGAGTAGTTGATAAACCAACTGGATAGTGGACTACAGACCCCTGTGTTGCTTGCTATGAAAAGATAGTTGATAAACCACATGGATAATGGATGCCAACTCTTGAGACTGAGAAATTCCCCATCTAAACCTTGGGTGAATCCCTATGAATGAAATCATAGGAAAGGGTGAGTCATTGTGGTGTTTATTGCTATGAAATAATTGATTAACCACCTTGTTGCTTGCTATAGGTACAGTTGATAAACCACTTGGGTACTTGCTATTAGAGGGCAGTTGATAAATCACCTGGAAAATGGCTCTATATTTTGAGTATTTAGCCAAGTCTTTGGTGTTAAATCCCTAAGTAAGCATCTCCACAAATATTGGATCTAGTGCAAACGTAGTTAGCTGCAAGAAAGTTGCAGTGTAGTTGGTCTATGGTTGGGTGGAGAGTGGAAGTCCCTCCTTCAATTGCCAACCAATTTAAGATATAAAAATAAGTATATTACATTGGTATATTTGAATCATGAACTATGATGTTCAATGTTATGCTTATGACTAGTATGAGATCTTGAGTGTCTTTGAATGTTAATTAATGACTGGATTGTTCTGATGAATATTTAGTTCATGGTTGATATGAGAAAATGTGTGTGTGTGCTCTCTTTCTTGATAGTAATGGCTTTTGAATATAGTAGCTTAGCTTGGTTGGAGGATTGATGATGTATGATAAATAGACAACAACTCTTCGTGTTTAATTATGAAAAAATGTGTTCATGCATAGTGAACTGCTAATCATAGTTTTATGAGTAAGTTTAACTAGTTTGCAAGAGGACGATAAAGTTGGATTGGTTGGTAACATTTATCTTTATGCAAAATTTAAAAACTATGTAAATTTAGTGTTATGGGCACCTATTCTTGTTATTGTTCGTTACACAAAATTTTAGGTTCAAGACATCAGGTCCTTAGGCCATGAAACTCAAATATTTTAGAGTTTGGGGTAGTCACCCCTTTGTTTTATAAAACATCGTTTTAGCTCTTATGTTAGTCACCGAACTGACAAAGGTGGTGGGTGCAACCTACATGTAAGTATAGGAAGAGTCTAAGACCAAGAGGTTGATGGTGGAACCTCGATCCACCAAAGCCATGCCATGTGATTCCACTGGGACGTTGAACCCTCAAGACAATTGAATGGATCATTGTGCGAAGAGACTCAATACTGATGGGTCGACACCGACCTCAATCAATGTTTAACCAATGTTTTAAGCCTGAAAACCCACGGAGATGCAATACTGAGGTATGTAAGCCCGTGGAGCATGACACCGAGGAGATGGTATCCAAGGGAAACAATATCGGGGGAAGTGATACCAGCACAGGGAAATGTAGTGCAAGGGGAATGGTGTCGAGGAAGTGATCTCAAGGAAAAGAATATTGGGAGAATTGGTGCCCAGGGGAAGCGATATCCGTCCATGGATTGTAGCACTAGGGAACTATAACAAATATTGACCAAGAAGATACTTTCCTAGGGAGATACTGGTGCGGGGATTGTAATTCCGAGAAATGATATTGAGGGAGCTAAAGAATGTCTTGGTACAAACATGACATGTGTGTTATATGGATCTCCACTTTGTGGTGGCATGGCACCACATGGGCCAGGCATGGACACATGAGTACCACATAGACTTCCCTTGATGACATGCCCCCCTTAATGTGCTAAAGTTCTGAGGGTTATAACTTTCTACGCGGGACTCAAATTAATGTAAAATTTATATCGTCGGAAAGGTCTCAATGAGCTAAATGTAATAGTGGCATTACTTTTAGGATTTGAAGACTTTGAGAGAGGAGGTTGTTGTAACCCCATCTTCATAACAGACCGTGGCCCATCGAGTCAAGATGGTAACACTCCTATACTCTGAGATGGCGTAAGGGGGTGGGAGGTGTTATAGGGTGGTATTAGAGCCATGGTTCAACTCAGGACTTGAGGGTTCTCATTTGAAAAGTAGACTTTGATTTTATATGGACAAGTAAATTAAATTGTTGTATGAATGTTGATTTAAACCAGTAGTGGATGTGATTGCTAACCAAGATGGAATTCTTATTTGTCCTTTTTTTTTTGGAAATATGTAACTAACATAGGTTTTTTTTGTGTGAATAACTTCAGATTATCATGCTTGGCATTGACATGCCAAGGTTGTGATTAATGTGTTTATGCTTGATTTAGCTAACAATTGTGTGTGTGTGTGTGTGTGACAACACATAAGAAGGTACAATATATGGCAGAAAATAGAGGAATAAGTAGCAGGATGGTACAAAATAGCATGGACGGAACCTTTCCTAACCAAGAAGAAGATTCAGTTAGAAAGAGATCAGGAGAAAATTCCCCTGATTGGATGGATACCCTCAAAAGCTTTAGATTTGAATTAAGAAGTTGAAAGGAAAATAATTAAAATATCTTTGAAGCCTAAGAAGGAAAGCAAAGGCAAATGCAGTGATATTGCAAAGCTTGTTAGATTTGCAAAGACAAAAAAAAACATGAACCTAAATCTAGTTATATGGACACACATAAATCCAAGCAATGTCCATTTAAAATCTAGAAGCATGGATTGGAAACTAATAAGGCATAAGGTAGCAAGTCAAATAAGAGGCACTGGTAGGCAAGTGAAGACATAATGAGAGGAGGAACCCCACTCAACACTATAGAAAGAGAAACAAACAACCATGACTAGCTATCTAGTACCACAACCAGGACAAGAAGACACCACCAACAAAGGAAGAGTGATAAAAACAAAATGTTGAAACTATACAAGAAAGAAAAGCTCCCTACATTTAATAGAGAGATTAAGAAGAGTGAAGAAGCATAAGCCTAGCTTTTAGGCTTAAATAAGTACTTCAAAGTCCATGAGTATTCTGAGAATATTAAGGCCAAGGTAGTTATTTTTGACTTGAAAGGAAAAGTTGACATATGGTGGGAAGATCTTAGAAATGTCGAAGGCATCAGAGAAAAGGAACTAACATTGAAAATATTTTAGAAATATGTTCGGGAAAAGTACTTGTCTAAGAGGTACTATGATAGTAAAATCAAAGAGTTTCACGAGCATAAGTTGGGACAACTCGCCTTGCATACAACACCAAAAGATTTTTGGAACTAAATAGGTATGTGCCCTACAATGGGGACGAGAAGGTGAAGATTCAAAGATATTTTAGTGGTTTACCACAGTCCTACTAAGAAAAATTGAATTTGATGAACCAAATACACTAGAGGACATTATGAGGAAAGCCAAGTATTGTTATGATCAGTCTAAGCATAGGGTTGATTCTGAATAAATTAGAAGAAGAAAGATAAAACTAGCTTTAAATGGAAAGGACCATGATCTTTAAAGTACAAGCAAATGGGGAAAAATGTCAAGTTCAATGCACCTACTAAAGGTGTGTTCAAGTGGAACTTGCCTACTGCAAATAGAGATTATCTTATCAAATCAGCAAGGGAAGAGGGAAATCCATTGCAGTGTTGGTGATGTGGAGAGAATCACATGTTAAAAGATTTCCCTCACCAACAACAATGTAACAAGAAGTTGTACAATGTCTAAGAGGTAACAATAGTGAATGATGTGACTAAAAGCATGCCTCGAATTTATGCGACATTGGACAACAAACAAGTAGATCATCAAGCCTTCATGATCAAAATGGAAGATCTGGTTGTCAACCAACCTATTTCAATTCCAATCAATCACGTTCTAACTTCGGTTATTTCAGGCCCAAAATTACATAGGCATGTGTCTTGCAAAGGAAACAACATGCTAAATTGTGGTTGGTCCAGCTAGCCACGAGAGTAAAAAATAGAGTGACTGATTTTGTGGAGTCATACCACCTGGAAAGAAGTGACATGCCCACAATAGTTGCACTAAATATTTTTCCATTAGGTTCATATTATATCTTAATTGGCATGGATTTGTTGACAACCCTCATGACTAAAGTTGACCATTATAGTAAGTCATTGGAATGCCTCAAGGATGAAGGTGAGGAAAAGGTATTGCAAGGAATAAAAAACCCTATTTCAATAAGACAAATTCTGATATTACAAGTGAAGGAATGCAATCGGAAAGGGTTTTCCCTGTTTATGATTCAAGTAACCAATGTGAAAAAGGACAAAGAACTCATAATTGAAGACCACCCCATTCTGAAATAATATAATGATGTATTTCTGGAGGAAGTGTCGATATTTCTACCCAGGGGGGGAGCCAATTTCTCCATTGAGTTTATTCCATGTTCTTTACCTTATACAACCCCATATTGCATGAGCATGCCAGAGTTGGTGAAATTAAAACTACAACTAAAATAAATGTTGGATATAGGATACATCAGACCCAATGTATCACCCTAGGGAACCCCAACATTATTTTTAAAGAAGAAAAACGACATACTACAACTATGCATTGATTGCAGGTAGTGTTGTACTATACAATACCCCCCATCTATTTTAATAATAAATAGGGGCCCTTTAAGAAATAAATAGAAATTTATGAGCATGATTTCATTTTAGCGTAAGTCTTAAAACTTTAGGAATAAATATTTTTCCCTTTTCGCTTTGATTTCAAAAGTGCTCACCGCAAATCGCATAACTTACAAGCTAAATAAGTTAAAACATATATAAGTATTGTGAATTGTGATATGCGCTTTAATCTTTTTAGAATTATATAAAATCCCCAATGAAAATGCTTAAAAATCCCTTTAAAGAGAAATCACATCGCGCCTTTTAAAAGAACAAACTTATAACAATTCGGATAAGTTGCGATAAGTCGGACCCAACGAAAAAATAAAAGAATAATTATAAGTATTCAAAAGTCCGATAAAGCGCAACAACGTGAGTCTTTAGCGCATTTCGCGACGAGAAACCAAATGGAAAGTTTTATTACCGCAATAAGTTGCGATGTGCGATTTGCACAGATCACACTTCAGAAGGTTCATCGGTGACAAAAAACATAACTATTGGATCTATTATAAGTTGCGACGTGCGATGTTAAAACTTATTATTCAACTGCGTGAAATGATTCTTATCTAATCAATCCGTTATAAGATCTAATGTCTCAGATCGTTAAATTAGACATATTACGTAAGTTGTGTAAGAGATTTAATAGAAAGAGTTATCGGTTATTAATGACATTTAATGGGTGCAAGGTTCAAAAGATTGATATCTACTTGAAGCATGTGTTGAATAATAGAGCGCCAGATTTTGATTATGATGTTTTAACTCTATCCTTCGCTCTATTCATCTCAGATCTGAGTTTACTCTTTTCACTTGAATTCAGAAAACTGTCTAACAAAGTGAGAATAACTGGAATGACAAAGAAAGGCAAGGCAATTGACCAAACGTCTGTTGCAGAAGACACAGACATGCCTCCATTGTTCTCAGACACAACCTGCAACAAGGATTGCAACATTTCTTCATGGGAAGCAATGTACCACCTTTTTTAGGAAGAAAAACCAAGAGAAATAGTCAAAACAGTAACAGTGGATGCGACAGTTTCCTCAGACTCATCCTACTTTGACGTTGCATGTTCTTTTCTCCATAGAATAGCAACGAGGCCGAAGATTTTACCCTACACATATATGGTAAAGTGGGTCATTAACCACCTTAACATAGCAGATAGATCATTCAATAATTCTAAGCTGGAGAATATTGGTTCGTTCTTTGCAAAGGATTTATGGATAATGTATCACTTGCCCATGATGCAAAAGCATTATGATAAAGTTTTTGTTCAAAGATTTACGAAGAAGAATACATACCTCATGAAAGTGATAAAGGGATGTAAAAAAAATCAAGGCAAGCTAAAGAGGGATAAAATTGGTATGTACCTGATAGCACAGTTACCCTCCCCTTATTGTTATGCAGCTGGAATGCTATGTAGGTTATTTGCTAAACCAGATACCACTACGTTTTCCATAGACTGGGTTCCTTTAATTGACGCAATTGTCAATTCCTCTATTATGAATTGGGAGAGCATTATGTCTGATAATTTGGCCAGAACTATCATGGATTACAAAAGCAAAAGAAGTGTCTCCACTAGAACAATACCTCCCTTCTACATGAGTGCTTACATTATGGATGCAAATTTCTTTTGTTCAAGCTTTCCTATCATGGGATGGAAATGGACAAGTCAGGACCCCACTCCAATTCATATTTACCATAGAGCCCTTTGGGAATCTGATTTTCATCTACATTTCTATAAAATTTGCAATGGAGTTATGTTACCCATCCATCAGATTATCTTTAATGAAAAAGCCCCTAGGATTTTTAAGGAAGATAGCACAGACATTTTACCAATTTCTAGATGGTTTGCTGAAGAAAATTTCACTTATATCATATTTTTTGGGAGTTATTCTTCCCCCCATGTTTTTCCTTATTATGTTGTTGATAAGCTCCTAACCAGGGAAATTGCCTACCAACTTCTAGTAAGCGGTGTGTCCAAACAACTCAAAGATGCCAAGAAGGCCATCTGGCCTACTTTCCCTTTACAGTGTGGCACTTTTTCCATTTTTGACATTGGTCATACATTTAAAGAGATTTCAAATGTCACTTCATTAAATTTGGCTCTAATGTCAAAGAGGCCATATGATCCTAATAATGCGGTTAAGAATTTCACCACTGAGCTTAAACTTAAACCTTTCTTGAATGAGAAAGATATTTTTGATGATTTCTTTGAAGGTGTGGAGAAGTTCACAGATGTATTGAAAATTGCATCCAGTCAGCTCAGTAAGACAGAATTTGAGGTTTTTCAAGCATATAGAAATAAGAGGGTAGAAACAGTCCCTTTGAACTTGTTATTTATTGAATATGTCAACAGACCAACTCCCAGTATTAGTCTGTATAATGAGGCTAAGGATATGTCAGAAGATGAATATCAAGAGAAATCAAATCAAGAGTCAAGACAATCACAACATAATTCTCAGAATTCATATCACTCTGACAATGAATCTGAGAGCAGGAATGAGAGTCCTGAGAAAATAATTGAGAGAGTGATTAAAGGGATTGAGATGCAAACAGAAGGAGAAATTAATGGAGTTGAATCATCTTCTCAAGAAGTTAAGCATATCCAGAATACACCCGAGCAGACAGAGAAGCCTCAATCAAAAGATTTGAAGAAAGAATGGGAGAAGTTTTCTAAGGCACTAGAAACACCACCACCACCAAAGCCTAATGTTGATGAATCAACAAGTTTTCAAACTCCAGAGCATTCTCAGAATTTAGTGGAAATTGCAATGCCACTACAGCAGGTACCAGAAGTTCATGATCAAGAGATCATCCCGGCATACCCTATAGAACATATTGTTTTAAAGATTGAAGAGATACCCTCACTTGATGTCTTATACAGCCCGAGTCATAGGGCTGTAGTTAAGAGAAGAAAGAGAAGAAGAATTGATGAATCAGTTTCAAATATTATGGATGAATATGTAGATATTCTATGGAAAGACCCTTTGGCTAATCCTACAGAACATTTGACTAAGTTATCATAATTCACAAGAGCATATGCTACTGCTACCATTGACAAAGCTACCGAGGTACAACTTCTACTTAAGCAAAAAGAAGACAAAGTTCAAGACTTGGAGAAACTGCTAGAACAAGAAAAGTTTAATTCCAGTAAGTAGATTGAACTGAAGATGTCTCAATTTCAAAAAGATTTTGAAAGACTTAATTTGTAGCACCAGGTGCAGATTACAGAGAAATAAACATAGCTTGAAGGAGCAATGGACAAATTGGAAAGTCAGCCTCAAGTAGAGAAATTCATAAAAGAAGCACTGGAAATGAATGCAGAGCTAAAGCATCAGCAAGAAACCTTTTGTCAACAAATTTCAATCACTAGTTCTTACTGTTATACAAGAAAAATTATGATCCAACGAGTTGCTAACAAGAGGCTTGAATGCGAAAAAGTTGAAGAGAAGATTACTGAGTTCATTCAGTGGTAAGGGTCTAATGCAGGAAAGAAAGCTAACCTCCTTAAGATAGATAAGTTTCACTAAGAGATTTTATTTAAAGATTGGGAAATGCAGTGAGACAAATAGAGAAGTCAACGACAAAGGCATCAAGGCTGATAAATGAATCATTGAATCTGTTAATGAACAACTTTTAAACGTTGAACTTATTAGAGAATCCATAGTTGAAGTACTCCTAGAGCTCAAACCATTAGAAGCACAGTTGGAGGAAAGTATAGAGACGCGGGTGGAAACTATTAAAAAGATAAATAAGTTTGATCAAGAAAATTACTGGAATTTTATGATCAAACCTTATCATCAGTGCCTAACTCTACAGTTGTTAAGTGATTCTACAAATAAATCACTGCCAATACTTTCGAATGCAGTGTTAAAATGCCAGGTCAGATCCAGGATTACACAGCTAGCTCAGCTAAAGCCAATGGTAGATATTTGTCACCTTCGAGATCAAATGCGCAAAGAGGATCAGCCCACACAAGCATGTTGTTATTTGTATTTCCTAGATTGTAGTTTAAGTTTACTTATTACAAGGATGGTTGTTTGAAACCTCCTCCATTTTTTATGTAATAATCTATTTTAAACATATTTTAGTTTAGTATTTAAACCCTTCTCATGCATTTAGAGAAGGGTCTAGAAATTTGTCAAAAAAAATTGCAAAGAATGCACTTCTGTAAGTTTGTGAATGCATTGATGAATTAATGGAACGAAATATGTTATCTTTTGACATTGAAGTAATTTAACTAAAGTTGCACTATTGTACTCATTAAATTGCTTGAAAGTGAAGAGGAGCAAAAAACTATTGTCAGTTTGAATGAGTAGAACCTCGTATATATGGTACTTCTACACATTATATTAAGTTTTGATTCTTAAATTGACAGTCATATTTTTATCGGTATTATATATTAGAGCTATTATTATAAGTGAATGTTAAATGCACTTTTTACTGATATTTGTTTATGATTTCTTATCTCATATATAACCAAACATATAAATGCGATATATATTTCACAATCCTTTTGATTAAACTATTTTGTCAAAAGAATTATTTTTACATAATTTTCATCTCTTTCAACTTTTAAATATTCTTCATTACTATTAGTTGGAAAATATATTTTTAGATCGCATGAAGGAAACAACACTCCCGAATATATAGTAGAATAGATATTTTAGTTAAATGCATATGATAGATTAAATCATTTCCCATTTACATGTTATAAACAAAACACACCCTCATCATCCTTATTGGGAAACTGGTCCCTTTATCCCAAGTCGGAGCCACTACACCAAACGGAAAAAGACTTTCTCTAAGGTCTGCACCGGGTGGTTTTCCCCCATGTTGTTGCAATGAAATTTCAAGGCTTCAACATTTTTGCACTAGAAGGAGGGCCAATTGTGGATGGCAAGAAGGTCTGATCAATCTAAAATCCAATCTAAGAGTCTTTCTCCCTCTAGATCCCCTTCAACTTCTAGAACATTAGCTAGATCTAAATATTTAATCTATGAAGTTGAACATCCCTCTCCTAAGTCTCCTAGTGAAACTCAACCAATACTATCTCCAGATTTTCACCAAAATCCCCCAGAAGTTCAGTTGTTGATAGAAAAGTTAGCGAGAGTATCCATTTCTGCTGAAAAGCTTGAAACTTCTCAAACATCTGAGATTAGTATTTCATCTTCTTTACAACCTAGAAAAATATTAACTCGATTGCAAACTCAGAAGACAGGAATCCCTCCTTTTGAATTTCTTATCGATACTTCTCAGAGGAAAACAAAGAAGACTGAATCAGAGTCAATCACCAGCGAGGTCTTATCAAATAATCCACCCCATTCACCTCCATTACCTTCGCTCACTTCCACAACTTCCATTCCAATAATCAGCGTTACTTTAACTAGTTCCAGTACCCAAACTATTACTCCTTCAAATAGTTCTAGCACTCAGCCTACCTCTTTTTCAACTTAAACTCAATCCATCACCTCCACCCAAGGTCCAATGGCAGGCCAAGTACCTCCACCAAATGTACAACCATAGAACAATCCAGGTGTTGTACAGATTCATGCTCCTCCTCATCCTCTTCCAAAATACCCTGAAAGATGGTTACCTAAATTTAATCCCGATGATGGTCTTCCAGCTGAAGAACACATCCATAATTATATGTTAGCCATCAATTTAAAAGAGGCAACTGAAAAATATTGTGTAGTTAGACTATTTCCATATACTCTCATAGGATCTGCAAGATCCTGGTATTTCTCATTACCTGCCTGCTCTATAATTAGCTGGAATATTTTTGAAGAACAATTTTTAGCTAATTTTGGAGATGACAGAACTACGACATCGTTCATCAATGATCTATCAAATTTAAAGGCTAAAACTTGAGAGAAAATAAAATACTTCAATTCCAAATTTAATAAGTTACTTAATAAAATCCCTGCTACATCAGTCCTTGGTGCAGAAGTTCAAATTGAGTTTTATATTTCTCCTCTCCCATCTAACATAGCCATTTTTGTTGATAGAGAAAAGTTACCTACATTGGTAGAAAATATGAAGGAATCTTTATCTGTAGAGAAACACATAATCGCTCTTGAAAAAAAGAATTTACAACAAGATAGGAAATGTAAGAAAGTATCCTTCAAAGATGATTCAAATAAAAAGCCACCAAAAGACCCTTTTGATGTAGAAGGTCGTCAGAAAGTTTTAAATACCATGACAAATGAAATGGCAGATATCAAAAAACAAGTTGTTGAAAGTTCCAGTACAAAGAAGACTTTCATGCCTTTCAAGAAAAATCAGTCTTCTAATTCTCAGCCGCCCAACATCATATCTAATGTTGAGTCTGATCAAGACACAGATGAAGAGCAAATAGAAGAAGAAGAAACTGAAGTCGAAGAAGAAGTTGAACTAAATAGAATGTGGGATTTTATCCTACTAAATGGTGAACAACAATAAGCTTTACCTGTAAGTACAAGGAGCAAGAATACCACAGAAGCAATGCAGCCAAATCAGAAACAGAAGAACTCAACGCCTGCTAAAGATAAAATAGTAAGTAAAAAGACTACATCTTAGGCTACACAAACTAACCTTGTTACTTCAGATGTTCCACCTACATCAAAGACAATGGTAGTCTCTAACACCATTGAATATAATGTAGTTAAGGATCTGAAAAAGACTAGGGCCAACATTTCAATCCATGAAATTACTAAACTAAAACAACAACATAATATTTTACTTAGATATTTGAATCCAATTCCTGCTTCAGCCTTACCAGCTCCAGTAGTAGTTCAAGCTGCTAATCATATAGGTAAACCTACTTCTCCTTCAACTAAAATGGATGCCACATATATTATTATGATAGGTGATCGATCCATCTCTCATAGTCATCCATTTCTCTTAACCTATGAGATCTATAAGAAGAACATCCACAATTGTTTAATAGATTCGGGGGTTTCCTCTAATATCATGCCAAAATCAGTATGTGCTAAGTTGAACATAACTCCTCAAAGTTCTCATGTTCATATAGTACAACTTGATAGAACAGAAGTAGAGGTTCTAGGAGAAATAAATTTTGTTTCTATTATATTGTCATCAAACCCTAAGGTTGCCCAGATAATTGATATATTGGTGGCTGATATTCCTGAATTTTATGGTTTAGTATTGTGCAGGGATTGGTCTAAGAATCTTCATGGATATTTCGCAACAGACTGGTCATATATGTGGCTACCCCACAATGGAAAGCCAAACCAAATTCGGGTTGACAATGAGAAATTCATGAAACATATGGTTGTTGATCTTGAAGGAATCAATAAGCCAGTAGCATTCAATAATATATTATTGGAAATTACTCTGCAGAATCATTTCTTGGAAATTTTAATGCCCAACCATCACCCTTTTTCGATAATGCGGCTTTCTCTCAAATTGAAAATTTTTCCCAGACAGACACTTCTAAGTGTAATTTTTTTGTAAATAAACTAGTAGTTTATTCTTAATTTTGATGGCTCTAAATTAGAAGATGGTGCAGGAGCTGGTTGTATTTTAATAAGCCTAGAAGGAGAAAAAACCATGCTGGCCTGTATACTTGAATTCGATTGCACAAAAAATATAGCATAATATGAAGCATTAATTCAAGGTTTGTACAAAGCAATTGACCTTGACATTAAATATATGAAATTACTGGGAGATTCAGAGATCATTGTCAAACAAGTAAGAAATACTATCCATTTTCATTTTGTACATCTTAAACATTATTAATCTTTAGTCCAGGAATTGATTTCCCATTTCTTAGCTTTTAATATTTCCTTTGTACCCAAAATACAAAATGCTAGTGCAGATTTATTGGCTAATGTAGCATCGAAATTAATTCCATCTCAAGAATTTAGTCCCGATAGGTTTTCTATTGAATTGATTTTTAGACCATCTATTACTAATAATATTACTAATTGGAGAGTCTTTAATCATGATTCAAAAATCATAGATTTCCTTACATCTAAAGGATCTTATGATAATCAAATTCTACATGAAAATGAACATGATACTCAGATAAAGGAAGAACAGGAAGAAAATCCAATACCAATGTCAGTTGTCAAATTAGAAGACCTTTATGATTTAAAAGATAGGTTTAAGAGACTTACTAATTCTAAAACTCAAAGTTCAACTTTTAGATTTGAATTAGTAAATCTTGGAACCAATGATAAATCACAAAATGTCAATTTAGGTCTTGGTTTGTCTTTTGAACAAAGATTATCATTTCTCAAGTTACTGAGGACTTACAAAAGTGTTTTTGCTTGGGATTACACTGATCTTAAAACATATGACACTTCTATTATTCAACACACTATTCCTATGATTTCAGATGAGAAACCAATACATCAAAAGTTGAGGAAAATTCATCCTAATCTTGAAAATCATATCAAAACAGAGTTGAATAAACTCCTCAAAGCTAAGATCATCTTTCCAGTTAGACATTCAAAATGGGTTTCAAATTTGGCTCATGTCAGGAAGAAAAATGGTGACACTAGGATTTGTATCGATTTTAGAAATTTGAATAAAGCATGTCAGAAAGAAAATTTTCCATTACCAACCATGGAACAAGTACCGCAAACTGTAGCTGGTTTAGAACTTATGTCTTTTCTAGATGGATTTTTAGGATATAACCAAATCCTAGTACATCCAGATGATAGATTAAAGACTACATTCAGGACCAAGTGGGGAACCTATGCCTATCAAAAGATGCTATTTGGGTTAATCAATGCAGGTGCCACTTTTCAAAGAGCCATGAACACAACTTTTAGAGGACTCATTAATAAATCAATGGTTATTTATCTAGATGACATTACAGTCTTTTCTACACAAGCAATCAATCATGCGAATGACCTAAAACAAGTCTTTGAGCGATGTAAAAAGTATGGAATTTCATTAAACCCAAAGAAGTCATATTTTTCTCTAGATGAAGGAAAACTTTTAGGATTCATCATGTCCAAAAAAGGTATTTATATTGATCCTGAAAGAATCGATGAGATTAAAAGGGTTCCTTTCCCTCATAATAAGAAAACCATGCAGTGATTTCTTAGACAGATAAATTTTGTAAAAATATTTTTCCATGACTTTTCACAAATAGTTTTACCTTTACAAACAATGATTAAGAAAAATTCAGTCTTCAAGTGGGGACATAATGAAAGGGAATCATTTGATTTAATCAAAAAATCTGTTATCAATGCTCCATTCTTAACTACTCCCAATTTTCTTTATCCTTTCACTTTATATACATTCTCATCAGATACATCTTATGCTGCTATTCTGACACAACTTAATGAGCAACAAATTGAAGCACCAATATCATT
This sequence comes from Pinus albicaulis, assembly GCA_034641835.2. NCBI lineage: Eukaryota > Viridiplantae > Streptophyta > Pinopsida > Pinales > Pinaceae > Pinus > Pinus albicaulis. Next base: position 485,795,475 of record CM076582.1, read on the forward strand.
TTTTAGTTCTAATTTGCAAGGTGTAGAACTAAACTATTCATCTGTTGAGAAACAAGCATTTGTTGTCTTTAAAGCTATAAAGAATTTTAGGCCATTTCTCCTCAAAACTCACACCAAGATAATAGTTCCATTCTCTGCAGCAAGGAAATTATTGATGCAAAGAGAACTAGGAGAAAAAGGGGCTAACTGGGTTATTGCTTTACAAGAATATGATGTAGAAATTAGACCTTCTAAAATTATTAGAGGTCAAGGTTTTTGCAGAATGCTAACAGAAGCATCCCATTTATCATCCGAGGCAGACTTAGGTAATGATGTGCAAGTGACAAAGGTAAGCCTCAATGATGCTCAGTCTCAATATGTTGATCTCAAGTTTTATTTGAAAAATGGATATGCCCCAACACAACTCAGTTATAAAACAAAGCGTGCTTTAAGATTGAAAGCCAAGAAATATGAAATTATCAATGATGTATTGTTTAGAAGAAACTTTGATTCTGTGTTATTAATATGTTTAGAGAAAACTGAAGCAGAGAAAGTTTTGCAGGAGCTCAATGATGGACCAGCTGGAGGACATTTTGGGGGGAATACAACAACACATAAAATTCTGCTTGCAAGTTACTATTGGCCAACACTTTTCAAAGATGCTCATGATTATGCAAGGAAATGCAAAGTTTTCCAATTAATATCGAACAACCATTTGAGCAATGGGGATCAGATATAATCAATGAGATCGTTCCTAACTCTTCCAAACAACATAAATACATCCTCACAACTATCAATTATTTCACTAAATGGGTGGAAGCAATTCCACTAAAGGTAGCCAAATCTGAGAATATTATTGAGTTCATTGATCAATTTATCTTAACTAGATTTGGTTTACCCACTGCTTTAATGTTTGATAATGCACCTTATTTCTCAGGAGCTGCTATGATACAATTTGCTATCAAAAGAGGTTTTAAACTTAAATATTCTGCTAACTATTATCCTCAAGGAAATGATTTAGCGGGATCAACGAATAAAAACCTTATTAGAATCATCAAACGAACTATTGACCAAAACCAACGAAATTGGCACAAATCATTAACATTTGCTCTTTGGGCACATTGAATAACTCAGAAGGCCTCTATTGGCACTTCTCCATTTAATCTTGTTTATGGGAGAGAAGTTGTTCTTCCTACCAATGTAGTTATTCCTTCTCTTGCCTTAGTCCAATTTATTGATGAATCACCTTCTTCTTCTTTGAAAGTAAGACAATTTCAAATTCTTAAACTTGAAGAAGAAAGAGAAAAAGCTAAAGTTACTCATGCACATCATCAAAAGTTAGTTAAAGCTTCATTTGATACAACTTCTGTTACTCCAATTTTTTTTCAAATTGGTGATCTGGTATTGAAATGGGATAAGGCACACGATGAAAAAGGTAAACATACAAAATTCCAAAGACAGTGGCTAGGACCATTTCAAATAATTGGAGAAATAGGCCCATCAACATTTTTATTGCAAGATCTATCACACAAAAGAGATTATTTGCCTGTTAATGGACAGATTTTAAAGAAATATTTTTCATAGGAGGTAACCCCTTCTATTCCCTGTATATTACTGTCTTTTCTTTTTCCTAGGAAAATAAAAGTTGAATGGTATTGATTTTTGGCTTTTCAAATAAAATCTATGAGAATAATTTTTGATTTATTGCTTCTAGAAATAAGAATTGTTAAGGAAACAATTGAAAGATTCGAATATCAAATAGATTTTATTTCGCTGAAAAATGTAATTTCACTGAAGTTATTTATTCTTTGATGAACTCTCATTTTAATAAAGTATGGTTATTCTATTATCAGTCAAGAAAAAAATCTTTAACATAGTAAAGACTCTTTTACAGATAAGCAATCTTAAACTCTAAAATTATCATCCAAAATCCTGAAAAGGACTAATGATTCACCCCATTCGGAAAACTTTTCAATTTTTAGAAAGTAATTCAAAAAATTTTGCTAAAAATCTTAGAAGATAATAAGTCTCATCAAGAGCTTGTTTACCATGTTCATAGGGAAATAGTTGAACTGACATTACCAATACTGCCTACCAAAATAGGGGAATGACTTGAGATTATATCAAAGGAGAAGAAGTCTCATCAAGAGCCAACTTGATCAGTTTAATTTCAACTAGTGAATGGCATTGTCAATATTTGGTTACCAAGCCAAGACAATGGATTTTAAGTGATTAAAAATGCATAGAAAATATCTACAAAAAAAAACAAGTTCCAAAAGAGATAAAGTATATAAAATTTGACTTATTTTTGAATATTGTAAGAGTAACTAGATGGGACAATTAATCATTGTTGGGTAAAAGGTAACCCTGCCATAAGCTTAAATTGCCTACTGGATCAGAGGCTCTACCTGTGATAATAGAGTATATACTTATAAAGCTAATTTGAATGAGCCACCTGGTTCATCTTTTTTAACTTAGTAAAGACTAATATAGATATTCATATTTTCAGTTTTAAAGAGGAATTCTTATGGATTATGATAAAGTGAGATTTTATTGCTTAGTCATATATTATTTATTGAAATTCATTCCTGAAACTATTTTTTATTTTGAAAAGTTTTAGAAATTTCAAAAAACCAATCAGAGATAACTGGTTCTCCCAAGTGAATCGCTAATTGTTGTACTATACAACACCTCCCATTTATTTTAATAATAAATAGGACCCCTTTAAGAAATAAATAGAAATTTATGAGCATGATTTCATTTTAGCATAAGTCTTAAAACTTTAGGAATAAAGGTTTTTCCCTTTTCGCTTTGATTTCAAAAGCGCTCACCGCAAATCGCATAACTTACAAGCTAAATAAGTTAAAACATCTATAAGTATTGCGAATTGCGATATGCACTTCAATATTTTTAGAATTATATAAAATCTTCGTTGAAAATGCTTAAAAATTCCTGTAAAGAGAAATCACATCGTGCCTTTTAAAAGAACAAACTTATAACAATTCAGATAAGTTGCGATAAGTCGGACCCAACGAAACAATAAAAGAATAATTATAAGCATTCAAAAGTTCGATAAAACGCAACAGCGTGAGTCTTTAGTGCATTTCGTGTTTCACGACGTGAAACCAAATAGAATTTTTTATTGCCGCAATAAGTTGTGATGTGCGATTTGCACAGATCGCACTTCGCAAGGTTCATCAGCGACAAAAAACATAACTATTGGTATTTGTTAAAAGTTGCGATGTGTGATATTAACACTTATTATTCAAGTGCGTGAAATGATTCTTATCTAATCAATATGTTATAAGATCTAATGTATTAGATCATTAAATTAGACATATTACGTAAGGTGTGTAAGAGATTTAATAGAAAGAGTTATGGGTTATCAACGACATTTAATGGGTGCAAGGTTCAAAATATTGATATCTACTTGAAGCGTGTTTTGAATAATATAGCACCGGATTTTGAATATGATGTTTTAATCTATCCTTCGCTCTATTCATCTCAGATCTGAGTTTACTCTTTTCACTTGAATTCAAGGAACCGTCTAACAAAGTGAGAATAGTTGGAATGACAAAGGAAGGCAAGGAGATTGACCAAACGTCCACTGCAGAAGACACAACATGCCTCCATTGTTCTCAGACACAACCTGCAGCAAGGATTGCGGTAGTTCTTCATGGGAAGCAATGTACCACCTTTTTGAGGAAGAACAATCGAGAGAAATAGTTAAAACAGTAACAGTAGATGTGACAGTTTCCTCAGACCCATCTTACTTTGGTGTTGCATGTTCGTTTCTCCACAGAATAGAAATGAGGCCGAATATTTGACCCTACACATATATGGTAAAGTGGGTCATTGACCACCTTAAAATAGCAGATAGATCATTCAATAATTCTAAGCTGGAGAATATTGGTTCGTTCACTGTAAAGGATTTACGGATAATGTATCACTTTCCCATGGCATAGAATAATTATGATAAAGCTTTTGTTCAAAGCTTTACGAAGAAGAATACAGACCTCATGAAAGTGATGAAGGGATGTAAACAAAATCAAGGCAAGCTAAAGCGGGATAAAATTGGTATGTACCTGATAGCACAGTTACCCTCCCCTTATTGTTATGCAGCTGGAATGGTATGTAAGTTATTTGCTAAACCGGATACCACTACGTTTTCCATAGACTAGGTTCGTTTAATTGACGCAATCATCAATTCCTCTATTATGAATTGGGCGAGCATTATGTCTGATAATTTGGCCAGAACTATCATGGATTACAGAAGCAAAAGAAGTGTTTCCACTAGAAAAATACCTCCCTTATACATCAGTGCTTACATTATCGATGCAATTTGCTTTTGTTCAACCTTTCCTATCATGGGATGGAAATGGACAAACCAATACCCCATTCCAATTCATATTTACCACAGAGCCCTTTGGGAATATGATTTTCATCTACATTTCTATAAAATTTGCAATGGAGTTATGTTACCCATCCATCAGAGTATCTTTAATGAAAAAGCCCCTAGGATTTCTAAGGAAGCTAGCACAGACATTTTACCAATTGTTAGATGGTTTGCTGAAGAAAATTTCACTTATATCAAAGCTTTTGGGAGTTATTCTTCCCACCATGTTTTGCCTTATTATGTTCCTGATAAGCTCCTAGCCATGGAAATTGGTACCAACTTCTAGTAAGTGACGTGTCCAAACAACTCAAATATGCCAAGGAGTCCATCTGGCCTACTTTCCCTTTACAGTGTGGCACTTTGCCCTTTTCGGCATTGGTCATGCATTTAAAGAGATTTAAATTGTCACTTCATTAAATTTGGCTCTAATGTTAAAGAGGCCATATGTTCCTAATAATGTGGTTACGAATTTCACCACTGAGCTTAAAATTAAACCTTTCTTGAATGAGAAAGATATTTTGATGATTTCTTTGAAGGTGTGGAGAAGTTCACAGATGTATTGAAAATTGCATCCAACCAGCTTAGTAAGATAGACTGAGGCTTTTCAAGCATAAAAAAATAAGAGGCTAGAAGCAATCCCTTTGGACTTGTTATTTATTGAAGATGTCAACAGACCAACTCCCAATATTAGTCTGTATAATGAGGCTAAGGATATGTCAGAAGATGAATCTCAAGAGAAATCAAATCATGAGTCAGGACAATCACAACATAATTCTCATAATTCAGATCACTCTGACAATGAATATGAGTGTAGGAATGAGAGTCTTGAGAAAATAATTGAGAAATTGATTAAAGGGATTGAGATGAAAACAGAAGGAGAAATTAATGGAGCTCAATCATCTTCTCAAGAAGTTCAACATATCTAGAATACACCCGAGTAGACAGAGAAGCCTCAATCAAAATATTTGAAGAAAGAATGGGACAAGTTTTATGAGGTAATAGAAACACCACCACCACCAAAGCCTAATGTTGATGAATCAACAAGTTTCCAAACTCCAGAGCATTCTCAAAATTTAGTGGAAACTGCAATGCCACTACAACATGTACCAGAAGTTCATGATCAAGAGATCATCTCGGCATACCCTACAGAACATATTGTTTTAAATATTTAAGAGATACCCTCACTTGATGTCTTCTACAGCCCGAGTCATAAGGCTGTAGTTAAGAGAAGAAAGAGAACAAGAATTGATGAATCAGTTTCAAATATTATGGATGAATCTATATATGTTCTATGGAAATACCCCTTGGCTGATCCTATAGAACATTTGACAAAGTTATCATAGTTAGTAGGAGCACATGCTACTGCTACCATTGACAAAGGTACAACTTCTACTTAAGAAAAAATAAGACAAAGTTTAAGAGTTGGAGAAACTGCTAGAACAGGAAAAGTTTAATTCTAGTAAGGATATTGAACTGAAGATGTCTCAATTTCAAAAAGATTTTGAAAGACTTAAGTTACAACACGAGGTGGAGATTACAGAGAAAGAAACATAGCTTGAAGCAGCAATGGACAAATTTAAAAGTCTGCCTGAAGTAGAGCAATTCATAAAAGAAGCACTGGAAATGAATGAAAAGCCAAGGCAGTAGCAATAAACCCTTTGTCAACAAATTTCAATCACCAGTTCTTACTGTGATACAAGCAAAATTCTGATCCAACAAGTGGCTAACAGGAGGCTTGAATGCGAAAAAGTTGAAAAGAAGATTACCGAGTTCATTCAGTGGCAAGGTTCTGATGCAGGAAAGAAATTTGACCTCCCTTAGATAGATAAGTTTCACTAAGAGATTTTATTTAAAGATTGGGAAATGCTGCTGAGACAAGCAGAGAAGGCAATGACAAAGGCATCAAGGCTGACAAATGAAATCATTGAATTTGTAAATATTTTTTTTTTAAAAGCTAAACTTATAAAAGAATCTACAACTGAAGTACTCCCAGAGCTCAAACCATTAGAAGCACAATTGAAGGAAAGTACAGAGACGTAGGTGGAAACTATTAAAAAGATAAATAAGTTTGATCAATAAAATTACTAAATTTTCTGATCAAACCTTATCATCAGTGCCTAACTCTATATTCATTAACTAATTCTACAAAGAAATCACTGCCAGCACTTTCGAATGCAATGTTTAAAGGCTAGGTCAGATTCAGGATTACATAGTCATCTCAGCTAAAACTAATGGTAGATATTTTCCACCTTCGAGATCAAATGCACAAAGAGGATCAACCCACATAAGCATGTTGTTATTTTTATTTCCTAGATTTTAGTTTAAGTTTACGTATTATGAGGATGGTTGTTTGAAACCTCCTCCATTTTTTATGTAATAATCTATTTTAAACATATTTTAGTTTAGTATTTAAACCCTTCTCATGCATTTAGAGAAGGGTCCAAAAATCTGTCAAAAACATTTGCAAATAATGCACTTCTGTAACTTTGTGAATGCCTTGAGGAATTAATGGAACGAAATCTATTATCTTTTGACATTGAAGCTGTTTAACTGAAGTTGCACTATTGTACTCATTAAATTGCTTGAAGTGAAGAGGAGCAGAAAACTACTGTCAGTTTGAATGAGTAGAACCTCGTATATATGGTACTTCTACGCATTATATTAAGTTTTGCTTCTTAAATCGACAGTCATCTTTTTATCTGTATTATATATTAGAGTTGTTACCATAAGTGAATGTTAAATGCAATTTTGTACTGATATTTGTTTATGATTTCTTATCTCATATATATTCAAACATATAAATGCGATATATTTTTCACAATCCTTTTGATTAAACTATTTTGTCAAAAGAATTATTTTTACATAATTTTCATCTCTTTCAACTTTTAAATAATCTTCACTACTAATAGTTGGAAGATATCTTTTTAGATCGCATGAAGGAATGAACACTCCAGGGTATATAGTAGAATAGATATTTAGTTAAATGAATATGATATATTAAATCATTTCCCATTTGCATGTTATAAACAAAACACACCCTCATCATCCTTATTGGGAAACTGGTCCCTTTATCCCCAGTCGAAGCCACTACACCAAACGGAAAAGGACTTGCTCTAAGGTCCGGACTGGGTGGTTTTCCCCCATGCTGTTGCAACGAAATTCTGTGGCTTCAACAAGTAGTTAAATAAAGCTATAGTAAAAAATGTATACCCATTGCCCAAAATCGATGATCTTTTTGATCAGTTGAGAGGAGCCATGATGTTCTCCAAGATAGATATGATATTTATTTATCATCAATCATAATTAAAGATAAATACATTCACAAGACAACTTTGAGGATGAGATATGGGCACTACGAGTTCGTCATGGTACCATCTGGGTTCATAAATGTCCCAGTCACATTCATGTGCTCGATGAATAATGTCCTCAGCCAATATTTGGATAATTTTGTGTCAGTCTTTATTGACGATATTTTGGTTTACTCAAAAACCAAAGAAAAACATGAAGAGCACCTAAAGGTGGTGTTGTAATTACTACAAGAACACAAATTGCATGGAAAACTTAGCAAATGTGATTTCTTCCAAACCCAAGTACTATAACTGGGACATGTCATCTTGAAGGAGGGGGTAGCTATGGATCCATAAAATATCAAGGCCATGCTGGAGTGGCACACTCCCCAAAATGTTACAGAGGTCAGATCCTTCATTGGATTGGTCAAATATTACCAATGATTCATTCAAGGTTCTTCAAATATTGGAAATCCAACCACAACTTTATAGAAGAAAGGAGTGAAATTTCAATGAACATCAAAGTGCACAACTAACTTTGAGCAACTCAAGCAATTTCTCACACATGCACCTCTTCAGAGAATAACAAACATAGAGAAGGATTTCCTGGTTTGCATGGATTCCTGCAAGGAAGGACTAGGTGGAGTCTTGATGAAAGAGGAACATTTAATTTTCTACAAATCAAAGAAACTAAATGAGAATGAGAGGAACTATGTTACTCATGAATTGAGCTAGATGCGATTGTGCATGCACTTAAGATGTGGAAGCACTACTTGCTTGGGAGAAGGTTTGTGTTGATGTCATATCATGGAGGAATAAGGTACTTGTTTGATCAGCCTAAGTCAAATTCTATACAAGCTAGATGGTTGGCTTTAATTACTGAAGTCAATTTTGAAATAAAGCATATTAAGGTCAAGGAAAACCATGTAGCAAATTCATTTGGTAGAAATCTACAAGTAGCTCACTTGGAAGCGATGATCACTTATGAAGTTGACATCAAAGAGAAGATTAAAGAGCCATTTCTACATTATGAGTGTTTCCAATATGTGAATGAATGATTACAACATGAACGAGAGGAAACAACAAGGAAGAATTAAAAGCTAACTGATGATAGTATGTTGTTGTTCAAAGACATATACCAGATGGTATGTACCATGTGTGCTTGTCTTGAAGAAACTCATAATGGATGAGTTCAACAAAAGACCTTGTTAAAGTAATCCTAGTTATCAAAAAATTATAATAACCATAAAGAAATTATATTATTGGCGAGGAATGAAGAAGGAAATAGTTGAATATATTGCCAAGTATCTGGAATGCCAACAAGTCAAAGTATAATGTAGAAATCTAGCAGGATTACTAAAGCCAATTATAATCCTTGAGTGCAAATGAGAAGTCATATTAATGGACTTCATCATGGGATTACTGAAGAAATCCAAAACAACATGATGTCATTATGGTGGTAGTGGAAAAACAGAGCAAGGAATCTCTCTTTATAGTTGTTAAGTCCACCCATAAAGCTGTTGATATAAAAAATATTTTTATGAGAGAAATATTTAGATTGCATGGCATACCAAAGAAGTTCATTTAAAATCAAGATGCTAAGTTCAATTCAATTTTTTGGAAAGCATTGTTTATAGGATTTGGGACTTAGCTAGCTTTTAGTACAACATATCATCCTCAAATTACTAGTCAAACTAAAAGGGAAAATAGAATTATATAGGACATGTTGAGGGCGTATGTCATGCATTAGCCAAAGAGGTGGGAATAATTTCTACTATTAGTTGAATTTGTAAACAATAATGGGTACCAAGAGTCACTGAAGATGATTCCTTTTGAGGAACTGTATGGTAGAAAGTGCAATACTCCCACTGAGACAACCTAGTGAACATGGTGGTACTTTGACCTGACATGCTAAGAGAAATGGAGCAAGAAGTGATTAATATCAGGAAGAAGTTGAAAGAAACCCAAGATAGGCAAAATATTTATGTAGACCAACAAAGAATTCACAAATAATTCCAAGTGGGTGAGCATGTATATCTCTACATTAGACCAAGAAAGAGCTAACATAAAGTGGGTGGGGTCATGTGCTAAATTAGCACCCAGATTTTGTGGATGGTTTCAAATTTTAGAAAGAGTTGTATTAGTAGTTAATAGACAAGCCTTACCACCCATAGTGAAAGCACATAATGTATTTCATATTTATTTTCTTAAATTGTATGTACCTGACCCTAATCATGTGATTGATTGGTTCGTGATATAGGTCGAATCTGAGGGAGAATTCCAAATCAAACCACTATGCATGCTGGACCAGAGATAGACTGCACTCTGGAATCGAGTAATAGAACAAGTCAAGGTGAAATGGAAGCACTTTGGACTTGATGAAGCTACATGGTAATTTGAAGACCAAATGAGAGAGTTCCATCCATTTTTATTTAAAGTATAAACTGATGTAAGAGTTGCTAATTATAAATCTTAGTTTTTGTTTTTGGTTTATAAACGCCTAGGATGGTGTTCCTTTAAGAGGGTGGGGTTTGCAGATCCAGGTGGTTCCTCACGAGCAATTAAAAACAATGTCTTTAATTATTGATGCAAAGGTATCCATGTTGAATAACTCATCAAGATATTTCCAACAATTCTTAAACCAATTCAAACATACATCGTATGAGAAAGTTATGGGATTTTAAAGTTTTAGTCTAATAGGTAAAAATTTTGTAGGGTATGCCACGTGGAAGCACCATAAGAGAACACATGGTTGTATGGAAAATAAAAATTTTGATTTGGATGTTGACATGGAAATATGGATGTGAATGTGGCTTGACAGGTGGACCAATCATAGTGTGACATGTGGCAAAGTTTACTGATGTGGCCAACATATAGAAACATTAGTCATGTGGCACTGATGAAATGGCATTGATGTAGTGAGATGACTTGGCAGGTTGACTATTCAAGATGAGGTTGATGTGGCTACCATAAGGACTAATCATGAGGCACCATGTGGCAGCCTCAATTTGGCCGAGGGTTAACGAAAAAACTATCGGGGCGAATCTAACCCCTGACCTCGTCATTGTCAATAGAAGTTTCTACCATTGCAACATTATATAATAGTTACAGAGGTTCCATATCGACTATTAATGTCAAAGGTTAGTCATTGATGTCAAGTCTAAGGAGATTGACGAGAAAAGTGTTGTCATCAATGTCAACGATTTGTCATTGATGTCAAGTCTAAGGAGATTGTTGAGCATGTTGGTAGTTGTTTTCATTAATGTAATGTCCAAGGCACTAAATTCATGCATTTTAAAGTTCAAAGGGAGCTTGTTGAATTGAGATTGTTGAGCATTCTAGTAGTTGTAGCTGATTGTGTCAAGTTTAGGGGAAGCTTGGGAAGTGTGTTAAAACTTTTCATTGATGTGTTAAAGTTTGTCACTGAAGAAGCTTCTAAGATATATCATGTGGCTCTCTATAACCAAGGCCCTACATATGGGATGATGATGTTGTGTATAATATTTGGGGAAAAGAACCCCTCTCATTTAAAGCTAGACTAGGTGCCCATTATGAACATAACCATAAGTGGTTATGCTTTCAATTGGGCCACACTTTTGTTAGATAATATTTATAGGCATATTGAATCCTTTAAGAAATTTATATTTGACTTGGGAACCCATCCATTTTACATGTTTTCCTATATTGTGGATCCCCTTTGCTTTTCCACTCCTTTTCCCCAACTTAGTTTACACTGGACCAAGGAGACTCCTAAACCTATCCACATTTACCATTATATACTATGGGAAGAAAATGTAGAAGATAATTTTTACTCAATTTGCCAATTTGTAATAATTCCAATATATCAGATTTTATTTAATCCCTTTCCCCCAAGGTTCTCTCAATAAGGAAAACATAATATGGAACTAATTGTCGATTGGTGCATTGAGGATAGTTTCTCCTACATTCAGATTTATGGATGTTAGGCCCCTCCTCATGCCCTCCCCTTGTATGTGTTGATTTTTTGTAGCACCGAATGTGCTCTAGCCTCAAGAGTTTGCAGAGAGGCTAAGACACATGCATTCCACAATACCCATAAATCATTTTGGGAAATTCCACCCAGAGAGGAATTAATTAAATTAATTAATTATTTTTAATCGATTAGCAAGTCTAAAATTAGGAAAAGGAAATAATTAAAAGGTATAAATTGGATCGGGTGTGAATATTCTAGATGAAGACAAGGATCGAGACCAAGATAATCTTAGACTTTGATTATGTATTAAACTTGGTCATTGATTTTTCAACGAGAGATTATAAGAATAATCTCGATGGGCATTTGGAATATACATCGAGTGAGAGATTTAGAGATCGAATTCTCAAGAGAGCAGTGCAACAATTGTCAGAAAGAGATCAAGTTGATTTCTTGCAATGAGGGGTAGGGATATTTTTCCAGTGGAATTTTTTCCTGATCCAGATAGTGCAAGGCGGAAAAGGCATAAAGAAGTCCAGAGAGGCTGCGTAGTTCCACGTAGAGGCAATGCAAAGCTACGTTGAGGCAACACAGAGCTTCAGAGGGAGTCTGAAATTATACTAGGAAAAATTCGAGATCTAGTACTAGAAGCTAGGGTGTGATACTAGAGGGCCAGAGGGTAGAGTTTCCAGCTAGCAGAAGACCAGGAGGAAGGGTGACACAGTCCTAGCAGCGATGACGCAGTACCTGAATGGGTAGGCATAGAGATAGTGTAGAGAGCTCATATCCAGTCATATCAGTGTCAGATTTTCCAATGATAGTGTGATATTTTCTCACTATCTCATTGTCTATTTTTATCTTTGTAACACATAGCCAATTTTGGAATCTAGTGACTTGTATTCAGAAAAATATTGCATAATATTAAAACCCTCAGTTGTTGCACTGGTTTTCCCACATTGGGTTTTCTAGGGACATTGTCCAAAAACAACAGTGTTCATTGTGTGTGTTTATTTCCTTCTTGCTCAATATTTTATTTCCGCAATAATTTATGTTGTGAAGGTCGCAATATATTTTATTTCGATATTTTTTGTGTAACATTGTAAATAAATTGTTCAGTAATTAACAGGTAGGAGAAATCTAAGCAGTTAGTACAGTAGGGATTTGGGATATCAAAATTTCACATGGTTGTAGAGCGCAGGAAGAGCCCAGTGCTGAATAGAAGAGGGATTTCGAAAAGACCGTGTAGGCAACAGATTGAAACCCTAGAGGGGTTGAGCAGTCAACAACTGGAGGGAAAATTTTCGTGGTAAATCCTTCTCTGAGCGAGTCAACAGAGAAGAAGAATTTATTTTTTTTCGGAACGATATTTGCCATAGGAAGAGGGAGCAATGCAAAGCAGATCTTCAACTGGGATGCAGTTTTCTGCAGCAAGTTGTTAGGATAGAAAAGCATCAAAAGAGGAAAGAGGAGGTCATACTGATGGAATTTATTCTTCGTAGAATTCCTAGCCAAGGAATTTTATTTCTCATTGCATAGAAGTAGTAGTCAGGAGCATATCTAATTACTCCAATAGGGAGTGCGTAGATCTAGTCAGTAGCTGCACAGAGGAGAGAGGAGGTAGTTTGACATTTTTTTGGCGAGATGGCATCAGCTGGGTTGAGAGATCAGGATCGGTTCGAGGGTGCCTCCAACTATGTGATATGGAAGGCAAGGATCTCCTTCCTTCTAGATGAGCATGATCTTAAAACTTTCATCAATAGTGTGGTGGCTGTGCCCGCAAGTCCAGATCCATTGAAGTCTAACAACAAGTATATGGCGAAGGCCAAGAGGTTGATGCTCGATAGAGTGAGAGATCACATTATATCTCACATAGGAGGCAAGGGCACATCCAAAGAAATGTCGGATGCATTGGTCACATTATATTAGGGATCTTCTGAACAACGAAAGATGTACTTAGAAGAGAAGATGAGATATATGAGGATGCAGAAGGGGGAGCGCATAGACCCCTTCCTAACCAGACTTCAGGATACCTGAGAATAGCTAGCTGTTGTGGGAGTAGCGCCTCAAGGCACTGAGTTTGTACACCTAGAACTTAACAGTGTTTCTGAGGAGCGGAAAGTCTTTATCCAGAGTATCTTGGGTAGATAGAAATTGCCTGATTGGGAGAGATTTTGGGATGATCTACAACAAGAGGAGATGTGGTGTGATTTGGTTAAGAGCGCCATAAGTGGTAGCATGAACATTGGGGTGAAGATCGAGAAGGAAGAGTAGAATGTAGCCCTTAAATCAAAGGGACAATAGGAGCAACGCAAGCGAAAGAAGGATATTTCGAAGATCAAGTGTTTTTAATGTGGTGAGATGGGCCACTTCAGTTCTTATTGTCCTCTTCAGAAGAAGGACAAGGATAATGAGAAAGATCAGCAAAATTCTACCACAGAGATTGATAGACTTTCCTCCATATTAGAGCCTTGCTACGGGAGCCCATATTAACAGTAGAAGGATGGATTAGTGATAGAAGATGTATGCAGGTGCTAGAGTGACAGATGCAATAGTTAGCAGCGTTAGGAACTGAGTAGCGTAGAGCAGAGTTGGAAGCAGTGGAGTTAGCATAGTGCAGAGTCAGTAACATTGCAAATACTTCAGTGACAATGCAGAGGCTAGAAATAGTAAGAACTTAGTTGATAGATGCCTCAATATGAACATTGTTGGTTCAGTTGATGGACATCTCTTAGCTGCAACAACAGAAGATGAGAGACAGTTGTAGATGTTGCAGTGGTAGCAAAAATAGTTGCAATGCAGATGCAGTAGTTGATAGCAGTATGCAAAGTCAACAACAACACGGATGCAGTGTAGAGAGATCTATGCAGTAGTTGGTGGGAAGTAGCAGCCAGACATCAACAACACAATTGGATGGTGCAGAAGTTAGAGTGATGCTTTTAGGAGGTTGCAACACTTGAGCACATTCCTCGCTAATAGGAATTGCTAATTTTGTGTAGCATCAAATGTGATCTAGCCTCAAGATTTTACAGAGAGTCTAAGACACATACATTCCAAAATACCCATAAGTCGTTTTGGGAAATTTCACCCAGAGAGAATTTAATTAAAATAATTAATTATTTTTAATGGATTCCCAAGTTAAAACTTAGGAAAAGTAAATAATTAAAAGGTATTAATTAAATCAGGTGTGAATCTTCTAGATGAAGATAAGCATCGAGTCCAAGCTAATATTAGACTTTGATTATGTTTTAATCTTGGTCGTCGATTTGTCAATGAGAGATTATAAGAAGGAGCTTGATGGGAATTTGGAAAACACATCGAGTGAGAGATCTAGAGATCAAATTCTCAAGAGAGCAATGCAACAGTTGCTAGAGAGAGATCAAGTTGATTTCTTTCAGTGAGGGGCAAGGATAGTTTTCCTGTGGAATTTTTTTTCTGATCTAAAGAGTCTAAGGAAGAGAAGGAGTAGAGAAGTCCATAGAGGCTGCACAATTCCACACAAAGGCAACACATAGCTATGTTGAGGCAACGCAGAGTTTCAGAGGGAGTCCGAAATTCTGTTGGGAAACAGCCGAGATCTAGTGTCGTAAGCTGGGATGTGAGACCGGAGGGCCAGAGGGTCTAGTTTCTAGCTAGCAGTAGATCAGGAGGAGGGGTGACAGATTCCCAATAGAAGTGACACAGTACTTTGCATGGGCAGACGTAGAGACTACGTAGAGAGCTCATCTCCAGTCAGATCAGTGTCAGATTTTTTGGTGACAGTGTGAGATTTTCTCACTATAGCATTGTCCAGTTTTATCTCTGTATTAAATAGCCAGTTTGGGAATCTAGTGACTTGTATTCATAAAACTACTGCATAATATTAAAACCCTAAACTGCAGCACCATTTTTCCTGCATTGGGTTTTTTCTGGGGACATTGTCCAAAAAACAACGGTGTTCATTGTGTGTGTTTATTTCCTACTTGCTCATTTTTTATTTCCAAATTATTTTATGTTGTGAAGGTTGTAGTAGATTTTATTTCAGTATTTGTTGTGTAACATTGTAAATAACTTGTTCAGTAATTAACAAGTAGGAGAAATCTAATCAGTTACTACAATAGGGATTCAAGATATTGAATTTTAAAAGTATGTACCAAACATATTGGTTTGTAAGGAGGTGGAATATAAGACAATTGACAAGGTTATAACTAGAGAATTATCAAAAGCATCCAAGAGAGTCTGGCCATCCTCCCCGTTATAGGTTGGGCCATATTTCATTGCTAACTTGGTTCATGTGTTAAACTGAAATTTGTCACCATGAAATTTTAGTACTCCCTTGAAAGTATACAATATCAAAGTTCCCAAAGTCAAGCCTTGAAACTAAGAGAAAAGCTCATAAAATCCTTAAAACTCTGGTACCGCACTTTCTCCTAGTTTTGCCTGCAGTCCCGCACTTTTTTGCTATGAATCATGCGTAGCCAAGCGCACTTTCTATTCATTGAAAGCGCGGACCCCTGTAAAAGATTAGAAAAGGCACAAGTAAAATCTAGAAGCTCAGTTAAATTCATTTTTAGAAGCTTCTGGAAACATTCCTGCGGTGGAAAGTCCGCTCCTTTCATGTTCATGCATCCCATCCAATAAGGAGCTAACCCCTTGATGTAAGGAACTAATCCCTTTGAAGGAGGATTCTATCCCTTCTTGTATGGAGCTGTAACCTCCTCTCTTTCACTATAAAAAGAGGCATAGGGCAGCCTCAAGAGGTTACAATTGATGAGTTGAAGTTTTAGTATTGTTGGAGGTGAAGTGCTGTTGAAACTTAGACCCTTTTAGCTGAGATTTCATGTGGGAAGGATTACGTACCTCTATGTATCTCGGTTGGAAGAGTGCAAGGCTGATCAGAGTAAAGGGAACGCCTATTTCGGACCCCAGAAAGGCCCGTATGACATCAAGGCGGACACGGTTGTAAGGCTCTTCCTTATTTAAGTTAATACAAATAAATGCATTTTTCTCAATAAGCTGTCAATTGATTGGTTTATTTTATGGATTCCTTGATCACCATAATGGATATGATTTATGAATATATGCTATGCAGGTGCT
Organism: Pinus albicaulis; assembly: GCA_034641835.2. NCBI lineage: Eukaryota > Viridiplantae > Streptophyta > Pinopsida > Pinales > Pinaceae > Pinus > Pinus albicaulis. The sequence continues at coordinate 485,812,159 of CM076582.1, forward strand.
ATTTGATGTTTGTTTGTTTGTGATTGCAAATCTTCGAAGATAACTCTTTCAGGCGACTGAAGGACTACTACTACAAACAAGCGTTGGATTAAAGGTAAGATCGTTAAACCTTTATAACATTTAGTTATGAATCGCAATATATCTAGAGAAAGATAGTTTTTTTTGTCCGTTTGTTGCTAGCTGTCTGTAGGACACTTGGGAGGTCTGTCTTGTCCACAAGAACGACTTATCCGCCCAACAAAATGGCGACTCCACTGGGGAAGGATTTGAGCTTGATTTCTTTTACTTTTGATTTATGAATTTATGTTTTCTGATTTTGATTGATTTATACTGGCTTGGGTAGTTAATCCCTGTAGAATCCTTGAGAAATCTTTGAGAATTTTTATTTTTTTTTCTCTTGTTTTCTTGTGTCCGCTCTTTTCCTTTAGAGATAGTGCAGGCAGTTCCGCACTTTTCCTGTACCCACAGTGCGGGACCACACTGGATTGCACTGAATCTTGCGGACCCTGTCAAAATTTTTGAAAAATATTAAAATCCTCTTTTCTGGATTAGTTTTTTAGGTTCTCAGTGATTACCGAGGCCTGTATCTTCTATCAGAAAGCCTTGGTTAAGAGTTTGTTTCAGCATTTTTATTTTTGATTGATTTTCTGAAAGATTTGCATGTTATAATGATTTTTGCTTTGTCTTACATCCCGCTCAAAGATTAGAAGCCTTGGTATGCCTTTAGATCACTGGTATTCTCTTGTTTTCTTGCTGAGTCTGACATCATAGCAAAATTTTTTTTATGAGTTTTAGATCCTATTTTTCTCATTTGCAAATCATTAAAAAATTTGTTAATAAGTTTGAAATTTCACTTAAAAAATGAAAATTGGATGTTTTTTCGAGTTCTTTCTGATTCAAGCAAATAATTTCTTAGTTAGATAACAAGATAAGTAAGACATCCTTAAAATATGTGAAATTTTAATTCAGATTTAGTCTTAGAATTTTTAGATCTCAATATTAATGTTTTTTAGCTTTGAGTGATTTTTTAGAAATTGTAGTGTCTTTTGAAGAAAAAACTTAGTTTGTAGTTTCGATCTTGAACAAAAGGGATTTTTATTGAGCATAGATCATTTTGAGTTCTCATTGAAATTAGATTTATTTTCATTTATTCTTGTTTAAAGGAAAGATTTGTTTTAAAAGATTGCATTTCTCAACTCTTCCTTTAGCTAGAATTCATTGAAAGAAAACAGATTGTTTCTCATTATAGATGCATTTTTTTAGTATGATTTGAGTCGGTTCACTTCATATCATCAGTTTCACTTTCACACCTATTGTCTTAAGAAACAACCTTATAAAATCAACGCTTAAATTAAAATTAATCTAGTAAATTTTATATTTCTAGGGCTCTTTTCACCAATATAGCTTAGGCTAGTGTCTTGGAGTAGGGAGTAATTAACTCTCCAAGACAGTTAAAACAAACAAGTAGTTAATCTTGCGGTAGGAAAAAATCCAATAGTCGCTTGTATGCTCTGGGAAGATCCTCTTAAAGGAGTCAAGCACGAGGTCATATCTGAACCAGTGAGATAATCAATTATATCTCATTGGGAACGATAGAAGATTTGCGCGTATTAACAAAGGTAAACCTCGGATAGACCATTGTCGAGGAGCCCGGGGTCACTTGTTGATATACCTTGGATTATGTCAAGGAGCCTTCAAGGGGATTGAGCTTTGATACTCTGCCCTTGTGCGTATGTCGGACCGTAGACTGTTCCCCCAGGTATATTAGTTCCTGTTGGTAACCATAGTGACCATAATCTTACGGTTTTTTCCTAAGGTGACGATGGTGGAAAGATCCCACTATACCTAGAACAAACGTCGAATAGACTGACTTGGACTCTCTGGAGGTTTATCTTCACTCGAGATGGTTTAAGTGGAGAAACTTGCACTGGTCTGTTTCATTAAGCAGGTTGTCAGGGTAACTGTTCCAACCGCCCTTTCTGCATTAAATACTACGATGTTGGATTTCATCACCAACTAGTGTTTTTAGTGTGGGAAGTTACTGTTTGTGTGCGGTTTGATCTCCTAGATTTTTAAGCATGTGATTCATTTGTTTGTTTCCTTAGTGACTCTAGGATTTTTTCCTTGAAATTTTCATTTGATTGCGTGTGATTAATAATTTTTGAACGTGGCTAAATTACCGAGACGATCGCGTAGACTTCAGGGGAAGCCCCTTGAATATACACCAAGCCAACTTGAAGGGCTGCGGCTCTAGTATCGCCTACTGACAGTAGAATTAGATCAACAAAAGCAGGAGAGTCATATATAGTTGTTCATCCTAATTATCAACTACAAACAACATAGCATATTCAAGAGCCGATTTCAGTCTCCGAGCTTACTGGTAGTATTTCTCCTTCTAGTGAATTCACTGAAGAACCTAAAATTTCTGAACCTAACACTGAACCTGCTATTTTGGAACCATCTTTAGGATTTGTTACTCCAACTTCTAGTGATCTTGGTTCACCTAGGGTAAGACACATCATTACTGAAAATCTTCCTTCTGACCTTATTTCCATTGAAGAACTTGTCGGTCCAGATGAGGAAGAAACTCTTCCCGAAACCCAACAGACTTTGAATCTTAGGGAGTGTGAATCTATATTCTACAATCCTTTTAGAAGTGATGCTTGGTATTTGTCATTGACAGATTTTTTAGAGAACCCGGGTCTTAGTTTTTCACCACCCCGACTTCCTTTTCATCCTACACCAAGGGGTTATTATCCTTCATCCATCATGTCAAGTGAGTCATCTATGTTTTCCCAATAACCGGAAACATTTTTATACGGTAGTCCTTCTGTTCCTTCAGGGTACTATTCACTCTCTGGTACTTTCTCAGGAGCAACTCCTCGACCAACTAAACAAGTGTTATCAACTGGTATAAATGGAACTAAAACTGAAATGTCGAACGCAAAGCAAAGTTTTATGATGTCTGGTAATATTCCAAATCCTCAACCTCAAGGTAGCCAGTTACCACATGGGGGGAAACCTCAAGGTAGTCAGTTATTGCCTGGGGGGCAACCTCAAGGTAGTCAGTTACCGCCTGGGGGGCAGCCTCAAGGTAATTTTCTACCAGGACAAACTGTAGGACAATATTATTTACCTGGAGAACAACCTCAAGGACAGTACATACCTCAAGGTTATCAACCTCAAAGACAGTACATACCCCAAGGTCAACCCTAGACTCAGTATATTCCTTAGGGTCCTTATCAACCCCAGATTCAGTACGTTCCTCAAGGTTATCAACCTCAAGGTCAGTACCCAACTCAAGGTTTCCAATCGCCTTCCGGTCAATCATTTTTACAAGGAGCTGGAAATTTACCACTTAATTATCGACTCTACGTTCAATTAAGCTATGGTACTTCATATGTACAACCTTCTACGGGTCAATAACCTGGAATGAACATGGTGTGGAATCCATCGCAAGTTCAACACACTATGCAACCTAATGTGCAGTTACCTAATCAACCTGGACAACCTTTAGTTTCTGGTCCAACCCAGCAACCTGTTCAGCCTATTGTTCAAATCCCTACACGTGGTTCTGTTCAACAGCCTGAGCTCAGTAAACCTCAGACTCCGCCTCAAATTGCTGCAACTACTGCAACCTATGTTCAACCTACAACACCTGTTTCTGGAGTATCTGTAGCTCCGGTTTCTTCTATCCCTGCATCAGTGCAAATTCCTCAAGCCTCTGTACCATAGTCGGGACCTACAAGTCAGACTATGGCCCAGATGCCTGCGGGACAAGCTGGTACAAGTACGATTATCTCTAGTCAACCTCAGTTTACTATACTAGGGACAATATCAAATTGGTCAAGCTACACAAAATCCAGTGTATCAGTATCAGCCGTACCCTGGGTATACTTATCAAATACCTCAACAACCCCAGTATAGTCCAGTTAATCCTGGTTACCCAGGGGTTACACGATTCAAAATGCACATCCGATTCCAGGATATCCTGGCTATCCTCCTCCTGGCACTAGTTTGATCACTCAAGGTTATCAAGAACCTAGCCATCGGTTACCATTCATAGCAACTTTAGATTTACCGGATCTATCGCGCCTTACGAACGATCCCATTTTTATCTTCCATATTGGCCGCCAATGCCTAACAAGTTGCCCAATGATATTCCGAAATTCGAAAGTAAATTAGGAGAGGACCCGTCTAATCATGTTATGACTTAGCACCTCTGGTGCGCATCCAATTCACTAGTCGATGATTCTATTCGATTACGTCTTTTTCAGAGAACTCTCATTGGTCCAGGTGCCAAATGGTACATTAAGTTACCACGTGGCTCTTTTAATAATTTTAATGCATTAGCTATTGCTTTCTTGACCCATTTTCAGTTGCCTGTCAGATACGACAATGGCACAGAATTGTTGACTTCATTAAAGCAGTCTACGTCTACGTACATATCTTATCACATTCATGAATGGAGACGTAGAAGGCGTTTAGTGAAAGTATTTATTCCTGATCAAATTTTGGCTGAATGGTTTATTAAATCATTATTGCCCAAAATTACTGAAGATGTGGCCAAAGGAGGCGTTGTTACGGAAGAGCAAGTTATTGCTTAGGCTCAGTACCTTGACCTTGTCTATACTCAGTCAGGTACTTTGTACGATAAAATACCCGATTTACCAAGACCTGGTTAGTTAACTTCAACTCCTTCTGGCTGTCATGCCGTTTGTTGTCGACAATTTTGTCCCCCTAGAGACAGCCTAGAGTTGCCATAGACCAGTGCTTAGGACATCTTATGATAGCAAGGAGCTCATAATATAGCTTGGGTTGTCAATCCAAAAGCTCTCCTGCTATCTCTTGTAAAACAAGGAAATTAATTGAAATGGGACCAAACTCTCTCAGAAGTTGATACAAAGATAAGAATAATGTAGGAACAGCATGCAAAACTCCAATACAAAAGCATCAGACAGTTAAGAGACAACTTACTGCAAAGAGGGCCAGTTCAAATAATATGCCACAAAAATCAAATATCAGAAAGTGGATGCAGTGAAGAAACATGAAGAAGATACTAGTTAGCATGAGGCTGATACCCAGATACACAACAAAACCACATATGGGCTTATCCAACTAAGAGTCCATACATGACAATGGCATTTTAAAAGCACCCTCCTCAAGTAACTAATATAGCAGAAAATATGGATGAAATGAACATGGAACAATATATCATGATTAGGCCTATTTAAAGCGCTTGACTAATCCAAGTATGGGCACCAACTAGGATGAATCCTTACTTAAGACCAGTGAGCCACTCGCATTCTAGAACATGATACAAGAAGATAAATGTAATGGAATGAGATTTTATATTAACACATAAGAGAAATTTACATACTGTGGGATACCAAAGACCAGAATCCTCATTACAGATATCACTCCTCCTCACTGAGACCCTACGGGCTTTGAGCCTTCATACAGAAACTTTACAAGATGTATACACAAGCCTTTCACTGCACAGTTTTATGATAGAAATCTAGAACCTCTACAATGTATTTCTTCCTCATTTTTATAAGAGAAACAGAAAGCTTTAGAGAATGAGGTAGGTGATATACATTTAATGATCTAATTTAAAACAAATTTGAAAGAAAAACCCGCCTATGCTGTTTGACGGTGCTGAACTGGTGCAAGTACTCTGCTACTACTTCATGAAATAAATGCTGAGGATGAAAATCTCCTTATAAACAAGACACAAATAATAAAATATACGAATGTTCTGCCCTTTGCTGAAAGGGAAAAATCTGCTGCCATGAAACCTCGAGACTGCTTGTGATTGTGCATGGTACTCTCGCCCCCTTGAGCCCTGAGCTGAAATTTGTATTTCTCAATGCCGGACACTGAGCTCTTCGATTTTCTGCTGATATCCTTCGTAACCTCATTTATGTTTTCAGCTAACAGAATTTGCCCCTTGGAATTGCTCGGAAGTGTTCAATGGATTTACTTCTATTTCCATTAATGAAGTCATATCACAGCAACTACCCTCAGCTTCCCTCCTAAATTTCTTCCTCGAAAACTGTCGAGGGCGGTGCTCTTGACTTCTGCGAACAAAGCAGTGAATCATGATGATTTTTCTACCGCGGCAAACCTGCAAAACCACAAACCCGTTAAGGAAAACCAGACTGGGATGGATATGAAGACGATGGTGACGTCGAAGACATGGCCATATGGCAAGAACACGCAGGGTGGCGGAAAAAATACAATGGAGATATTGATAAACAGACGAAATGTAGGTTTTCCACGTAAAACACAACGTATGAACAAAAATTGATGAATAAGAATGCAATATATACATATACAGATGGCGGGGATGATAATACAATGGGTACGCGGGGTGATGACACATAGGCGTACACAAAGCTAGAAGGAACAAATGACGTGGCGGAGGACGGAGTCAAATGGGGAGAATGCGAGTGATTATGGGCCACACGATCACTAAATGAGATCGACGGTTCTAAGTGCATCGTGGAGCAACAAAATGGTGGACCAGGGGTGTAATGGGCATGGGTTAAAACACGTGCAGCTCTGGAGCATAAGCACCGTTGGATGGAGGGCGCAGGATCGGACGACCACAATACATTCCGCTGCCCGACCTTTGACCAAACTTTAATGCGCGAAATGGGCAGTTTTGAAAATCGTACATGGGGACACTTGTCATGCGATCTATGGAATCGCTGGCCCCGCGTAGAATACCGCCCTCTCAGCGATGGTGGTGCGGAATGAAACCGCCAGTTTTAGGGGTAAGGCGCGGCGGGGACCACCACGGCTAAATTGATTGCGGGCCTTTGATTTTTATTGGATCAGACGGCTATGGCTTTACCCAAAAATACAAGGCGATAAGCTCCTGCCTGTCTGGCGCAATGTTTTGGCGTCCGGGTCATGTGTGAATTAAAACAAAAGGGGCTAAGGCTTCAGGGCTAGGCCCGTTATAATTTTAATTGCGGACTCAGGACTTTGGGTAGTGTATTTTTGAGCGGAAAGAGGCAACGATATGCAGAATATGAGGTTTTAGGCCATGATAACAGTTTTGAAGGATTATGGGGGAGTGTTAGGCCAAAAATTTAGGTCGAAGGGCTGATATGCACAACATCGGCTCCATCTGGGGACGACATGTTCATCCTTGGACATGTCGAGAACTGGCAGACTACTGATCATTTCTGTGCTTACCTGAATACTCATCAAACCGAAATTGAATCAAAATGTATATACAGTATGGTACATCAGGCTTGTTTTGCCTGAATCAAAATTGAAAATATGGCTTGAGGAATTGTCCATTTACAGGGGAGTCAAGCAGATCACCCTGTAGGTTTTCCAATATGAACGTGTTATTACCTTTCAGCTCTACAATCTTGAATGGGCCAAACCAAAGTGAATCAAATTTAGCATGTTTTCCCTTTTCAGCCCTCCGGATATCCCATCTGAGAACCAGATCACCAATTTGAAATTTCCTGTCTTTTGCATGCTGATCAAAGATGTTTTTCATCTTCTCCTGATATTCTGCTAACCTTTGATTCACCTGGTCTCGTGTTTCCTCTAATTCCACCAATTGATTTATCCTTCTGACCATATCATCCGGCTCTTCCCGATTTTCCTGCATGAAACGTGCCACTGGCAAAGCCAACTGCACAGGAAACACTGCTGCTCGTCCGTATACTAATTCATAAGGAGATTTCCGTGTTGCTCTCTTGCTGGTTATCCTATTCGCCCATAGAGCAAACTTCAATTGGGAATCCCAATTCTTTTGATTCTCATTAATTGTCTTCTTCAAGGCCCTCACCAGAGTTTTGTTGGAAGATTCTGCCAAACCATTCCCCTGCGGATAGTAAGCTGTGGAGTGATTTAATGCAATATTATACTGCTGGCAGAAATTTACAAATTTATTGGACTTGAAGGCCTGTGCATTATCAGTTACAATTCTAGCTGGACAGCCAAACCTGGATATGATGTTCTCTTCCATGAATTTGATGATTACAACATTTGTAGCATTTCTCGCAGGTATGGCTTCCACCCACTTTGTAAAATAATCTGTTGCAGTTAATATCCATTTATGTTGGCCACTTGAAGGGGGATGTATTTCTCCAATAAAATCTAATCCTCATTGCTGAAATGGTTCATCTATATGAACTGGAATTAGGGGCAGAGCAGGCAGCTTTTGTCTCTCAGCAAATTTTTGACATTTATCACATTCTCTAACCCAATTAAAAACATCTCCAAATAATTTAGGCCAATAAAAACCAGCTCTCAGTATTTTATGTGCTGTGGCCTTCCAACTGTAATGACCTCCACAAATTCCCTCATGAAACTCCACCATTATATTTTCTACTTCATCCTCTGTGAGGCACAATAATAGTATGCCTGAAGGATCTCTCCATTATAACTGACCATTGGCAACTATATACTTTTGTGATTTCAGCCTCAAAGCCCTGTATTTTGATTTATCACAGCTGGGTGGACAGCTGAGTGTTAAAAGATATTCAACTATTTATTTGTACCAAGGACTAGTGAGATACTTTAGATGTGCTTTTTGAGTGGATTTCTCCAGTCCTTGCTGGACTTTTTCATTTTCTGACTGTTCACTTGAAATCATAGATAAATTAATTCCCAAGGCTTGATGATTTGATTCAGATAACATTTTAGCAAGTCCCTGTCCTTTAATTAGCCTAGTAGGTCTGATGTCCAAATCATATTCTTGTATTTTTGCAATCCATCTTCCCCTTTTTCCTTCACTGTCTCCCTGAATGAGAATGTATTTGACAGCTATTGTAGGGACATATGCAATAATATGAGACTGCAAAACATACATTCTAAAGTCTTTGAGGGACTTTACAAGGGCATAGGCTTGCTTCTCTAGTATATTGTATTTCAATTCTGCATCATGAAGCACCTGGCTAAAGAAGGCTATAGGCTGCTCATATCCTTCTTTATTTTTCTGCAACAATACTCCAGCTATTGTATGAGGTGATGCAAAAGAAAAAATCATAAATGGCTTGTTGTAATCTGGTCCAGCTAGTACAGGAGCTTCATCAAATGCCTGTTTTATTCTGGTGAATGCATCTCTAGATTCCTGAGACCATTTTACTTCATTATTCTTTTTCAACATATCAGTTATATGCCTAACTATCTCAGCATAGTTAGGAATAAACCTTCTCAAGAAATTGATTCGGCCTAGAAACACCTGCACTTCCTTCTTATTCCTGGGTAAAGGAATACTGTTTATAACTTCAACTCTCTTAGGGTCTATTTTCACACCATCTTTAGTTACAATGTGCCCTAAGAGTTTTCCCTCATCTAATGCAAATAAAGATTTTTTAGGATTGAGGGAAAGACCATACCTTCTGCATTTTTCAAAGGTCCTCTGTAAGTGATGAATGTGTTCAGTATCATCCTTTGAAAATACTGTGATATCATCTAGATACACCACCAGAAACTTGTCCCGCTCTCCAACAAAGGCTATGTCCATTGCCCTCTGAAAAGTAGCTCCTGCATTAATTAATCCAAATGGCATCCTGTAATACATAAATGTTCCCCATGGTGTTGTAAATGCAGTTTTCTTCTGATCCTCTGGGAACACAGATACCGGATTATAACCAGAAAAACCATCCATCATTGACATTCTGGAGGCTCCGACCACTTTCTGCAGAATGTGATCCATCTTAGGCAATGGATAATTATCTTTTAAAGATGCTCTATTTAAGTTTCTGAAATCTACACAAAACCTTATTTCTCCATTTTTCTTTCGAACAGGGACAAGGTTTGCTACCCATTCTGAGTATCTCAGTGGCACAATTATTTTGGCCTTCAGCATCTTCTTGATTTATTTTTCAATAGAGGGAAGCAGCAGAGGATTTATCTGCCTGAGCTTCTGCTTATAAGGCTTTGCATTTTCCCTCAAAGGAATTTTATGCTGCATTATATTAATATTAAAAGTTTTTAGGTCCTAATAGGACCATGCAAATACATCCTTGTATGACTGAAATAATTTCAAATATTTTCTTTTGTATTCCTCTAAAACCTTCTGGGACAATCTTACAATTTTGGGCTCAGTATCAGTGCCCAAATTCAAGTCTTCTACTTGATTTTCTTCTACTATTTTATTATGCTGCAATGGAACATCATTTTTGTCAAACAATCTTTCTAGAGGTACCAGCCCTCTAGGTATGATATTTCCTTTTAGCTGCAGCACTTTATTGCCTGACATTTTTTCTTCCCATTTGTTTTCTGCAACATTTTCAGCTTCTTCCTCTCCTTCACAGTCATCAATCTCCATATTAGAGAATTCCCCTGCTGTCTCCAGGAATCTCTTCATTTGTTCCTCATCTTCAAATACCTGCCAATGTTTAACATTATCTGGGATTGATGGTCTGTATCGTACTTCAATTTCATACCTCAAAAGAGGATTCTGTGGAGGACGAAATGTGCTAGCAGCCACAGCAAGAGAATCTGCCATTCTATTGTGCTCCCGGGACATGAATTGTATATTAAATGCTGAGAAGAAATTCTCCACCATGTCCCAAACTTCATTTCTATATGCCCTCAGGCGAGGATGTTTGGTTTGGCATTGATTTCTGACCTGTCTAACAACTAATTCAGAATCTCCCATGACTTTGAAACTTTGTATGCCCATATTCTTGGCTGTCTATAATCCCAACAAAAGTGCTTCATATTCAGCTACATTATTGGTAGCCTCATATTCCAGTTTAAAGGACAGTGGGACCCATTTTCCTGTAGGAGAGATTAATAACACCCCAGCTCCATTGCCTTCTCTTGAATTTGCCCCATCAAAATGTAAAGTCCAGATTCTAGCTTCATAATTTTCTGAAGGCTGCTCATCCTTAATTTTGAAGGAGGATTCATGCACATAATTTTGATCTTCTTCTAGCATAAAGCATGAAAAATCTCCTTCTTTACTATGGACTGGTGAATTTTCAGAGTTATCAGCCTTAGTAACTACCTTGACAAATTTAGTCTCTCTGTATAACCTCCTCTCCTGTCCACCAAAAACTGGGATGGTAGCATATGTGAAATCCAGCTTAATTGACCCACCAATTTTTGTACCCCAGGACCTTGACAGCAACATGCCAAAGCGGGCTGGGATATCAGCCACCACAATGTCCATGACCACACTCTTTGCTAGAATTTGGGCCAAATTGACCACTAAATCTTTAATCATCCCAAAGCATTTGAATCTTTTGGAATCAAATGAATAAAGGCCTTTATATGGGCGTGTGATTTGCAGTCCTAGTTGTTCCATGACAGATAGAGGCATAAGATTATGGGAAGCTCCAGAATCTAACATACAATTGTGTAACAGCAGGTCATGAATAACTAGAGACACATAAAAAGGAGGAGTAGAAGGATCTACTTCCTCAACATGTGGGCCAAAGACTACCATGGGTCTTTCTTCTTCAAGGTTTAGACTATCAGGCACAATTTATATTTCAGGAGGGAGCATAAAAGATGTAACTTGAGACTGATATGCAGGTTGTTTTAGCAGCTCGGTCAAGGGGACTGGAATTTTAATCTTCTCAAGCTCTTTTTGTAAACTAAAAACATAGGAAGGCTTTTCCATTACGGCTTCTTTAAATTCTTTATTTTCGGCTGGAAATTTAACTTCTTTGGATACAGACTCAACATTAGGAGGACTAACTGTACAGGAAGAAGAAGGACCTTGATTATTAGACTGCAGAGGAGTATTTTGAGGACTCTTACCTTTTTCTGCAGCTTTCTACATTGTCATCTCTTTTTGAATAGGTGCTTCTTTCTGAGGTGGCTCTTCTTCTTGATCTTGAGTTCAGGTCCTCTTCCTTGAAGATCTGAGATCATATTTTACATTGAATTGTGCTTGCATGAAATCAGCAAATTGTTTACAATAATGATCAATCTCTGCTTCTTCTTCTTCTTGTAAAGGGCACTCTATTTCATCATTATTTGAAAAAGCAAGATTTGAGTCTTCTAGTTCATAAGCAGCATCTTCAGTGGAGTCATCTGCTGGACCTTCCAGGTATAAGGGATGCGGTACCTGATCTTGCTGCTCCTTTGCTTCCCTTGGAAATATTTGCAATGGTGGTCTCTTATACTGGGGATTGTATCCTCTGTTTGGAGCATTATAGAAATTCTTGGGAGCTGCATTCTTAGCCTCCAACTCAAGCTTGACCATATTCTTAACCATGTTACTTATTTCATCCATCTTATCTGCATCCTTATCTTGATTAGAGGTGGAAACCTCTTCTTTGCCTCTCCTCCTAGTTTCCTGTTCAGCTTTTCCTTTTAATTTTCCAGTGGAGGAAAAGTTTTCTTCCAGCTCAAGAGCATCTGACTGAGCATCATCTAAGGTAGCAGGTTTTCTTTCCCTTAGAGAGAAACCAAAATTTGAATCAAAAGCTGCTATGAAAACTACCTTAGCAGCAGTTTGGTGAGGCTTCATCTCAGGAGGCAGGCTCAAATATAGCTTATTAAATCTTTTGATAAACTATGCCACTCCCTCATTATGTTTCTTCTTCAGAGTATTAAACTCAGTAAGACACATCCCATGATCTTTCTTTTCCCCCCATTTTCTGAGAAAAAGCTCTTCCATTCTATCCCAGGTATTAACTGAGCGGTCTGCTAATGTTTTAAACCACTTTCTAGCTTCACCCTCAAGAGATTGGACAAACAGTCTTAAGACCACATCTAGGTGTTCTAAATTTAAATTTTCTGCAAATGAGCAGAAAGTCTCAAGATGTTTCTGAGCATCAATATCATTTTCTCCATTGAATCTGGGCAATATCTTCAAATAATCCTGTGGCATATCATTAAGCACTTGTGGCAAGGCCAAGGGAGCATATTTGTTCAATAGGAAAGTAGGAACATTAGCCATTGGAGGAGGTGGGGGTTGTGCAACAATTTGATGTACAAATGAAGGAAGGGGAGGAGGAGGAAGTGGAGTATGTATAACAATGGGAATAAATTGCACAGAAGCCTGAGGTGTAGATGGGAATAGTTCATGGTTAACAACAGCTACTTATGTGACTTCTTTAACTTCTTCAGCCTCAGGGGTAGGATGAGGGTTATCTTTGGTTCTAGCACTTCCCCTGGGTGGGCTATCTGAGTAATATTCGGGATTTTCCTCAGTGGAGTCGGGATTTTCCACTGGGATTTCTTGAGAAGAAGAGGATGGATGATCTTCTACAGAATATTCAGGGACTTCAGCACAGGCTGATTGTCTTTCTTTCCAACTTCTTCTATGAATAATATTCTCTAGGTCAGATACAGAGGATGTCTTTAACTTAGAGGAATCTGACCTCAAATGTGGCTTTCGAGGAGCCAGGACTACCAATAGATTTATCAAATAAAGAACAGTGGAGTCACCAAGGTGAGAGATATGCAACTCTTCAACTCTCTTTGCTCTTTGATTAGTGTGAATATCCAGATTTGTCCGAGGCGAGAGCCCAGTGTTCTCAATTAAATCTGGGAAACGACACCGAAAAGATGTTGTCGACCAATTTTGTCCCTAAGAGACGACCTTTAGAGTTGCCATGACTGGTACAGGACATCTTATCTGTGGAGCTCTGGTCTTCTGGCTTGGGTTATCGTCTCCAAGCTTTCTCTGCTATCTCTTGTAAAACAAGGAAATTAATTGAAATGGGACCAAACTCTCTCGAGAAGGCCGATATAAAGATAAAGAATAACGTGAACGGCATACAAGCTCATACAAAAGCATCGAACGGAATTGAAAATGAAACTACATAAAGAGGGCCAGTTCAAATAATATGCCACAGAAATCAAATATCAGAAAGTGGATGCGGTGAAGAAACATGGAGAAGATACTAGTTAACATGAGGCTGATACCCAGATACACAACAAAACCACATATGGGCTTATCCAACTAAGAATCCATACATGACAATGGCGTTTTAAAAGCACCCTCCTCAAGTAACTAATATAGCAGAAAACATGGATGAAATGAACATGGAACAGTATATCATGACTAGGCCTATTTAAAGCGCTTGACTAATCCAAGTATGGGCACCAACTAGGATGAATCCTTACTTAAGACCAGTGAGCCAATCGCATTCTAGAACATGATACAAGAAGATAAATGTAATGGAATGAGATTTTATATTAACACATAAGAGAAAATTACATACTATGGGATACCAAAGACCAGAATCCTCATTACAGATATCACTCCTCCTCACTGAGACCCTACGGGCTCTGAGCCTTCATACAGAAAATTTACAAGATGTATACACAAGCCTTTCACTGCACAGTTTTCTGATAGAAATCTGGAACCTCTACAATGTCTTTCTTCCTCATTTTTTTAAGAGAAACAGAAAGCCCTAGAGAATGAGGTAGGTGATATACATTTAATGATCTAATTTAAAAAAAAATTGAAAGAAAAACCCGCCTATGCTGTTTGACGGTGCTGAACTGGTGCAAGTACTCTGCTACTACTTCATGAAATAAATGCTGAGGATGAAAATCTCCTTATAAACAAGACACAAATAATAAAATATACGAATGTTCTGCCCTTTGCTGAAAGGGAAAAATCTGCTGCCATGAAACCTTGAGACTGCTTGTGATTGTGCATGGTACTCTCGCCCCCTTGAGCCCTGAGCTGAAATTTGTATTTCTCAATGCCGGACACTGAGCTCTTCGATTTTCTGCTGATATCCTTCGTAACCTCATTTATGTTTTCAGCTACCAGATTCTGCCCCTTGGAATTGCTCGGTAGGGTTCAATGGATTTACTTCTATTTCCATTAATGAAGTCATATCACAGCAACTACCCTCAGCTTCCCTCCTAAATTTCTTCCTCGGAAACTGTCGAGGGCGGTGCTCTTGACTTCTGCGAACAAAGCAGTGAATCATGATGATTTTTCTACCGCCGCAAACCTGCAAAACCACAAACCCGTTAAGGAAAACCAGACAGGGATGGAGATGAAGACGATGGTGACGTCGAAGACATGGCCATATGGCAAGAACATGCAGGGTGGCGGAGAAAATACAGTGGAGATATTGATAAACAGACAGAATGTAGGTTTTCCACGTAAAACACAACTTATGAACAAAAATTGATGAATAAGAATGCAATATATACATATACAGATGGCGGGGATGATAATACAATGGGTACGCGGGGTGATGACACATAGGCGTACACAAAGATAGAAGGAACAAATGACGTGGCGGAGGACGGAGTCAAACGGGGAGAATGCGAGTGATTATGGGCCACACGATCACTAAATGAGATCGACGGTTCTAAGTGCATCGTGGAGCAACAAAATGGTGGACCAGGGGTGTAATGGGCATGGGTTAAAACGCGTGCAGCTTTGGAGCATAAGCACCGTTGGATGGAGGGTGCAGGATCGGACGACCACAATACATTCCGCTGCCCGACCTTTGACCAAACTTTAATGCGCGAAATGGGCGGTTTTGAAAATCGTACATGGGGACACTTGTCATGCGATCTATGGAATCGCTGAACCCGCGGAGAATACCGCCCTCTCAGCAATGGTGGTGCGGAATAAAACCGCCGGTTTCAGGGGTAAGGCACGGCGGGGACCACCACGGCTAAATTGATTGCGGGCCTTTGATTTTTATTGGGTCGGATGGCTATGGCTTTACCCAAAAATACAAGGCGATAAGCTCCCGCCTGTCTGGCGCAATGTTTTGGCGTCCGAGTCATGTGTGAATTAAAACAAAAGGGGCTAAGGCTTCAGGGCTAGGCCCGATATAATTTTAATTGCGGACTCAGGACTTTGGGTAGTGTATTTTTGAGCGGAAAGAGGCAACGATATGCAGAATATGAGGTTTTAGGCCATGATAACAGTTTTGAAGGATTATGGGGGAGTGTTAGGCCAAAAATTTAGGTCAAAGGGCTGATATGCACAACATCGGCTCCATCTGGGGACGACATGTTCATCCTTGGACATGTCGAGAACTGGCAGACTACTGATCATTTCTGTGCTTACCTGAATAATCATCAAACCGAAACTGAAGCAAAATGTATATACAGTATGGTACATCAGGCTTGTTTTGCCTGAATCAAAATTGAAAATATGGCTTGAGGAATTGTCCATTTACAGCGGAGTCAAGCAGATCACCTTGTAGGTTTTCCAATATGAACGTGTTATTACCTTTCAACTCTACAATCTTGAATGGGCCAAACCAAAGTGAATCAAATTTAGCATGTTTGCCCTTTTCAGCCCTCCGGATATCCCATCTGAGAACCAGATCACCAATTTGAAATTTCCTGTCTTTTGCATGCTGATCAAAGATGTTTTTCATCTTCTCCTGATATTCTGCTAACCTTTGATTCACCTGGTCTCGTGTTTCCTCTAATTCCACCAATTGATTTATCCTTCTGACCATATCATCCGGCTCTTCCCGATTTTCCTGCATGAAACGTGCCACTGGCAAAGCCAACTGCACAGGAAACACTGCTGCTCGTCCGTATACTAATTCATAAGGAGATTTCCGTGTTGCTCTCTTGCTGGTTATCCTATTCGCCCATAGAGCAAACTTCAATTGGGAATCCCAATTCTTTTGATTCTCATTAATTGTCTTCTTCAAGGCCCTCACCAGAGTTTTGTTGGAAGATTCTGCCAAACCATTCCCCTGCGGATAGTAAGCTGTGGAGTGATTTAATGCAATATTATACTGCTGGCAGAAATTTACAAATTTATTGGACTTGAAGGCCTGTGCATTATCAGTTACAATTCTAGCTGGACAGCCAAACCTGGATATGATGTTCTCTTCCATGAATCTGATGATTACAGCATTTGTAGCATTTCTCGTAGGAATGGCTTCCACCCACTTTGTAAAGTAATATGTTGCAGTCAGTATCCATTTATGTTGGCCACTTGAAGGGGGATGTATTTTTCCAATAACATCTAATCCCCATTGCTGAAATGGTTCATCTATATGAATTGGAATTAGTGGCAGAGCGGGCAGCTTTTGTCTCTCAGCAAATTTTTGACATTTATCACATGCTCTAACCCAATTAAAAACATCTCAAAATAATTTAGGCCAATAAAAACCAACTCTCAGTATTTTATGTGGTGTGGCCCTCCAACTGTAATGACCTCCACAAATTCCCTCATGAAACTCCACCATTATATTTTCTACTTTATCCTCTGTGAGGCACAATAATAGTATGCCTGAAGGATCTCTCCAATATAACTGACCATTGGAAACTATATACTTTTGTGATTTCAGCCTCAAAGCCCTGTATTTTGATTTGTCACAGCTAGGAGGACAGCTAATTGTCAAAAGGTATTCAACTATTTCTTTGTACCATGGACTAGTGAGGTATTTTATATGTGCTTTCTGAGTGGCCATCTCCAGTCCTTGTTGCTCTTTTTCCTTCTCAGATTCTTCACTTGCAATCACAGATAAATTAATGCCCAAGGCTTGATGATTTGATTCAGATAACATTTTAGCAAGTCCCTGTCCTTTAATCAGCCTAGTAGGTCTGATGTCCAAATCATATTCTTGTATTTTTGCAATCCATCTTCCCCTTTTTCCTTCACTGTCTCCCTGAATGAGGATGTCTTTGACAGCTACTGTAGGAACATATGCAGTAATGTGGGATTGTAAAACATATGTTATAAAGGCTTTAAGAGACTTCACCAGGGCATATGCCTGCTTTTCTAGTATGTTATACTTCAATTCTGCATAATGCAATACCTGACTGAAAAAGGCTATTGGCTGCTCATATCCATCTTCATTTTTCTGCA
This sequence comes from Pinus albicaulis, assembly GCA_034641835.2. Classification (NCBI taxonomy): domain Eukaryota; kingdom Viridiplantae; phylum Streptophyta; class Pinopsida; order Pinales; family Pinaceae; genus Pinus; species Pinus albicaulis. The sequence continues at coordinate 485,829,917 of CM076582.1, forward strand.
ACAAGACTCCAGCTACAGTATGAGGTGAAGCAAATGAAAAGATCATAAATGGCTTTGTATAATCAGGCCTAGCTAGCACAGGAACTTCAGAAAATGCCTGTTTTATCCTTGTGAATGCATCTCTAGATTCTTGGGACCATTTCACCTCATTATTCTTTTTCAACATATCATTTATATGCCTAACTATCTTAGCATAGTTAGGAATAAACCTTCTCAGGAAATTGATTCGGCCTAGAAACACCTGCGCTTCCTTCTTATTCCTAGGTAAAGGAATACTGTTTATAACTTCAACTCTCTTAGGGTCTATTTTCACACCGTCTTTAGTTACAATGTGCCCTAAGAGTTTTCCCTCATCTAATGCAAATAAAGATTTTTGAGGATTGAGGGAAAGACCATACCTTTTGCATTTTTCAAAGGTTCTCTGTAAGTGCTGAATGTGTTCAGCATCATCCTTTGAAAATACTGTGATATCATCCAGATATACCACCAAAAATTTATCCTGTTCACCAACAAAAGCAATATCCATAGCCCTCTGAAAGGTGGCTCCTGCATTAATTAACCCAAAAGGCATCCTGGCATACATGAATGTGCCCCATGGCGTGGTGAAAGCAGTCTTCTTTTGATCTTCTGGTAACACAGCCACCTGATTATAACCTAAAAAACCATCCATCATTGACATTCTAGATGATCCCACCACTTTCTGCAGGATGTGGTCCATCTTAGGCAGTGGATAATTATCCTTTAAAGATGCTCTATTTAAGTTTCCGAAATCTACACACAACCTTATTTCTCCATTTTTCTTTCGAACAGGAACAAGGTTTGCTACCCATTCTGAGTATCTCAATGGCACAATTATTTTGGCCTTCAACAACTTCTTCATTTCTTTTTCAATAGAGGGAAGCAACAGAGGATTTATCTGTCTGAGCTTCTTCTTATAAGGCTTTGCATCTTCCCTCAGAGGAATTTTATGCTGCATTATATCGATATCAAAAGTTTTTAGGTCCTGATAGGACCATGCGAATACGTCCTTATATGACTGAAATAATTTCAAATATTTTCTTTTGTATTCCTCTGAAACCTTCTTAGATAATCTTACAATTTTGGGCTCAGCATCAATGCCCAAATTCAAGTCTTCTACTTGATTTTCTTCTACTATTTTATTATGCTGCAATGGAACATCATTTTTATCAAATAATCTTTCTAGGGGCACTAGCCCTCTAGGTATGATATTTCCTTTTAGCTGCAGCACTTTATTGCCTGCTATTTTTTCTTCCCATTTGTTTTCTGAAATATTTTCAGCCTCATTTTCTTCACAATCATCAATCTCCATATTAGAAAATTCACCCACTGTCTCCAGAAATCTCTTCATCTGTTCCTCTTCTTCAAATACTTGCCAATGCTTAATATTATCTGGAATTGATGGTCTATAACGTACCTCAATTTCATACCTCAAGAGTGGGTTCTGAGGAGGGCAGAATGTACTGGCAGCCACAGCAAGAGAATCTGCTATTCTGTTCTGTTCTCGGGGCATGAACTGTATATTAAATGCTGAGAAGAAATTCTCCACCATGTCCCAAACTTCATTTCTATATGCCCTTAGCCGAGGATGTTTGGTTTGGCATTGATTTCGGACCTGTCTTACCACCAGCTCAGAGTCTCCCATGACTTTTAAACTTTGTATGCCCATATTCTTGGCTGTCTGTAATCCCAACAAAAGTGCTTCATATTCAGCTACATTATTGGTAGCCTCATATTCCAATTTAAAGGACAGTGGGACCCATTTGCCTGTGGGAGAGATTAATAACACCCCAGTGCCATTGCCTTCTCTTGAATTTTCCCCATCAAAATGTAAAGTCCAGATTCCAGCTTCATAATTTTCTGAAGGCTGCTCATCCTTAATTTTGAAGGAGGATTCATGCACATAATTTTGATATTCTTCTAGCATAAAGCATGAAAAATCTCCTTCTTTACTATAGACTGGTGAATTTTCAGAGTTATCAGCCTTAGTAACTACCTTGACAAATTTAGTCTCTCTGTATAACCTCCTCTCCTGTCCACCAAAAATTGGGATGGTAGCATATGTTAAATTTAGCTTAATTGACCCACCAATTTTTGTACCCCAGGACCTTGACAGCAACATGCCAAAGCGGGCTGGGATATCAGCCACCAAAACGTCCATGACCACACTCTTGTTGGAATTTGGGCCAAATTGACCACTAAATCTTTAATCATCCCCAAGCATTTGACTCTTTTGGAATCAAATGAATAAAGGTCTTTATATGGGCGTGTGATTTGCAGTCCTAGTTGTTCCATGACAGATAGAGGCATAAGATTATGGGAAGCCCCAGAATCTAACATACAATTGTGTAACAGCAGGCCATGAATAACTAGAGACACATAAAAAGGAGGAGTAGAAGGATCTACTTCCTCAACATGTGGGCCAAAGACTACCATGGGTCTTTCTTCTTCAAGGTTTAGACTATCAGGCACAATTTATATTTCAGGAGGGAGCATAAAAGAAGTAACTTGAGACTGATATGCAGGTTGTTTTAGCAGCTCGGTCAAGGGGAATGGAATTTTAATCTTCTCAAGCTCTTTTTGTAAACTAAAAACAGAGGAAGGATTTTCCATTACGACTTCTTTAAATTCTTTATTTTCGGCTGGAAATTTAACTTCTTTGGATACAGACTCAACATTAGGAGGACTAACTGTACAGGAAGAAGAAGGACCTTGATTATTAGACTGCAAAGGAGTATTTTGAGGACTCTTACCTTTTTCTGCAGCTTTCTGCATTGTCATCTCTTTTTGAATAGGTGCTTCTTTCGGAGGTGGCTCTTCTTCTTGATCTTGAGTTCAGGTCCTCTTCCTTGAAGATCTGAGATCATATTTTACATTGAATTGTGCTTGCATGAAATTAGCAAATTGTTTACAATAATGATCAATCTCTGCTTCTTCTTCTTTTTGCAATGGGCATTCTATATCATCATTATTTGAAAGAGAAATATTTGAATCTTCTAATTGATAAGCAGCATCTTCAGTGGAGTCATCTGCTGGACCTTCCAGGTACAATGGGTGTGGTACTGGATCTGGTTGCTCTTTTGCTTCTCTTGGCAATATCTGCAGTGGTGGTCTTTTATACTGAGGATTGTATCCTTTGTTTGGAGCATTATAAAAATTCTTGGGGGCTGAATTCTTAGCCTCCAATTCAAGTTTAACCATCTTCTTAATCATCTTGCTTATTTCATCCATCTTATCTGAATCCTTATCTTGATTAGAGGTGGAAACCTCTTCTTTGCCTCTCCTCCTAGTTTCCTGTTCAGCTTTTCCTTTTAATTTTCCAGTGCAGGCAAAGTTTGCTTCCAACTCAAGAGCATCTGACTGAGCATCATCTAAGGTAGCAGGTTTTCTTTCCCTGAGGGAGAAACCGAAATCTGAGTCAAAAGCTGCAATGAAAACAACTTTTGCAGCATTCTGATGAGGCTTCATATCAGGAGGCAGGCTCAAATATAGCTTATTAAATCTTTTGATAAACTCTGCCACTCCCTCATTGTGTTTCTTCTTCAGAGTATTAACTCAGTAAGACACATCCCATGATCTTTCTTTTCCCCCCATTTCCTGAGAAAAGTATTCTCCATGTCATCCCAGGTGGTTACTAAATGGTTTCCCAATGTCTTGAACCATTTTCTGGCCTCACCATCCAAAGATTTCACAAACAATCTCAAGACCACATCCAAATGTTCTAAAGGGAAAACACAATACTAAAGTTCAACAAAGGATAAAAAAACTCCCAAAGGATCCCTTATGAAAGATCTTAAATTTTGAGAGAAATAGAAGAAAATGCCTCCCAAGCATTTTAAAAAGTTAGGGTGTGGAATAGATTCTACCTGAAGTTGGTTACCCAAAAAAATCCTATAGAATAGATATTCATTCTAATACATAACAGGTATCTCCCAATCCTGTAAAAGAAATCCCAATCATTGATGATTAGATTATTGAGGCACTAATAGAGGAAGTGCTCAAGCAGGAAATTGTTGAGAAAGAAGCTATTGTAGTTGAATAACAAATATTGTAGGAAGAATGGTCACATTTTGAAAAGATACAAGTAGAAATAAAAGTATAGAAAGGAAAATAAGTTGATCTTCAACAACACTAGTCATTACAGGCCATGTCCCCTGTCCCAACACATCAACATATCTAGATGCTTCGAAGTTTGTGCCTTCAGAAGTTTTATCAAAAATTTATCTTGCTATACTTCTAGGTGACACTTCTCATGATCCCATCTTTGTCTGTTCTTTGTCTCCGATTGAGTTAGAATAGATGCCTCCTACAAAATTCTTCTTTAGCCTGAAGAGAAAGGTTATTGTAAAGGGAAAACCAAGTAAAATAAAAACATATCAGCTAGAATACCCCCCTACTCCATAAACCATCATCTGGGATTGTTCTAAGTACATTGATGAACAATTTCCCATAGAATTAGTTGGTACTATGTGTGCACTTTCCACAACTAAATTTTGCACTGTTAACAATTTTATGGAGACAATTAAATAAAAAATTAAACAAATTGTTCACTTAGAACAACAACTGAGCCTAAAGGAGAATATATTGCAAGGGCGGGCAAGGCTTAAGGCCTTTGAAGACTAGCAATGCAAATATAAACAACATTTAAAGAATCAAATTGATAAAATGAACCAAGATTTCATTATTTCAAATGAAAGAAAATATGCATAGATCACCAAGCTTCAGATGCAAATTAAAAGACTTAGTGGAAGTCTAATAGACATGTAATTTCAAATAGAAAGCTCATCAAGCTAATGATCAACTCTTGAAGTATCGAATTAAGTTTTGTGAACAGTTGAGTCTAATATAGATCCAACATGAAATAATCCACAAACTCATGGAAACAATCACTGACAATATCTCTGAGAGGATAAATGTAAAAAAAACACATTACAGTTAGCCTCATGGTAGTCAATAGCTAAGACTAGATTTCTAAGACCCTGAAGGCATCAGAAATCGAAATAACAAGGAGCAGAATCATCCTCAAGCGATGGAAGATAAATTTATAGAAGGCAAAGGACTCGATCACAAAAATTGAAAAATCTTAATTGCAATTGGTTAAGTCATCACTTCAGGTCATAAATAAAGTAGATATGACTAATGCTCCATTTTATTATGGTTCCAAAAGGGTAGATGTTTTTTTTGGTGATGTATTGACTCATAGAAGGAGCATGCAAAGTGATATTGAAATTTTAAAAAATCTTGATCTAGAAGTTATTTATAATTTCCTAGTTGGACCACGAAGCAGCCATCTCATGGTCCAAGAAGCAACAACAAGAATAACCTAGGAATTGCCTATCCTAGAAGATAGGGTCTATGCGGGAAAATTAGCATACATTATAACGAACTAGACTTAATCGCCAACATCCTTGGGATTCATAGCCAGTGGAAATCCTGCTTCAAATCCTCTAGCTCAACTGCCTCCAACAGATGATCCGAAAAGCTTCCAACAGTTATCTTTTCTTATCTTGTATTTTATATTTTTCATATTTTTATTGTAACATATCTCAACAAACTGTTGGAGTCATGATGCCTATTAAAATAGGTCTCATACATAGAGTTAATGGTTTTGATTTTTGGAAGGAAATAAATTGATTATATTGTTGTAGAGTTTATTTTGACCTATATAAATGAACCATCTTCGATTTCCAGTCGCTTTTCATCAAATTAACATGGTACTATTGTATTTAAGAATTTTACATGAAATCAAAATATTATTTACTTGATTTATTGATATTTTTCTTTACTATTGACTGTATGTTTCATCGAATTATTGAGATAATCGATTAATCTATATATGTATGAATGTTGTATTTGTGATTTGATCAATTAAATGTTTAACTGAACTTAATTTCATTTACATGAAAAAATTCTTGAGTTGATAGTCTGATGATTTATATCTTAGGCTCTCGGTATTACTTTTTAATTCATACATAACAATAGTATAATCCTAGGATATAGTATAGTTAAATAATATTAGTTTACATATATTTATGCAATTTCATCTCTTAATTTTAGAAAACGGTTTCTTTTTGTGGAAAACGGGTCCACATACCGACCGAAATCACCATCCCAAATGGAAAAGGATCTAATTGGGGCCTTGACTAGGTGATTTCCTAAATATTGACTTGGTAATTTCCAGGAATCAACATTTTTGGTGCTATAAGGAGGGCCAATTGATGGTGGATGGCACCAAATCCCTCAAGGAAAAGCAAAGGTCGCTCCTGAAGATCACAAACACCTTCAAGCCCTTATACACCTACCAATCCACATGTATCTGACATTGAATCACCAAGATCCCTCATTTCCAAACACTTTGAAGACATTGATTAGCCCATTCATTAGGAAGCATCTTGTTCTCATATTTCCCAAGTTCATTTTACATTTTTTGGTCAATGAATTTAATAATATTTCAAACAATTCCTTAGGAAGTTTCAGATCCCCTGTTAGGTCCATATAGTACTAGTGTAGCCCCTATGTTTTTATTTTTTGCCCCATATAAACCAATATGTTTTTCCCCATATAAACCAACTATTGTTATTGTTGTTCCCTACCATTATTATTGTTATGTAGGCCCTAATTATATTTTTACCCTTTAGACTTTGAAATATACCCAGGAGGTTTTTTCATTTGAATGATCCAAGAATTATTCATTTAAGTGATGTAAAGGGAGGTTTACCCCTTCGAAGTGGATTATTACATAGTCGTTGATCTATATTTTCTTATTTTTCTATGTTATATTGATTTGGATACATAACATTTGGTATCATAGCTCTTGATCCTAGGGTTTTACTGCTTCAAACGAGCCATCATGGAAATTTTGTTATAATTATTTTTTTGTGAAGCTTCAAACCATGAAATTATTACCACATGGAGGAAAAATACGAATGAACATAGGGTTACAATTTTAGACCTTTGTTCGCTATATTTTAGGATATATGGTCAAAGCAAGTTATGGTTTTTGTATTCTCTAGAATTTAGTCTCATACAAGTGTCCCGGGGAACATAGCCATAACTTTCTATTCGAGCATCGGATTTGATTTTTGTAAGATGTGGCTGAAATTGGATAGAGTTTAGTTTCAAGTATGATTTTCAATGTTGAAGGTTAAAATGGTGACACAAGGCATCACATACAAGTTCGCTATACTGAACTAGTCCACAATCTTTCCATTGTGGGAGATTTGGCATAAACTTACCTTGAAGAATCCAATTTTGGTCTATCTTTTGGGGTTGAAAATAAGACATATAGGGCTACCACAAGATAAAATTTCAAACCTTATGAGGTTGAAATCTAAAAAATACAACAGTTTCAAGGTTAGCTAGATCAACAAGCTCAAAATCAAGTTCTTAAAAGGTGTTTATTTTGCATAGATTTTGTTTGAAAAATCAGTTGAAGTGATTCAAAGGGATTATTGAAGCATAGATATCATTAATTGGTTCGAAAATTCCTCCCAAACAAAAAAATTCTGCACCCATTATGTTGGAAAACATATTAGGGAAGCTCTTAGAATTTACTGTTTTCCTTTCATGACATTTACCTATGACATTATTGTTTTTCTTTGATTATGTTCTTCATCATAAAATCAATGCCAAAAAAAATAAATATCACATGAACACAAGATATATGTTTCACGTCAAGGCAAAACCCCTTCAAGGGGAAAACCCGTCAAAACTCTACTTATCAACTTCAAAGGAGACTTCCAAGACTAAAGAAGGCCTCTTTCTTTTCTCCAAGACACAAATCGACCAACCAATCATTATTTAGGATATTAAAGGAGAACGAGGTAAAATTTTCTCCATTAGAACGTACTTCTAATTATCTTTGACAGGGCTTTGAGCTTTATTTTTATATGTTGGAATTTTTCTCCCTTTTGCATATCCTTTATTCCTTATTCAGACCACAAATTAGACTTTAGGATATGCAAACTTGCTTAAGTCTCAAAGGAGGACAAATTCCATATTTATATATAGCTTTCCAAGTGGATCCATAACCCTTCTCTAGCTTGAATTCAATCAGGGTTGGTCGACTTGTTATTGGGAGCAATACTAGAAACTTACAATTATAAATATATTTTCTTTCTTTAATACAAATGCCCAATAGGGACTTTTAGAATGTGACAATGACGATGACACATGACACATGACAAAAACCTATAAGCATATAGTGGATGATTTACCTATTGAACAAATGACAAAAGCATGAAACCCATGCTTTAAAAAATAATTTTATTTAATACATAAGAATTACAAAATGACATGAGACAAATGACAATTCTAAAGACCGAAACTAGTTACAATTTCCAACACTCCCTCTTAACTAGGGAGGTATTTATATTTTTCCAACTACTACAAGGAAAATACTCCATTTGAAAATCTATTTATAATAAGAGATCCATATTAATAGGAATCACTCATTATAGCCATCATTATCACCTTACCCAAGGCCTTGACAGGTACACTCTATCTTTCATAAGATCAGAGCACAATGTTGGGAGGCATTCCATAGGGCACCATACTGCCTCATCATGGTACATACTCCACCTAGGATACCCAGAGTAATCCTACCATTGGACTATTCTTATTGAAATCCATGTGGCATAGGATCTTCATCCTAATCCATCACATTACACAACTCTAAGAATCTTTGTCCAAGATGCTTATCCAATCCAACATTCTCCTTATCCATGTGCATGTACTTGAATTAGGACATCAGTCCTAGTACATCATAGTACCTAACATAAGGAGAAACAAACAAGTCATAATTCTCCCTATCTGTAATGCACACATTAGACTTAGGGTTGTTAGTCCTGGTCTAGAATATGACACAAGGAGAACCAGTGCCCAACCAAAATCCCTCTCAGTCAAGGTGGACATCCCTATTCTCCTTTTAATCAGAGAATAGATCATGTTGTTATTCAATGATAATCCATTTACTCCCTCTCAAACCTATAGGAGATTTCTCGACTTCCTTGTATTTCATAAAAACACCAACTATCAGTTCTTTATAGCTTGCATGGATCCCTCTTTCCTTCAAATCTCATTGTACATAGCTTGCTTCTTTTCATGGATCACAAAGCCATATTCTCACGATATGTTCCAGGTCATCCATCTTACATATTACTGTAGTCTCGACTTTATCAATGAATGCATTCTATTGAACCTTCCCAAACCTCAAGCTGACCATAGCTTCCTCACTAAAGTGATATTCCTTCTATACCTTTAGGTTGTCTTTTCAGACTGCTACCTTCCAATACAAAGATGAGCACATCTTTATTTTAAAGGATGTGAGGTACTAGATGTTGAGATTTCCCTTTGTATCCACAGAATTGTACTTGTCTCAACTGTCATTTTGTACCCTCACAACACCTTCACAGGTAGAAAAACAACATGTTATCTAGATAACCAATAATAGATATCAACATCAAACTTACCTCAACATGACGACCTTCTCAACAAAGCATCAAAATCCTCATGGTCCATCTTCATATGAGTCTACCTTTATGTATCAGACCAATGATCCAAATTGATTATCAAGTTACCATTTTTCCTTCAATGAACTTCATTAGTTCCCTCAAGGTCATTTTAGTTCTTCATGTTCTTCATGGCATAAGATCAATTTTTCTTAGCCATCCATCTCATTTTACTTCCTTCATTATATACCTGCATTATTTTACCGACAAGTACCACCAAGAAAAATATACAAGTACAAGAGCATGATTATAATTTTGACAATCTAGTGATACCATGGTATCTTAGAGGGAGAATTCCTAGGGTTTTCAGATCCAAACCATAAGTTCCTAGATATTCCCTTTGAAACATCAATCTTAGGGTTTGAACCCAAATTTTCCATCTAATTCCACCCTCTTTAGGGTTTTCCACCACCCTATAATATCTACAAACCCTTGAAAGCTAGGGTTTCTATGAGGGAACAAACATATTAGGGTTAGGGTTTCTCTCTTGACAAGGGGTTCCAAGTATCAAATAGGGTTTTACAAAATCCTAGTTACCAAAAAGTTTTAACAAGATGAAGGTTACAAACCCCAAAAACCCTAATGCAATTTATGTTAGGCCCTTTATTTATAAAAAAAATTATACGTACCTTAAGGACCGCATACCTTAGTCTTCCAAAATCAGAAGTTGCTACAAAAAACTTCCAAGATGCCAATGTTAAGGATTGACATCAAAGTTACTACAACTTCCATTTATGTCATGATGCTTCCAATGAAAGTGCCAACGCAATATTCTTTTCTCATTTTCAGACTTTTACCACCTCCAAGACTTCCAACAAAGTTTCTTCTATGTTTCTTTTAGCTTCATAAATCCCTTCTTCTCAAATCAATGACAATAGGTCTGGTACCTATTTCTTCTTGGAGATAACATAATTTTGTCAAACTATAAGAATTATATAAATCTTTGTTGAAATAGATCTAGTACTAATAATTTTCCTCAATCAACTTAACACAATCACTGTAGTAACAAGGATTTGAATCTTTTTCACAATGACTTCCTTCAATGTAAACTTAGGGAATAAGAATATTTATAACCTATGCCCTCATACTAGGGCTCCACATTACTATATATACATTTTAAAATAATCCCAAAAGGTATTCCATGTAATTCGACCTTGATATCTTTACCAGGTATTTCTTATGATGACCTAAAGGACTATATCAAGGCTCATGTTCATAATACAACCACATGATGTTTTCTCCTACAGAACATTCCAAACCAGGCCTCTTAATATGCCTTACAAATTTATTAAGGAGATAGATCTCACAACCCTTTAGTTGTAGTTCTGTTCAGCCTCTCTTTCTCATCATAGCGAAGTCGATGTGGTCCTCTTTCTTCAATAATATAAGGCATGCATACCTCTCTCTATTAAGGTAAATTTTTCATTGACTTTAAATAATATTAGGTCTCGATCTTATTTATGGACAAAATAACTAGGGTTCGACTTTCTATAACAATACTTTGACTTAATTTAGGCTTCTTGGTGCTCTAAAAGGATGAAGTTAAGGGCCTTCAATTCTTTGGGTTTCTTCAAATCTTCGGCCTTTTTTGAATAGAATTGTGGCCTTTCCACAATGGTGTTTCTTTCTCTAATCCACTTTTAATTGGATTCAAATTTCATCCTTGTAGCTTCGATTTAGATTTTCAAATACCAAGAATAGGTAAGACTTCAAACAAAGTTTGGATAATTCAATCCAAATCTGTGGCCTAGGACAAGGCTTTGACTATACTTTCTTTGTCTTCCTTCAATATGGCAGACCGATGCACATAATTGTTGTCTTCACTTTTGAATGTATTAAAACAACCCATAATATTTTGAGTCCAACTCTAGGCTCAAACTTCACCTTCTTGTGATATTTTAGATACTAATGATTATGACCTTAGCTCTGATACCATGTTGGAAAACAAATTAGGGAAACTTGTTTAATTTAATTTTTTCCTTTCATGACATTTACCTATGATATTAGTGTTTTTCTTTCTTAATTATGATTATGTTCTTCACCATAAGATAAATTCCAAAAAAAATAAATATCACATGAACACAATATATAGTCTCCATGCTAGGGAAAAACCTCTCTAAGGGGAAAACCCACTAGAGCTCTTCTTATCAACTTCAAAGGAGACTTCCAAGACAAAACAATACCTCTTTCTTTTCTTTGAGATACAAATCGACCAACCAGACATTCTTCAAGATATTCAAGGACAATGAGGTAAAACTTTATCCAATAGAACGTACTTCTAATTATCTATAACATGGATCCGAGCTTTCTCCTTCTATGTTGGATGTTTTCTCCCTTTTGTGTATCCTTTATTCCTTCTTCAAACCACAAACTAGAATTCAGGATATGCGAACTTGCTTAAGTCTCAAAGGAGGACGAATTCCATATTTATATATAGCCTTCAAAGTGGGTCCATAACCCTTTTCTAGGCCAACTTCAATATGAGTTGGTCGGTTTGTTCTTGGGAGCAATACTAAACACTTACAATTGTAAATGTATTTTATTTATTTGATACAAATTCCCAAGAGGGACTTTTATAGTGTGAAAATGACCATGACACGTGACAGAAACCTAAAAGCATACAATGGATGCTTAAACTATTGAAAAAAAGGAAAAAAACATGAAACCCATGCTTTACAAAATAATTTTCTTTAATATATAAGAATTACATCATGACATGAGACAAATGGCAATTATGAATACCAAAACTAGTTACAATTTCCAACATATTAAGCCCTCATAAAGCTCTACTTTGGCACATGAAGAGGAAGAAATGAAACATGATATGTCAAAATTATGGGACCAAGTGCAACAATTTTTTCTCTCATAAAGAGAAAACACAGATGAACTTGAAGCAATGATGAAGGGACTAAAAGAAAACACGAAAGGGTACATGGAAGGTTTGAAAATATTTCTACAAGAAAGGTTTCCTAGTGGTGACAAGGTATTCCATGAAACTCATGGTGAGAAAAAAATAATGTGAATCATGATTTTAGAGACTCTAACTTTCGGTTGAAGACCAACCATATTCCAAAGATCAGTATGAGGAAGTTTGATGGAAATAATCTGGTAACATGGATATTACATATGGAGCAATTCTTTGAGCTACAAGATGTGCAACACACGCAAAAGGTACACATTGCATATTTATATTTAGAACCCAATCAGTTTATGCAGTATCAGTGGCTTTGTTCTCATAAATCACTTGTTGCTTGGACAATTTTTACAGAGGAATTGATAACACATTATGAGGATACAAAGAGCAATACCTTCTTTAGCCATTTTATAAATATCAAACAAAATGGTTCAATTCCAGTGCACATTGAGGACTTCCAAAGATTGAATATCATGGTAACCGATATTCCAGAGGAGTATCTGATTAATGTGTTCATATGGAATTTAAAGGATAATATCCAAAATGAGGTTCACCTTTGAGAACCTAATTCATTAGAGAATGCATTCAAGGTGGCAAGAAAAGTTGAAAGAAAAATTATAGCAACAAGGAGGTCTACCACTCAAAACTATAAAGATTGAAGTGTTGTCGCTGTTAGCCTCCCACAACCTATAAGGTTGACACCAAAACAACTAGAGGAAAAAATCGCAAAAGGGCTTTGTTATAATTGTGATAGAAAATACACTAATGGTCATAAGTGTGTTGAGAATAATTTTTTTTATATAGATTGTGAAGAGGAGGAAGAAAAATAATAAGAAATGTCAAAAGAGGAAGATATACACCAGGAACCAAACTAGGTGTTAAAAAAGAAGAAATAAATCCATCCATATCTTGTAATGCATTGACAAGAATTGCCACACCTCAAGCTCTCAATATAAAAGGATATATCAAGAATAAAAAGGTAATAATGTTGATAGATTTGGGTAATACCTGTAATTTTATTCATTGTAAGATATCCAAGGATTTTAATTGATTTCTATATCCAACACTAGAGTGTCAAGAGATGATTTCAATTGGAGGAACTATAAATTACTTCCGGGGAAGCATACTTAATATATATATATATATATATATATATATATATATATATATATATATATATATATATATATATATATATATATATATATATATATATATAACCATATATATATATATATATAACCATGGGGGAATACGTATTGAATAGTACAATGCTTTCCATTCCAATGGGTGGTGCTAATGTTATATTAGGAGTCCAATGGTTACAATATTTTGGGACGATAAATTTTAATTTTCAAGAACTTTTTTTGAAATTTTCTTGGAAAGGAAAGGAAATTGAATTAAGAGGTATCACAGGGAAACCTGGAAAGATAATCAACTCTAAGGGCATGACAAAGTTTTTGAATAAGGAACAAGGAGGGGTAATTGCACAATTATGCACACTAGATGTTCAAATATACAAGTCGTCCATTTATCCATATCTAGAAAGATTCCTTGATAATCATTCGAACACATTTGAGACTCCCAAAGGTATCCCACCTATTTGTAATCATGATCATGCTATTTAGTTGATTCCATGAAATGTTCCTCCAAATATCAAACCTTACAGAGATCCCTATGCTCGTAAGAGTGAAATTGAATGTATGGTTGCATAAATGCTAGAGGCAAGTATAATTCAACCTAACCAAAGTTATTTCTCTTCTCCATTAGTATTGGTGCACAAGAAGGATGGATCATGTTGTATGTGCCTGGATTATAGAGAGCTCAACAAGCTCACTATTAAAGATAAATTTCTCAATTATAGAGAGCTCAACAAGCTCACTATTGATAAATTTCTCATTCTTGTCATTGATGAATTGTTGGATGAACTGTATGGAGAAATTTACTTCACCAAGCTAGATCTTTGTTTAGGATATCATCAAATTAGAATGAAGATATAATACATTTCGAAAACATCATTTAGAACACATCAAGGTCATTATGAATTTTTGGTCATGCCTTTTGGCCTTACTTATGTACCTTCCACATTTCAAGGTTTGATTAGTTCCACTTTCAAACCCTTAGAAAATTTGTGTTAGTATTCTTTGATGATATACTAATCTACAACAATTCTTGCAAAGATCATGTTCAACATGTTGAAAGGGTACTCAAAGAGGAGAAACAAGTGTATGAAAAACCCTCCAAAAGTTTCTTTGGGGTACATGAGGTGGAATATTGGGGTCATATTGTATCTCACGAGGGTGTTAAGGTAAGCCCTAAAAAAATAAAGCCATTAAGAAATGGAAAATCAGCATAACATGGCATATTCGAGGATTTCTTAGGTTGACAAGGTATTATGCAAGTTTGTCAAGAATTATGGGAAAATCGTAGCACTTTTAACAACATTACTAAAGAAAGATGCATTTTTTGGGACTCTAAAAGCAACTAAGGCCTTTGAACATCTTAAATAGGCAATGTGTTGAGCCTTGGTCTTAGCTACAATAGACTTCACAAAAACCTTTCTTGTGGAATGTGATGCCTTAGGAAATGGAATTATTGTTGTTTTAATTGAAGAAGGAAGACCCATTGCTTTTGAAATTCGTACAATCAAAGGAAATAATTGTGGTACAAAGATTGCTTATGTATATATAAGAAATAACAACTCAAACAAAAGGTTTTTTGGAACTGCACACCTCTTCTATAGGAGGGCACTTAGGATTTGTAAAAACTTACTACAGGTTCAAGAAGAAATTTTTTTGGGAAGGCCTTAAATCTTATATTCAAAAGTTTGTGACAGAATGTTTGTTTTTTCAACAAAATAAAGTTGAGAAAATTAAGACCCTGGGTCTTTTACAGCCATGAGCCATTCCAAGTCAATGTTGGGAGGAGGTTTAAATGGATTTTATCACAGGTCTACCCAAGTCCAAAGGAAAGAGTGTCATCATGGTGGCAGTTGATAAATTTACCAACTATGCACACTTTTGTGGACTATCTCATCCTTTCAAAGCCATTATAATCCCTACCCCATTTAAGGAAACAATTCAAAAGCTACATGGAAACTCAAACATTATTGTAATTGACAAAGATACCATTTTCACTGGAAATTTTAGGACATAATTATTTTCTTGCCTTGGTAATAAATTAGCTTATAACTCATCTTATCATCCTCAATCTAATGGGAAAAATGTGATAGTGAAAAAATGGTTGGAAGGATATCTCCATTGCGTTGTATCTGATAACAAAAACACAACGGGTCAAGTGGTTACCTCTAAGAGAATGGTGGTATAATGCTTAATTCCATACTAGAACAAAAATTACGCATTTATGGTGCTTTATGAATATCATCCACTGTGCATCACATCATCTTTAAAAGACAATTCTTAGGTTTAAGAACTGGAAGATCACATCGAGCGTCAACAACAAGTTCTCCAACCCTTGAAGGATAACTTGACTTTGGTGCAGAATTGAATGAAACAACAAGTGGATAAACATCATAGTGAAATAAGTTTTGACCACTACTACATTTGGCGGAAATTCCGACACTTGGTTCCGACGCTTTTGACCAAATGTCGGAAATTTCCCCAACTTTTTTCCATCCCGCCCGAAACCATCGCTATACCGACATTTATAGAAAGGTGTCGCAATACCGACACTTAAAAAGTGTCGCCACTGCGACGTTTGGAGGAAGACGTCGCACTGGCGACACTATGGCCCAAAGCGTCGCTATTGCGACGACTACAAGTGCGACACAATGTCTAAGTGTCGTAATTGCGACGTTTGGAGACCTTCGTTGCAATAGCGACGCCTTTTTCGCCGTCAGTATAACGACACTGATATGCGCGCTAAATGCATATACGAAACTTATATGCACGCTACATAAAAATGATTTTATTTTTTCGTATCCGTGGCAATAGCTAATATCACGCGCGCATCCGCCCTCCGCTCTTGCAGAACAGCATTCGCCCTGATCAGTTCTTGCATAACAGAATTTGCCCTCAGCATTCGCCCTCAGCGTTCGCCCTCAGCTCTTGCAGAACAGAATTTGCCCTCAACATTCGCCCTCAGCTCTTGCAGAACAACATTCACCGTCAGCTCTTGAAAAATGGTAAGTTCTTAGGCCTTCCTCCTATAGTAGGGTTGACTCTATTTGGGGTTTTTTTGGTCAATTCCATTGGATTGTGTTAGGCTGTAGGGTTCTCTCTAGATGTCAAAAATCAAGATTCAATACCCTCTATTATCTTCATCACCCAATACAACATTTAAATTTTTCCCAAAGAAACGCTTATTAATTTGGCAGCCATTATTTCTCCCTGCTTTAAAAACCCTACATTTAAATGAAAACAAGCATTGCATTTCAACTACAAAAATCTGTTAGTGTTCAAATGTACATGTGTGCTACATTAACGTCTGATATCACGCGCGCATTCGCCCTCCGCTCTTGCAGAACAACATTCGCCCTCAGCATTCGCCCTGAGCTCTTGCAGAACAGCATTCGCCCTGAGCTCTTGTAGAACAACATTGGCCCTCAGCTCTTGCAGAACAACATTGGCCCTCAGCTCTTGCAAAATGGTAAGTTCTTACTGCAGGCCCTTCCTCCTATAGAGGGTTGACCCTACAGCCTAACCAAATAGCTCCACTTGAGAAAACTTTTCATAATCTTGGGGCTGGATATACTGCAGAGCAAACAATTGTAGTTATCATTCGTGCTCCAATATATTAATATACTTTTTACATTGAAATGAAGAAAGGGAAACAAGCAAATGCTAGCCATCATACAATGCTTTGACATAAGAGTTTTGAGTGACATACTTGAAAAAAAGAACTCATCCACTGATATTTATAATCATTTGAGTTATTCGAGTTAAACACAATGTCAAGAATCAAGATTCAATACCCTCTATTATCTTCATCACCCAATACAAGATTTAAATTTTTCCCAAAGAAACGCTTATTAAATTGGCAGCCATTATTTCTCCCTGCTTTAAAAACGCTACATTTAAATGAAAACAAGCATTGCATTTCAACTACAAAAATATATTAGTGTTCAAGTGTACATATGTGCATCACTTGTGTAGGGTATTCCTTTTCCACTTTCACATTATCCAAGAATGTGTGCAGTATAGTTCATATTTTTTGTGATTTAGATTATCTTGAAAAAGGAAAGGTAAATTATTTCCCATGGAAAAAGAAGGTTTTCCCTTTTTACTACTGGAAATGATACAAAAAAGTTCCATTTATACCCGAAACTCCTATGAAACGGGAACCAAATAAAGGCCATGTCCTCAATGGACATCATTTGGCTTTGAAAATGGCCATTGCACAGTGTTGTTTCTTATATTACAGCACGATAGTTTCTTAGGTCATTTCTTGTTTCTTGTGATGAAAAACAACCAAAGAAATCGTGAAGATCCTTTTAAGAAATAAATGACCATTTCTCAATCATATCTCAACTATTTTTTATTTTATTCAGTGGTTGCTTACTTTGAGAGAAATTTGACACTTTTATAAGGAATATAACATAAAAACACATGGGAAGGAATTGATGATGTAGATGACCTTTAGTTGTTGTCAATTAAGAATTGATAATACATGATGCATGTTCTGTACTACAAACTAGATTCCTTCCTGGAGTTAGGACACAGAGTATTGAATCAAAGTTGTAGTTTCTAACTTCTTGTATTGGTTCATCAATCTTGAAATTCAGACATTGCATGTCTTCATTGCTTCATGTTTGAATAATTTGCATCATATCGTACGATAGGAAATTATGAATTATGATTATTATTACTTTATGGATCTGTTAAGTTACTTTTAAGTTTGCATGGTTTAGTGTGAAATTATTCTAGTCCCCAAACACATATAATCAAGGAATTATAACGTGATTTCAAACATTAAATATCAACAAAATCGTTTAAAGGATATTGAAAGGAAAAAGGTGATGGAAGATAGAAAGTGCCTTACTTAATTTCTCTAAGGATTTTTCAATAGTTGCTCCAAAAGCTTCACTTCAAGGCCCTTCAAGATCGTCTCCAACAATGCTATACCATCAGCTTCAACAATGTTGCTCCAAAAATGTCTTCAAGGTCTTCACAACAAGTTTACTAGAAGTTGCTCCAACAATATATTCAATAAGGTCTTCATTGTCAACTCGTCTCTTGTTTGGGTTCCTTAATGTGCAATGACATGTTTCCAGGACTGAATTCAATGCAAGGCATATTTGAAACTCTAACTTTGTCGTCCGGTGTCTTATTAGAAATTATTTCAGTTTTCATTTTGTGTTTTTAAGTTAGATATTGTTTTCAAGTTTTTACATTTATAATTTTATTGCAATGTGGCAGACTGATGAGAGCAGTGCAGGAACAACCCAGAGACGGGATGATCGCGGAAAGAGGCTAGCGGAAGAACATGTAAAGTGCCAGCATTGCTCTATCTTCAAGTATTTTAGTTATTTACATAATTGAAATAATATTAATTTTGTTCAAATATGCGGACACCTAGCCATGGTACGCCTGATGATTCCCTCTATGAGGAAGAGCTTTCTTCATCCCTATCTCCAGTGCTCTTGTTGCGAAAAAAGGCACGAAATGCAAGGTCGGAATTTGATACTTTGATAGACGCGCCTCAAACACCTGAAATAGAAGAGAGGATAAAACAACTTATGACCCAGCTAGAAACATATCAGGTAATAATAAAAAGTCAAAAGGATATTTTTTTTGTTTTGCATGAGATGAATTGTGATAGTTTGATTTTTAATTTTTACATTGACTAAACTAACAAAAAGTTCATTTGTATGTAGTGTTTTCTGGCACTTGCTGAACCCGGTGTTGGTGGTAGTGGGACACAAGGGCAAGAGATTGCCCAGCAACCCTCTCGTACACCTTCTACTCCTTTAGGTGCCAGCCAAGAAACACACCCTGCCCAAGCAGACACCCAGCCAACTGCTAAACGTGTTGGCAATGATGAGGCTGATATGGCCAACTACATTATTGCGTTTCCTGGAGCTACACGTGTCAGCTCCACAGGGACCATTAATGGCACGTTGTTGGTGAACGATGAAGGTGTCCTTATAAAGCATGTACAACTCCCAGGTAAATTTTAATATTTTAACTATTTCATGTACTTTATCTAAAACATATTTATCACGATTTTTATTTTTAAATTAATGATAATATCTTCTTTTTTTTATTTTTATTTTTAAATCTGTGTAGGAAACAATGAGTTCTATAGGTATCTGGAGAGCCATGCGTTGGTAATTTTTGGCCCAACCATACGCACAGGGTGGAATTCCCAGAGTTCCAACTTGAAAAAAGAACTTCTAGATTATCTAGAAACCCTTTTTGGGGTCGGCATATTTGATAGAACAGCGGTGGCTCGGGTTGCCGGCAAATATTTGAAATATACCAGGGACACCTATAGGACGCAATTGCAATTTAACCCTAGATATGAGTGTCCTCTCACAGTTCCAGAGAGTGAGTGGAGAGCACTCATCCATGACGGAAAAGAGAAAAGGGCAAAGAACGAAGGAAAAATACCAACTGGACCCGCAAGGTATTACAACTTTAATTCAATAGCTTTAATTTTCTCATGTCTAAAATAAAAGTGTGCCACGTCATATCTGACTTTAATCTTTTGATGCTAGGTTTCCTGACACCTCAAAGGCAACCAAAGCTAGGATTGAAAAAAAGGGCCATCACAAGCTAGGCCAGGGTGGCTACTTGAAATTGGCCGCAAGAATTGTAATTAAGTAGCTAAACATCTTATAATTAATTGTATCGCCTTCCAACGTTTTTGTAATCATATCAAATATGATTAAAAATACACAGACATATGTAATGTAGGGTGATGACTTCGGAACAGAAACAACAGAGGAAGATAAAAATATCGCTTTCCATTTCGGCTATCAAGCCGTAGTTGAACGTCACATAAGCTTGGGGCAGGTCCCAAGATCCAGAATGCCTCATAAGGTAAAACATTAACCTTTCAATATGTTTGTTTTCATCCATAAATTTAATGTCTAACAACTTTGTTTAAATCAGGGGAGCAACACTACCGACGACGCAAATAACCCAGTTTTAGAGCCAAATGTAGATGATCCTCACGTGAAACCTGATCATTGTAGTAGGGACCAGGCCGACAATGCTACTATCAGTGAGGGTCGTGACGGTAATTAATTTCCACTTATAATTTTTTCTAATTATACCTTGATGGTTGTCCTTATAACATTTTTTGTTTAAATGACAGAGAATTTTTCCCTTGAGGATCTTACCACCAGAGAGGAAGATAGGGCAACAGTCCCAACGGCGACAACTGGTGCACCAGGTAAATAATCTCATTGCAATTTTTTTTATTAATATTACGGAACTAGTTCAATGATATTTAAAAAATGACAATTAAAATTTAATATTATCTGTTTTTGTAGGCGATGCCCCGTCACTGGATGAGACCAGACATCGTGACTACGCAACTAGGTCTGCGGCGACAACTGGTGCACCAGGTAAATAATCTCATTGCAATTTTTTATTATTAATATTACCGAACTAGTTCAATGATATTTAAAAAATGACAATTAAAATTTAATATTATCTGTTTTTGTAGGCGATGCCCCGTCACTGGATGAGACCGGACATCGTGACTACGCAACTAGGTCAGCGACGACAACTGGTGCACCAGGTAAATAATCTCATTGCAATTTTTTTTATTAATATTACCGAACTAGTTCAATGATATTTAAAAGCTGACAATTAAAATTTAATATTATCTGTTTTTGTAGGCGATGCCCCGTCACTGGATGAGACCAGACATCGTGACAACGCAACTAGGTCAGCGGCGACAACTGGTGCACCAGGTAAATAATCTCATTGCAATTTTTTTTATTAATATTACCGAACTAGTTCAATGATATTTAAAAACTGATAATTAAAATTTAATATTATCTATTTTTGTAGGCGATGCCCCGTCACTGGATGAGACCAGACATCGTGACTACGCAACTAGGTCAGCAGTGCGGGTCGAAAGGCACGGAATAGGAGCAGAGCATGATGATATTGATGATGTAATTAGGAGCTTTAGAAATAGGAAGAAGAAAAAGAAAATTCGATAATGTAAAATATTGTATTATACTTGGAACGTTACCAATGACCATACTTGGAACGTTTTTTGCGTTATATAAAAAACTCAGTTATCATACTATTTTTATGTCAAGCATTAATTGCAATGTTTCCTTGCGTACTTTTTGTTGAATTGTTTTTTATTAGTTATTGAATATTTTTTTTTATGCTCATGAAAGTAAAAAATGAAATATAGATTGGGTATTGGGGAATTGAGAGTGATGTGAGGGCGGGGGGGAGCGGCCATAAGAGCTTCCACCTTCACGTGGTTGGCCCTGTTTAGTAGAGAATAATTTATTGGAGCGATTTAATCTTGGAGCAAACCACCCTCGATCCAGTGTAGCAACAAAAAAGTCACTATTGACTTAGTTGCTACTCTTTCAGATCGTGGGAGGCTTGTTCCAAGTTCATGCGACTCCAATAAATTGTTCTTGAAATGAAGAGGAGCTTATTCGGGTATGTTTTGACATTTTCAACATATGTTCTAACATTATCATAAGAATGCATCTTAGAGTAAAAAATACTACATCAATTACTTGTATTTATAGTATAGATAATGATGGATTTTAATTGACTTGGCAGTGCAGGTACAAATCCTCTTGCATCATGAGCAATACAACTTGTCAACCAGGGTCATGTCCAGGATATTTTTGCTTGTTCGCTTGACCAGGTTCGTAATGTCACATTTTGTAAGTTCCTTTACAGTTCATAATTCAATATTAAGCTTGTTCATGATTATTATCTAGGTTTTTTGTATGTGTTTTTTCATCTATTTGATTGTAAGCAAATCTGCATGTTTCTTGTTGTTCACTATGATTTCTCCCATTACCACTCCCAGGATGAATCCGACTTTATTGTTACATAGGTTACTTTATTGTTACTATGATTTCTCCATTTACGATTTCATAGGTTACATCATGTAAAGTTGTAGATCTCAGGTTGGTGATGAGCTTTAGTTCTCCAGATTTGGGGCTTTTCTGATATTTTCTCCCTCATGTCATTCCTGCATCACCTCGTTGTTTGAGCATGCCAATTGTCTACCACTTGTACCGATTGGCACATGTCAATCTCTGAGTGGTGCCACATTTCACCTATTTTCAGTGAGAGTTTAGGGTTTCTCTAACATAGCTTCAGAAATCCGATTCAGTGCCTACTTGAATATTGTCACATAATACTCATGGTTTGGATTGATGAGCATGTTCTGAATGGTTGGTTGATTCATAAGAACCACCCATATAGTCATCTTGAGATATTTCGGAAGTTTTCTCGGGTTTCCTTTTTCACCGTTTCTAGTGGGTGGGATGGTGTGGGGTGATCCATCAATACTGGTGCTCTTGTAGTAGGGAATTTGTTTTTGGGGATATAAAGAAGCATTTGATGTAGATATCCCATTGGATGCATTCATAGATGGGCACGAGAGGTCTAGAATTTAAATTAAAAATATGCAACCTCTAGCATGGCAACCTGAAGGCTGTGAGAGACACTGGTTAAAGATTGTTTTGTGGTGGCCTTAATATAGTCATGATTTCTTTCTATTATCTTAATGCAAATATATAGTCCGGTCTCATTAAAATGAGGATTGTGGTTGTATTTCTCTTTGGTTGTTTCTCTCTTAATGCTCGAGAAGTTGCCAAAAGTTGCGATAGTTGTTTAGTTTGCCTGTTACAACTTAAAAGTGGTTTTTAGCAATGGGAGTCATGTTTTTTAAGGTTCATACTAATATGAAGATCTTGTAATTCTATATTCAGCATAAGAGAAGATGGCCTCTACTTTGGGCGATATGACAACAATTGCCACATCTACCTCATTGGGTAACAATGGAAAGGGGAAGAAGTTGGGTGCGATGTTTGATAATTATGGCAGAAAATTGTCTTCTCTTTCAGTTTTTTCACCCATTTCCTTTAATCGCTCAAGCAGAAGAGGGACTCTGAGATTACGCGACAGAGAGAAGGTAGTTAATACAAGAGCTATGGAAAAGGAGTTGTAATTCAACAAGGATGGCTCAGTGACAAAAAAATTGCAGGTCAGAGAAAAAATTATGTTTAAAGGAAGGTCCCCTGCACGTGAAACTTCACTGCGGTGGATCTTTCCTTGTCCACTTATATGAAATTTTAATGTGTTATTTTAATTTTTCATGGAGGGTTGTTATTTTAGATGTGTGCTCTGGTTTTCTTTTTAACGTTGTATTAGTTCCCCCTCTTAAATGTCTTATATTTGGTAGGCATAATTTGAAAACTCAAAGGTGAAAGGAAACATATTTGTTACCCAGTGGTCTAAAAGGAAAGGGTTATGGTTGAGTCAAATTTTATTGTTATTGACAGTGTAATGAAATGTATCTCAATGTTATGGTTTTGGCCTTTTTATTGGTTGAATTAGAGGACCCAGTTGAAAATATTGGGGCCAAGTAGGCTGGTTTTCCTTTTTGCTGATGGTTTGGTGTATCTAATTGAATTAGTTGCCTAAGGTATTTTTGGTTGCAAACTCCTTTTCATTTTTCATACGGTATTGGCCTTGTGGAATACATTTGATTGTGTGGTCTTGTTATATCTACAACATTTGTAGTTGTTTAGTCTTATGGCCGAGGTGCACTTTTATTATGGAAATAGTTGATGCGATATTGTCATTTAATCCTTACTGCAGGGTAGCATGTTGAGAAGTTTCTTGTGAAACATTTGGTATTCAAAATGACACTTGATCCTATACAACATCATGTACTTGACTTCAAAATTCATATTCAAAGTGTGCCAGACAATTCTTGCAAAATTTCAAATATTTATGTTGTTTTAAACCATTATCTTTTTCATGTATTGGATGCTGAAAATGTGAAAAAAGACTTTGGTATGAAACCAACTGGTGAATAATTTCCAGCACAACAACCACTTCCAAGACATGATTTAGAAGTAGAACAAATGTGCTTATGAAGCATAGAAAGATATCCTTGATGCATTGTCAATGTTTGGCCAGGGTTATTTTTTGGAGAAAATAACTCCTTATTCCTAGAATAGTGATCTTCAATACAAGTAAATGCCAGAGAAGAGAGATCATCGTGTGACGCAAAAAAACTGAAATTGGACCCCTAAGGAGAGCTGGTGTGTCTAAAATCGCTCTGTCAGCATTTTTCCCTGGTTTACCCCGTTCTTTTCCTCCAGCCTGGGTCTTCATTGACTTCTTCTTTCTTCGGGTTTATTTATCAAATTCGTAGAATTTGATAAATAAATACCATCCACAATGGTTGGACTTCAATTTATATTCCCGACTTTATATTATCTCCAAGCCTTATAACCAATGTTTAACTTTCACTTTGTATTTATACTCCACGTTTCTTTTTAAATAAATAACTTGTAATGAAATTTCGGCTCTATATTTCACCACCCAGCCTTACAACAATCACGCTCCAGACTTATGCTAATTATCCGCTAATCGTTTAATTAAACAATTTCATTATACTCCGGCCCCACCTATATAGATCAATAACCAATCAAACACTCGTATCGTACCTGGCTATCCTCCGCACACCTTAGTTAACCTCCGGGCAAGTTCAACGTGCGACCACCGTCCGATGGCCCTTCTCGAAATCAACGACTCTTGGCAATTTCGCTCGGCTTCCAACGTCGGGCTTTAACGTGCGATGGCGCGGGTTAAACAGTGGTTTTCCGGGGGTCACTTCACCACGTGTCGCTTTCCCTATGGAATCGCTCGCGAATAGGAAATATCGCCTACTCCGCAAAAGCGGTGCGATATGGGCAACCCGCTTTTGTGATTCCGCTCGTGGTTTTGGTACAGGGCTTGACTACGGGTGCAAGTCTGGTTCCGCTCTCCTTTTGTTTGTTAACTCATGTCCAATCCTCGGGTCAGGTTCCGAAAGCACAACAATCTTGTCTCTTTATTAAGCGGGATTTTTATATTTGAACAGTGTTCACGACCCCGGTTCTCTTAAGTCGAGCCCGCCAGACTTCAAACGGCGATAAACCATAATTCAAACCAAATTCGCGTTCCAAAATAGCCTGCTGACGTCGGCCAATTTTATGACGCGAAAACCAAATGAATTCCGCCCTAATCTTTTTCGGGTCCGAAGTTGGCTGGCGTACGGAGGGAGAGTTGTGACACGAATTTCTTATCAAATTCGCCCTAATCTTTTTCGGGTCATTTTCATTGTTCCCCGCCACCCTTTTGACTTTGTAAATAAAACAAATTGCGTATG
Source organism: Pinus albicaulis (assembly GCA_034641835.2). Taxonomy (NCBI): domain Eukaryota; kingdom Viridiplantae; phylum Streptophyta; class Pinopsida; order Pinales; family Pinaceae; genus Pinus; species Pinus albicaulis. Next base: position 485,855,705 of record CM076582.1, read on the forward strand.
CATCATTTTCATTGTTCCGTGCGCTAGCCAGTCTTCCATGCAACAAAATTCAAAAACCAACTGTTAACGCTTGCTGACCGTTACCTTGCTGAAGAGAATTGAAGCCGAGTATTTCAGGGTTCTTCTGTCATAACCAGCGCTTGTTTAAACACGTTTCATTTCCCGTAAACAGGTATTTATTCCAATTCCCCGCTAAACTCTCTAAAAAAATCCTGGTTTTAGTTTTAATTCTGCACTAAGGTCTGAAAAGAAGTTCAGTTTGGTCTTTTTCGTTCCCAGAACTGCAATTATATTCCAAAAACTGGTAATTGTGCCCCTTTTCCACAAAAACCCCGAAATTCCATTTCTGAATCCACAAGAACCAGAAATGGAAGTTCCTGTAGCTCTGAATGTCGTGCCCATCAGTGCCCCTCACAAGGACTTGGATTATTTGCCTTTAGCCGATATGGATTTTCAAATTAAGGACTTGCATCTCAGTGAGAATCCTCTTCGAATATTTTGCCGCTGCAGAGACAATTATTTGAATGGTTCTGACATCTTTGGACTTTGGGAATCAAATCTTCCTATGTACCTTCTCCCCTCAGTCCATATTTTTCATGAGTTAATCCATTATTGCTACGCAAATTATGATCCCAACCAACGAGCAGTTTTATCCCCAAGTCAAAATGTCCTTTTCCCAATAACTGCTAAGTCCATAAATGAAATACTACAATTCCAACCTGGTCAAGCTCTCACTCCCCTGTCCATGGTTGAATTACTTGAGAAATCTACTAAGTTATCCCATGAAGAGTTAAACCGCCTATGCCGAACCTTCATGTTACCAGAGCATCAGCCTAAAAACCCTCCCCCTTATGGTTATGCTTTCTTTACTGATGAGGGTAGAGTTATTTTAGACATGATATCTTCCATAATGGGCTTCAATACTAGTGAGTATGTTGATCACTTAACCCTAGTATTGTTATCCATTTACCCCTGGACAACCTCCCGCTATCAAGTACGATTTTTCATCTTATATTGCTGACAAAATCCATGATCAGTTCATGAGATTTGAGAATGAGAGAGTATTTAAGTATTCTTCTGTCATATATCATCTCATGATTTACTTTCAGTCAGAAAATTTCCCTTTTTATGTTAAGAAACTTGATGCAAAAGGGAATCCTAGGTCAGTCATCTTTTGGTCTGCCATTACTCACAATTCCTCTGATTCTCCTTATTCCTATAATGAGTTTGTCGACCTTTTTGTTCATCCTGCAACTACCTTGTTGACAGGAGTCTCTCCTCCTAGAATTAACAATGAAATCAAGAAAATCCTTCAGCTCTTAAAGCATTACAAGATAGGTGACTGGTACCTATATCAAAACTACACAGAGATCAGGATATATGGATGTGAATTATGCCCATTCAAACTGCCCAAGTATGTCCCAATGAGACTCTTTGCATTAGAATATTTCAGGCAGATGAATAATTCAGATATAATTCATTTTTGCAATGCAAAGAAAAAGGCTCAACTCGGGATCAAGAGCCAATTAGGTCCCTTCATTTGTAACTCTAGGGAAGCTGGACAGGAAGCTGAAAGGATTTTAGAAGACCATCTCAGACTACAAAAGAGTTTCTACTGGGTGCCTTATGATCCAAACAACTTTATCTGTGATAGAAGAGTGAAAAATAAACAGTCACCATACATCCATCAAAGAATACCAGAAATAGAACAATATGCTAATATGGATGAATGGACAGAAGGGACATTGGTTGAAAATGATAGTGACCAGGTCAATGTTGAAAATGTAATGAAAGATCTTGAAAAGATACTTGACCTAGATTCTTTTGGATAGGTGCAGGGATCTTCTTCAGCCAGGGCTTTACAACAAAATTTGCAGGAGATTAGTACAGTAGCAGTAGAATCTAAAGGAAAAGAAAAGGAGTCTAATATACAAATAATTGAAAAATTCATAATGACAGCGCAACCAGAGACTTCTAAAGAACAAGGTCAAGGACAAATTCCTCTTACTCAGATCAGTGAGCCAGAAATTTCTATTTTACAAACTCCTCTGAATATAGAAAAAGGCAAAAAGAGAGAGGCTGAAACAACTACTCCTATTGGTGGCTCTTCTGAACAGCAAGATGTTAAAAGGAAGAAATTAACTCCCCTTCCAGAAGATGAATCATTTCAGGAAATCCCTAACAGCCAGGGAAGAGAAGACAGTCAGCAAACATATACAGGTAGTGGGACATCCACTAATTTTCAAAAACAGGGAATACAGAGGCAACAAAGTGCAGAAATATCTTCTTTCAAACCTCCAGTAAAACCTGCCTGGGACATCAAAAGAACATTCACCAATATAAAGGCCAGGAACGATCCACTTAGACTTAAAGTGTACAACCAATATTTGAAGATGGCTCCGAAAAATCAAGAAAGATTGATGTCAGCTTATGACATCCAACAGGGTAAAATGTTAATGAGCCATTTGAAGCCCAAGGTGCGGCAGCCTCAGACAGCTGCAGATTACGTTAGGACTAATTTTGAAGTCTTAGTAAAGGATATCCATCCTTTAGATCAAATTGAGCTACACAAGCAAACAGGTGAGATGATTTATTCTACTCCGACGGATAAATCAATGATGACCCATAATTTGCAGGATTCTTTGGATAATACTAATACACAGTTGCAACTTGAAAAAGCCTTCTCCCAGGCTAAGGATAATAGAATCAAAACTTTAGAGGAAATAATCATTGGTTTGGGTCATAATCCTAAAGATGTGAAAGGTATTGAAGCTTTGATCAAGAGAAAAGATGATGATATTGCAGCTCTGAGAAAACAATTAAAATTACCGGCCTCAAGACATCCACATACTGTGAAAATCATCAAACAAAATTCTGAGGAAGAACTAATGGATTTGCTCTTAAAATTGAATGAGCAACTTACTGCAACTGAAAAAGAGCTTGAGAATGCATTAAAAGATAAGCAGGCAAATATTCTAGTATCTACAGCAGGAGTAGTGATAGGTACAACAACAACAGGTCAGCCAGCAGAATTGTCACAGAGCAACACTGCAAATTTGAACACTGATGAATTAACAAAGTCAATGGAAGATATGAACATTGAGGCCATAGAGCTTCACAAAACAAAGGAACAATTGGCCACTCTAGAACATAAATATGATCTTTCAAAAATGAGTGTTGCTGATAAAACAAGAGAAGTGAACAAAATAGAAAAAACAGTCAAAGCATTGGAAAAGGATCTCACATTGGAGAAACCTTTAAAAGAAATAAATGATATTCTTTGGGATAATATCATTCAATCAATAAAGGATGTTTGGCCCTCAATTCAGATAATGGATGAACATAATAACTTAGTTAAATGGGCTCTGGATGAGATTGAGAGATCAAGACAAGAGTTGGGAAATATGCCAGAGGAGGCCAATAGACTTATACATTTTTTGAATACTCACACTAAGAATCAACTTGCAGAAATTAGTATTCAGGACAGGACCGGAACAATTCTGGAAATAAAGAAAGTTTTTACTAAAAGAAATCTGGTACAGAATTTAGAACAAAGGTGCTCAGATATGCAAGAAGAAATCATTGCCTTCAGAGAAAGATTGAATATTTTGTTAAATAGAGGATTGCCCAGTCCTATAGTTACAGAAGATAAGCTAATGGAACTTGATAGTTATGTTGAAAAATTGGACAAATATGCTGATAATCAAGCTAGTTCTTCAACCAGTTCATCAACAGCAGCATTGCCTACAGGGAAAAACCTTCATGACAGATTGGAGAATTTATTTTATCTTGAGAATGAAGTAAATCATTTGTTCCCAAATCAACCTGATTACTTCAGACATACTGAGGCTGATGAAACACTAAGAGAGTTGCAAATGACCAGAGTGCCAGAAGTTCAATGGTGGGAAGAAATGATGGAACTTTTGTAAAAAATTATCCTTACATAAATTTTTGCTTATTTACCACAGTATATCATGATAAAAAGGATAAAAGGATGAACAAAGGTCAAAGAGTATCAGAGCAGTTAAAGAGTATCAGTGAAATGAAATAATCAACATAGAATTACTAAAGAGGACAACAGCAAGCCAAGATATAGGGCCTGCCTCCAGCACATTCTTAAAAGAAGGAAACATCACAACATCAGTTATCATTTTTCTTATCTACGAGACAATCTATCTCTATATTGTTGTAATGACTTCATGGACTATTTTACTTCATATAATATATTAAAAACAACGTTTTTTCTCTTGTGAAAAAAAATGATTAATGTTTATCACTCTGCCTTCAAAACTAGCGATGCTGGTCTATGTTGCTGGTTTATTGATATGGTCTGATGGTCTTTTTATATTTTGGACATATCACACTCCTCACATGATCAGCGTTTTTCTCTGTTCAAGGATTTTGGGTACTTTAATTTGTATTTGGAACAATGGACGTCGGTACTCTATCTGTTGCTTTACTATTCTACATACTGCTATTTCACTTTCTTATAGATACCTCGGGCATATTTGGATGCTTTCTCAGATTGTCGATAATCTCCATGTGGACCGTTACTGGGTTTTATATCAAGTCGCTGTATGTGACATGGGGTATTTTTCTATCATTGTCTGGGGTGGGACTTCCATTTTTATGGATGGATATTTGGGTTCCAATCTTCAGATGTGAAAATGTAATGACTTCATGGACTGTTTTACTTCATATAATATATTCAAAACAACGTTTTTTCTCGTGAAAAAAAAATGATTAATGTTTATCACTCTGCCTTCAAAACTAGTGATGCTGGTCTATGTTGCTGGTTTATTGATATGGTCTCATGGTCTTTTTATATTTGGGACATATCACACTCCTCACATGATTAGCGTTTTTCTCTGTTCGAGGATTTTGGGTACTTTAATTTGTATTTGGAACAATGGATGTCGGTACTCTATCTGTTGTTTTACTATTCTACATACTGCTATTTCACTTTCTTATAGATGCCTTGGGCATATTAATTTGGATGCTTTCTCAGATTGTCGATAATCTCCATGTGGACCGTTACTGGGTTTTATATCATGTCCATGTATGTGACATGGGGTATTTTTCTATCATTGTCTGGGGTGGGACTTCCACTTTTCTGGATGGATATTTGGGTTCAAATCTTTAGATGTGAAAATGTAATGACTTCATGTACTGTTTTACTTCATAAAATATATTCAAAACATCATTTTTCCTCTTTTAAAGTTTCATTTTAAAAAAAAAAAATTGAACTCTCCGTCGCAATTCCGACGTCCTGTAAGCGTCGGAATTGTGACAGTATACAGACGTCGAAAGTGCGACGTTCAAAACGTCGGACCATATTTCATCGTAATTGTGACAGTTTACAGACGTCGGAAGAGCGACGTCCAAAACGTCGGACCACATTTCGTCGTAATTGTGACAGTTTACAGACGTCGGAAGAATGACGTTTAAAACGTCGGACCACATGTCGTCGGAAGTGCGACAGGTTATAGGGGTCGGAAGTGCGACGGATTAGGAGACGTCGGAAGAGTGACGCTTGTTTGGAAGCGACGGAAAAGTGTCGATACTGCGACACTTTTTAGTTGTGTCGGAACTGCGACGGTACGGTAAACCACGGTTTGCCCGCCCTCTAACTGTCGCTCCTGCGACGACAATGTGTCGGAATAGCGACGATTTGGCCGTCGGAATTTCCGCCAAATGTTCTAGTGGACGTGGGTGATTGGGTATATTTATGGCTACAACTATACAAACAAATTCCCCTCAAGAAATATAAGAAGGATATCAAATTATCACCAAGTACTATGGTCCTTACAAGGTGTTGCAAAATATTGGTACTATGGCATACAAATTAGAGTTGCCTGCATCTTCGTGAGTACACCCAGTTTTCCATGTTTCATGCTTAAAGAGGTTATAGGTGACAATATCCCAGTTCAAAATGTGTTGTAATAACTTAACGAGGAGGGAAAAATATACTGGAGCTTGAAGCAATCAAGGAAACAAGAATCCCACAACTACGAAATCAATTAATTTCAGAATATCTCATTAGGTGGAAGAACTTAACTGTTGAATATTCCACATGGTAGGATGAGTATTTTATACAGAATCACCCAAAACTACTCAAGCATTGAGGACACCACTTATTTGAAGGAGAGGGGCATGTTAAGTCCCTATATTACTATTGTAGCCCCAATATTATTATTGTTGTGCCCCATAGAAGTCCACAATTGTTATTATTGTGCCCCATAGAAGCCCACTATTTTTATTGTTATGCCCTTACATTATTATTGTTATGTAGGCCCTAATTATATTTTGACTCTTTAGACTTCTATAAATACCAAGGGGGTATTGTCATTTGAATCATCCACAAATTGTTCATTTATTTGATGTAAAGGGAGGTTTCCCCATCGAAGTTGCTAATTATCTAGCCATTGTGTAACAACCCTGGTGAAAATTCCATGTAATAAAATTTAAAATAATAACCACGGTTGATGGAACACTTATTCCAAGCTGAATGTTGGGAAAAACATCCCAGGGGGTGTTAATTTAGTTTATTATGGCTAAGGAAATAGGAAAAGAAAAGGAAAAGGCAAAGGAGAGGAAAAATGAAATTTTGGCACATCAATTAGCTAAATATTGGAAATTAGGAAAAAAGGGAGATGAAAGGTCACATGTTGCATGTGAGGAGGAAATTGAAGGAAAATAATGGAAAATGAAGAAAATAGAGGCCTCTTCCATAAAAAGGCTTCCGAGGATCAGTTGGTACCTTTTGTCAGTGCATTTTTTGGAGCTCTCTCATTATTCTCTCTCTCACTCTCTTACTCTTGGAAACTTAGAGTTTAAAAGAACTTTGGCGTTGGAGCAAGAAAGGCAAGAAAGCAAGAAAATGAGGAAGCAAGAAAGGAGTAGGAATCAAAAAACTACAACATGATTCTTTGCAGGTATTGATTTGCACGTATGATTTCCTTGCTAGATTTGACATGCATGGTATTTCATGTGGTTATTTACTGTCTTGGCATGGGTTTTTCCAGGTGTGACAATGTATTCAACCTAGCCTTTCCATTTTCGGATAACCATGGTTTTGTGGAGTTCTCATGTTTTGGTTTAGCTGGATTACTGGATGGATTCAAATATAAGAGAGGTGGATCTTCAAATGATTATAGGATCGGTTCGTGTTAGGTCCTTATATTACTAGTGTAGTCCATTATTGTTGTTAATGTAGCCCTAATTGTTATTGTTGTACCCATATAGGCCCCATATTGTTATTATTGTGCCACGTAAAAGCCACTATTGTTATTCTTGTGCCCTTACATTATTATTGTTAGGTCGGCTAGGATTATATTGTGACCCCATGGACTCCGATATATAAAAAGGAGGTTTTTTCATTTGTATTATCCAAGAATTGTTCATTTATGTAATGTAGAGGAGGTTTCCCCTTCGAAGTGGGTGATTTCAAAGGCATTGATCTATCTTTTCTTCTATTTTTGGAGTTGGTTTCATAACATTTGGTTTCATAGCTTTGGATTTTAGGGTTTCGCTGCTTCAAACCGGTCATCGTTGAATTTTCACTACAATTTTTTTCTACAAAGGTTCAAAAGCTAAAAAAAACCCATTTGTGAAGAAATCCAGAGGAAATTTTGTGTAAAAAATTCAGATCTTGGTTCACAATATTTTCAGAGATCTGATTTGTGGAAGTTAGGGTTTTTGCAGGCTCTAGAATTTCATCTCAAAGAGGTGACCTTGGGAAAATCGTCATAACTCTCTCTCTCAGCATTGATTTTGAATTCTGTAAAACATGGCTGATAGTACACAGAATGTAGTTTCCTGTGTATCAATTTCAAAGCCTAAGGAGGAAACAGTGACACGTGGCACACCGTACAATTTTGTTCTACTGAACTAGTCCATAATTAGGACATTGTAGGAGATTGGGAATAACTTTTCCTTGAAGAATCCAAATAAGGTTAGACCTATGGAATTAGAAAGTAGATTCAGATGACTACTAAAGGACCGAAGATAAAATCCCAGGGATCTGAAATTATAAAGATACATCAATTTCAATATCGAGCTCCTCAAAAGCAAGAAAAAGGTGTGTATTTTTTTTCTTCAAATTGCATAAGTCTTGTTCAAAAATTCAGTTTGAAGTGATTCCAAGGGCATATTGAAGCATAGATATCAGTATTGGGTTTTAAAATTCCCCCCTAAAAATAATTCAACATCCACTAAGCCCTTAGAAGGCTCTACTATGACTCATGAAGAGGAAGAAGTTCAACATGATATATCAAAATTACAAGAGCAAGTGCAACAACTTTCACTCTCGCAAAGAGCAAAAAAAAAATGAAATGGAAGTTTTGAAGAAAGGTGTGGAAGCTAATATGGATGGTTTGAAGAAAGGTGTGGAAGCTAAGATGGATGGTTTGAAGAAAGTCATGGAATCCAGGATGGATGACATGGAAGAAAAAATGAAAGACAACATGGAAGACATGAAGAATGATCTAAAAGCAGGCATGGAAGGTTTGATGGATGGTTTGAAAAATTTGATACAAGAAATGATTCCTAATGGCGAAAATATAGTAGAGGAAACTCATGATGAGAACAAAATAAACATTAATCGTGATTTCATGAACTCTAATGTTGGATTGAATACCCACCATATTCCAAAGATCGACATGAGGAAGTTTGATGGCAATGATCATGTAACATGGATACTACAGATGGAGCAATATTTTGATCTCAATAATGTGCAAAACACACAAAAGATACACATTGCAACTTTATATTTAGAAAAAAATACATTTGTATGGTATTGATGGCTTTGCTCCCGTAAAAAAATTGTCACTTGGTTAATTTTTATGGAGGAAATGATAGCACATTATGAGGATACAAATAGAAACACCTTCTTTATCCAATTGATAAATCTCAAACAAAAGGGTTTAGTGGTGGAGCACATTGAGGACTTCCAAAAATTGAATATAAGGGTAACTAATATTCCAGAGGAACACATGATTGATTTATTCATAGGGAACTTAAAGGATAACATCCAACATGAGGTTTGATTTTGGGAACCTGATTCATTGGAGAAGGCATTTAGGTTGGCGAAAAATTTAGTGTAAAATTATGACGACAAGGAAGCCTACTACTCACATCTATAAAGAGGAAGTGTTGATACACCTAGACTTCCACAACCTACAAGGTTGACACCAAAACGATTGGAAGAAAAAAGAGCAAAAGGGCTTCGCTACATTTGTGATATAAAATACACTAAAGGTCATAAGTGTGCTGAGAAGAAATTATTTTACATAGATTGTGAAGAGGAGGAAGAAAATGAACAAGAAAATTCAAAAGAAGAGGATATACACCAGGAACCAACCCTAGAGAAAGAAGAAATGAGTTTGACCATATCCTGTAATGCATTGGCAGGAATTACCACTCTTCAAACTCTCAATATAGAAGGTCATATCAACAAGAAAAAGGTAATAATGTTGATTGATTCGAGCAGTACCCATAAATTTATTCATTATAAGGTAGGAAAGAAATTGAATTTATTCCTATACCCAGCACAAGAGTGTCAAGTGATGGTTGCAAATGGAGGAACTATAAATTTCCCTGGAAAATGCCATAATATCAAACTAACCATGGGGGAATATGTATTGAAAATTCCAATGCTTTCCATTCCAATGGGAGGTGCTGATGTTGTACTAGGAGTACAATGGTTACAATCTTTGGGGATGATAGATTTTAATTTTCAAGAACTTTTTTTTTTTTTTTCGTAAGGAAATGAATTTGAATTACAGGGTATCGCAAGGAAGCCAGGAAAGATAATAAACTCTAATGTCATGACAAATATTTTGAAGAAAGAACAACAAGGCGTAATTGAACAATTATGCTCACTAGAAGTTCCAACATCAAAATCAACTATTTCTCTAGATCTCCAAAAAGTCTTAGACAATCATTCAAAGGTGTTTTAAACTCCCAAAGGACTCCCACCTATTCATGATCATGATCATTCTATTCATTTGATTCCAAAAAAGTTTTCCTCCAAACATCAGGCCTTACAGATATCCTTATGTCCAAAAGAGCGAAATTGAACGTATGATTGTAGAAATGCTAGAGGTTGGTATAATTCAACCTAGTCAAATTTCTTTCTCTGCTGTAGTAGTATTGGTGCATAAGAAGGATGGATCATGGCGCATGTGTTTGGATTACAGGGAGCTCAATAAACTCACTATTAAAGATAAATTTCCCATTCTCGTGATCGATGAATTATTAGATGAATTACATGGAGCAATTTATTTTACCAAGTTGGATCTTCATTCAGGATATCATCAAATTAGAATGAAGACCGAAGATATTCCGAAAACAACATTTCAAACTCATGAGGATCATTATGAATTTTTGGTCATGCCTTTTTGCCTTATCAATGCACCTTCTACATTTCAAGGGTTGATGAATTCCATTTTCAAACCCTTCCTTAGAAATTTTGTTTTAGTATTTTTTGATGATATACTAATCTACAACAAGTCTTGGAAGGATCATGTTCAAAATGTTTACAGGGTGCTCAAACTATTGGGGGAGAAACAATTATATGCAAAAACCTCCAAATGTTTCTTTGGAGTACAAGAGGTGGAATATTTGGGTCATATTGTATCTCAGGAGGGTGTTCAGGTAAACCCTAACAAAATTAAAGCCACTAAGGAATCGAAAGTCCCCACAATCATAAGGCAGTTGAGAGTATTTATCGGGTTAACAGGGTATTATCGCAAGTTTTTTTAAGAATTATGGGAGAATACACTACAAGGAAAAGACCCTCTAGCGGAGGTTATAAAGGAGGTTTTTAGTGTTATAAAATTAGCCAAAATTGTCAAAAAAACATTTGTTACAACATCTATTTATGGTTACGAAGGTTTTGGCAGAGCTTTTAACGGAAATTCAACACAACTAAAAAAAAATGGCTGGACGAAGGTTATTACGGATGTTTTTTTCATCGGTGCGCTACTCTGGCTTGAACGCTCCAGTGCGTACATATAGAAGGCGCCCTGGGGTGGTCGAAGGAAAATGCACCGGGCCGTTAAGGTATAAAACCGCATCGGGCGTAGTGTTGGTGATACAACGCATGAGGCCGTTCTAATTGGTCTTGGGATTTTTGTGGTGCCCATAGGTCGTATCAACGCACCGATGCGTAGACGTATAGAAACACATCGGTGTGCAGTATCATAGAAAGGAACCGAGATTTATAATTGGTATCAGTATTCGTGCGTTGCCCATAGGTCGTACAAATGCACCGGTGTTTATAGACACATAAATTCCCCGGTGCGCAGTATCACACAAATGCACCGAGATTTATAATTGGTATCGGTATTCGTGTGGTACCATAGATTGTACAATGATGCCAATGCGTATAGACACATAAACGCACCAGTGCGTCATAGTGCACGAACACACCGATATTTTTAGTTGGTTTTGGTGATTTTTTGGTGCTCATAGTTCGTAGAAATGCACCAGCGTGCTTCTTAATACAAATGCACCAGTATACAGTTATTGACACACATCGGTTTTCATTTTGTATTTTTTAGAAACATTGACCTGTGATAATGCAGTTATTGTGATTGTTTTAAATTCATTATTCATCAAAGGTCGACACATCTTATAAAAATATTCATATTAATTAAATTCTTATTAATGCATTTGAATGTGATGTTTGGATTAATTTGTTATATCATATCATAATTATTGTGGTTTTTTAAAATTCATTATTCATCAAAAGTCGACACATATATATCTCATAACAATATTCATATGAATTAAATTTTTATTAGTGCATTTGAGAATGCCAATGGAGAACGCAATAACGACAATGGAGAACGCAATAAAATAAATTAAAACATATTTTATGATATATAATATATATGAATAAGATAGTCTTTATCATACAAAATGGGACTTGGTATCCCTTTGTCTTTCAATTGGGACACTATGTCCATTCCATTAAAAAAAATGTCTGATTTCACAGACATATTTCAAAAAATACAACGCCTTGCTTTGATATCCAAACATAGTGATCATCATTCTTCACTTGAATTGCTGTCACTGCTAGAGCTACTTCCATGACTTGGGTTATTTTTAGGAATGTTTTGTTCACGATGTTGATTGTTTTCTTCTTCTTCACCTTCCATATACAAACATAAAAATAAACTGAAATGAGTGTATATACATTGGTGAGAATAATGAAAATTGCAATATTAAATAATATACATCAATGTAAATTGAAAAGAAAAATGACGTACCATAGCAACAGTTGACTCATAAACTATACACATTCTTTCAAAACCATGTACCATGCCATCTTTCAAAATTTCATCTGTTAGCGTAGTTCCATACTTTGTTTCCTGCAAGTTTTATACCCCATAACAAATCATATATTTAATATAAAGGATGTTTTTGTTCTATTAATTATAGACGGAGCTAAGTAAAACAAGATCGATACATGCTTACAAATTCCACAACTAATTTATGATATGCCAATGTATACTCACAACCCATATTTAACCCAATTTCAATCAATTTGTCTGATGGTTCTTCTTTGTATGTTAGCACCTATTTGAAGACAACCAATGATGATTTTTGTAAAACAACTTAAAAAATGCAAAAATGAAATCTAGTTAAGTTGTTATAAGGAAGTAACAATTACTTACAAACTTAGATATCAACCCTTTTCTTCCTTGTCGTCCTATTTTATGTGCTGAATGGGTTCCATTTTCTTTTCTTTTATGCAAGAAAATTCTTGAGAATTAATATTTAATGCTAAATTGTTTATATATTGTACCTAATGATCGAAAAATTCAATGATTACATATTACATTTGAAGCACGTTGTTGTTGAGATGACTCCTCCTGCGATGCAATTTTTTCCATTTTTTTGACCATCTCCTTGTACACCTTTTTGGACATTCCTACTGGCATATTTCTGATATCAACTCTTTCATCTTTTGAGATTTTCATAATCTTTCTGAAAATGTAACATGACAATAAAAATATTTATTTTTTATATTGATATCTGAAAAGTAAATATAACAAAAGTGATATTTATAAATAATTCTAGACAAACATTTAAAGGAATATTACTTTTTCATTCCTTCTTTTTTGTTGTTGTACGTTTTTGTTATTAAAAGTATGACATGTCTCATTGACCAATTCTCAGGAAACTCTTCCTGTAGTTTAGTTAAAATTTGGTTCTTGGAATCATTGGATTGATTTTTGTATTGTAAGTGGAAAGAACGTCTATACATTCGTTCCACTAGATCCCTCAAAATTTTGTAAAAGTTTTTCCCCCTTTCGTTAACTTCCAACACCACTCCAGATGAGCTAAGGAGCAATTCATTTTAATTTGCATGTTCTATTTTTTTTTTTTTCTTTCTTAGAACAACATTCCTTTTCTGAGTTTTTGGTTCCTGTAGAACATTAAACATATGTGAATTAATAGACTATTTGACACATGTTAACTAAAAAATTTAAGTATATTATTAATGATAATTAAAAAAAGAAACTCATATTGGATCGATAATATTTTTTCATTCACTTGATTCATCCTTTTGCAATTTTTCCATCAAGCTTTTACGCTCTTCTGGTACTAGATCAAAAATAATCTTATCAAGCTTCGTCATTTTGTGGCTCTGCATGATACACAGTAAAAAAATACATATTAGTTAAAATTACATATAGTTCAAAAATAATATTTTTTATAAAGAATTTACAAAGAACTTTCCTTTTTTGCTTTTTCGACGTGTTATCAGTATTTTTGTTACTTGATCTCTTGTCAGTCATTTCTTTATCAATATGAAACTTGTACCATATCATTTATTAATATATTTATTAATAAATTGTCAAATTTTCAGGTAAAAAATAAATCTCAAAACACCGGTGCACCTTTCTTGATGTACGCACCGCCGCTAGTGCATGGGGGTATTACCAACGCACCGCAAAACAATATAATAGACCGTGCAGTGCGTGGGGTATTATAAATACACCACAAAAATAATGTAATAGACCATATGGTGCTATCCTCGTAACATGGAGCACTGATGCCCTATTTCAGATATGGCGCACTGATTTAAAAAAATTGTTTTCAAATTTCTTATTACACATTACTTTTGCGGTGTGGTTTATAATAAAGCGCACTGGTGCGCTAGGTTACGCAAGGCGCACCGATAAAAAAAAAACCATTTTTTCCAAAAATTCACGCAATGGCCGAATGGATTGGGATCTAACAATGCAAGTCGTCCTATGGGTTGGATGTGAATTTAAAATGAAAAGCCCTAATTCTGAAATCACAAAAATAGGGAGAAGAAAGGGAAAAAACAAAAAAAATGAAGGGTTTAGGGTAAAAATGGATAAAACTGCAGAAAAAGTAAAAAAAAAAATCAAATTTAATCACGAGATGGTTTGAAATTATATGATACAGGGTTTGAATCACCAGAGGTTTGATTTCTGATTGTCTGAATACTTCTGTTCGAACATATTTCACTACTCCACAGCGCCCTCGTGTTCTCTTGCTCCAAGTATGTCTCCTGCAAATATCTGGCTGAAAATTTTAGTAAAAATAGTGAAATAATGAAAAGTGTTTAGTATTTAAAGAATTATTTTATGAAATTAGATTTTCGAAAATATTTTTCCACCCATTTTTCAATTTGCCGCTCTTTTTTTATTTCACTTAAAGAAAATAGAGTTTCGCTTTTTTTATTTGCGTTTATTCGTCACCGGTGCGTCGCTTAATAGCACCGCATTGGTGCGTCATTTTGTAACACCGGCACTGGTGCGGTTATATGTACAGTAGCATCGATTTGCGATTAAGGCACCGAAATTAATTTTAGGTGTGTACACCAAAATTTAGTGAAATCCAACCATAGAAATTGAGAATTATAATTTTGTTTATTCTTGAGAATTAGAATTGAGAATTGGAATTGGATAAATTCTTGATGGAAATAACTATTCTTCCAATTCATTTTGTTTATTGCAGGAGGTCCCCACTGATTATGTGGAGAGAATGCAATGTGGGGCATGTGAAGATGCAATACTACAGGGCCCAAGTGGGCAATTGTGGCATGTGAATCTGTTATAATTGGCACTTAACTATGTGCGACCAATATGTTTTAGAATATAATCTGCAGATAGACAGATGGCCTGCCAACAATTAGCAGACCGCCTGACAAGTCGTGGCTCCTGTACTAAAGAATCAACATAATATAGAAGCGGGCAACTAATGCATTTACCATCACTAGTGTTGTGTGAAATGGTTGAAATGAGAAGTGAGAGGCATTGAACGTCCTGTTTACCAAATGCACCAATACGTAGCTGACCTCCAGGGACCTGAAACTATGAAGGAGATAATACATCTGTTCCAATGTATCTCTGGGAGTAAACTAACTTAATCCCTGCTACACAACCAGCTGGAACCTCTGGGAACGAGGGAAAATCCACCTCTCTCCTCGATAGCCCTGTAATGAAATAAATATCCTCCTTAGTGGGTGTGTACCACTGGTCAAGACCAACTTGGAAAGCCTGTTGGTGGGCATTCCACCTGTGGATAAGATGTCTCAAAAAGACACTATGGGCCTTTAGGGAAGTAGCCTCCTCATAGAACTTGAGGAGGCCTACCTGCCTTAGGAGCCCCTAGGTATCTGCTGTAATAGGGCGAGGGTACGCATCTCTCTCCCTCTCTTGTGCCTCCCACTAGCGAAGCATGTCATATCGCTCTGCCTGTTGTTGCTGCTGTTCCTCCTCTTCTCTCTGAATCATTGACATATTAAATAATTTTATTTTATTAAATCAGACATGTATTTAGGAATATACATATATAATTTTTTTTGGGAAAAAAAAAAGACCAATCGGTGTGCCACAAAAACAGTCATGCACCGGTTCCAGTGCGGCTGTTTTTTGTAGAGCACCAGAGGTGGTGCCCCAGATGACATAAAACGCACAGTATGCGGTGCACCTGGAATTTTTTCAAGCCCTGTTGACTATATATGGTGTCAGAAGAGCGGTGCACTGACTAAAATATATGCCCCGGTGCGTATAGTCGTGTCAGCGCACCGACTTCCTGAAAAATTATATAGTCAACGGTGTGGTCTTTTACCCGGCCGCATCGTTAACCCTATCAGAATGCCGAATGCAGTGCGCTGACAGACACCGGGGTGGATATATCCGTCAATGCACCGTATTTCTATTCCCATGGTCAACGGTGCACCCAGCTAAATGAAAACACCACAAATTTTTGTTTGACTTTTAAAATAATGGAGGGCGCTTTTCGGTACTGCCCCGGAAATGGTGCAGATACCGTTAGCACCGATTTTGGTGTGACTTGTAAATTTTATAGGCAGCACCGCTTACCAGTGCGAGCTGAACGGCTCATGCGCACTGCGCGACACAATTTTTTCTTTTCTTTTTTAATGGTTAATTTTAAGGTTATTTCAAATTCTAATCCGCTAGAAAGCTTAATTATGGAAAAAATAGAAAAATACCTGTACATTTCGCCGTCAAGGAGGCATATTGGCTGTAGAATTTACAAAATAAAATTTGCCCACCGTTTTGAAAAATGCAAGTTGGAGATTGGTGGCCAATGCACAGTAGCAGTGCGTGCAGTGGGTGCAATTGGAGCACCGATGTCAAGGCGGCTCAGAGAAGGAGAAATTGCACCGGTGCTTGAGAGCTCTGGAGTACTGAGAAAAGTGAAAAATGTGGTTTTTTGGCTGTAATTTTAAATTTTTATTTTTATTTTTATTTATTTTATTTAATTTTTATTTTTATTTTTTATTTTTTATTTTTTTCTACACAATTTTTTTTTCTTTTTTAATGGTTAATTTTAAGGTTATTTCAAATTCTAATCGGCTAGAAAGCTTAATTATGGAAAAAATAGAAAAATACCTGTACATTTCACCGTCGAGGAGGCATATTGGCTGTAGAATATGCAAAAGAAAATTTGCCCACTGTTTTGCAAAATGCAAGTTGGAGATTGGTGGCCAACGCACAGTAGCAATGTGTGCAATGGGTGCAATTGGAGCACCGATGTCAGGGCGGCTCAGAGAAGGAGAAATTGCACTGGTGCTTGAGAGCTCTGGAGTAATGAGAAAAGTGAAAAATGCAGTTTTTTGGCTGTAATTTTATTTATTTATTTTTAACCTTTTTCCGGTGCACGGGGTTTTATAGGCACACCAGTGCGGTTTCTTAAGAACGCATTGGGCAGTTTCTGATTTGGCGCGTTATTTTATGTTGCATCGGGGCAGTTACTTAACACCGCACCGGGCTGTTTCAGTTTTGGCGCGGTGTTTTATGACGCACCTGGGCGGAATAGTCGTGAAGCACCAGTGCTTTACAGTAATAGGACACACCGGGCATGTGTGTACGGAGCACACGGTGTCCGGTATGCCAATGTTTTGTGTGACTAGTGCTTTCTCTTGTAGAGCGCACCGGTGATTGAGAGCAGAAAAGTGAAAAATGCGGTTTTTTGGCTGTAATTTTTTATTTTTTATTTAACCCTTTTTTGGTGCGTGTGTTTTATAGGCGCACTGGTGCTGTTTCATACGAATGGACTGGTCTGCTTCTGTTTTGGCACGATGTTTTATGATGCACCGGCGTGGAAGAGTTTGTGTGCACCGGTGCCTTCTCTTGTAGAGCGCACTGGTAATTGAGAGCTCTAGAGCACTGAAAAAGTAAAAAATCCAGTTTTTTTGCCGTATTTTTTTTTAACCCTTTTCTTGTGTGCATGATTTATAGGTGCACCGATGCTGTTTCTTACGAACGCACCAGTCAGTTTGTGTTTTGGCACATTGTTTTATGATGCACCGGTGCGGGTTCTTAATACCACACTGGGCGTTTTCAGTTTTGGCGTGAATTTTTATGATGCACCGGCGCAGAAGAGTTGTGAAGCACCGGTGCTCTATAGTAATACGACGCACTGGGAAGGTGTGTACGGAGCGCATGGTGTCCGGTGTGCCAATGTTTTGTGCGCACCGATGCTTTCTCTTTTAAGGAGCACCGGTGCGATGTTGAATGATTAGCGCACTGAGCAAAAAAATCCGCAAAACCCTCTGCCCGCCAACGTCCTCTAGTAACCTCCGCTAGAAACAAATGTATGGGGTATTTTTCTAAGGGGTTCCTAAAAAACATCCGCTAGAGGGTCTTTTACTTGCAGTGATAGTAGCACTTCTAACAACATTATTGAAGAAAGATGCATTTTCATGGACTCCTGAAGCACCTAAGGCCTTTGAACATCTTAAAAAGGAAATGTGCCTAGTACTGGTCTTGGCTATGCTAGAATTCACAAAAACCTTTATTGTGAAATGTGACGCCTCAGGAAATGGGATTGATGTTGTTTTAATGCAGAAGGAAAACCCATTGCTTTTGAAAGTCGTCCAATCAAAGGAAAGTATTTACAGAAAGCTATTTATGAGAAGGAAATGTTGGCAATACTACATGCACTAAAGAAATGGCGACCTTACCTAATGGGAAGACACTCCAAGGTAAAAACTGATAACGATAGTCTTAAATAATTTTTGGAACAAAGAATATCTTCAGAAG
Organism: Pinus albicaulis; assembly: GCA_034641835.2. Taxonomy (NCBI): domain Eukaryota; kingdom Viridiplantae; phylum Streptophyta; class Pinopsida; order Pinales; family Pinaceae; genus Pinus; species Pinus albicaulis. The sequence continues at coordinate 485,874,265 of CM076582.1, forward strand.
AGTAGAAAAAATGAGTCACAAAGATGTTGGGTTATTACTTTGAAGTCATCTACAAAAAAGGGAAGCTAAATGTTGTTGCATATGCACTCTCAAGAAAGGATGAATAGGTGGAAGCATTGCTTTGTGCCATTTCTATTATCAAACTAGATTGGATAACCGAAGAAAGGGATGAATGGAAGAATGACGAAGAAGTTTGGACACTCATTCAAAAGTTGTAGCACGATCCTAATACATCTGATAAAAATGATTGCTTATGGTACAAAGATCGCTTATATCTTTGTAAGAATTGCCAACTAAAACAAAAGATTCTTTTGGAATTTCACACCTCTCCCTTAGGAGGGCACTCAAGATTTTTAAAACTTACCACAGGGTGAAGAAAGAAATTTTTTGGGATGGCCTTAAATCTGATATTCAAAAGTTTGTGGTGGAATGCTTGGTTTTCTAGCAAAATAAAGTTGAGACATTTAAGACCTCGGGGCTTCTACAACCTTTATCCATTCCAAGTCAACGTTGGGAAGAGGTTTCAATGGATTTTATCATAGGTTTTCTTAAGTCAGAAGGAAAGAGTGTCATCATGTGGTAGTTGATAGAAATACCAAGTATGCACACTTTTGTGCATTATCTCATCCATTTAGAGCAAGTAAAATTGCTACTGCATTTATGGAAGCAATTCAAAAACTACATGGAAAACCAAAGATTATTGTAAGTGATAAAGATCCCATTTTTATTGGAAATTTTTGGACGGAATTATTTTCTTGTTTGGGTACTCAACTAGCTCATAACTCAGCTTATCATCCTCAATCCGATGGGAAAACTAAGATAGTGAACAAATGTTTAGAAGGATATCTTCATTGTTTTGTATCTGATAAAAAAACACAATGGGTCAAGTGGTTAGCTATGGCTGAATGGTGGTATAACACTTCCTTCCATACTGTGGCAAAAATGACCCCATTTATGGCACTTTATGGATATCATCTACCATCCATCACATCATATTTAAGAGAAAATTATAAGGTTTGAGCAGTGGAAGATCACATCGAGCATCAACAACAAGTTCTCCAACTCTTAAAGGATAACCTAAATTTAGCACAAAATCGAGTGAAACAACAGGTGGATCAACATTGCAACGAGAGAATTTTGATGTAGGAGACTGGGTGTTCTTACGGCTACAACCATAAGAACAAATTTCCCTCAAGTAAGCTAAGAAGGATAATAAATTATCACCAAAGTACTATGTTCCTTACAAGGTGTTGCAAAAAATTGGTACTATGGCATACAATTTGGAGCTTCTTGTTTCTTCTCGAGTGCACCCAGTTTTCCATGTTTCATGCTTAAAGAAGGTTATAGGTGACAAACTTCCAGTTCAAACAATATTGCGAGAACTTGATGAGGAAGGAAAAATCATATTGGAATCTGAAGCAGTCACAGAAACAAGAACTCGACAGCTACGAAATCAATAAATTTCATAGTATCTCATCAAGTGGAAGAACTTACTCACTAAATATTCCACATGGGAGGATGAGAATTTTATACAGAAGCATCCAGAGGTCCTCAAGCACTGAGGAAAACACTTTTTTGAAGGAGAGGGGCATGTTAGGTCCTTATATTACTAGTGTAGTCCCTTATTGTCGTTAGTCTAGCCCCCTTCTTGTTATTTTTGTACCCCTGTAGCCCCCATATTGTCATTATTGTGCCCCATAAAAGCCACTATTGTTATTGTTGTGTCCTTACATTATTATTTTTAGGTTGGCTAGGATTATATTGTGACCCCATGGACTCCTATATATATAAAGGAGGTTTTTTTATTTGTATCATCCATGAATTGTTCATTTATGTAATGTAAAGGAGGTTTCCCCCTCAAAGTGGTTGATTTCTAAGGCGTTGATCTCTCTTTTCTTCTATTTTTGGAGTTTGTTTCATAACAATTCATTTGTTGCCTCAGTTTAGGGCATAGTAATCTGGGTTTGGAATGCGGTAAAGCCTGAGAAGTTGTGGTTTAGTCTCCATTTTAGGCCTAGGAATCCTGGGTTTTGGATTGTGGTAAATCCTAGAGAGTATGTCTCAGTTTAGGGCCTAGTTTCCCATGATTCAGACTGTGGGTTGTAGTAAAGCTTGAGAGGCTAGGAGACAGGAAAATTCCTCATGGTTTAGGCAGAGATAATATGATGATATCCATGCTTTTGTTGGTCTAGTGATCGGGTGTAGATCATGGTAAAGCCTAGTTTATGATTGATGAGGGTGAGGTGGTTTAGCCTCGGGATGCCCGAGTTGGTTTTTCAGTTTGATTCTGACATTCATTCTTGGAATATGGCATGGGGGTGATTGGATGAAGAGAGATTTGGCTCAACCAATCTATGGTTGGGTGGAACGTGAAAGTCTCATCTCCGGTTGGTTTTTACACTCATTAAAGAGGAGCTCATTCCTTGGTATTTGGTATGCAAATGAACTGATTATTATGTGGATTTCATTGATGTTATATCCATGGTATTTTTTTTGTTATTATGCTGGTTATAAGCATGTATTTTATCAATGATGATGTATGGTTCTATTTATGTTTTTTCTTGTAAATGAATATATAATGTATCTATGGTCAAATAGATTATATTGCAACTTATGATGTAAGGGAGAAATGATTCTTAGTGATTCTCACATAAGTATTAGACCACTATATTTAATTTTGTTATTTACACTTGTAGAGGCAATGTTTGTGACATGTTTGACGAAATTCCTATCATGGCTGGGTGGGGTCGGATGAGTTCTTGATGATTTGATTGCTTCCATGTATTTATTTTAATGTTATTTATCCTCTCCTGAAGTTACATGAAGTTATGGGCAGTGACTTGGGCTCAGGGGCTGAAAATGTGGCACAAATCCCCGAGTTGCAGGGACACAATTGGCCTTTTGGGGCCTTGGCCGTGACCTTTCCAAGGCATTCCCACGGCTATAGGTTTTTAGCTACTCCCTTGCCCTTATATTCCCGCGGATAAGGCTCAAGAGGTTCAAAATTCAGCCCCCTTCAAGTTTCAGGGGTTTGGGAGGGTGGTTTACCTCCTACAAGTGTTGTTGATGTTGTGTCAGGTCTGTTTGTCGTGTTTTCATCGGTTCCACTTATTTAAGGTCATCTAGGAGGTTGAATCTCATATTAGTAGCCTCTTGTCACATGTTTACCCCGGTTGGACAATTACTTGGGTAGATGTGGGAAGAGGGTGTTACACATTGATCTATCTTTTCTTATGTTTTTATGTTATTTTAACATGGATACATAACATCCCCTTCCTTTATATCAAATAACTTCAAGATCTATTTCCTCTCAGCAATTAGATTCCATTGTTGAATTACAACATTCAAGAATTCTGACTAGAGAAGAGAGAAACACTGAGTATCCTATTATTCCATAGCTTAAAACTTCTGAAATTTAGAGACATCAACCTTCCCCTGAGTCATAGGATCCCAATTCAAACAAACAAGTTCAAATCTCTCAACCTCCTCCAATTCCTAGTTCTCCACATACTTAGCCTGTAAAAATTTCATCCCTTTTTTCATCCACTATTGCAGTTACCACTCCTATTATGGCTTTAAGGCAGTGCCAAACTCTAGGAGTTGTCAACATTCCAAGTGTCTAGCATGATTTACCTAAACACCCCGAGGAATTTCTACAAAATATGATCTTGATAATAAAAAATCCCCAGAAGATCATATCAAAAAATTTATGTTAGCCATTAATATAAAGGGTGTTGAACATGAGGATGTTGTTTCAAGACTCTTTCCCTATAATTTTGAAGGTAGAGCTTCCACATGGTATTTTTCCTTACCAACAAATTCTATGCAGAGTTGGGATACTTTTGAAGATATGTTTAATAAAATGTTTGGCGATGGAAAATCACTAGCTTCCATATAAGTAGAACTCTCCAGAGTTAAAATGGGTTTCAAAGTTAAAATTCATGCTTATTAAAATTCCCGATGCATATAATCTTGGAACAAATGTTCAAATCGAATTGTACACTTTTTCTCTTCCCACATCCACTTCTATGTTCGTGAAATGTGCAGCCAAAATTACTTTATTTGATGCAATACATGATGCTTTGAATGCTGAAAAATAAATGATGTGTATTGCTAACAAAGTTTCCATAAAATAAAAGAAGCTCGTCCAACGTACAAAGAAGTTTATCTTCGAGGAAGAGAAAAAATATAAAGGTTCCTTTAACATGGAGAACCAACACAAGATTATTAAGTATTTTTCTAATAAAGTAGTTGACTTGAGGAAACAATTCAGAGAAGAATATTCTTCTTGTAGGAATTTACAGGGTAAGTTCCGTAGATCAAGAACCAAAGGTCACCACTCACAAACAGATCACAAATCAGTACACCAGTATAATCACGTGGTTAAAGCCCTCAAAGAGGGTGTTGTACAAATCAGCCCCTCCATTCACATTTCGGCCAAAGTCCCCTTTTTCCTCTCTATCGTTGCCTTTCCCCAAGCTGGAAATACTTTGAAAAAGGCCAAAAATCCACTTTTGAAAATCATATAAGGCCTAGCCCCTTTCTCCACTAGCTCCGCGCCTCCTTTCATCCATGTAATCGAACGCTGCACCTAAAGGCGCTTATCGCAGATCGCATTTTCATTGGTTAGGCCCATTTGACCCATCGCAATTGTTTGTAACGCGATCGATCGCGCCATCGCACTTTCCATTTTTGCGATTTGCACACCCATCGCAAAAGCGCAGTTTTCCGTTCATGCCATTCTGCGCCATCGCACTTTTCGTTTTTGCGATCTGCGCTCATCCGGTCACATCCATCGCATAGCGCAGTTTCCTGTTGCGCCGCTGTCTCCCCATCGCATTTTCTCCACTTGCGAATTTGCAATGTGCGCTCCGGGTCCCACTTCCAAAGCTCTCACTCCATTGTTTTGTCATTTTTTCCTTTGTAATATCTCCAAAAGTTAACCTTTGGGTCTTTAAATTGATTAGCGTTTTTCCGCCACTCTTCGTCATCTGCCCACGGGTTATCCGCTTCTCCCTCCACCATCCACATATTCCGCTTAGGTGTCACATTTCAGTGTGTTTGTTTTATATCTGCGCCTTCGTCTACTCATCCATGCTTTCATCTTCACCATTTCCATCGGCTCCACCATGTTCGTCGTCTCTGTGCTGGGTTTTATTTAACAGGTTTCGGTTTTTGAAGGTTTATTACGGCCAATAATTACCATGATTCATCATTTCCATTACAAAGGCCGAGGATGCATTGCGGGACTATGTTCCAGGAGGAAAATTGGTGAGGAAAGATCTGGAAGCAGCTATGATATGACCACCATTAAAGAAGGCGAGGATTTGAATATGTAGAACCCTCCAGAGAAAATCAAAAAGGCACATTTGGGTGGATGAAAACATTAATGCGGCAGCAGATTATTAATGAAGGAGCAATGAATTCATTGTCCGGCAGGAAAGGTTTCAAATTTGAAATTCAAAATTAGAAGGCCGAAAGTACTATGTATAGAAACAGGCGCCTCAAGGTTTAATTGCCGCAGATCTTCCTCCTCCAGAAAAAAGCCGAATATCTACATATTTTATTATTTATGTCTTGTATATAAGCAGATTTTCATTTCCAGCATTCATTTCCAAAAAATAATTGTAAAGTACAGTCATTTATGTTTAGTCATTCATAGCATGGGCGCGAATGTTTTCCGCCATCTGATTCAAAATAAGTCATTAAATGTTTTCCATCTACCTCCTCCTCTAGAATTCTCTATCTCTTCTATAAAAGCTAGAAGGAAAGACATTCTAAGGGTTCCAGATTTCTATCAGCAGACTGTGCAGTGAAAAGGCTTTTGTTAGCACGTGCCGCAATATTTACGTATGAGTTCGAACTGTGGGGTCTCAATGAAGGAAAAGTTATAAGCATGTGGGGATTGGTCTCTATTGTTTCCACCGGTATGTAATTTTCTCTTATGTGTTAATACAATAGCTCATTTCATGCTTATTATCTTCTTGTATCATGTTCTAGAATGCGAGTGGCTCACTAATCTTGAGTAAGGATTCATCCTAGTTGATGCCCATACTGGGATTAGTCAAGCGCTTTAAATAGGCCTAGTCATGATATACTGTTCCATGTTCACTTCATCCATATTTTCTGCTATATTAGTTACTTGAGGAGGGTGCTTTTAAAACGCCATTGTCATATAAGGATTCATAAATTAATATGCCCTTATGTGGTTCTGTTGTGTATCTGGGTATCAGTCTCATGTTAACTAATATCTTCTTATGTTTCCTCACTGCACTCACTTCCTGATATTTGATTTCTGTGATATATTATTTGAACTGGCCCTCTTTACAGTAAGCTGTCTCTTAACTGTCTGATGCCTTTGTATTGGAGTTTTACATGATGTCCCTACACTATTCTTATCTTTGTGTCAGCTTCTGAGAGAGTTTGGTCCCATTCAAAACTTATTTCCTTGTTCAAACAAGAGATAGTAAGTGAGCTCTTGGACTGACAATCCAAACTATATGAAGAGCTCCTTGCTATATTAAGATGTCCTAGGCACTGGTCTATGGCAACTCTAGACTGTCTCTAGGGGGTGACAAAATTGTCCACAACATCTTTCTGGCGCCGTTGCCGGGGATCGAATTCAAGAATATCAGTTTCCCTGGGTCTCGACAAATTGTTTTCACTCTCTAATCAGGTGAGCACAGAGAGTCGAAGAGTTGCATACCTCTCACCTTGGTGACTCCACTGTTCTTTATCTGATAAATTTTATTGGTAGTCATGGCTTCTCGAAAGCCACATTTGAGGTCAGATACATCTCAGTCGAAAACACCTTACGTGTCTGACCCGGAGAAGACCATCCATAAAAGAGTTTGGAAAGAGAAGAAGTCAGTTTGTGCCAAAATCCCTGAATATCCTATAGAAGATTATCCATCTTCTTCTTCTCAAGAAATCTCAGTAGAAAATCCCGACTCCACTGTTGTTTATTTGATAAATCTATTTGCAGTCCCGAATCTGCTGGGGAAGAAACAATAGCTTTGATTTGGAAAATCACTGTGGTGGACAGTAAAGATCTTAAACCATCCACCTGGCGACTCCACAGTTCCTGAATAATTAAAAGACCCCTCTGGCAGAAGACTCTGAACTGGTTGAGAAGATCTAGTGATCATCTTTGCAGAAGCATGGATCCAAGCATGGATAGGGATACAAAGCTAGAGGCTTTGTATTATCAATTAAATGAATTAATAAAAAGTTTTGGTAAAGTGTAGGAGAGGTATAGCACTAATATGAATGAGGATGACAATTATTTAGAACGGCTCATGCCTCTTCCAGAACAAGAACAAAATCAAGACGTGGATAATGAGCAAGGCATGTATGATATTTTAAAGCCCATGGAAGATGAAGAGGAAAGCAATCAGGAATTGCCTGAATTCTTGCCTATATCTTGTATTATGCTGGTCAGAGAATATCACGACCTAATAGAAAAAGTTAATAGGAAACGCTGCCTTGAAGAAGCAAGAGACCACATAGAAGAGGCAGAATCCGATGTAAAAGAAGAGGCTCAAGAGAACATCCCGCCTCCCAATCAGCTAGTACAAGAAAAGGAGAGCTGCTGCTCTTCTGCATAGAGGAACACAAAGCGATCATCCCCTTTGACAGAAGATGAGGTTGATCAGAAATTAAATCAGCAGTTCACCTCAGAAGTCTTTTACAGAACAGATTCCCTTGCTCACTCGTCCATTGAGTTTGATAATTCGGATCCAGAAAGCTCCTCTGAGAATCAAGACGAAGAAAGACCTGCCGAGAAACTGACAAGTTTGATTGGTGACATTGCTTATGATTGTGACTTTCCTAATTATGATTTATTTGATGATGATTGTCTCCAGAGAAGCAGTGGACCCATCCGTCCTATCTATGACATTGGTGGAGAAAGTTATGAAAGCATCAGTGATGAGTGTCATGTGATCGGAGATCAGCAGTCTTTTCTTTCAAAAGAAGAGGAGGAGAGAAAAGAAGAAGTCCTTGAGCAAGATGAAAATAATGAGCCTACTCTTGAAAAAGAGGAAGCAAAGGTGCAAGCCCCTACTCAAGAATGCTTAGATCTTTTCACGGAGCTCAACACGTCAGAGCAGAGCATATCCGAGCCCTATGAGGACTCAACTGCCATATATGATGAGTCCTCCAGTTCAGAAAATGAAGAAAATGAGGGAGATTCTCTTTCTCAAGAGAGTCTTGTTCTTAATCCAGTGGAAGGAAAAGAAATCCTAGTTGAAGCCTACCTTCCTAATATACATGACCAGGTATCTTTTCATGATCCTTATGCTCATTTTTTGCAAACATTTGAAGAAGGATCAAGGGTCTTTTCTAGCAGCATGTTGCCAGCAGAAAGAAGATTTTTTGAAGCTGCTATTCTGGAACAAGAAGAAGAGATACCACTGCCTTTCAAAATACAAGAAGAAAGTGATCAAGATTTTAAGAGTCATATTGAAGATGCAGTGGAAAATGCAAAAATCAAAGTTGGCCAGGATGAAGACAGCGGTAAGAAAAGTCAGTTCCAGATAAAAGAAAGGTTGGGCATAGGAATTGACAGCATCAGAAGACTTATGACGAAGATGCCTCAGAAAAAGCAGATGACAGCAAGAAAGCAAAGAAAATTTGGCAATGAAAAAACAAGAACAGAATGTGAAAGCATAGCTGGAGGTAAATTGCAGAATAAAATATGGAAACATGGAGGGGTACAACTGAAGAATAATGTAACAAATGGATGCCAGCAAAGCAAAGTATGGGACCCAGGAGGCGAAGACAGCTGGTGTATTATATTGTACATTATTTTTCTTTTGTTTTATCATTATTTTAATAAGGAATGGGTGCTAATGAGTTTTGAAGAAAATGCAAGGGGATTGTAGAATAAAATCCACATACACGAGGGTCTGAGGTCTGCGTGTTCTCGACATGTCCGAGGACGAAAATGCCGTCCCCAGATGGAGCCGATGTTGTACAAATCAGCCCCTCCATTCACATTTCGGCCAAAGTCCCCTTTTTCCTCTCTATCGTTTCCCTTCCCCAAGCTGGAAATACTTTGAAAAAGGCCAAAAATCCACTTTTGAAAATCATATAAGGCCTAGCCCCTTTCTCCACTAGCTCTGCGCCTCCTTTCATCCATGTAATTGAACGCTGCACCTAAAGGCGCTTATCGCAGATCACATTTTCATTGGTTAGGCCCATTTGACCCATCGCAATTGTTTGCAAGGCGATCGATCGCGCCATCGCACTTTACATTTTTGCGATCTGCGCTCATCCGGTCACATCCATCGCATAGCGCAATTTCCTGTTGCGTCGCTATCTCCCCATCGCATTTTCTCCACTTGCGAATTTGCGATGTGCGCTCTGGGTCCCACTTCCAAAGCTCTCACTCCATTGTTTTGTCATGTTTTCCTTTGTAATATCTCCAAAAGTTAACCTTTGGGTCTTTAAATTGATTAGCGTTTTTCCGCCACTCTTCGTCATCTGCCCACGGGTTATCCGCTTCTCCCTCCACCATCCACATATTCCGCTTAGGTGTCACATTTCAGTGTGTTTGTTTTATATCTGCGCCTTCGTCTACTCATCCATGCTTTCATCTTCACCATTTCCATCGGCTCCACCATGTTCTTCGTCTCTATGCTGGGTTTTATTTAACAGGTTTCGGTTTTTGCAGGTTTATTACGGCCAATAATTACCATGATTCATCATTTCCATTACAAAGGCCGAGGATGCATTGCGGGACTATGTTCCAGGAGGAAAATTGGTGAGGAAAGATCTGGAAGCAGCTATGATATGACCACCATTAAAGAAGGCGAGGATTTGAATATGTAGAACCCTCCAGAGAAAATCAAAAAGGCACATTTGGGCGGATGAAAACATTAATGCAGCAGCAGATTATTAATGAAGGAGCAATGAATTCATTGTCTGGCAGGAAAGGTTTCAAATTTGAAATTCAAAATTAGAAGGCCGAAAGTACTATGTACAGAAACAGGCGCCTCAAGGTTTAATTGCCGCAGATCTTCCTCCTCCATTAAAAAGCCGAATATCTACATATTTTATTATTTATGTCTTGTATATAAGCAGATTTTCATTTCCAGCATTCATTTCCAGAAATAAATTGTAAAGTACAGTCATTTATGTTCAGTCATTCATAGCATGGGCGCGAATGTTTTCCGCCATCTGATTCAAAAAAAGTCATTAAATGTTTTCCATCTACCTCCTCCTCTAGAATTCTCTATCTCTTCTATAAAAGCTAGAAGGAAAGACATTCTAAGGGTTCCAGATTTCTATCAGCAGACTGTGCAGTGAAAAGGCTTTTGTATACATTCTGTAATATTTCTGTATGAAGGTTCAGAGCCCATAGGGTCTCAGTGAGGAGGAGTTATAACTGTAATGAGGACTCTGGTCTCTAGTATCTCACAGTATGTAATTTTCTCTTATGTGTTAATACAATATCTCTTTCATGCTTATTATCTTCTTGTATCATGTTCTAGAATGCGAGTGGCTCACTAGTTTGCAGTAAGGATTCATCCTCGTTGGTGCCCTTTCTGGAATTAGTCAAGCGCTTTAAATAGGCCTAGTCATGATATACTGTTCCATGTTCACTTCATCCATGATTCTTGCTATATTAGTTTCTTGAGGAGGGTGCTTTTAAAACGCCATTGTCACATAAGGATTCATAAATGAGTATGCCCTTATGTGGTTATTTAATGTCTGAGTATCGGTCTCATGTCAACTAATATCTTCTTATGTTCCTCTTGCACTCACTCTACGGCTATTTGTTTTCGTAGTATATTATACGAGATGACCCTCTTCCTGATGGGAGTTGTCTCTTAATTGTCTGATGCTTTTGTATTGGAGTTTTGCATGCTGTTCCTACATTATTCTTATCTTTGTATCATCTTCTGAGAGAGTTTGGTTCCATTTAAACTAATTTCCTTGTTTTGCAAGAGATAGTAAGAGAGCTTTTGGATTGACAACCCAAGCTATATTATGAGCTCCTTGCTAGGTTAAGATGTCCTAGGCACTGGTCTATGGCAACTCTAGGCTGTCTCTAGGGGTGACAAAATTGTCCACAACGGAGAGCTTGAGTCCACGGCACCGAGCCAACGTGGCTACTTCGAGGTAATTTATTAATGCAAAAAAGAAAAGTTACATATGTTTCTCTCACTTGATTCTTAGGACAAATGACCCTCCATGCTCTTTAAATAGAGATCATGGACCAATTGGGCGTTAAAGCCCACGGTCCGTGCGTTTAATGCGGGTGAGAGATAACGCGTCAGTCACTATAAATCGTGGTAGTCGGATTATGATTGCAAATATACATGGTAAAGAAACACACTTTACCTAACTCTACCTTTAGACTAGAAAGTTATTCTTAACTGTTCCTATGTGTTAGAATATCCTAACATCCCCCTTAAGAACAACTTGGGATAGGATTGAAGGATTTACAAAGGTGACACAAAAGGAGCCTATTTCCTATGTGTCGAAATATTCTAACATCCCCCCTTAAGAACAAATTGGGATAGGATTGAAGGATTTACAAAAGTGACACAATAGGAGAAGGAAGGAGGCATTATAGCCTATCCCCCCCTTAATGACAACTTTCTTGAACTCCAAGCATGGATCGAAGTTTGGTAAACTTCACTTCTGTGAGAGCCTTTGTAAAGATATCGGCTCCCTGATCATTGGTTGGACAATATTGCACTTCAAGAACACGATCATGAATGAGCTTTTTGATGAAGTGTATGTGGAGTTCAATGTGTTTCATACGCTGATGCTGAACTGGATCTTTACATAGTTGAATGGCACTCTAATTATCACACCAAAGTGTATTTGGATGCTGCTGATGAAGACCAAATTCAAACAAAATTCCTTGAGCCACATGGCTTTCTTCTTGGCCTAGCTGCACACGATACTGCGCCTGGCGAAGAAAGAGAGATAGCACTTTGTTTCTTACAAGACCAAGTAATAGGTCACAGACAAGTGAATACATATCCCGCGTAGTAGAATTTCGATCATCGGTCACCGGCCAATCAAAATCGGTGGCTTAGGTATGATGATGCTCTTGCACTGTAATGAATCCCGAACTGAAATGTACCTCAAATATATCGAAGTATTCTTTTAGCTGCTTTCCAGTGACTTTCATGAGGTTGGTGCATAAACCGAGTGACAAGACCAACGACAAAGGAAAGGTCAGGACGGGTATGGGTTAGATACAAAATTTTACCAACAAGTTGACGGTATAAGGTAGCATCAACTTCATGGGTAGTACAAGTGACTGGAAGCTTGACTCCAGACTGAAATGGGGAAGGGGTAGGCTTATAGTCTTCCATGTGAAAGTGGTGTAGAAGATCACATGCATACTTGGACTGAGAGAGGGTAATGCCTTCCTTGGATTGCAAGACTTGAAGACCAAGGAAATAATGCAAGTGTCCTAAGTCTGTCATTTCAAACTTCTTTTTGAGGCTAGACTTCACATGGTTTATATGGTTTGGATCACTACCAGTAAGGATAAGATCATAAACATAAAGAACAAGGATGGTGAAGGAATTACCCACTTTCTTGGTGTAGACAGTGTTGTCAGAATGACACCTAGAAAAGCCATTATCTAAGAGAAATCTATCCTTTTTGTCATACCAAGCCCGAGGAGCATGTTTGAGACCATAGAGAGACTTCATAAAGCGAAAAAAAAGGCTAGAGTCTTTTTGGATAAATCCAGGGGGTTGTTCCATGTAGATTTCTTCATGCAAATCTCCATGTAAGAAGGTAGATTTAACATCCATCTGATGGAATTCCCATTTAAAGGAGGCAACAAGGGAAAGAACAAGCCAGATAGAATTCATTTTGGCAACAGGGGAGAAGGTTTCAGTATAGTCAATGCCTTCAACTTGTGAAAATCCTTTAGCGACAAGACGAGCTTTATGTCTATCCACTTTTCCATCTGGTCCAAAATTGGTTTTGTAAACCCATCTGCATCTGACAAGTTTTCTTCCTTTTGGAAGCGGAACAAGATCCCAAGTATCATTTGCCAATAAGGAACGATACTCTTCATTCATAGCTTCATCCCAATCTGGATGACTGGAGGCTTCTTCAAAGGTTTTTGGATCAAGTTTTTCTGGAACCTGAGCCAATAAGGAAGAAGTTCTTTCAAACTGAGAACGTGTACGTCGTCGATCGGCAGGGTCACTTGCAAGAGAACCTGCTGCATCCCTAGTAGAGCGGACCCATCTTGGAAGCGGTGGAGTATAAGGAACAATTTCATGAGGTGGAGGAGGATTTTCATCCTCGCTGTCATCATCTAAATTAGAAGGAATGCTATTAAAAATAGAAGAGATAGAGAGAGGTGGCATATATGCCGAATCAGGCTCGCAGGCCAAAGGTGGCACACCCGCCGAACTAGGCTCACAGGCCGATATATTTTCATCAAAATTTACATCTCTTGTAATGATTATATTTTTGGATTTTGGTTGAAGAAGTATATATCCTTTGACATCTTTAGAATATCCAACAAAAATACATTTTTCACTCTTAGGGTCTAAGGCTTTATGTTTCGCATCTGGAATATGGGCCCAAGCATCACTTCCAAAAACACAAAAGTGACTTACATCTGGTTTGATTGAGCTCCAAGCTTCTTTCGGAGTTATATTCTTTAAAACCTTAGTAGGAGTGTGATTTACTACGTAATTTGCACAGTTAATGGCTTCTGCCCAAAAATTGAGACCAAGCCCTTTAGATTGAAGCATACAATTAGCCATTTCTTTTAGGGTGCGATTCTTCCTTTCAGCTACACCATTTTGTTGTGGAGTACATGGAACAATATGTTGCAATTGAATGCCATGCTCAGTGCAGAATTTGATAAATTTGTTGTTAACATATTCTCCATCATTGTCTGATCTTGACTTAAGAATTTGATGTCCAGATTGTTTCTCAACAAAGGCCTTAAAGGCCAAGAACATGTTAAAAAATTCACTCTTGAGTTTTAAGAAATACACCCAAGTGCGTCTGGAAAAATCATCAATGAAAGTTAAGAAGTACTTGCAACCAAAGAAAGAAACAACAGGAAGTGGGCCACATAAATCACTGTGCACAAGCTGCAAAGGGGCTGAAGCGTGCCAAGAGGCACGTTTTTCAAAACTATCCCGATGATGTTTTCCGAGTACACATCCGGAGAAAACACCATCTTAGCAAGATACCATAAGAACTTACAGGGTAAGTTTCGTAGATCAAGAACCAAAGGTCACTGCTCATAAATAGATCATAAATCAGTACACCAGTATAATCACATGGTTAAAACCCTCAAAGAGGGAAACCGTCCACGGCCTGAGCCAACGCGGCCACTTCAGGCAATTTATTAATATAAAAATAAAAGTTACATATGTTTCGCTCATATACGGTTACCGGACAAATGACCCTCCATGCTCTTTAAATAGAGATCATGGACCAATCGGGTGTTAAGCCACAGATCAAGTGTCATTAATACCGAGGTGAGAGATAACCGTCGAATCACTACAAATCGTGACCGTCGGATTATAAGTTACAAATGTACATGGTAAAGAAACACACTTTACCTAAATCTACACTAGACTAAGTTATTCTTAACTATTTCATATGTGTCGGAATATCCTAGCACTTCTAAAAGACCCTTTAGGGATTTTGTCAAAAGAAATATCTGAGCTCCTCCAGGTGGTAAAATTTCAACAACCGACAATGAGGAAGAAAATTAAGAAGAAGAACTAACTGAAGAATAAGAATCACAAGCCTTAAATTATAATGTTACCTAGGACATAATTAGAGGACATACAAAAGGAAGCGAAGAAGAAGTGTTAATTTCAAACTAGAAGTAGAATTTCACCCATTTTTACAAATACAGCCCCCCCCTTGATGTCACTTCTCCAAAGAAAAAATATTCTTAGGACAAGTCCGTTCCCAAAGCTTTGATAATTTATGATCAAATATATTATGATATAGTAGAGGATATGAAGAAAACAACATCTAATATATTAGTTTTTGAGTCAAGAAAATTAAAACATGGAAATAACAACTTGTTCAAATCTCTAGATGTTACTGAAAATTCATCTATACCATCTATGAATGTTGTAAACAAGGATAAATGAAAAGCTATTCAAACTTTAGCTTTTGACAAAAATAAACAAGCCATTTCTATTCTATTAGGTAATAAGTCAAACTCACATAATCCTCCCTTTTTGCTTACTTTTGAAATCTTCAACAGAAATGTACATAACTACCTAGTTGATTCATGAGCTTCTTCGAACATTATGTCATATTTTTTCTATTTTAAGATTAGAACTTTACTGCAAGAGTAAACTACTCAGATAGCATAACTAGACAAAACACAATTGAAAATACTAGGAGAATTAAAGGATGTACTTATTAGATTAGCATATAATATGAAATTTCATCAAGTCATTGACATTGTTGTGGCCGACATACCTGAATCACATGGTTTGATTTTAAGACACGATTGGTCTGAGAAGTTAAACATATTTTTTTTTCCACTTACTGATCACATCTTTGGTTACCATATAATGGCAAGCCACATCAGATAAAGGTGGAATGCCAAAACCCAAGAAACACACTATCGCAAACATTGATTGGGAAAATGAACATGTTAATTTTATAAACAATATTATAGGAAATTATTGTGTGGATTCTTTCCTTGAAAATATTTCCGCACAAATCTCCCCTTTTCCTCAGTCATCCATACAATTTGAAATTCAAAATTTTTCACAAAATGATTCTCTGCGATTTGTAAATT
Source organism: Pinus albicaulis (assembly GCA_034641835.2). Taxonomy (NCBI): domain Eukaryota; kingdom Viridiplantae; phylum Streptophyta; class Pinopsida; order Pinales; family Pinaceae; genus Pinus; species Pinus albicaulis. The sequence continues at coordinate 485,890,046 of CM076582.1, forward strand.
TTGTAGATATTCCTGTAAATAATATCGTAGATAACCAAATGTGGTCTCTTTATTTTGATGGATCTAGATCCATTAATGGTGCAGGAGCATGTTGCATCTTACAAAGTCCCAATGGGGAAAAACTACACTCACCTGCAGATTGGAGTTTCAATACACAATCAACGTGGTTGAATATGAAGCATTAATACAAGGACTGAAGAATGTTATAAGTATGAAAGTCAAAATTATTAAAGTTTTTGGAGATTATGAAATTGTTATCAGAAAGGTAAGAAACACCACCCATTGTCTCTTCGTAGACATCCGATTAATTTGGAATGATATAGAGAAGATTAACATGGTCCCTACGCAAGGATGACACACACAAATCGAGAAATGGTCCATTCTTTTTTTGGAATAGATGGTTCACGCGAGGGAAGGAGAATTCACATAAGGCTAAAGTTGTTTTAGAAAACCAGACAATCATGGCGGAGCATTGGGATCCAAGAGGTAAGCCCACGGTCTTTCAATTCCTCATATGGATCTGTCTTGGAAAATTATATAAATGGTGGCATAATGGTCTTAAACTATAAATTATGAAAGAATCTGGCTCTATCTTGAATGTCGTTGGTGCAAGGACCCTTTGGAAGAGCCGAAGTAGTCATGGGATAATTCTGGTTGTGGAGGGTAGACCCTTCACAAAGGTCAGGGAAAGTCATCTTTTAGAGAGTGACAATTACTAATGAGGGTGTCAATTTATGTTTGATTGAGCAGGGAGAGACAATTACGGGTGAGTGGGACTAATTATGATTCTGTGTGTTTAGCCCAGGTGTTGTTGGGTTCTATGCTCCTCTGGGTCAATTGATTCATAGGGATAGACCCCAAATAACCTCTGATAATCGACCCTCTGGGTTAATTTCCACGATGAATAATAATTTTCCAGGAAGTTTCGGTCTCTGTCTCTTCGGGCCGACGACGCCCACACTCGGGTAGGATGGCAGGCCATTTAGAAAAGAGGTGGGTGAAGTGCCCACCTCTGGAAACATTCTCTCCTTCTGACTGTGAATATTTTGATAGAGATCACTTTAAACTATGAGGGGGCTTGGCGGATATCCAGAGGTGTCATCAACAACATCAAGAGGAAGCGTATGAAATGCAGGAGACGCAAATTGAGAAGAACCAAAAGATTCAATAGTTGGAAGATGAAATTGATGCTCTGGGCAATCAAATCAAGGATCTCCAAATTAATTTGGAAAAGCAGAACTCTTAGAATGTTGATGAAATTACTAGAGTAGACTCAATCGACCAACTGTCGTGGATGACTAGTCTTCTTCTTATGTTTGTTTTTTGATGTCGAACTATAAATGTAGTTTGATTTTAAGTGATTTATGCAAGGTATATACTAGTAATCATGTAGTAGTTCTGTCCTTTTTTGTAGTTTTGGAAGGAAATAGTGTTTGGACATATTGTTTGCATCCATTGTGTTAGCCCCCTATAAATTCCTTGACAAGCAAGCAAGGGGCTAATTTGTTTTATGAGCCTTCAAGGAATGCATTTCTCTTGAAAACACATCATCCTTGAAGCCTCTTCATGTTCCCTGCCCTTTGATTATTTCCCTCTGCTGTTCTTGAGTCAATAAGCCTCACTGATGATGAAAAATTGTGCTCCAAAAGGCCCTTATTTGCCCCTTGTACCTCTGTAGAATTCTCCATTTCACCCCTTTTTCCCCCTTTTCAAAGCCCCCTTTCCACCCCAAAAAATTCCTCCCTTAGTCCTCCTAAACTATCCCAAAATTCCCTTTAAACCACGCACACACCCCTGGTTTGGTATAATTTCCCCTTTCTTCCCTTATCGTTACCCTTCATTGGCCTTGAAATGCACCAAGAATGGGCCAAAACCCACTTTCCACCTTATAATAGGGCTTAGCACCTTTCGGCCCTAGCCCCCTCACCCTTTTCCACCACGTGACCCAGCGCCAAGGCGGAAGGCGCTTATCGCAGATCTGTATCAGGTGCATTATCAGCCGTCGATCTATTTAGATCAGACGGTCTTCCCAGTCAGTGCCACGCCATGGTCTCCATGCCCGAGTACTATGCAAAACCACTAGTTTCTATCGCACTGCATTTGGAGGTTGAGCGGTATTTCCCATTTCACAGCGATTCCATTCATCGCATGCCACGTGTCTCGAGCACTATTTGAAAACCGCCACCCCATCGCGCGTTAAATTTCGGCGTTTTCCCCAGCGCGATATCGCTATACACCGTCCGATCTGCGATCGTCCATCCAACGGTCATCGTTCCGCGAAGATGCACGGGAGTTAAAACAAGGGAACCGTACCCCTGGCCCACTGTCCATTGCCCTACGCTGCGTTTTCAGTCGTCGATCTCCTCTTGAGATCAGATGGCCCAGATTTAAAGTTAGCCGGCCATCGCCCGGTCCCGCCACGTCACCACTCCACGTGTTTTAATCACTTTTTCCGCCTGTCCCTTCATATATTCAATGCATAGGTCAAAGTTTAATGTTTAACGTTAAACTGTCTGTCTTGACGTCTTCCCATGCATCTCCCGCTGATTCATGTTTTTCCTCCACAGTAGCCGTTGTATTCATCATCTACATCCATGCCACGTTGCCTTTTTGCAGTCATCCACACCACCCTCCCCATGCATGTTTTTCTTAACATAGTTTCGTGTTTTGCAGGGTTTCGGATGGCAATGAACCACCATGATTCACAGTCTCTGTACAGTTACAAAGAAGCAGGAAAGGACCATTTTCAAGAGCCGAAATCATTAAGAAAGGTCCGAGAGGACGTTATAACAGGGCTCGAATTAAAGGAACATAGTTTAAACTCTGTAAAATCTTCCCCAAAGCCATTAAAGCACAGATTTCACAGTCAGAGGCAAACATGGAAGCGGAAAAGAGTATCAGTGGGAAAACAGAGTGTTTAGGGCCTGTCATTGAAGATTTTGGGCCTTAATCCAATGATTTGAAGGCAGAGTACCAGATCAAAGACATCGTGGATCACACGGAAGGCCTAGCGCACAGAAAAAATACTATCAGGGTTTCACATCAGTAGATTGTTCTTTCCCTAATGGACCAAGCGCCCATATTGTTTCCTTTATTTACCATGTTCCTGAAGAAAATTCCGCCCAGACCACAGTCCAAATCTACCAGAGCATTTGTTATGTGGTATGGCGGACTTCACTGTCATTTATTTACCTTTTTGTTTATTCACCAAAAAGTGCTACAGAGTACTGTAGCCAGAGTGCAACAGAGTCATACCGGAGTAAATTGAAGCCTGAAGAAGATCATTCTTTCACCCAAAGAGTGCCAGAGATAAATGCTCAGAATTTAAACAGAATGGGCCTCGGCCCTCTTCCTCTTCTGAGTTTTAATGCTGCATTTAGTTTTCACCTACCTTCTCTGCTCCACTTGAGCTATAAATTCATGAAGAAACTCATTGTACAGGTTGTTGATCAGTTATCAGAGAAATCACAAGCTGTTTCTTTTGAGACATAGTCTCTGTGTAAAGTTGTAAGATAGGCTGAAGAAGATGTTTTCAAACTGAATATCCAGCTGTTGGTAATGTTGTACTTGACTGGTGTTGCTCTTTAATATGACAAGCACATTTCTTTGGATCCTGATCTAAAGCAGCAGTGATGTTTTTCTATCTCTATATTTGTTTTTAGCTTGCAGTTCATTTCATTTCATTTCTACTGGCTCGCATCAGAAATCTGGCATAGGATTTACCCTTGTTAGGTACCCTATGTTTCTGCTCTCCTTGCATTTGATGTTTTCTACTAAATGTGTTATCTAAGGGTTGATTTCAGTTAATTTAACTAGTGTAGTGGATGTCATTGCCTGCTAGATGATGTATGAATTAAATGAATCTGTTCTTAGATGTTCTTGTTAGGATCTAATTGAATGAATTGGGAACACTGGGAGGTCTAGAACTCTGTCTCTATCTCACTAGGATCCTTTTCAATTAATTGAACCTGTCTAAGATCCCTCAAGCTGGAGGCCGAAGCATTGAGAGTTCAAAGTCTCTCTCTGATCTTAGGTCTTTAACTTTGTGTTCTAAATCTTTATTGTTTCCTCCTCTCTTACCATTTCATGCCACACTATCATCTTTAAGATCCAATGCTTTAGATGACTAGCCCAAATGAAAGCCTACACATTGAATAGCAAGTAAACCCTTTCCTGAATCCATTGCCTAATGGTCTTGAATTTTCCCTGGAATATCTCTCCTTTGCCTAAAATCCTCTTTGCTCATCCTTGTCTTATATTGAACCTTTCTTTCCTGATAACCAACAACCAAACAAACAATAAAAAAAACAAACCCCGAGCCTTACAACTAGCCTAATATCTTAAACTTTGAACTTCAAAGACATATATTTTTGACAATCATAGAGAGATCCCTCTCTGGACCCAGGAGGGCTAGATCCTGAGGTCTGAAAGTGGTTTGATGTTGTCTCATCTTTTGGTCTTGCCAATCTAGCCAAAACATGGGAACCCCAACATAATGGCGACTCCGCTGGGGACATTCTGAGTATTCTTCACCTTACTACATCATAAGAACCTCAGAAACCTATAATATCTGGTTAGGTTGGCAGTTAAACACTCCTATTCACAGATCAACCTCTATACCATTTTTTGTGTTTCTCCCACACTCTTAGACAGAGTCTGGAAAGGGCCAGGTAGCCTTCGGATCTCACACTCTTTCAGAGGTGACATATCTGGTAAACACCCTCCCAGTCAATCTCTGGTTAGAGTTTGCTGTGTTTTGAAAATATCCTTGGAAAGGGATATTTCATAAGCACTGTGGTGGATAGTGTACCCTCCAGAAGCATCCTAAACCCTCCACCTGGCGACTCCATAATTCCTAAACGATTCAAAGACTCCACTGGTGATCAATAGGCCTGCTGATTATCTTGGTTCACATAAGACTCCACTGGGAGACCAGAGCCCATTACAACATCAACCATAATAGAAGTAACAAGTAGGGTTAAGCTACTTGGTTAGAAAACAACATTCTGGCTTCAAGAACCATTCACACAAGAGCTTATCCTAACCCAAACCCCCCTGAAATAGTTGAAAAACTTGAGAGCATCCTCAAGATATCTCCTACACCTAAATAATCAACTATTTCCAGCCACATCCATAGAGCTAATTCTGCACCGGAAGATTTTACAGCTCTATCAGACCCACCTTTTGACCTAGGCTCTCAAAACAGTTTATCAAGAACTAGGTCATTCAATGTCCTAGACAAGCCAAACCTTGAGCTCCTTGGTTCACCACCTCAAAGTGGTAAACACCTTTGGAATAGACAGACCCCTCCATCCACACCCCCTGATATTCACTTCATTCAAAACTTGGGACTCAGTCATCCTAGATCTGCTCATAAGTCTTCTGCTGGTCATAATATCCCTGTCATCCATATACCAGCTGCTCTAGCTAACCCTCCACCTCATCAAAACATCATCATGGCAGCCTGGTATGCACCTCTGGTTTTACCTCAGCCTCTAGTACCCTTACCCAATGATTATTAATCAAAGATCCCACACTTCACTGCAAAAGAGTCCACTACAGCTCAGCACCATGTAACTAGGATGGAAGATTCTTTTGAATACATGGAAATAGATGATGATACAGTCAAAATGAGAATCTTTGCCCAGAGCTTAGGAGGCGATGTGAAGAAATGGTTTAAAATCCTACCTCCTAATACTATCCAAGACCTTCCTGCTTTATATCAGACTTTCATAAACAAGTGGGAAGTTAAGGCCAACCCTCTCCAAATCCTACCAGAATACAAGAACCTGAAAAGAAACGTAGGAGAGAGTGTCCAGGACTACTCTACAAGGTTTAACAACATTTATAATGCTCTTCCACCACACATGAAACCTCTCCAAGGTATGGTTATAGTGAAATACCCTGAAGTCTTGGATGTTGACATGGCCCACCAACTTAGGGAGAGGGACTACAACACATTGGAAGACATGAAAAAGGGAGCAGTGAGTGTAGAGGAAAATTTGATTGAGAAAAAAGCAAGATTGAGAGCTGAGAAAAGGGTAACATATAGATATGACAATGTAGCTTCCATATCTGACCCCAATTATGACCGCATATCCAAAAACATGGAAAAGCTACAACAAATGATGGAAATAATGGTTGTCACAGTTAGTCATCAGAACAAAAACCAGAATCATAACCAGAACCAGAACTTTAGAAGAGACAACACCACTCCCAACAGACAAAGAGGATCAGATCAGCAAGTTATTCCCCCATTCCAAAAGAACTTTCTTGATGAAGGCGAGGGAATCATAGAAGAGTCTGAGGGAAACACAATAAACATGTTTGAAGTAGAAAAATCAATCCATAACTGTTCCACAGAAGAAGATCAACCCTCACCCTCATATTGAGATGAGGAAAGATTAGAATTTGAGGATTACATACTTGGATTTGAAGATGCCATCATGCAGGTCAGAGAACAATATGAACTTAGAAGCAAAAAGAGCCTAGACACTTCGGAACCAAAGGCTTCTGAGGTTACCATCAAGAAAAGGCCTGAGAAAACTTCTAAAGTGACTGCTGAAAGTAACAAATCAGCAGCTGAGAGTTTTGGAAAAAACAAAGAAAAAGACAACCAAAACACTGATACGCAAGGTCAACCATCTAGCAGCACTAGCACTGCAGTTAGTGCTCCTGATAAAATGATTCAAAACACTGTACATAGTGAGAATCAACGCACTGATTCTACCACCAAGGTGGTGGCTAACAAAACAGAGCTGAACATTCCAAAGAGTCAGTCCACTTTCAATTTGGAAAGTGAGATAGAAAAAATTAAAATCTCTGTCCCACTCTCTGAGCTGACCACTCAGGATGTATATAGAGGCCAAATTTTGAAAGCATTAAATTTAGATGAGAACAGTGACACTGTAAATCTGAGTGATGATCAACTAGCCCTTCTGTTTGGTCCAAAGATAGAAGGAAAGTTTCAGGAAGGGGTAGTGCCCCCTTTTTATATCAGTCTTAATATCCATGACAAGATCCTTCACAATGCAATGCATGATTCTGGGGCATCTCACAACTTAATGCCTAAGGTGGTTATGGAAAATCTAGGCCTAGAGATAACCCGCCCCTATAAAGATTTATATTCATCTGACTCTAGCAGAGTAAAATGTCTGGGCCTAATCAAAGACCTATGTGTAAGCCTTACCCAGATCCCTGCAAAATGTATGGTCATGGATGTTGTGGTGGAAGATGTGCCACCTAAGTATGGCATGTTGCTGTCAAGGTCATGGGGAGCCAAGCTGCAAGGAACAATGCAGATGGATGGGGCTTATGCCACAATTCCTGTTTTTAGCCAAATTAGAAGACTGTATAGGGAGGCACAAATGAAATTCCTGGTCAGTAGCCCCGAAAAGCCTGAAAATTCACCTTTATACTCTGTACACACAGATCTTGACTCCTTCGTTCTTTGCAATGATGAATCTTTGGAGGAGTCAGGATGCAAAAATAGAGATACACACAATGAAACAGAGCCCATGGACCTTAACATAATGGCTACTTTAGACTTGGAGGAGAAGACGTAGAAAACTTTGAACAGTGCATTGAAACAAAAACTCAGAGTAAACCAGAAATAGAATGCAGTCAACTGATTAGTCACTCTTCGCAAGCTCGTAATGAATGAAACAATGGTAAACCCGAGAACAAACCTTTATGGGAAATGAATTTCGTTGGGTCATGCACCAAGAGAACTGCAGGAGTAGGAGTGTGGATACATAACACAGAGAGTGACTACGCAGAGAGCCATGCCTATAACCTGCATTTCAAATGTACAAACAATATTGCAGAGTATAAGGCTCTTATCCTAGGCTTGAATTTGTTGAAAAAACCAGGAGCCCGTAGGATAGCCATGCATGGGGACTCTGAGCTGATCATTAAACAGGTGAATGGTGAATACACAGTGAAACATCCTAGGCTGAGGGCATACAAGAACGACACTCTGGATTTATTGAGAACCTTTGTAGAATATGAACTGGTGTTTGTCCCTAGGAGTCAAAACGTAATTGAAAATGGATTAGCCTACGTGGCTAGTTCATATCACAAGCCTCCCAGTGACCAACAGATCATCATTCAGACCAAATTCAGACCTGCAGTGCCAGATAATGAAAAATATTGGCAGGTCTTTGAGGGTGATAAACAGATTGAAGATTTCCTGGTAGGCAGAGATGAGTTTGAATTTTCTGATTCAGACTCTAAATCTGACGGTAGCTGCCTAAGTGAAGAATCCCTAGATGAGGAAAAACCACCCTGTCACATAGAAATAAACACTTTAAATGAACATATTGGAAATCCAAATGAAAAATGTAAAAACACAGATAGTGAAAAAGTAGAGGTGTTGCAGACCAAAGAGAAGAACATACCTCCAGGTCTGGCACCTTTAGAGGACCTTTTTGACTTTGATGATGTAGCAAAAAGGCCCACTATAGAACATGCAGACTCTGATGTTGAGGAATGAAACATAGGCACCGAAGATAAACCCAAGATGATCAAATTGGCTAAGTCCCTGCCTGCAAACATGCAAAAGAAATACATCAGCCTATTCAAGGAATTCATTGATGTGTTTGCTTGGAGCTATGAGGACTTAAGGGCCGATGACACAAACATCATACAACATAAAATACCCTTGAAAGAAAATCAGAAGCCCTTCAGACAAAAACTCCGCAGAATAAGCCCAAAAAAATTGCCTGCAGTGGAAAAAGAGATTAAGAAGATGTATGAAGTAGGCATAATTGTGCCTATGAGGTTCTCTGTTTGGGTATCAAACCTAGTGGTTGTGAGAAAGAAAACAAGGGAGATCAGGCTATGTATTGATTTCATGAATCTTAATAGAGCCTCACTCAAAGACAATTACCCTTTGCCAAAAGGAACACATCCTTCAGAGGGTAGTAGGCTAAAAAAGGATCTCCCTGCTAGATGGTTTTTCAGGTTACAACCAAGTTTTAGTACTCCCAGAAGACCAACTCAAGACCGCTTTTACCACTCTGTGGGGCACTTTTATGTATGTAAAGATGCCTTTTGGACTGATGAACGTTGGTGCAACCTTCCAAAGAGCAATGGACATAGCTTTTTCAGATGAAATAGGACACTTCATTTCCATCTATCTGGATGACATAACAATCTATTCCAAGACTGAGGAAGAACACCTAGAACACCTGAGAAGAGTATTTGAAAAATGTAGAAGGTTCAGTCTGTCATTGAATCCTAAAAAGACTGTATTTGGGCTACAAGAAGGAAAACTTTTGGCCACATCATATCTGAGAAGGGGATTAGGATAGACCCACAGAGAGTTGAGGGAATACTACAAATCACACACCTGAGAAACATCAAGGAGTTACAGTCCTTCATTGGGAAAATCAATTTGCTCAGGAGGTTTATTCCCAACTTAACTAAACACCTTAGGAATATGACTAACATGTTGAAAAAAGGTGTAGGAGTTAAATGTACTGTTGAGGCCAAGAAATATTTTGAGTCAGTTAAACTTGCACTCACCCGGGCTCCTATCCTAATCAGCCCTGATTTCTCAAAAGAGTTTCTGATTTTTTCATTTGCCTCTGAGCATACAGTAGCTGCAGTTCTGCTGCAGAAAAATCTACAGGGAATGGAACAACCCATTTCTTTATTCAACAAAGCTTTGAGAGACGCACCCTTGAAATACAACATAATGGAAAAACAGGCCTATGCCTTGGTAAAGGCCTTGAAAGACTTCAGGGTGTACATTTTTCATTCCCACACCATAGCTTATGTGCCTAACATAGTGGTCAAAGATATCTTGTCCCAAGGCCCAGATGGGAAGAGGGGCAAATGGATTGCTGTGATCTTAGAATATGACCTTGAGATAAAACCCACAAAACTGATTAAAGGTCAGGGCTTAGCTCAAATAATGGCTGAATCAAATCTACAAGCCCTTGACATTAACATGGTAGATGCCTTGGATGAGCTGCAGGGATTGCCTGATCCCACTATTGAGGAGAAGTTTCAAAACTCTCCATGGTATTCTGACATGTTGTATGTGCTTACACACCTCAATGCCCCTCCTGAACTATCAAAGACCAAGGCCAGATTCTTAAAGCTAAAAGCCATAAGCTATTGCATGATGAATGAAGGATTATACTGGAAAAATGCAAATGGCCTATTGCTTAAATGTTTTCCTGAGTCTGAAGTAGAAAGGATTAAACAAGAATTCCATGTAGGAGAGTGTGGAGGACACCTGAACTGGAAAGCCATTGCAAAAAAAATACTCAAAGCTGGCTACTATTGGCCTACACTCTTCAATGATATCCATAAGATGATAATTGCCTGCCACAAGTGCCAAATTTTTGAAGGCAAAAGAAAGCTCCTCCCCTTACCTCTACAACCCATCACTATTGAAGGTCCCTTTATGCAATGGGGCCTAGATTTCATAGGAGAAATTCACCCTGCTTCTTCTGCACAACACAAATGTATCTTAACAGCCACAAACTACTTCACTAAGTGGATAGAGGCCATACCTACTAGGAATGCCACAGATTCAGTCATCATTAGGTTCCTAGAAGGTCATATCCTCTCTCGGTTTGGCTGCCCAAGGAAAATAATCACTGATAATGCTGCTACTTTTGGATCTAAGAAAATGGTTGATTTTTGTCACAGGTATCAAATAGCACTCGGTCATTCAACTGCCTATTACCCACAAGGTAATGGCTTAGCTGAATCATCAAACAAGAGCCTGGTGACCATCATCAAAAAGCTGCTAGAAGAAAACAAAAAGTCATGGCATAACAAGTTAGTGCATGCCCTGTGGGCTGACAGGCTTACAACAAAGAATTCCATTGGAATGTTACCATATCAGCTTGTCTATGGAACAGAAGCAGTGTTTCCTACCAGCCTTGGGGAACCAGTGATTAAGCTGGTCCAAGAGATTCAGATATAAGAAGACAGTATGGTGAGAAGGATAAACCAAACAATTCATCTCCAACAAATAAGGGAAGAGGTCTATAACAGAGCTATGAAGGTTCAGGAAAATAAAAAGAAGTTATTTGACAAAAGGACTAAAGCCTCTGATTTCAAAATTGGAGATAAAGTTCTGAAGTGGGACTCGAGAAGAGAGGACAAAGGAAAGCACGACAAGTTTGACAGTTTGTGGCAAGGTCCCTACATCATCCAGGCCACTGTGGGTTCAAATGCCTTTTTTCTACAAGAATTAGATGGTACAGAGCTGTTTGGGGGTCCTGTCAATGGCAGGATGCTCAAACACTACTTCTGCTGATTTCCAATTTCTAGTTTCCATTTCCATTGTAAATACCATTGCTGTGTTTGTTTTCAAGAAAAAGAGAAAATGCTTCAGAAAAAAGAGAGAGGTTCAGACAGGCTCAAAACATGAACCTCTAAAGTGCAAATATTGGCTCTAACATGATCAAAACCTAAGCCAAAGGAAGTAAAGATAGCTAGTTCAAACATGCCCAAAACCTGGACCAACAAAGGTGAAAAGAATCAGCTCTAACAAGCCCAAATCAGAGCTGAAATGAAAAAAAAAGAAAGTGACTCTAACAAGCTCAAAACTTGAGTCACAAAGAGAAGAAGGATGCTTTAAACTTCAGATTTCAAGCCTTCGAAGTTTTGTTTTTAGTTTTCTGCAAGTTTCTGTCCATGTGCAACTGTCTTTATGCCTTGGATCCACAACAAACTATACTATCTAATCCTAGTTTGACTGTTTTTAAATTTCTGTTGTAGAATGTAGAGAAGAAATCTGTTGGACAGTCTAATCCCAGCAGATATTAGATTAGGTAGAGAAACATATGAGACCAATAGTCCAATCTGGTCTCATGGAGTGATAAGGGTAGATTTAGAATAGGTTTATTTTCTGCATATAAAATGAATGATGTAAAGGGTATGCTAGTCCAAATGCACCCTAGAAGAAAAAATGTTGGGATTGTAGTCTGGGTAGGTAGATTGTTTGAGAATGTTCCTGCTAATTGATGTCTTCACAATTGTGGCAGCTGAAAACCAAAGAAGAAAGGTGGCTCAAGCAGCAGGCATCTGGCCTGCACCAAAGATCATTTTCTGAATTCTTGACTCCTTCAAAAAAGAAGCCATCCCCATGTGGAGCCACTGTTAGCCCCCTATAAATTCCTTGACAAGCAAGCAAGGGGCTAATTTGATTTATGAGCCTTCAAGGAATGCATTTCTCTTGAAAACACATCATCCTTGAAGCCGCTTCATGTTCCCTGCCCTTTGATTGTTTCCCTCTGCTGTTCTTGAGTCAATAAGCCTCACTGATGATGAAAAATTGTGCTCCAAAAGGCCCTTATTTGCCCCTTGTACCTCTACAGAATTCTCCATTTCACCCCTTTTTCCCCCTTTTCAAAGCCCCCTTTCCACCCCAAAAAATTCCTCCCTTAGTCCTCCTAAACTATCCCAAAATTCCCTTTAAACCACGCACACACCCTGGTTTGGTTTAATTTCCCCTTTCTTCCTTTATCGTTACCCTTCATTGGCCTTGAAATGCACCAAGAATGGGCCAAAACCCACTTTCCACCTTATAATAGGGCTTAGCACCTTTCGGCCCTAGCCCCCTCACCCTTTTCCACCACGTGGCCCAGCGCCAAGACCAGGCGCCAAGGCGAAAGGCGCTTATCGCAGATTTGTATCGGGCGCATTATCAGCCGTCGATCTGTTTAGATCAGACGGTCTTCGCAGTCAGCGCCACGCCGTGGTCCCCACGCCCGAGTACTGTGCAAAACCGCCAGTTTCTATCGCACCGCATTTGGAGGTTGAGCGGTATTTCCCATTTCACAGCGATTCCATTCATTGCATGCCATGTGTCCCTAGCACTGTTTGAAAACCGCCCCCCCATCGCGCGTTAAATTTCAGCGTTTTCCCCAGCGCAATATCGCTATACACCGTCCGATCTGCGATCGTCCATTCAACGATCATCGTGCCGCAAAGATGCATGGGAGTTAAACCAAGGCAACCGTACCCCTGGCCCACTGTCCATCGCTCTCTGCTACGTTTTCAACCGTCGATCTCCTCTTGAGATCGGACGGCCCAGATTTAAAGTTAGCCCGCCATCGCCCGGTCCTGCCACATCACCACTCCACGTGTTTTAATCACTTTTTCCGCCCGTCCCTTCATATATTCCATGCATAGGTCAAAGTTTAATGTTTAACGTTAAACTGTCTGTCTCGACGTTTTCCCCTGCATCTCTCGCTGATTCATGTTTTTCCTCGACAGTAGCCACTATATTCATTGTCTACATCCATGCCACGTTTCCTTTTTGCAGTCATCCATACCACCCTCCCCATGCATGTTTTTCTTAACATAGTTTCGTGTTTTGCAGGGTTTCGGACGACAATGAACTGCCATGATTCACAGTCTCTATACAGTTACAGAGAAGCAGGAAAGGACCATTTTCAAGAGCCAAAATCATTAAGAAAGGTCAGAGAGGACGTTATAACAGGGCTCGCATTGAAGGAACAGAGTTTAAACTCTGTAAAATCTTCCCCAGAGCCATTAAAGCACAGATTTTGCAGTTAGAGGCAAACGTGGAAGCGACAAAGAGTATTAGTGGGAAAACAGAGTGTTTAGGGCCTGTCATTGAAGATTTTGGGCCTTAATCCAATGATTTGAAGGCAGAGTACCATATCAAAGACATCGTGGATCACACGGAAGGCCCAGCGCACAGAAAACAATACTATCAGGGTTTCACATCAACAGATTGTTCTTTCCCTAAAGGACCAAGTGCCCATATTGTTTCCTTTATTTACCGTGTTCCTGAAGAAAATTCCGCCCAGACCACAGTCCAAAGCTACCAGAGCATTTGTTATGCGGTATGGCGGACTTCACTGTCATTTATTTACCTTTTTTTTTATTCACCAAAAAGTGCTACAAAGTACTGTAGCGAGAGTGCAACAGAGTCATACCGGAGTAAATGGAAGCCTGAAGAAGATCATTCTTTCACCCAAAGAGTGCCAGAGAAAAATGCTCAGAATTTAAATAGAATGGGCCTCGACCCTCTTCCTCTTCTGAGTTGTAATGCTGCATTTAGTTTTCACCTATCTTCTCTGCTCCACTTGAGCTATAAATTCATGAAGAAACTCATTGTAAAGGTTGTTGATCAGTTATCAGAGAAATCACAAGCTGTTTCTTTTGAGACATAGTCTCTGTGTAAAGTTGTAAGATAGGCTGAAGAAGATGTTTTCAAACTGAATATCCAGCTGTTGGTAATGCTGTACTTGACTAGTGTTTCTCTTTAATGTGACAAGCACATTTCTTTGGACCCTGATCTAAAGCAGCGGTGATGTTTTTCTATCTCTGTATTTGTTTTTAGCTCGCAGTTCATTTCATTTCATTTCTACTAGCTTGCATCAGAAATCTGGCATAGGATTTACCCTTGTTAGGTACCCTATGTTTTTGCTCTCCTTGCCTTTGATGTTTTCTACTAAATGTGTTATCTAAGGGTTGATTTCAGTTAATTTAACTAGTGTAGTGGATGTCATTGCCTGCTAGCTGATGTATGAATTAAATGAATATGTTCTTAGATGTTCTTGTTAGGATTTAATTGAATGAATTGGGAACACTGGGAGGTCTAGAACTCTGTCTCTATCTCACTAGGATCCTTTTCAATTAATTGAACCTATCAAAGATCCCTAAAGCTGGAGGCCGAAGCACTGAGAGTTCAAAGTCTCTCTTTGATCTCATGTCTTTAAATTTGTGTTCTAAATCTTTATTGTTTCCTCCTATCTCACCATTTCATGCCACACTATCATCTTTAAGATCCAATGCTTTAGATGACTAGCCCAACTGAAAGCCTGCACATTGAATAGCAAGTAAACCCTTTCCTGACTCCATTGCCCAATGGTCTTGAATGTTCCCTGGAACATCTCTCCTTTGCCTAAAATCCTCTTTGCTCATCCTTGTCCTATATTGAACCTTTATTTCCTGATAACCAGCAACCAAACAAACAATTAAAAAAACAAACCCCGAGCCTTACAACTAGCCTAATATATTAAACTTTGAACTTCAAAGACATATATCTTTGACAATCATAGAGAGATCCCTCTTTGGACCCAGGAGGGCTAGATCCTGAGGTCTGAAAGTGGTTTGATGTTGTCTCATCTTTTGGTCTTGCCAATCTGGCCAAAACATGGGAACCCCAACACATTGATGCCCATGGAAGGAAATGTATATGAATTGTAATCCTCCCGATATTTTTTCTGCAAACGGGCGTGGATTAATACTAATATACTACTATTGCATTTCTATAATTTAAAAATTTATTAGAAAATAGTCCAAGACTTAATCTGAAATTTCCTAGCATTCAATATCACTACCATTCCTATATTACAAAGTGGTGGTGTTGACTTTCTTGTGAATGTAGCCTTTAAACTTATACCACCTGAGGATTTTAGTCTTGATAGATTTTTGATAGAATTATTATTTAGACCTTTTGTACCTGATAATGTCTCAAATTGGAGAGTCTTCAATGATCATGATGATATCATAAATTTCCTCACTTTTGAGGGGAATTATGATGATGTTGTCATTGATAAAGACACTTATGATCAAGGGCTAAATAAAACATCCAAATATGACAAACTTAAATCATAAAATATCATACCAAAAATTTGTGGTCAAACTGAAAAAATTTTGTGACCTGAAAGACGTATTTAAGGCCCCTACCAATTGTAAAAAAAATAGTTATTCGATGAAATATGAAGTGATCAATTTAGGCACTAAAAAAATTCCTCAAAATGTAAATTTTGGTCTAGGTTGTTCACCTTCAAAGAGAGAGGAATTTATTTCTCTTTTAAAACAATACAAATATGTGTTTGCATGACATTATGACGATTTAAAGACTTATAACACATTGATAATCCAACATACAATACCCATAAACCAATTCAACAAAAGTTAACAAAAGTCCATCCTAACTTAGAAACCCAATATAAGGATGAATTGAATAAACTCATTAGAGAAAAAATAATTTTCTCAAACGCTAGTAGTGGGTTTCCAATTTAGTTCCAATTAGGAAAAAGAATGAAGATATTAGGATATGCATATATTTCAGAACCCTTAACAAGGCTTTTGAAAAGCACAATTTTCCTTTGCCTCCCATCGAATATTTTTTACACACTGTAGCTGGATCTTAACTGTCCTTTCTGGACGGTTTTTGAGGCTACAATCATATTATGGTTGATTTGAATAACCACCTAAAACAACTTTTTGAACTAAATGGGGCACCTTTTTTCTACCAAAAAATGCCCTTTTAGATTAAACAATGCCAAAGCCACATTCAAGAGAGGCATGGACATACCTTTCAAAGGAATGATAAATAAATAAATTGTAGTTTATTAAGATGATATCATGATTTACTCTAAGGAAATATCTGATCGTTTACATAATTTGAAGCATATTTTCGAAAGATGCAGAAAATATGGAATATCCTTAAATCCTAAAAATTCATTTTTTGCATTAGATGATGGAAAGCTATTAGAAATCATTGATTGAAAGGATGGGATCATCATAGAATCATCAATAGTTAAAGTGATCTCTCATTTTCCTTTGCCACACAATAATAAATCTATGCAGTCCTTTTTGGGATAAATGAATTATGTAAGGCACTCTGTCCCTAGTTTTGCTCAAATCATACTACCCTTGTAGAATATGATTAAGAAAAAATCAGTATACAATTGGAGTTGACAAGAAAGAGAACATTTTAACTCAATTAAACAAGCAATTATTCAAGCTTCTGCCCTTCTTTGACCATATTATAATAAACTGTTTACTCTTTCTACTTTTTCCTCTAATCAATCCTTTATTGTTGTCCTCTCTCAAAATAATGTTCAGAATGTTGAAATACCATTTTCCTTCACAAGCTCAGGATTTCAAGGGGCTAAAATTAATTACACCGATGTCAAAAAATAGGCCTATGTTGTCTTCAAAGAAATAAAACATTTTAGACCATTTATGATGAAATCCCATTCAAAAGTGATAGTTCCTTATTTTGTAGTAAGAAATCTACTTATCCAAAAATACCTTGGAGAAAAAAAAGCACATTGGATAATAACACTCCAAGAATATGACCTTGAAGTCAAACCCTCCAAAATTATTAAAGGTCAAGGATTATGTAAATCGGTTACACAATCAATTGATTCTAAAACTAATAAAATTTGTTATGATAAGGATTCTCAAACTTCTTCCCAAGAGTTATAATATTCCTTATTCTTCCTATTGCCCGTATTTAGATTTGACTTGTTATTTATCTCATGGCTCAACATCACCACATTTATATTTCAAGAAGAGACAAGCTTTGAGATTAAAAGATAACCAATATCAGTTGATAAATGGGGTGTTTTTTTGTAAAGATTATGATTCCATTTTACTTAGGTCTTTAGAAATTTTTGATGTTGACAAAGTGTTGCATTATCTACATCATGGACTTATAGGAGGACGTTATGGTGGAGATAACACCACTCAAAATTTTTTGCGTGTAATTTATTACTGGCCTACTTTGTTTAAGGATATGCCTGTGTATGTTCACAAATGCCAGGTGGTTAGCCGTGGTATTGAACCAAGAGTGTTGCAACTCCAGGGGCTTCCCTACTTTAATTTATCAACTTGGGGTTCGTACAAACTTGGAGGTGACAGTGCTATATACACAGTAGATGCATTCTGTTCATGTCATCCTCTTTCGCTTTACGAAAGGGTGCTATTTCTAAGGGTTCTTAGTGAAGTCTGTCACACTTCAGTGAAACTAAACTAAATTGCAGAAAGGAAATGATAGAAGGAAACTAAATTAAATCGCTGAAAAGAAATGACAGAAAGGGTACTAATCTAAATTTATGAAAATAAATGATAGAAAGGAAACTAATATAAATTGCTGAAAAGAAATGACAGAAAGGAAACTAATTTAAGTTGCAGAAAGGAAACTAATTGAAACCACACTTAACTTCGCCAATTGGCTAAACACGCACTACTCTATCTATCATGCTCCTATCTATGCAGATATACATGACCTAATTCTAATTTGAATAAGTGTGCTTGCAGCTTGGAGGAAAAATGGCTAAAGAGGCTAATGGAGGACTTACACACATGGAACAAGGCTTAGAAGTGAAAATATGGGTTTAAACCTTACAAAACCTTATTATAGTGCAAAGAAGGGCTTTGGAGCGGAATGAATTGAAAGGTGCGATGGCGGAGATGCGATGGAGGAAAAAGTTGTGATATGCGATATCGCAATCGCAATATCGCAAATTTAAAGGGATAGCGGAAAGGTTGTTTGGGAGTGGGAGAAAAATGCGAAGTGTGATTTGTGAAAAGGTAAAATTTGTAAGATGCGATTGCGATAGGGATGATGTGGCGGTGGGACTGGCGGCGAAGCGTGATCACAATATCGCAATCAACAGGCGGGAGCGGTAAGTGTTAAAGGAAATAGGGAAATGTTGCGATTTGTGATTGCGATGTGGCGGGGTATGAAGCAATTATCACAATTGGAGAAAACGAGTGGTAAGTGTTAGTGAAAAAAGTGAAACATTTCAATTTGCGATTGTGATGTGGCGAGGTACGAATTGATTACTGCAATCGGTGAAAATGAGTGGTAAGTGTTAACAAGAATGAAATAAGAAATGCAATTTGCGAAGTACAGTAGCGGGAGAGTCGAGGAGCAAAGGCGGGGGTCGAATTTTAATGATTTTCAAGTGTTTTTGTGTTAAAAAGGTAAAGGTGAGGTGAAAAAGGAAAATCGCTGAGATGTTGAAGAGAGGCAAAGGAAAAGGAAGGGGTCATGCGAGATGTGAAGTGCGATAGCGGGAATTTCTAGGAGAATAGGCGGAGGTCAAAATTTTAATAGATTTCTGTAAAAAAAAGGTGGGGTAGCTGATAAGAAGAGGGAAAGGAGGGAAATGAAGGTGTAACAACAAGGTTTAGAAGTGTAACATAGAGATGGGGAGAAATTGGAAGATGAAGCGGAACGAGGTAATGAAATTCTCCAGAACTTTTGATGCTTATTCTTGCAAACAAAGCTGCATATTTATGCATAGAAAAATAGAAAAAAGGCATGATAAAAATAGTGAACAAAAATCATTTTTTTCCTTTGGGAAGGTCAACCCCACTCGAATTATATTAACAGATATGAGAGGGGATGACTATCTCATAGTTTTATAGAGTTTATTATCTATTCCACAGTGCGGATAAGCGGATTAAATGTACAACAACAACTATAATAGCAATGAAGATATCATAAATAAAACTAGCTAAATAATAGAAAGGAAAGGAAGACAACGACAAAGAAGCTGAGGCACATGGGTTGGGCCCTAACCCATGAGCCCAACTCTCTAGAACTAAATCAGTAAAATGGAGTCTGTTTGCTCATTTCAGGAAGAAAATAGCCTTGTTACATTTCTGAAAGCCTAATCACTGAGTAAAATAAAAAGCTTAATAGTTTGCAGCAAAATTCCCAAAATGGAATCTAAGAATCGACTAACTGACTAACTAACTACTAAACCCTTCCTAGCTCTAGCTCTGCTCTATTTATTCTACAGGGAAACTACCAACAACTCCCTAGAAAATATGATCGAGTCCACTTGACTCCAAGTGAAGTATGGCTTGAGTGCACTTGGTCTTGAGTTGCTTGGCTGCCTTTGGAATTCGAATTGTTGGAGACTCAAAGTAAACATAGATTGAGTGTGTTATTGCCTAAATCTACCACAGGCTGAAGGAAGGCAGAGTCTAGGGTAACATCAAACCACGCTTAATCTGGTAGCTAGCCCTACCAGATTGGGAGAGGGCTCTCTCCTTGTCAATCTCGCAAAAAATGATCAGTGAGGCTTGAGATGACTTGAATAAAGGCTGATTTTAGGCTAGGTATATATGTAAAAAATTTTGATTTGATTTTGAAGGTGTTTTTTGGATAAAAGGGAAGGGCAGATTTTGGGTTTGGGGAATGATTTTGCAGAGAACTGAATGGGGCAAGGTAAGCAATTGTTTTGACACTTCAAATTTGAATGAAATGGATAGCTCAGACTGGTGAGGAGTTGAAAAGGGAAAGAGACTTTCAAGAATCCTCTTCAGACAGTTGAAAACATAGAAAATTAAACAAAACTCAAGGTAGAGCACTGCAAATCTAATGAATTCCACCTTTATCCTTGTTTATTTAACTTAAGAAGAAGTAAGAGAGAAGATGATATACATAAAGCACCAGTAAACTTACATTAACAGAGAGAAACACATCATCAAAACAAAGAGCCACATGAATCCCAAGGAGTGCTGCAAACCTTGGTCTATTCCTTTGCCAAACTGCAGAGATGAAATGTACAATGAAGCTCAAAGCAATCCCAAGTGTCCAACCCTGAAAATGACTGAAAAACTACAAGATATAGACAAGCATAAATCATCCCCATGCCTCTAGGGGTCGAGCTCACTAGTTTAGGCGCTGTTTCAACAAGATCTAAACTAAGAACTGGAAAATAGGCAGTGGAACAACTTGCCTCTATAAGATAGGAAACTCATTCATTCAGTTACAATTCACCTTTTGATGAATGAATCTACTTCCATGAGTAAAAATTTGCCAAAATTACATCAAGAGCCATGAAATTACATCAAATTACATCAAATTACATCAAGAGTTTTACATGTGGAAGAAAGAAAGTCAAACTAGCCAAAACTAGGCGAAAAACAGAGTTACTGAGTGAAAAATGAGCAAAAATCCCCAATGCACCGCGCCTAATTTCTCTATGCATCGTGCCAGTTTGGAGCCAGTTTTGAAGGTCTTCCTAGTGTCCAAATTGAGTGCAGGATAGCTTGTTGGAAAGCTCTTCCTGTCTACTTTCCAACCCAAGTGGAATTTTTGAATTTTGTTTCCTTTTTCCCCTCCAAAAATGAGTTTTCCCAACACTTCTTCCTGTGTGTCCAAAAAGGGGCAGAAAGGTCATTTTTAGGGTGTTTTTGACCCTTCTGGAGGCCCAAAACTTGCCGAAATCTCTGGGAAATGGGTAGGCATGCATATATTTTCATGAAAAATCCAAAAATACAAATTTTCCCCTAAGAGGATCTCCCAATCATAAGCGCGCGCTAAGTGGCACGACCCGTCGGGCAGAAAAATCTGTGTTTAGGCGAAAAAAATCAAAATTGACAAAATGTGTCCCAAATTTCTTGAAATCTGGGCTGAGTGCCTACCATCATGCACTATGCTGGGCCAAGGAAGCTTCAGCCAAAAATTGGAGTCTATCATGCCTTTTGCGATGCTTTAATGCCCTCTTTAACTTTGCCTTCAGGATCTTGATTCGTGCCTTGCAAACATGATTTATCGCCCAATAATGATTTTTCATGTGCCTCAACATGTTCTTTTCCTTGTTGGCCTTCTCCAACAGCTTCTCCAAATGAATATTGACCCTTTCGAGCCAAGTTTCCCGATCAGCCTCAATCTCTCGCTCAATGGATGTCATCTCGGTTTGGCTCCTTTGGGCAGCTTGCCGGTTCTCACGTATATTTAGCAACTCCATGATAGCTTGCTGATCTTCCAAATGTTTGTTTCGCTGCTCAAGGTAGTTGATAATCCATTGGGCTCTTTGCAACTTAACAAACAAAGTGTCTATTTTCGCCTTATGCTCCTGAATAATCTCTCTCAACTTTGAGCTTGGTGAGCTCAAATCCTCATCAATGAGTATGAAATCTGTATCCTGGCCTCCTGAAGGCCCCTCATCCTGCATGGGCCTCTTACCCTTGTCCTGTACCTATACCTGTGTTGCTGATGACAGAAACGAGACCCCTTCCACCTCGGGTGGAGATAATATTCGCTTGGCTGCTGCAAATAACCCTCTAGTGCCTCTCTGATAAGTGACATACACTGGCACACTAGTAGTCTCTGTCTCCTGACCCTCATGTGGATATGAAGGTTCACTTGCCTCATGAACAACCTCCGAAGGTACCTGAGGAGCTGTGAAGAAATCATTAGAAATGAAATCCTCCCATGAAATACCCTGCAAGCCGAGCTGATGTATAACCACAATTTTGATGAATGCAAAGTGATAGATACTGCTATATTGCTGCTCAGGAGTTTTCCTTTGCACGAGAGTGGTCATCTTCTCAATATTCTGGCACATGAAATAAGGGAGGTTCATCATCCTCACCCTGGTGAAATGCATCAGCAACCTGATATGATAGGCATAAAGACGTGAAAACCAGCCCTCACAACTGAAATATTTGATGATAAGTTTCATCAGAGGAGCATAGGAATCCTTTAGGAACCGGAAAGGAAACACTCTACTGAGTTGTCTCACAAAGCTGGGTCTGATATATGGCTCATAGTGTACCTTGTCAACATGCTGCCTTTTGTTCCATTGTTCTCCAACATTTGGTATTCCGGTTGCTTGAGAGATAGTTTCAAGTGTTAAAGTGAAGGTTACACCGGCAAGGGTGACTTGACCATCATGTAAATGCAACACAAACAAATGGGCCAAATCTTGATGATGATGGACCCTAGCAACCATTTCACAAAATTGATAACAAGACTGCTGTTGAAAACATGCCATGGCAAGAGGACAGGCCTGCAACTCAGCCAATGAAGTGGGCTCCTCCCTCACATGTCTGCCATTGTTATGAGGCCTTCTAGGTGCATGTAATTCAATGGTGGAATCACTGTCTTGGTCATAAGATGTATCGGTATCTATCTCCATGATGTCCAAGGTCTATATTGTCTTGGATGAAAATGAGAAGTTTGGTGTCTTTGGTTTTGTTTCCAAATATGTGGTAACAAGTGAGGGACTATGGAGGGATAGAGTAGTGGAAATGATGGACTATTATTAAGTGAAGTTTTCCACTTGAAATATGTGAATTGATAAGTTTAGGGACAACCACTTAATCTCTTGGGATAGCCTTGGGGTTTGGGGAAATTTACAATTGGGATGGGGATAATGGGAATGGGATAGTAATGAATGATTTAGGGATACAAGGGAATAGGGAAATGGGCTGCTTGTGACAAGAGAGACAGTGAGGAGGGAATAAAAAGGTGGGGGAAATGGAAATGATTGACACAAAACCAATTTCAAAACCCTAAAGGAGAATTCTTCAAACAAGATAATAGGGTTTGATTTTTTGTATTTAAATTCTCATAAGCATCACCAAAAACATGTCATGGGCAATGGAGAAGTTGCATGGACTTACTTGGACAAAGATGGACCGAGCTGGTTTGAAAATTTGGAAGAAATGGAAATAAATTAGCTTTCTGCCATGTGTGTCGTGCAACAAACCCAGTGTGCTGCGTCCTTCCAATGCGTCGCGCAGGAGTAAATTTACACACAGGGAGCCGATCCAATGCGTCGCGCTCGCCTGATGCATCGCGACAATCACCCAATGCGTTGCGCGACTGATCTTTGCACAAAATCTCCTTCAAACTGTTTGCTTTGCTCTTCACGGGTTATCCTCTGCTCACTATTGTCTTTTGGCATACAAATGAAGTCTTGAAACATGAAAATAATATATATACCAAGGATTTTGATTTTCCATTTTGTAAAACCCACTTTGTAATGTTTCAAAATTTGACACTTTTCAAAAACTCTGTTTTGCTTCCTTTTGGCTTTTAAACTGAATGATGAGCTTTCTGTCTATCTTGCAGGGAATGGATGGCTGGAGCTTTGGCAAAGGCGACCAGGGTTGCCAGTGAAAGTATTATTACAACTGAAAACTTTAAAATCAATTACATTTATTTACATAAAGATGAAATAGACTGTGAATAAGAAATTTTCGGTGAAAATCACATGTAAGAAATTTTTGTCGACGCGTTTCGAACCAGCCAGTGTGGTTCTTCATCATGACAAGATGTCTTGATGATGAACCACACTGGCTGGTTCGAAACGCGTCGACAAAAATTTCTTACATGTGATTTTCACCAAAAATTTCTTATTCACATTTTATGGATCACAGAAGCCAAATTCCTAAAAAATGAAATAGACTGTTTTTCTTCAAAACAGAGTTTTGAAGAAAAATCATTATTAAGCATATAATGATGAAATATTTAGCATTGAAACCTTGTTTCAAACTTCCTCATGTGCCTGCTGACCATTATTAGGCATTCTGAAGACCTGATTAATGAAACTGTAGGCCTAATGAGACCAAAACCCTAAAATTGACTTCTTGCAAACTATGAGACAACAAATGGCTGTAAATGATTTTAATGAACAGAAATAGGCCAGTAGTTAAAGGACATGAGGGACATGATTGACAAGCCACTACCGTCAGATGATCCATGCTTCTAATGGAATGCAACTGACTGGACTGAGTGAGACACGTAAAATGAAATGCAACAAGAGAATTTTGATCACTAACGGAGGGATTAAGATACCGACACTAACAGAGTGCTCTCCTCTTTGAGTTGCTTGTCTGCCTCTGGAACTCAAATTGCTGGAGAGAATATTTGGGGTGATTGAGTCCACTTGAATCCAAGTCAACAAATATTGAGTGCACTCCTCTTGGAGTTTCTTGGCTGCCTTTGATAGTTAAGGAGGGTGTACAAGCCCCTTGAATCTCTCCAATATTTCTCCATAATTTCCTGACATTGTGTTCATTTATTATCCAATATTGATTTTTCAATGGCAGGGAGCAAGTCCCTACATTATCTCCTTCTCCAAATCTGCATAATCTGCCAAAATTCTCACAATATTCTACAAAAATAACCAATATTAGGCAAAAATATGCAATTACCTTTAAACCTTCCTAAGAAAATAATAAAGCATAAGAAAACATTATTAAGTGCAGAAGGAGAGATTATATATATATATATATATATATATATATATATATATATATATATATATATATATATGTGCATAAGGAAGGTAGATGGGCTTAAGAAAGGTTATATGGGCCTTATTTTATGTCTAATTTAGAGGCCCATCACCAGGTCTATCAAACAACATTAGGGAAGGAAATAAAATCATCCTTACCATGGAAACCCATTATTATTGAAGAACCGTTTGAGCAGTGGGGTCTCGATGTCATAGGTGAAATCATCCCAAATTAATCCAAGCAACATAGGTACATTCTGAAAGAAAATGATTACTTTACTAGATGGGTGTAGGTCATTCCATTGAAAAATGTTACATCATAACAAGTAATATCATTTCAATCTATAATTACAAGGTTTGGCATCCTGAGCACTCTAGTCTTTGATATTGCAACTTATTTTTCTTCAGTTCAACTCATTGAATTCGCTCTAGAAAAGGGTATTAAATTCAAGTACTCCACAAATGATTACCCTCAAGGAAATGGTTTGGTAGAATAAATGAACATAAACCTTTAGAAGATCATTATGAAAATTTTTGCTGATAGTCACAAAAATTGGCATAAGTCTCCAATAATTGTGTTATGGGAAGATAGATAACATATAAATCATCAATAGGAAATTCTCCTTACTTTATGGCAAGGAGGCCATATTCCCTCCTAATGTGGCTTTACCTTCTTTATTAGTAGTTCAGTTAGTTCAAGAGGAACCTTTCTCTAGTATGCAACAACATCTTACACAATTGCTTAAAATAGGATAAACTAGAGATAAATCCAAGTATACTTTCAAATAATCAAGGGATTATTAAGAAATGGTTTAATAATCATTAAGTGGGTGATAAAATTTCAAATTAGGCGATCTTGATCTAAAATGGGACAAAGCCTACGAGGAAAAGTGAAAACATATAAAATTTCAAAAACTCTAGTTAGGTCCCTTTTGAATCTCTCAGAAGATTGGTCCGTCCACTTTTCTATTGCAAACTTTAAATGGTGAAGAGGAAAATATCCCTAATAATGGGAAAATATTGAATTATTATTATTATTATTTATTTATTTATTTATTTCTTTCTCAAAGTTCATACGAACTACTTGTTAATATGTAAAAGTCTTTGTTTACCTATGATCCCCTTTTGCGTGAATAATGTTTTTGTCGATCATCAATAATTAGCATCACACTACAAATAAAATTATCTTTTTTCATATATCTTTATGAAGATTACATAATTGAATTGAATAGTATCTTTTATTCTTTGAATTGTAACATATATAACAAAATTTGTAATGATCAAGATATAATCATTGTTGGGTGAAATAGTCATTTTTTATTTCCCACATAAATTTTCAACCAGGAAGTTCGTAAATTGTGAGGTGCACCTGCACTAGGGATTAGTGAAATAAATCTAATCTAATGATTAAACTACTTTTAGTAAAGGGAAACACACTTTGCGTAATTTAAATCTAATCTAAGCACATTTTGCATAATTGAAATCTAATCTAACACACTTTGCGTAATTGAATTCTAATCTAAACACACTTTGTGTAATTGAAATATTAATCTATGTTTGCATAATTGAAATATCACTTGCAATGAAAATAACTAATCTACACTTGTAAAATAAAATAACATTTGCAATGGAAAGCTAAACTATTTGCATGAATCAAAGTAAAACAAACTAATTAAACTTAAAATTTAGAAAGGGATGCACATGGTTGATGGGGGCCCTTCCATTATCCAATAGCATTCCAACTCACAAAAATCACATTCTAAAACACAATGGTAGAAAATAACCTTCTTTATTTATAAGCTCACAACTTTACATAATGGAAATCTACACTCCTATTCTCATTACATCAATAGCTCTTCACTTTACATCCCCTTCCATCTCAAGCCTTGTTTACTAAACATTATATGAGTCCTTCCTTCTTCTCCTTTTTTTTTGATATGAGAAAGTACTCCTATTTATACAAGCTTTGAAAAACAAACTCAATAATGGAGATCCACTATTTTCTCCATAGATCTACAAGTGTCTCAACCAATAAAACACATCACCTTATCTTACATGATCTTCTCCATGTGGCATATCTTCAAATATTCATGAGGGAATTTGAATTTGATCATGGGAGGCCACATAAGGGTGCCTTAGAAGCTTCCAATGAATGTACACATGTCACAAAACTCTTTCCACTTTTAAGGTATAAGCATATGCATATTATTTCCTAACTTTTGATCACAAATTCACTTAAAAACACTAGAAACTAATAATGTTTGGAAAACACAAGGGTAACCCAAATGATGATGAAAGTGAGATGAATGTAGTGGCATGGTGGTGAAATGGAGGTGAAATGGAGGTGATATAATGTATATGATGGTGAAAGTGGATGTCCTTTTAAGGATAATTCTGAGACCAAACATACCCCCTGTTATCACTCAGATTTTCCTTGAAGTTGTTGGGAAGAGGAAAGGGGTTCAAGGTAACCACAAACCAACTTTTAAGTACAGAATCTAGCCAATATGTACTCAGAGAGGGCTCTCTCTTTAAGTTTTAGCTTTGTTTTTGAAAGATATTAGGTTAGTTATGAAAGTCTAGAGATTTTGATTGTGTTTGGGTGATGGAATTCAATAGTAGAGGGGTAGGACTGAATAGTTTAGGCCATTGGGCTAATGGAGTCAAAGCAGATGGCTTAAATGAATTTGGTTTCTTAACAAGGGATGGTTTCATAGGGCAAGGTAATCAAATAGGGAACAATTAAAGATCTAAATGAATGGAATGGACTCGAAATGGGTGAAGGGAAATTAAGAATCTTTCAACATATTCGAAAGAGGGAACTTGAATAATTATTAATAAAGAGCAATTAAGAATTCTTTACCAAATAATCAAAATGAAAAAACTAGAAAACATGAGCAATTAAGAATTCACTGTTCATACTAGTTTAGAAGAAAAACATTAAGAATAACAACGATTGAAAACAGATTGCACTTAAGCACTTTCTGAACGATTCTTTTTCGTTTATCATTCAGATATAAAACATAAATGGTATAATAAAAAAGTATAAAAATTTAAAACATAACTTATTGATCCTTTGTCTGACTCAAGAATCCTGTAAAAAGTCCTTTGCATCAATTCTTTATCCAGTTAGCCATGCGAAATTTGTCCAACAACACTTTATTCCAAAATAATGAGTATTACAGCAATGTCTAGGAATCCACCCCTCAATATTCTAATTGAGGGAGAATTTATACAAAAAATTATAAAAGAATATCTCCTAACAGAATGAGATATATTTTAGGATGACTCATGAATACGTTACAAGAAAAATAGAGACAGATGGTCTCATAGATAAGAGGAAAGGTAACCGATGTTGTGCTCTTCCTATTTTTATGAATGTGCTGGAGGCAGGCCCTATGATTTGGCTTGCCGTTGTCTTCTTTGATAATTCTGTGCTGGCTGTTTTGTTTTTTACTAATACTCTTTACCTGTACTGATACAATTTAACCTATTTGATCTCTATTTATCCTTTTTTCCATGACTTACTGTAGTAAATAATCAAAATTTATCCAAGGATATTTTTTTACAAAATGTCTAACATCTCTTCCCACCATTGTGCTTCTGGTATTTTGGTTCTCTGAAGCTTTCTCAAAGTCTCATCAGTCTCTGTATATCTGAAAAAAGTAGGCTGAATTGGAAATAAGTGTTTTACCTCATGTTTGAGATAAAACAAAATTTCCAGACTATCATGAAGAATTTTGCCTGTAGGCAATGCTTTTGCTGCTGATGAACTTGTCGATGAACTGGCTTGGTTGTCTACATAATTATTCAATTTCTCAACATAGCTTTTATGGCTCATTAGTTTATCATGTGAAACTAAAGGACTTGGCAACCCTTTACTCAACAAAATATCCAATCTCTTTGTAAAAGCATTGATTTCTTATTGCATATCGTGGCATCTTCTTTCTAGGTTTTGCATCAGAGTTCTTTTAGTAAAAACCCTTTTTACCTCGAAAATTGTTCCTGTTCTGTCTTGGATGCCTAGTTCTTCAAGTTTATATCTGTTCTTAGTATTTAAAAACTGTATGAGCTTGTTGGCTTCTTCAGGCATATTTCCTAATTCTTCTCTTGCCTTTTGAACTTCTTCTAGAGCCAGTTTTACTAAATCATTTTGCTCATACATTATTTGGATTGATGGCCAGACATCACTTATTGATTGAGTGATGTTGGTCCAAAGAATTTCTTTGATTTCTTTCAGAGGTTTCTCCAATGTGAGATCCTTTTCTAATGTCTTTACCAATTTTTCTAATCTGTTGATCTCTCTTGTCTTTTCTGCTACACTTATTTTTGAGAGATTATACTTTTGTTCCAAGGAAGTAAATTGTACCTTCGTTTTCTGGAGTTCTGTCACTTGGAGTTTCAATTCCTCCATTGATTTTATTAATTCCTCAGTGCTTAAATTGGAAGTGTTGCCTTTGTCTTTGGTCTTGTTGTTGTTGTAAGACCCAAATACATTGTCACGTTGGGAGAGGGAGGCCGAGAGGTCGACTCTCCCTGCTTGTCCTTTAATGCTTTTTCAAGTTCTTTTTCAGTTTCATTCAGTTGCTCATTAAGTTTCAAGATCAAATCCATCAATTCTTCTTCAGAGTTTTTCTTTATTACCTCAGCAGTCTGTGGATGCCTTCAAGGTGGCAACTTTAGCTGTTTCCTTAAGGCTGCAATATCATCATCTTTATTTTTGATCAAGGCTTCTGTAGCCTTAACATATTTAGGATTATGACTCAATCCAATAATTATTTCTTCGAAATTTTTTATTCTGTTATCTTTGGCCTGGGAGGAAGCTTTTTCAAGATGTAGTTGAGTAGTTGTATTATCCAAGGAATTCTGTAATCTTTGGGCCATCATTGACATACCGGTCAAGGTTGAATAAATCATCTCTCTAGTTTTCTTATGTAGTTCAATCTAATCCAAAGGATGAATATCCTTGGCCATGATTTCAAAATTGGTTCTGACATAATCTGCTGCTGTTTGTGGCTGCTGCACTTTAGGCTTGAAATGGCTCATCACCATTTTACATTCCTGGATGTCATAAGCTGACATCAATCTTTGTTGATTTTTGGGAGCCATCTTCAAATATTGATTATAAACTTGAAGTCTTAATGGATCATTTATGGCTTTTATATTTATGAATGTCTTCTTAATATCCCATGCATCCTTCGCTGGTGGTCTAAAAGATGATACTTCTGCACTTTGCTGTCTTTGTAGCTTTTTTCTCTGTGAGTCAGTGGATGTCCCACTGATTGGTAATGTTTGTTGGCTATCTAATTCTTCTCTTTTCTGACTATCAACAGTTTCTTGAACAAATTCTTCTTCTAATAGAGGATTTAATCTTTGTCTTTTGATACCAGGCTGCTCTGAAGGTTTATTGATAGGGGTAGCTGTTTTTGCATCTCTCTTTTTACTTTTTTCTTCATTGAGAGGAGTTTGCAAGATTGAAATTTCTGCTACATTGATCTGAGTGGGAGAAGTTTGTATTTGGGCTTGTTCCTTGGAATTTTCAGGCTGCTCTGACATTGTGAATTGCTCTGTAACCTGTGTATCAGTATCATTTTCCTTCCCTTTGGATTTACTGTGGCTGGTGCACTGGTTTCTTGCAAATTTTGCTGAGAGGTTCCAGCAGAGGAAGGAACAATTCTTGGTCTTTGTACCTGCCCAAAAGAATCCAGGTCAAGTATTTTCTCAAGATCTTTCATAGCATTGTCAACATTGACCTGTTCACTATCTTGTTCTACTAATGTCCCTTCCATCCATTCATCCATATTTTTGAATTGTTCAATCTCTAGAATCTTATGGTGAAGGTATGGTGACAATCCGTTTTTAATTCTCCTATCACAAATAAAGCTGTTAGGATCATAAGGTATCCAACAGAAATTTTTTTACAATTTCAGATAGTCTTCTAGAATTCTTTTTGCTTCTTTCCCTGCATCTCTAGTATTACAGACAAAAGGGCCTAATTGGCTCTTGATTATGAGTTGAGCTTTCTTCTTGGCATTACAAAAATGGACTATGTCTGAATTTATCATTTGTCTGAAATATTCTAAGGCAAATATCCTCATTGGAACATACTTTGATAGCTTTAAAGGACAGAGCTCACACCCATATATTCTAATTTCTGTATGATTCTTGTATAGGTACCAATCACCTATCCTGTATTGCTTGGAAAGCTGGAGGATTTTCTTCATATCACTATTGACCCTAGGAGGGGAAACTCCTGTTAATAAGGTGGTTGCAGGGTGAAAAAATAGGTCAATGAATTCATTGTAGGAATAAGGGGACTCAAAGAAATTATGGAAGATTGCAGACCTTGGATTTCCTTTGGTGTCACATTTCATGACATGGAAGGGGAAATTCTCTGATTGATAATAAAGCATGAGATGGTATATATGATGCCGATATTTTGAAAACTCTTTCATCTTCCGGTCTCATGAGCTGGTCATGAATCTTATCGGCAATGTAAGAGGCAAAGTCATACTTGACAGCAGGAGGCTGTCCAGGAGTAAAAATTGACAACACTAGAGTTAACTTATCAACGTATTCACTAGTGTTGAAACCCATTACAGAAGATATCATATTCAATATGAGTCTGTCCATATATGTGAAAAAGGTATATCCATAAGGAGGAGGGCCTTTGGGTTGATGTTTTGGTAGCATGAAAGTTTGGCAGAGGCGATTCAGCTCTTCTTGGGATAAATTTGTGGATTTTTCAAGTAAATCTCCCATGGAAAGGGGAGTCAGGGCTTGACCAGGATGAAACTGTAACATTTCATTGATAGATGAGTAGTTATTGGGAAAAGAATGGTTTGACTTGGGGACATGACTGCTTGTCGATTAGGATCGTAATTGGCATGGCAGTGATAAATTATTTCAGGAAAAACATGAACTGAGGGTAAAAAATACATAGGAAGATTAGATTCCCATAGTCCAAGAATATCAGAGCCGTTCAGGTAATTATCTTGGCATTGGCAAAATATTCTAAGAGGATTTTCACTAAGGATGAGGTCTTTTATCTGGAAATCCCTATCCGCTAGAGGCAGATAGTGTAAATCTTTATGAGGGGCATTCAGAGGCGCAAAATTCAAAGCCACAGGGGTTTCCATTTCTGGTTCTTGTGGATTCAGAAAGGAATTTGGGTTTTTGATGGAAAAATGGGCACAATTACAAGTCTGAGAACTTATGGAGTAAAATAAAGACCGAATTGTACTGTGTTTTAGTATCTTTCTGTGGAATTAGAGTAAAAAACAAAGACTTGCAAGGTTCGACAGGAATTGGATAAATACCTGTTTCCGGGAAATCAATAGTGATGAAAACAGGTGTTGGAAACTGCTAACAGGTTCTGGACTGTTCGGCTGCAAGTTTCTTAGCAAGTTGGTAGTTGAGAATCTTTGACAGTTGGCTTTGACGTTCTTTGCATGAGAACACTGGTCGCAACACAGAATAATGAAAATGACGCGCGTTTGTTTGTTTTATTTACAAAGTCAAAGTTGGCAGGGGTTTTTATTTTTTTGGGCGGATGACGTATGCGGGAAAGGGTTTTTCGTATGTGGAGGGCGGTAAGCGGTATATGTCGCACCGCTTTTGGGGACAGGCGGTTTTCAGCCGGGAGCCAGCGATCACATAGACCTTGCGAAGCGTGGCGAGGCACTGTTTGGAAAACCGCATAGTGATCGCGCGTTATCGTTCGGACGTGGGGGTGATGCGATATGGACGATAGCCATTGGATGTGGAGGGGTTGATCGAGCCGAGGCTTGTTGGGGAGGTGAGATGACGGAGTTGTTTAGCAAGCGGACTAATATAATTAAAGATTTTTAATCATCGGGAGGGAGTATGGTGGTGAGGTAAGTTCTTAATTAATCGTGAGGGTTAATTAATCCTTTTAATACAATGGCGGGGAGTGTTGGGGCTCTTAATTAGTTGCAAATTTAACTAATTAATCCCAATTAACACAATTTTATGGTTATGTTTCAGCTTGAGGAGTGGGATATAAAATATTTAAATTCTATATAATTATAATAATATGGGAGGCAGATTAGTTACATAAGAAATTAGATAATATAAGTTAAAAGTTAATATTTCAAAAGGAATGAAAAAGCGTTAAGTATAAAAACATTAGGATTGTGTATTTAACTTAGGCTCAAATGAAAAAGGGTTTTCATGGGATATTGTGCAATTTTCCTAAGTAAAATAGGATTTTACTTAGGAAAATACTTATGGAAGTAAATGAATGACTTATGGATGGTTTTAAGTACATAGGCTTTTAAATTATTAGGCCGAGGATCTGGTCCCTCCAGAAGTCAAAGAAATGCTCTGAGCCCCTCTAATTTTCAAATGCCTTAGTACTTAGGGGAAATTATTGAAATTTTTAGGGAAAAATGAGAAGGGGAGTTAATCATTTGACCTTGTTTTGCTTGAAATTCCTCCAGTGTAATGTCTGCCTTGCACTTGTGATGAAAGTAAATATTAACACATTTAGATTCATTATCCATCATATGTAATTCTGCAACATCATCTACTTACCCTACCTACTTTAACCTAGCATTTTTTCTTCTTTATTAGGGTACACTTAGACTGGCAAACCCTGATCACACTTTCTTTTCTTTTACATGTAGAAATCTATCTGAGTCTAACCTTATTACATCCAAGGGCTCAGATTAAGTTGTTGAGCTCCTTTTATTTACTCTACCTATCTATTTATCTACCAAGATTAAATAGTTTGGTCAGATTTTATTCTCTATCTCTAAAACATAAAATTCAAACATGAACTAGCCAAGCTTAAGCTGTTTGATTGTTGAATAATTGTGGCATAAGATACAAATTGCACACAATTTGTTTATTACATAAGAGCAAAAAGTAGTGGCATTTAGACTTGCACACTTTCCTTGGCCTTTCTTTTGGTGGGGTTCATTTTCTTTTACTTATTTTTTTTTGTCCATTTTTATTCTTTTGACCCTTTGATTTTTCTTTTAGGGTATACCCTCTTTACATTTTTTAAATTTTGTTTGATTTTTTGACAATATGGAAAACCTTTGCAACAAGGAAAGGTATGAACATATTACATAGCCCATCAAGTCAATCATGATAAATGACACCTATTGGTATAGGAGCATAACACTGGCTCCACTTAGGGATGGCTTTTCCTGGTGAAAAGTCAAGAACAACATGTCAGTTGTCCTCAGAATGATTTTGGCTAAACTATGGAATCTTCTTCTGCTTTTGCTTTATTGTATGTATGATAGTGATACTTCTGAAGCTTAGGGCCTTCTCTTCGGGCTTTAACTCCAGCAAGTTACTATCCAATCAAAACTGTGACATTACAAAGGATATAGTATGTACATGTTAAAAATTAGGATACATCAATAAGTAGGATCAAAGTAATTTTTCAACATTCGACCATTAACTGGCCCATCTTTAGTTTCTATACTATCCAAGTTTTTCAAAAAATATGTACTGTTTCCTTCTAAGGCATAGATAATATAAGGTCCTTTCCACAAGAAGTCAAACTTCCCATGTTTTCCCTTATCTTCTCTTCTGGAATCCCATCTTAACACTTTGTTTCCAAGTTGGAAAATTTTTGCCTTGGTTCTTTTATCAAATATCTTCTTTAGTTTCTCCTGCAATACTTGAGATCTTTGATATACTTCCTCTCTGGTCTGCTGCAGATTGATGGTCTGATTTATCCTCCTTTGAATATCATTAGGTTCAGTTTGAGCTTCTTGAAGTAATTTCATTATATGAACTCCTAAAGATGAAGGAAATACAACCTCCATGCCATAGAATAACTCATAAGGACTGGTCCCAATAGATTTTTTGGTGGTGAGTCTGTCTGCCCATAGTGCATTTGTAAGTTTCTTGTGCCAATTTTTCTTGTTTTCCTCCAATAATTTCTTAATAATATTAATGAGACTCTCGTTGGAGGACTCAGCCAGTCCATTACCTTGAGGGTAATAGGATGTGGAATGGCTTAAAGTGATGATATTTGTTACAGAAACTTATCATATTTTTGGATTTAAAGGCAACAACATTATCAATTATGATTTTATCAGGACAGCCAAATCTAGATAATATGTTGGTTTCTAAGAATCCTATGATCACGGTGTCATTGGCTTGTCTGGAAGGAATTGCTTCTATCCATTTGGTGAAATAGTCCATGGCAGTGAGGATCCATTTGTGTTGGCCAGAAGAGGGAGGATGAATTTCTCCAATGAAGTCCATGCCCCATTGTTGGAAGGGTTTTTCTGTGGAAATTGGTTTCAGGGGTAAAGGTAATAGTTTTCTCTTGCCTTCGAAAATTTGACATTTATGGCAAGGAGTGAAAAATTTCTTTACATCAAAGAACAAGGTTGGCCAATAAAATCTAGCCCTTAGGATCTTGTCTGTAGTTGATTTCCAGTAAAGGTGTCCACCGCAGTCTCCTGCATGAAATTCATGGAGAGCCTTGTTAGCTTCATCTTTTAATAAAAAATTCAATAGAATACCTTCATGATTTTTCCAAAAAAGAACATTATCTAAAATGCAAAACTTTGAAGATGTCATCTTTAAAAACCTTTTCTTTGTTCTGGATAACCCTGGAAGAGATTTCAGGTTTAACAGTACATAAATGATATCAACATACCAAGGTGAATCTAAGAAGGCTTGGCTAATTTGTGGAGTCGCCATCTCCTGTTCGTCATCCAGTTCATTAATGTCCAGGGCTTGACAATTTGTTTCTGTCATGAGTTTGGCCAATCCCTGTCCTTTTATAAGCTTTGTAGGTTTTATTTCAATATCATAATCTAATATGGTAGCAATCCATTTACCTCTTTTACCCTCAATTCCATCCCGAGTTAAGAAGTCTTTGACAACAACATTTGGTACATAGGCTATCACATGAGAGTACAATATGTAGATTTTAAAATCTTTGATGGTTTTTACAAGTGCAAAATCTTGTTTTTCCATGATGTTGTATTTTAATGATGCATCCCTTAGTGATTTACTAAAAAAGGCTATAGGTTTCTCACATCCTTGATCATCCTTTTGTAATAAAACAGCTGCTATAGTGTGTTCTAATGCAAATGAAAATATTATGAAGTCTCTATCAAATTGTGGACTGGTAAGGACCGGTGTTCTGGTCAAAGCCATTTTAATTTCTTCAAATGCTTGTTTGGCTTCTACTGTCCATTTAACACTTGAATCCTTTTTTAACATGTTATCAAGCAATCTAATTAGTTTAGCTAAACTAGATATGAATCTTCTCAAAAAATTTATTTTTCCTAGGAAAGCTTGAAGTTCTTTGACATTTCTAGGGTGAGGTATCTGCAGTATAGCTTCTATTCTAGCAGGATCAATTCTGATACCATCTTTGGAGATGATATGGCCGAAGATTTTACCTTCTTCAAGACCAAATAAGGACTTCTTTGGATTCAAAGAGATACCATATTTTCTGCATTTTATGAATACTTGTCTGAGATGGTCCAAATGCTGTTGATCTGATTTAGAAAACACAGTTAAATCATCCAGATATATAACAAGAAAATCATGAATTTCTTTTGCGAATGTGATGTCCATTGCTCTTTGGAAGATTGCTCCTGCATTTTTAAGTCCAAATGGCATTTTAAAGTACTTGAATGTGCCCCATGGTGTTGTAAAAGCGGTTTTTTCCTAGTCATCAGGATGAACCAGAATCTAGTTGTATCCTGAGAACCCATCTAGAAGAGAAATCCTAGAAGCACCTACTACCCTTTGTAAAATGTGATCCATTTTGGGCAAAGGGTAATTATCCTTCAAAGAAACCTTATTTACATTTCTTAAATCAACACATAATCTAATCTCTCCAGTTTTCTTCCTAGTAGGTACCAAATTAGACACCCACTCTGAAAACCTAATGGGAGCAATTATCCCCGCTTCATACATTCATTTGATTTCTTTTTCAATTAAGGGCAGCAATACAGGGTTAATTCTTCTGAGTTTTTGTTTAAATTGTTTCTGATTTTCTTTCAGAGGTATTGTATGCTGAATTATAGAGGTATCATATGATTTCAAGTCTTCATAACTCCAGGCAAAGACATCCTGGAATTCTCTCACTAGTTCAACATATTTTAATTTTTGGTCAGGAGGCAAAGATTTAGATAACTTTATCATTTTAGGATTTTCTTTAGTCCCCAAGTTATATTCCTCAATATCTGCTTTCAATGGTTCCATCTTGGGTTTCTTTGGAATATCGTTAGAATCAAAGAGGTCTTCCAGAGGAGTTAATCATTTAGGCAAATGATTGTCTTTTAAATTAATGACCTCAGATTCTCCTTCGATAATCTCATCAACATCCATTTGTTTAAGGTCCTGCATTTATTTTTTGGTGAAATTTGTTGGATGAAGCATTTGAATTGCACTTTCGTCTGAAATGCCTGTTTCTTTCTCATTTTTTTGATCAGATTCAATGACTGTATCTTCATCTATGTTACTATTAGAAAATTCTTTCTCTAAAGTCAGGAAATTGTTAATCTGCTCATCACTTGCAAACACTTGCCAGTTCTTAAAATTTTCAGGTATAGCTGGTCTGTGTCTAATCTCAGCTGTGAATTGATGATTAGGTTCGAATGGTAATTTACAGGTGCTGGAAAACATTGCAAGATTATGGGCGTGCAAGTTTTTTTTTCTTGGGATTTTAGCAAGCTGAGATTGTAGGAAAGTATTGAGTATCTCTACAACTGTTCCTCTATATTCTCTCAGTCTGGAATCATCTGTTAGAAAGTGTCCTTTGATCTGTTGAATGATTACATCATAATCTCCTATGACATATATTCTAATTGCCCTTAATATTTTAACAAGTTTAAGACCTAACAAAAGAGCTTCATATTCTGCCATATTATTGGTGCATTTACAATTTATTCTGTAGGCATGGCCTTCAGCATGATCATTTTCAAGGTTGTGCACCCAAACTCCAGCTCCTGCTCCTAATTTATTAACTGAACCATCAAATTCTAAGTGCCAAAGAATTTCATGTTCATAATTGGTATCGGGAATCTCAGGAACTTTTTTAACAGTGAGATTTGGGTTTTTACTTTCTTCTGGTTTCTTTTGGGTATCTGATATTTCATTGTTCTCAGAGATTTCCTGGATTTGAACACTAGATTTTTCATTTGTAATTTATTTTGGTTCTGCTGCTGGAACTTCTAATTCAGTGGGAGGATCAATTTCATCATTAAAAAGAATGAATGAATTCATATCAGAGTGTACTGAGTAGATGGGGAAATTTTCGGGTTTCTCCTAACTACTGACTACATATTTCATTAAAGTTTCTCTGTATAGTTTCTTTGGGTGTCCGAATACTGAAATAGCAGTGTATGACATGTCCAATTGAAGAGATCCTTGAAGCTTTGCACCCCAAGATTTGGACAATAGCATGACATATTTTGGAGGAATATCTGCTACTACTATGTCCATCAAGATTGTTTTTACAGGGTATTGAACCAGTGAAACACACAAGTCTTTGATTAATCCTAAACATCTCACCTGACTTGAATCGAAAGAAAAGAGATCTTTGTATGGCCTGGTGATATCTAGGTTTAATTTCTCCATTACAGACTTGGGCATTAGATTGTAAGATGCCCCAGAATCAAGCATGGCATTATGAAGTATTTTATCATGTATGTTTAAAATCACATAGAATGGAGGAGTTCCTCCATTGACTGGTTTTCCATTTACTTCAGGGCCAAAGAGTAATTTGGGTTGGTCATCAAAAAGGTTTACTGAGTCATCACTTCCAGTGATCTTGAGTGATCTATTGATTTGACTTCGGTGGACATCATGTTTAGCTAATTCAGACAATGGAACAAATATTTTTAATTTGCCTAATTCAGCCTCCAGATTAAAAGGTTTTTCGTTCTGAGTTCTTGTATTTCGGAAAGTTTGATTCTCTTTATCTTCTGTGTTCTCAGTATTTTTCTCCTTCTCAGGAGTGGGGTTGTGGGCTGAAGTTGTTTCCGAATCAACTTCTGGAGGTTCCTCTACATTTCCTTTAGGAGGAAGAGTATTGGAAATTTGTCTGTTATTCAGTTGATTATCGGATACATCTTCAATAATTGGGTTAGCAGGATTAGGATCTGATCTAGAAAGAATATGTACAGGGGTAGTATTGGTTTTACCTTTGAGGGGCTGTTTAGTAGCTTTCTGTTTATTTGTTTCAGGGACATCAATTCTTCTGTTCCTCAGATTATATTGCTTGTGGACTTCATAAATGGTTGTATCATATCCCTTCTTGAAGTCAAATGATTCTCCTGAATGAGTTTGGAATTGCTTAAGAATGTGAGCTTCTTGATAATCTTGGGTCAAGAAAATTTCCTGTTCATTATTGCGTCTAGATAAGTTTTTTATTTGAGTATCTTCTGTCGGTTCATCAGAATTTGAGGCTTCAGCATAATTTTCCTAGAATGGAGGCCTAATGTTTTGGTCAGGACCAGTCTTTCCAGTGTTTTGGTTTTGATTTTTTCTGAAATTTGGATTTCTCCCAGTATTGCTCGGTTGACCATCCCAAGGAGATTTCATTTCAATTGTTTCTACTCTAACTCCTAGCCTTTCCATCCCTTTAATAATAGCATCTAGTTTCTGTTCAAAAGCTGAGGGTTATTCTTTTAAAGGTATTCTCCTTTCACTTCTGGCTTTAGCTCGTTTAGATATTAGGTTGGCTTCAACACTAACAACTATACTTTGCATATCTTCTAAAGTCCGAGGAGATCTTTCCCTAAGATGGTATGCCATATCAGAATCAAATCCATCAAGGAATTTGATTAATGCTAAATCTGGAGGAGGTCTGAGGTTTTGGGGATAGCATTGTAAACATTATTGAACCTAGTGCAATAATCTTGCACAATTTCTTGTGTTCCTCTCTTTAGGTTTTCGTATTCTGATAAGATTTGGAGAGGATCTTTCTTCTTTTCCCCTCTGTTTAAAAATGTTCTATAAAGAGCTTCTAGGTCAGTGACACTATTTGTAGGAAGGGCTCTAAACCAGGTTCTAACTTCTCCAGTAAGACTTTGAACAAATATTCTCATTCTTACATCATCAGCATCTATTTCATAGATTTCAAAATAATCGGTCATCTTTTTAGTATGCTGTTGTGCAGTGTAGGTACCAGAACCATCAAAAGGAGTGATTTTACTTTGGTAGTCTTGGGGCATAGCCCCTAGATTGGCTGGTAATACCAAGGGAGCATATCTGTTTTCCATTGCAGGAGGTAGTGATGAAATAACAGTTGAGGTTGGTCTGGGAGTGATGGATGGAGAAGTAGAAGGAGTGGTTTGAGGTTGAGATGTTTGAGGAAATGTTGATGAACTTGGAGAGGCTGAAGTGATCACAGAAAGATTTGGTGTTCTTTCAGAGGAAAGCTCAGATTGTACAGAGTTCCGCAAATGTTTTTCAAGATGTGAAGTAACAAATTCAAGTTGTAAATCCTCAATAAATACTGGGTCTTGAACCAAGTGGGACAACTCAGATTCAGAAAAATTTACAAATAAAGAGGTTTCAAATTGCTCATCAAAAGGTTTGTCCTCAAGGTAAATCCACTTCACAGGACAGGATATTGATCTATAGAGAGGCTGAGAACTACCAACACTTTCTTGGCTCTCCTGTCTCCTAAGAATTCTGGGGATCAGATTCAGATTTTCAAACACAGGTGGTGGATTTGGATCAGGATTAGCCCTGGTGTAATGAGTCCTTTCTGAAGCCAGGTTTCTAGGTGATTTTTTTTTTGGTTTTTTGTCTAAATGGAATGAACAATACAACTTCAACATTTTTCTCTAAGAGGTTTTAGATATCAAATTTGAATTTTCTTAAAGATTTATTTGACTAGAGGAACTGATCAAGTGTTTGAAACCGAATGTTCAGTTCATAAACTAGACCGGAGATAGAATGAAGCAACATTTATTTACTTATTCAATTGCAGAGCAAAAGCAGTTCAAAGGCTACCTGGCTAACTTCAGCGTCCATTTGTAGTTTATAAAGTAAACAATAGTAACAATAAAATTATTTAGGTCCCCAGTGGAGTCGCCACTATGTTATCACTCAAATTTTCCTTGAAGTTGTTGGGAAGAGGAAAGGGGTCCAAGGTAACCACAAACCAACTTTTAAGTACAAAATCTAGCCAATCTGTACTCAAAGAGGGCTCTCTCCTTAAGTTTTAGCTTTGTTTTTGAAAGATATTAGGCTAGTTATGAAAGTATGGAGATTTTGATTGTCTTTGGGTGATGGAATTCAATAGTAGAGGGGTAGCACTGAATAGTTTAGACCATTGGGCTAATGGAGTCAAAGAAGATGGCTTAACTAAATTTGGTTTCTTAACAAGGGATGGTTTCACAGGGCAAGGTAATCAAATAAGGAACAATTAAAGATCTAAATTAATGGAATGGACTCGAAATGGGTGAAGGGCAATTAAGAATCTTTCAACATATTCGAAAGAGGGAACTTGAATGATTATTAATAAAGAGAAATTAAGAATTCTTTACCAAATAATCAAAATGAAAAAACTAGAAAACAGGAGCAATTAATAATTCATTGTTCATACTAATTTAGAAGAAAAACATTAAGAATAACAACGATTGAAAAAAGATTGCACTTAAGCACTTTCTGAATTATTCTTTTTCATTTATCATTCATATATGAAACATAAATGATATAATAAACAAGTATAAAACTTTAAAAAATAAGAGATAGATGACTTATTGATCCTTTGTCTGACTCAAGAATCCTATGAAAATTCTTTTGCATCAATTCTTTATCTAGCTAGCCATGCGAAATTTGTCCAACAACACTTTATTCCAAAATAATCAGTATTATAGCAATGTCTAGGGATCCACCCCTCAATATTCTAATTGAGGGAGTATTTATACAAAAAATTATAAAAAAATATCTCCTAACAGAATGAGATATATTTTAGGATGACTCATGAATACGTTACAAGAAAAATAGAGATAGATGGTCTCGTAGATAAGAGAAAAGGTAACCGATGTTGTGCTGTTCCTATTTTTATGAATGTGCTGGAGGCAAGCCCTATGATTTGGCTTGCTGCTGTCTTCTTTGATAATTCTGTGCTGGCTGCTCTGTTTTTGACTGATACTCTTTACCTGTACTGATACACTTTAACTTGTTTGATCTCTATTTATCCTTTTTTCCATGACTTACTGTAGTAAATAATCAAAATTTATCCAAGGATATTTTTTAACAAAATGTCTAATATCTCTTCCCACCATTGTGCTTCTGGTATTCTGAAGCTTTCTCAGAGTCTCATCAGTTTCTGTATATCTGAAAAAAGTAGGTTGAATTGGAAATAAGTGTTTTACCTCATGTTCGAGATAATTTTTTTTTTCCAGACTATCATGAAGAATTTTGCCTGTAGGCAATGCTTTTGCTGCTGATGAACTTATCGATGAACTGGCCTAGTTGTCTACATACTTATTCAATTTCTCAACATAGCTTTTATGGCTCATTAGTTTATCATGTGAAACTAAAGGACTTGGCAACCCTTTACTCAACAAAATATCCAATCTCTTTGTAAAAGCATTGATTTCTTATTGCATATCGTGGCATCTTCTTTCTAGGTTTTGCATCAGAGTTCTTTTAGTAAAAACACTTTTTACCTCCAAAATTGTTCCTGTTCTGTCTTGGATGCCCAGTTCTTCAAGCTGATATCTGTTCTTAGTATTTAAAAATTGTATGAGCTTGTTGGCTTCTTCAGGCATATTTCCTAATTCTTCTCTTGCCTTTTGAACTTCTTCTAGAGCCAGTTTTACTAAATCATTTTGCTCATACATTATTTGGATTGATGGCCAGACATCACTTATTGATTGAGTGATGTTGGTCCAAATAATTTCTTTGATTTCTTTCAAAGGTTTCTCCAATGTGAGATCCTTTTCTAATTTATTTACCAATTTTTCTAATCTGTTGATCTCTCTTGTCTTTTCTGCAACACTTATTTTTGAGAGATCATACTTTTGTTCCAAGGAAGTAAATTGTACCTTCGTTTTCTGGAGTTCTGTCACTTGGAGTTTCAATTCCTCCATTGATTTTATTAATTCCTCAGTGCTTAAATTGGAAGTGTTGCCCTGTGCTGGTCTTGTTGTTGTTGTACCTGTAATCACTTCTGTTGTCACGTTGGGAGGCTGAGAGATCGAATCTCCCTGCTTGTCCTTTAATGCTTTTTCAAGTTCTCTTTCAGTCTCATTCAGTTGCTCATTAAGTTTCAAGAGAAAATCCATTAGTTATTCTTTAGATTTTTGCTTTATTACCTCAGTAGTCTATGGATGCATTGAAGGTGGCAACTCTAGTTGTTTCCTTAGGGCT
The DNA here is from genome assembly GCA_034641835.2 of Pinus albicaulis. NCBI lineage: Eukaryota > Viridiplantae > Streptophyta > Pinopsida > Pinales > Pinaceae > Pinus > Pinus albicaulis. Next base: position 485,933,185 of record CM076582.1, read on the forward strand.
GCAATATCATCATCTTTCTTTTTAATCAAGGCTTCTGTAGCCTTAATATCTTTAGGATTATGACCCAATCCAATAATTATTTCTTCCAAAGTTTTTATTCTGTTATCCTTGGCCTGGGAGGAAGCTTTTTCAAGATGCAGTTGAGCAGTTGTATTATCCAAGGAATTCTATAGTCTTTGGGCCATCATTGACTTACCAGTCAAGGTTGAATAAATCATCTCTCCAGTTTTCTTATGTAGTTCAATCTGATCTAGAGGATGAATATCCTTTGCCATGATTTCAAAATTGGTTATGACATAATCTGCTACTGTTTGTGGCTGCTGCACTTTAGGCTTGAAATGGCTCATCACCATTTTACCTTCCTGGATGTCATAGGCTGACATCAATCTCTGTTGATTTTTGGGAGCCATATTTAAATATTGATTATAAACTTGAAGTCTTAATGGATCATTTCTAGCTTTTATATTTATGAATGTTTTCTTAATATCCCAAGCATCCTTCACTGGTGGTCTAAAGGAAGACACCTCTGCACTTTTTTGTCTTTGTAGCTCTTTTCTATGTGAGTTGGTGAATGTCCCACTGATTGTAAATGTTTGCTGGCTGTCCAACTCTTCTCTCCTCTGACTATCAGTGGTTTCTTGAACAAATTATTTTTCTAAGAGAGGATTTAATCTTTGTCTTTTGATACCAGGATGTTCTGAAGGTCCACTGATAGGGGTAGCTATTTATGCATCTCTCTTTTTACTTTTTTCTTAATTAAGAGGAGTTTGCAAGACTAAAATTTCTGCCACATTGATCTGAGTGGGAGAAGTCTGTATTTGGGCTTGTTCCTTGGAAGTTTCAGGCTGCTCTGAAATTGTAAATTGCTCTGTGACCTGTGTACTAGTTTCCTTTTCCTTCCCTTTATATGTTACTGTGGTTGGTACACTGGTTCCCTGAAAATGTTGATGAGAGCTTCCAGCAGAGGAAGGACCAATTCCTGGTCTTTGTACTTGCCCAAAAGAATCTAGGTCAAGTATTTTCTCAAGATCTTTCATAACATTCTCAACATTGACCTGTTCACTATCTTGTTCTACTAAGGTCCCTTCCATCCATTCATCCATATTTTCAAATTGTTCAATCTCTGGAATCCTATGGTGAAGGTATAGTGACAATCTGTTTTTCATTCTCCTATCTCAAATAAAGCTGTTAGGATCATAAGATACCCAACAGAATTTTTTTTGCAATTTGAGATAGTCTTCTAGAATTCTTTCTGCTTCCTTCCATGCATCCCTAGTATTACAGACAAAAGGGCCTAATTGGCTCTTGATTCTGAGTTGAGCTTTCTTCTTGGCATTACAAAAATGAACTATGTCTGAATTTATCATTTTTCTGAAATATTCTAAGGCAAAGAGCCTCATTGGAACATATTTTGGTAGCTTGAAAGGACAGAGCTCACACCCATATATTATAATTTATGTATGATTCTTGTATAGTTACCAATCACCTATCCTGTATTGCTTGGAAAGCTGGAGGATTTTATTCATATCACTATTGACCCTAGGAGGAGAAAATACTATTAATAAGGTGGTTTCAGGGTGCACAAATAGGTCAATGAACTCATTGTAAGTATAAGGAGACTCAAAGGAATTATGAAAAATTGCAGACCAAAAGATTACAGACCTTGGATTTCCTTTGGTGTCAAGTTTCTTGACAGGGAAAGGGAAATTCTCTGACTGATAATAGAGCATGAGATGGTATATAACAGTGGAGTATTTGAAAACTCTTTCATCTTCCAGTCTCATGAACTGGTCATGAATCTTATCAGCAATGTAGGAGGCAAAGTCATACTTGACAGCAGGAGGCTGTCCAGGAGTAAAAATTGACAACAACACTAGGGTTAACTTATCAACGTATTCACTAGTGTTGAAACCCATTACAGAAGATATCATATTCAATATGAGTATGCCCATATCTGTGAAAAAGGTATATCCATAAGGAGGAGGGACTTTGGGTTGATGTTCTGGTAGCATGAAAGTTTGGCAGAGGCGATTCAGCTCTTCTTGGGATAAATTTGTGGATTTTTCAAGTAAATCTCCCATGGAAAGGGGAGTCAGGGCTTGAGCAGGATGAAACTGTAACATTTCATTGATAGATTGAACAATTATTGGGAAAAGAATGGTTTGACTTGGGGACATGACTGCTTGTCGATTAGGATCGTAATTGGCATGGCAGTGATAAATTATTTCAGGAAAAACATGAACTGAGGGTAAAAAATACATAGGAAGATTAGATTCCCATAGTCCAAGAATATCAGAGCCGTTCAGGTAATTATCTTGGCATTGGCAAAATATTCTAAGAGGATTTTCACTAAGGATGAGGTCTTTTATCTGGAAATCCCTATCTGCTAGAGGCAGATAGTCTAAATCTTTATGAGGGGCATTCAGAGGCGCAACATTCAAAGCCACAGGGGTTTCCATTTCTGGTTCTTGTGGATTCAGAAATGAATTTGGGTTTTTGATGGAAAAATGGGCACAATTACAAGTCTGGGAACTTATGGAGTAAAATAAAGACCGAATTGTACTGTTTTTTAGTCTCTTTTTGTGGAATTAGAGTAAAAAACCAAGAATTGCAGGGTTCGACGGGAATTGGATAAATACCTGTTTCCGGGAAATCAATAGTGATGAAAACAGGGGTTGGCAACTGCTAACAGGTTCTGAAATGTTCGGCTGCAAGTTTCTTAGCAAGTTGGTAGTTGAGAATCTTTGACAGTTGGCTTTGACGTTCTTTGCATGAGAACACTGGTCGCAACACAGAATAATGAAAATGACGCGTGTTTGTTTGTTTTATTTACAAAGTCAAAGTTGGCGGGGGTTTTTATTTTTTTGGGCGGATGACGTATGCGGGAAAGGCTTTTTCGTATGTGGAGGGCGGTAAGTGGTATACATTGCACCTCTTTTGGGGACAGGTGGTTTTCATTCGGGAGCCAGCGATCACATAGACCTTGCGATGTGTGGCGAGGCACTGTTTGGAAAACCGCATAGTGATCGCACGTTATCGTTCGGACGTGGGGGTGATGCGATATGGACGACAACCATTGGATGTGGAGGGGTTGATCGGACGGCTGTCGGGGAGGTGAGATGACGAGGTGTTTAACAAAGCGGGCTCAATATAATTAAAGATTTTTAATCACATCGGGAGGAGTATGATTGGTCAGGTAAGTTATTAATTAATCGTGAGGGTTAATTAATCCTTTTTAATGTGGCGGAGCGTCAGTGCTCTTAATTAGTAGTAGATTTAACTAATTAATCCTAATTAACGCAATTTTATGGTTATGTTTCAACCAAGGGGCAGGATATAAAATATTTGGGAATTTTATATAATTATAATAATACGGGAACAGATTGATTTACATAGGGAATTAAATAATAAAGTTAAAAGTTAATATGTGAAAATGGATGAAAAGCACTAAGTATAAAACATGTATTTAACTTATGCTTGAATGAAAAAGGGTTTTTATGAGATATTGTGCAATTTCCCTAAGTAAAACAGGATTTTACTTAAGAAAATATTTTTTTGGAAGTGAATGAATGACTTATGAATGGTTTTAAATACTTAGGCTTTTTAAATTATTGCGCCGAGGGTCCGGTCCCTCCAAAAGTCAAGGAAATGCCTTGAGCCCCTCTAATTTTCAAATGCCTTAGTACTTAGGGGAAATTAGTGAAATTTTTAGGGAAAAATGAGAAGGGAAGTTAATCATTTGACCTTGTTTTGCTTGAAATTCTTCCAGTGTAATGTTTGCCTTGCACTTGTGATGAAAGTAAATATTAACACATTTAGAGCCATTATTCATCACATGTAATTCTACAACATCATCTACCTACCCTACCTACTTTAACCTAGCATTTTTACTCTTTATTAGGGTGCACTTAGACTGGCAAACCCTTATGACACTTTCTTTTCTTTTACATGTAGAAATATATCTAAGTCTAAATTTATTACATCCAAGGGCTTAGATTAAGATGTTGAGCTCCTTTTATTTACTCTACCTATCTACTTATCTGCCAATATTAAATAGTTTGGTCAAATTTTATTCTCTATCTCTAAAACATAAAATTCAAACATGAACTAGCCAAGCTTAAGTTGTTTGACTGTTCACCAATTGTGGCATAAGTTACAAGTTGCACACAATTTGTTTATTACATAAGAGCAAAAAGTAGTGGCATTTAGACTTGCACACTTTCCTTGGTTTTTCTTTTGGTGCGGTTCATTTTCTTTTATTTTTTTGGCCATTTTTATTATTTTCACCCTTTGATTTTTCTTTTAGGGTATACCCTCTTTATATTTTTTAATTTTTTTTTTGATTTTTTTGACAATATGGAAAACCTTTGCAACAAGAAAAATGTATGAACATATTACATATCTGATCAAGTCAATCATGATATATGACACCTATTGGTATAGGAGCATAACACCCCCCAGCTGTAGTTATTGCATGTCCTCATACAACCTATTACATTGATTCATTTGATCCCTTTGAATTGTCTTGCTTTTGAATGAGCTTTGGCTTTTATTAATTCTCCTTTAACTTTGCATTATCATAGCATTTGATAACTTCATTATTTTTGCAAAATTTCTTTGAAATACATTAGATTGCAACATTCATGTTTATGGTTGGTTCTTGTGTGACAACCAAAATTGATATTTTTATGGTTGGTTCTTGCGTGACAATCAAAATTCATGAGTATGGTTTCTTGTGTAACAATACTTTGTTTATTCTTTGTTGCATCCAAATATCTTGAAAACATTGAGAATTTATCTTTTCAATTAGCCATCTAACATTCTCATCATTTTGATGATTTGCAAAACATATAATCTTTTTTAATCTTAATGCAATAGTAGTTGTATGTTGGTTATATGAAAGTGATGTGGCATGTGACATAATATGTAAATATAAAGTGATATCCATTCCCCCCAACTGATGGTATTTGCAAGTTTATGAAGTGAGAAAAGGAATGGTGTGAAATGTTTTTTTCCAAAAATTATAACTTTAGCGTTTTAAGGAATTGCATGAGAAAAAGTTAGAAAAAAACATACCTTCACTTACCTATGAAATGGATAAGTTGTGCATATGTAGCTGCTGTAAAAATCTGATCCGATGCTTCTTCAATTGGTTGTGAAAATAGTGGATGAAGTTGTGAAAGTGAGTCTTTATTGCTGCTACTTAATTTGCTGAATCTGCTACATCTGCTACAAATGACGAATAATGATGGATTTGATAGTCTTCATGTCATTATCACATGTTGGCACAATTCTTGTCTATGTGAATGAATTTTCTGATGTTGAACATAGTAAGAATTTTTTGAATTAGTGTCCATTAATATATTCTACTAATCAACAAGAGACCTCTCACCATTGATGACAATGAGAGTCACGATGCCTAAGCACATTTTGCTAGGTACGAATAAATTTTCTGATGTCGAGTCACCTAGAAGATCCGTCAAACAAGGGACATTAAGGTATTCCCATTGTTTTTCAGCAAGAGAACTTGCCATTAAGGCATGCAAGCCTCAAGGTACTTTTTGAAAAGATTTTTAAGACTCAAAATGGACTATAGATATACAGTTTGCTTTGAAGCAAGATTTATTTGGGAAAGGAAAATGAACATGAAAAGGAAAAAGATAATGGATTTAATCAGCATGTAAGTGAGTTGATTTCTTTTATTCATTAGTTAGGGGTGTAAAATGAATGAAAATGAAATGGACAATGTATGTGAATTCATGGAACAACATAGGAAATTTGCTAGGAAAAATGATTGTAATCATACATGAAATACTTCGATGGCTTTGCGATTTTGAGAGGGAGTAAATATAGTGGCCTTCATGGATAATGGACATGGATTCATTTTCTTCACTCTTTTCTCGAAATTGGTCTTTGAAAACCAATCGTGCAAAAATTAGTCTTCTTCGTAGAATCTGCAAAAAAAAAACTTGACACTCACGCAAAAACGTAAATATATTCAAAGGAGAAGTGATCAATTTATTTTTGATATCTATGTAAAAATTAAATTCCAAATAAAACATATTCTAAGAAAATCAAATGCATAATATTTAGTCCAATTTCATTTTTTATCGAGCGCGCGCAGCTGAGACCTAGCCGCCTTGCGTTTACTGGTGTTGTCGGCTTCGGCCTCGGCCTTGGTGGTTCTGCTTGACTGCCCCCGTCTCAAGGCTGTTGTTTCAGTGAGGCGCTTCGTTGCTGCGTGGCTCCGCGGGGCCCTCCTCGGCCCCTCCTCATTGTCTGCCTTGGGACCTATGGCCTTCCGCTCATGATCTTGTCTCTGGCCGACCATGGCTTCTCAGGACGGTCCTTCGGTGGGAAACGATGCACAGTCTGCGTTCTCCGCCCTCGTCAAATCTCTTCCACTTCAGCGCCCTCGTCCTTCTCTCTCTAAGTTCGTCAAGAAGCTCGATGGCTTGCAAGAGGTTGTTCTGCCTCCAGCCTTGCCAAGAATGGCTTCCCTTTCCCTCGCTGAGAGGGGTCTCATAGGGAAATTCACAGGTTTATGGCCCTCTCCTAAATCTGTTCAACGTTGGATCGAGAAAAAATGGGCTGATAAAGTCAATGGCAAAATTTCCATTCGCTTCTGCGGGAAAGGTTACTACACCTTTCACTTTGAAACCAAAGCTGATAAGGACTTAATCTTCAGAAACGAGCCCTATTTTATGGACTCCAGAGGGCTGTATTTGAAAAAATGGACACCAGACTTCGACCCCGAGCTGGATATCCCGAGTGCTGTCCTTGTCTGGGTCCGGCTTCCGCATCTCCCGCTCCATTGCTGGGGAGATGACTCGGTTCGCGCCATCGTCAACGCTGTGGGGAAGTACATCGACAGAAGCGAGCCCAAGGATAATATGCAAGCCTGTGCGCGCATATGTGTGGAAGTAGACCTGGGCAAAGGTCTCCCAGAGGCAATCAAGCTGAAGGTGGATGACTGGACACACATTCAGCAGCTGGACTACGAGCAAATCCTGTTCAAATGCAAGGTATGTCACGAGTACGGTCATTTTGCCAACCGATGCACTAAAATTACTATTGATGATTATAGTCAACCTGAGAAACAATGGGAAACTGTAAAAAGGAAAAAGACCTCTGCCGCTTCGCTTGCTACTGCCCCTCCCAAATCTGCTCCCTTCAAACCTAATCACTCTTCCTCGTCAACTCCTCCGCCCTCTCCCCCTAAGAAATCCTTGGAGCATACCAATCCCTTGGATTCCTCTAACCCCTTCATCTCCATTTCCCTTGACGATGACCCCCCCATCTCCCTGCCTCCAACTCTGGACAACGCTCTCGCTCCTTCCTCCCCCACTAACCCCTCCCCTTCCTTCTCTCACGACCCTCCCTGACCTAGATCTACCAGAAGTTCTGTCAAAGAACATGGGGCCAATCTGGATTCTCACAGGAAGCATGGTCCTGGCAGGAGATCAACTAAACAACAAAGAGAAGAAAATGCCCAAAAAGATATAGCCATGGGCACTCAAAACCCTATTGAAACCTACATTTTGGGGCAAAACAACAAGGATGTGGAAACCAAAATCAAGGGAGGGTGAGCAACTCTCCGTACCCCTCTCACCTAATGATGAAAGTTTTATCTTGGAACAACAGGGGTTTAGGGAACCCCTCCAAGATTTCAGCTCTGAATGATCTGATAACTCAGGAAAAGCCAGGAATATTACTGTTACAAAAAACAAAGCAGGGATACCAAGAAATGAGAGGGATTATTGATCGCCTCAAGTATTATGAAGGAAGCATTAGTGAATCAAGAGGAGCTTCAGGTGGGATCGCTACTCTTTGGAGCCATACTGCTTGGAAGCACCATTCAAATACTATCAACCAATTCTGGATCAAAGTCACTCTAGAGAACCTCATGAATAACCAAAAAATTATCATCTACAATGTATATGCTCCAAACCATTACAGGGATAAGGCATTATGTTGGAATTCTCTCCAAATCGACATTGATAATGAAGATTGCAGTAGCATTGTTCTTGGAGGAGATCTTAATCTCATACTCCACGCCAACGAAAAGAAAGGGGGCTGCTTTATTCACGACCCTTATAGATCGCAGCTGGATACCATTATGCAGGGACACGATCTTATTGATGTCGCCCCCAAAAACAGAAGGTATACATGGAATAACCGTAGATTGGGCAAGGCAAATATTATGGAACGGCTGGACAGGTTCCTGGTGAATATCTCACTCATTTCCTCCTTCTCCACGGCTTTCACTGCTATTCTACCCTTTGCTGCTTCTGATCACTATCCCATAACATTAACTCTTGAAACCCACAGTCCACTAGGCCCCATTCCCTTCAAGTACAGTTCGTTGTGGAGCAACCTGCCTGCTGTAGATCAAATTGTTAGACAAACTTGGTGCCAGCACATTGAAGGATCGCCAAGCTTTATCTGGGAAAGCAAATTAAAAAGGACCAAAAGCACTTTAAAAGAATGGGCCAGAAACCACTATAAAGAGCCGGAGAAAGTCAAACCTGAGATCAAATATAAACTGGAACAGATTCATAACACCATAGAGGAACATGGTTTATCCCTGGATCACAAAGCAAGAGAAAGCGAACTTTATTTTCAACTCTACCGTGCCAATCGTATGGAGGAGCAGAAATGGAGGCTCAAATCTTGTCAGTTGTGGCTGCAAGAAGGGGACAAAAACTCCTCCTTCTTTCATAAACAGACCACTGCTCGAAAAATCAGAAACAACGTCTCCTCTATCATTGACGAGGATGGCCAACTCTACACCTCTCAAGAAGCCATAAAAAACGCAGCCTCAAAGTACTTCAATACGCTCCTAATTGAGACGAGAGAGGCTGAAGATTATTCAAATCTGCTGCAATACCTGCCTTCAGAAATTAGTGCAGAAGTTAATGCAGAGCTCACTAAGGTTATTGATGAGGATGAAATTCAAAAAGCCATCTGGGCTCTCCAGCCAGACAAGGCCCCTGGCCCTGATGGCTTTCCCATTAATTTTTACCGTGCCCACTGGGGGACCATCAAAAAAGATCTTGTCAAGATGATAAAATGGATCCAGCGCAAGAATAAAATTGGAGGCTTCACCAATGCTACTCATCTTGCCCTCATCCCTAAAGAAAACCGACCCTCAACCTTTTCTCGCTTCCAGCCCATTTCTCTTTGTAACTCCTCTTACAAAATCTTGTCCAAAATCATAGCTACCCGCCTCAAACCCATTCTTCCCTCCCTCATCTCTGAGAATCAAGGAGGCTTTCTCGCAAATAGAAAAATTTCCGACTCCATTCTGCTGGTACAAGAGGCTATTCACTCCAGCCAAACCAGAAAAGAAAAAGGTTTCATTCTGAAATTGGACTTAGCCAACGCCTTCGATCGGGTAAGACATTCCTTCCTTCTTGCTGTCCTTAAAAAGATGGGGTTTGCTCCTCCTTTCATTGACCTGGTTAACGCCTGCATCTCAGGTCCTTGGATCTCCCCCCTCATTAATGGCAGACCAGGAACCCTCCTTCCAATCTTCACGAGGATTACGTCAAGGCTGCCCTCTTTCCCCCTACCTTTTTATTCTGATGGCTGAATCCTTCAGCCGGGCCCTTGATCATAAACGCCGCACTGGCCTCATCACTGGCATTAAATTTGGGAATGGAGTCAAAAACATAAACCATTCACAGTTTGCTGATGACACCTTGTTAATGGGAGGTGCTTCCAATATTATAGCTCGCCGCTTCAAAACCCTCTTAGACAGATTTATGAATTTCTTCGGAGGCATGATCAACCACCTCAAGAGCTGCATCTATGGATGGAACGCAACAACCCATTCACTTCAGAGCATTTCCAGCATTTTTGGGGTCCCCTGCAAATTAGATTGGAGGCATTTCTCATACCTGGGCATGCCAGTAAGTCTGGGTCCTTTGAAAGCTGAGATCTGGGATACTATCATTGACAAAATGAATCGGAAAGTGCAACAATGGGGCTCTCTCTGGCTTAATCCAGCTGGGCGCCTTGTCCTCCTGAAATCTGGTCTTTCCTCATTACCCCTGTATCAATTCTTGTTGCTGCAAGCTCCTGTGAGCTTCCACCATAAAGTGGAAGCCATCCTCCGCCACTTTCTCTGGCAAGGGGGAAAGACTGAACGAAGGAAATATAATCTCATCAATTGGAAACATGTCACCCAACCCTATGAACATGGTGGGCTAGGGATACGATCTCCACAGCTTCTAAACTTGGTTTTCGGTGGCAAGATTATCTGGAGGTTCATCAACGGAGATTCTACATGGTGGAAGCGAGTGCTGGAAGTCAAATATTTGAATTTTCCAAGGCAGCTCCTCTTAGATCATGATATGCCCATCCGAGCCTGTACCAAAATCTGGGCACTGTGCAAAAAAGCAATTCCCATTCTCGCTGCAAATATCTCTAAGGTTCCCAAGGGGGGAAACAATATAAGATTAGGAGCTGATAAAATTTTGGGCCATCCTCCAATAAGCAATTGGCCTGGAACCCAGCAGATTCTTTATTACCTGGCCAACAAAGGGATCCACACTCTGGCTCAAATTTCCAAATGGGATCTCCACACTCAACTCTGGACAGGATGGCAACTTCCGGACGCCCATGAAGAGCTTCGTATCAGTTTGGCCACTCTACAGGCTCATCTCCACGGCATTGCTCCCACAAAACAAAACGAGGAGGACTGCTTTTGCTGGGACCCTTCAGGCACCAGCTATACTGTCAAGGCTGCCTATCAACAAATCTGCAATAGAGATCACCCGGTGTCTAAATGGCCTCACTGGAAAACCGTTTGGAAATCTGAGACCCTTCCCAAAATCAAGTTCTTCATCTGGTTGCTTTTAAAAGGGAAAGTTCTAACAGCTGAAAATCTTAAAATTCGTGGTGTCTCTGGTCCCTCTCGCTGCCCAAACTGCGCTGCAGCTGAGGAGACTATCCAACATCTTTTTATAAGCTGTTCCTTTGCCACTGCCAGCTGGAAAGAAGCCTTCCAGCAGGATCATCTTCCTTGGAGCCAACATAGCACTGTCGCTGAGCTCTTGCATTCTTGGAAAACAAATTACCCCTGGCAGCGCAAGAATAATCATGTTGCAAGAAGAGCCTGAAACGCTCTTCCATATACCATGTTGTGGCGTATTTGGCTTGCGCGCAACCAATTAATCTTCAAAGACAAGGGAACTGACATCAGGAGATTACATAGCAAGGCGAGAGGACTAGCTATGGAAACAGTTGCTGCCCACTGTCAGCAAAACATCGATGTGGTGGGGATTTTTGTCGAAGAGCAGAACTTCATTGGGAGCCTGCTCGACCAGAGCAACCGTGATCTCTGCAATAGGCCACACAAACTCGACTCCAGCAAAACTAAGAATCCTACAAGCAATTGGAAACTACGAATGAAAGACACAGAGTTTGCTCACTGGCTAACAAGTCGCAATACCTACTATTTGTTTTCCGATGGGGCATCAAAATCTAACCCTGGAAAAGCAGGGGCGGGCGGTCTCATTCGTAATGCCAATGGTGACATCGCTCTGGCTTACGAGTGGGGTCTTGGTTCCACATCCAATAACCAAGCTGAAGCGCTTGCCCTTTACCAAGGTCTTCTGCAACTTCAAACTCTTGGCATTCACTCAGCCACTGTAATTGGTGACTCGGCCATTATTATCAGCCTTCTGGTTCATAAGCGCACAACATCCAACCTACCCCTTCAGCAAATCCTAAAATGATGCTACAAACTCACTCAGCGAATGCAGGAAGTTCGGTTCATCCACGTCCTCCGTTCCCTCAACAAGGAGGCCGACGCTTGCGCCAACAGAGCCTGCTCTAAACCTCAGGGCATTCTCAGCAGAAACAACGCCGAATCCTTCTGTTTTCTTCCATGATAAAGAACGCCCTGCTCTGTCTGTCTACTGCGCTTAATGCAGTCATACACTTCAAGTATTCAATGATAATCAGATATCCGCCTTCAGCAGCTACTGATCCTATCTCAGTTCAACAAATCCAGAACCATCAGGCTCTTGATGGCGCTCTTCTATAGGTCCAAAGGTTCTGTTGACCATTTGTTTTACCATGTTTCACAAATGCAACCTCCTGCTTTTCCAATTTGTCTGCATCTATGTCGGATTAGTTCTCTCCACAGTCAAACACAAGCGGAAGGATCAGAAACTAGGACTCACTAAGATTCCCTCCTTTTCTGCGCTTCTATCTCAATACTCTGTAACTCTGGAGCTCAGTCTCCCATTTTTCCCTTTTTGAAATCAATACAACAACCGATTATGTTAAATTAAACAAAAAAAAAAAAAAAATCTAGTCCAATTTCATGATTTCTATGAAAAATCCAATTTCCAAAAAAATGACGATATGCACGATTTCCTCAATTTACATTTGAACCATAGCATCTCATAAAGATAAATAAATATTAATTTTCGAATGCTATGAAAAACAATCTTAAATCAAAATTCGCCAATCGACCCCTGTAGATAAAACACTCTTATGGTTCTTCTTCTTCCGTGCATCATGCTTGAAAGCATAACATTAGACAAAACCAATGACAAATTTTGGCCATGATTTCGACAATATAAAAACTCAATCTTAACAAAATTCAATTTGCAACTAAGTTTAGTTAAGAAGAGCTATTCAATTTCTTTTATTCAATTTTTTTTGTCTCGTGTTTTTAAATAAACCATCACAACAATTTTTTCTCAATTTACTTCAATCATGAATTTCACATCAATTTTTACGATAAATTTTTTTTTCAGTTGTTGATGCTTGTGTCAAAATTTTAGAACAATTAACAAATTCCAATCTCCACAATATTTGAACTCATGGCCTCTATTATGTAATTTGAATGACTTACCAATAGATCACAAGCAACATTTGTGAATTTAATGGAATTTTGTGCATTTTAATTATTCTAAAAATAATAAAAAAACAACTTGACAAGTGGCCAAATTAAATCGAAGATTTCTAGGAAAATGAGATTCCAAAATATTTGCCAAATCATTTTTCATATATTTTGAATTCATCCATTTTTCCCTCTAAATCCAAGATTTTTAGGAAAATGAGATTCCAAAATATTTGCCAAATCATTTTTCATATCTTTTAATTCATCATTTTTGCCCAAATAGTGGATCTCATAACCAATTTTTATACTATAAAAGTTCTGAAATTGTTCATGATTTCTTTATTATTTTTGTTGGAGGTTGCAAGCATGGAGAGAATTCAAATTTTTTGCAGTAATTTTATTTTATTTTATTTTTTTACTTTTTATTTTTTACTTTTTTTTTTTGCAGGCACACAGGGCGTGGAGCTGCTGGCTTGAAGGATTTCGTGGGGCTTCATGGTTGGGTCATGGCAGATCCACCTTCTGTAGATCAGGAAAACCGAATTTTCTCCTTCGATCATGGCCGCAACTATCTACACATTGAAAATCCATTTTTTTTTCTCACGCAATCTGACAAATATGGGTCAAAATAACCCAGAAAATCTCCCAAATGATTAGGAATATGAAGAAATCACTTAATACAATGGTAATCCCCCCCCTTATGAGAAAAACCCATGTCTTCGTTTTTCCAGATTCTTTTTTGTTTTCTCAGAATTCACATTTTAAAAATGAATTTTTTTAAATAGCTACGCATTTTGCTCCAACAACATAATCAATTGCTGCTGGTGAAAAATTGGAAGCTAGCTCATGGACTTCTTCTTGCTTTCCTGAGATTGTAACCAAATTTACCCTTATGGCTTTCAATTTTATTTGTTGTTGGTTTTGTTATTATTTTTATTGTTTTGTGTATTTATTTATTTTTATGTATTGTAGATTTATTTTTTAAATGTGTTATGTTTTGTTTATAATTTTAATTTATTTTTATTTTTTATTTTTTAAATAAAAGAAAAATTAATTATCCATAATTTCTAAAAGAATGAAAAATTAATGTAATAACGAAAAACTAAAATTGCATGAAAGGTGTTATCACCAAATTGAGTCCTGTTGGGTTCCTGCAATGGTCAACTTGGAGTAACTATTTCAAACCAGCTTTGGACTAAATATTAGCCTCTTCAGCCTGAGAGGGCTCTCTCAACTTATCAAAGGATTTACAATGAAAACTCTATTATATGGCTAACTCTATGATAATGACTTGGTTGTATATGATTGCAGGTGGAAAATGTAGAAGATTTGCTACCATTGGGCTTATGGAGTCAGTGCTAGGGAACTCAATGACAATGTCTCTCCTTGTGTAAGCTGAGTCATGTAGATATTTAAATGAAAGGATAACACACATATAATTTACTCAATAGATAAATGTTCAAAAGAAATCAGAGCATGAGAAACATGAATTCTGAGTAATGAATATTAAGATATTGAGAAAGATATACAATAGTTTAATGCTTGAAGGAAGTCAGAGCATGAGAAGCACGAATTCTGAGTAATCAAACATTAATATATTGAAATAAAAGTAGTAAGATACATAGGACAAGGTTCATGAAAACATCAAATGAATCTCAAGTGAAGGAGAAAGCCCACTGCCACTGTCTATTACTGAATCTCAGAAACTTTTTACAATAGTAGTAGTCACAAGTGACATCTTCCAACCCTTTATAACTCTAAAACTCCTCTCATTTATTGAAAGAGAACTCATAAAAATGATTTACCACCTTACTCACCTCGAATTCCACGTCAGAGACCTATTTCAAACACGATTCCATCAATTGGAGACTTCCTAGGGATATTTCTGTTTTGCAGAGTTTAAATACAAAAAGGACTCTTCTTTCATTAATAATTCAAAAAATAAATTTAATAACCCTTATCAACTGCAACCAACTAATTTTCTGAATGTACTAGAGTGATGATGTGTCATTATGCCACGTGGATGCTGAGCTGGACCTCCTCCAAGTTGAATTTTTAATTTTTTTTTCACAAATCTAGCTAGTGAAAATTCTGGAAAATAGGCTCCAAAGATGAGTGTGTAATTTCCAAATCTTGATGGCTTTACAAAAACTGAGAGATATTCTTGTAGATGGACCTGTGTTGAAGAAAAACCTCTTTCATATTTCCAAAATACGTTTTCATTTGTTCTGAAATCAAACTTGAATTTGACTGCTAAAACAGTCATGTACATAAATTTTCGTAGCGTAGTTTAGTAGCGAGGTTGTTTTTGTCCTTTGTCTTTTCCTTCTGCCACCTCTGCTGGCCAAAAAATGTTTTTTAGGTCAAAATGAGTGAATACCATCAATCTTCCTCCTTGGATATTCAAAAAACTGTTTTTATAGGCAAAAAAACATCTTCAGAAATTTCGTAGTGTTTTTTGGCCTTCAAGCCTGGAGCACGCTACGAAACTACCTGATAATGGAGAAAATTCCAAAATCTTCCTTTTTCTTCCAAATTTCATTTGAAGGTCTGAAAAGTGATATAATGAAATATGATCATGCAAAATTGCCTCTTACCCTCTTCAAAAAACATCATTTTCACCTTTAGCAAGTTTATTCATCACTAAAATGACTCTGTTTTTTCTGAAAACATAGGGTTCAGAGATGAGCTCTTATCTCCCTATCATTGATATATGTTGCAAAATTGAAGGACGTGTTTTTAGGTCAGTATGTCTTGAAGAAAAACCTCTCTTTGGTTTTTGAAAACCATCTCCATCTGTCCATAATCTGCATTCTAAAAACATGTAGAAAACAGGAAAATTCTGCATTCTGAAAATAGAGACGAAAGACATCCCTGAATCTACCAATATGTAGCACCTTTGAGGAAAATGAAAGAGATTAATGTTATTTGATATGTGGTTGAAAATAACCTCTCTTAGTTTCTTAAAATACTTCTCTTTTTGCCAAGAAACTGCCCTTGAAGTTGACTACTCAAAAGTAAAAAAAACCAGAGAAATCCTCATATTCGCTACGAAATTATTAGGCAGTTTCATAGCGAAATCTGCCTATTTTGCACTGAATTTGCTACGAAACTGTGTAAAACTGGCTAGTGGATCACATTTGTAATTTTAAGTCATGGGTGTGAAAACAAAAAGACATGGAGTGTAGTTGACTGACATGACATGACTCATGGTGGTTTTTTTGACATGTGATAAACATGATTTGGTAAATTCTTCATCAAAGATTTGACCCAACATGACATAACATGAAACCTATGGTGACCTTATGAAATTTTTTTTGAAAATTTTGAGTGTGATAATAGTGACTCTAGTGGGGATGGTGTGCCATTGTGGTACAACAAAGAATTAGTAGTTCCAGCACCACCTCTCTTGGGCTACTCCCATCTTCAAAATGAAGACTTGCAACCTATTCTGACCTGTAACCTTGGCACTGAAAAAACCAGTAGCTGCTAAAGAACTAAAAGTACACATGCTGAATTTAAAATTGAAACTGACAAAATGCTTGATATTAAAGCTTATTTATATACAAATTATCCTACTCTACTTGCTCAACATAAAAACTGAATCAAGTGATCTCACACTTCCAATGAAGCCAATCAAGAAGTTGAGTACTGGATTGGAACAGACATTCCACTTTTCTGATCATAAAACCATTCCTGAGAGATGACAACTTGTTCCACCATATGAATTTATATACATAACTGAAAATCATATTGAAATTCATTCCTATATAAGATTCCAGCAGAGATACGAAAGGATCTTTGAGAGTATGCACGAATAATTCTTGTTGATCAACAAGAAAGTGTGAGTAAATATGATCCTTTGACGGTGTTCCTTGTTCAAATTCTTCATTATAAACCTTGTGACCTTTCTAAAATAAAAAAGAAAAAATCTATTGATCATTATTTTCATTTGAGAGGAATAAATACTTGGATTACTCTTGGACACTTTCACAAGGAACTACCTCAGCATATACCACAAAAATTTCTAAAGGTAGCTCTTCATATGATTCAACAAGCATACTCATCTTATTGTCCAAAATTTTCTTTTCAAAAATTTCTTCATTTGATGGAGGCTGATGCAAGGAATGACATGAAGAACAAACTTCTTCCTTTACTTGAGGATTATAGCAATTATCTTCCAGTATTTCCTCTTGTTGTTTGAAATGATTCTGATATTCCTGATGATCAAAAGACTGACAAGTCTATTGCAACTTTTCATCAAACTCAGAGGATGTAACATGATTTTCATAAATAAACTCCTGTTGGGTTTCATTTTCATCCAAGAGAGAGGCTATCCTTTTTTTATTGGTCAAACTGGACATCATCCCCATGACCAATGAAATAGGGTCTATCATCCCCTTATATTTTTGTTGCTATATTCCCCTGTGGAGTCACCAGTTTGTTGGGCCAGAATTGTAATCTACGGATAAATTATACTTCCCTAGACAGGTGCTAGTCTAGAACAACAGGTGAAAGACTATACTACCATTTATCCTAACTCAGAATAGATACACAAAGAGGATTGGAGGCTTACTTGTTCAGTCGCTTCCAAATGGATCCTTCTGTCGCTTCTATTGCAGCTTCAAATTCAAGCGGTTTGTGAGCTGAATGCTTCCTGCAAGAAAGAACACTGAAACAACAGAAGATGTAATAATGTAGATATCTATTCAAGCTAGTTAGCTAAATTAGTAAAGCATAAACTGCATTAATCAACCAAGATCTTACAATATGGAAAATCAAAGTTAACATAGATGCATGTAGGGAAAAATAAGAAGTACTCTTTATTGATGATAGAAGGAGAGGTTACAGCCTAGTGAATGACTTGAAGTGACCTTCCAGCAAAGTTTCCAAGTCTCATCACAGTATAAATCTCTCCAGCAGTAGCTTCACAAACCAAGTTCTCAATTGAAAATTATCCAGCATTTCTCTACTCAAATTCTTCCTTTTCAAACAATTAGATCCGTGTTCAATTTATAGATGAACTGTAGGTTGTTTTGCAATCAATAAATTTCCAAAAATAGGTAAGACATGTTTCCATTCATGTAGATGTCAAATGGACACTTGGATCTGAAGCTTGACACATGTGAACTCTTCTATAAGGCACTGGCCAAGTGGAGATTCCGGAACAATGAGAATTTCGCTCCCAATGTGACCAACACACATGTGGATGTCGGGAAGTGCTTTGCAGAGCAGCCTTGCATGGGGCTACCTGCATATGAAACACACTTAGGCCCCTTAGAGCCTGCGTTGGTGAGCTCTCATATGCTAAATAATAAGCTTCAAACCATGGAAACCTTTGCTTGATGAAAGTCTTGCTTGATTTGTTTTGTTTCTTGTCTTAGGGCATGTAGTAGCTGAAATAATAGGGAATGATAGAACCTTTATCATTGGTCCTGGAGATGATGCCCAGTTAACCAGGTCATTGGGAATGGTGCCCAAATTGACCTATAACACCTTTCTTCTTGGTGATGAAAGGGATTGTCATGAAGGGCCTCTAAAATTTCCTCATCCATGAAATCATCATCTTTATAACAACTCTCCAAATATTCAATAAAACTCACACAATGTTTACAACAGTCTTTGACCAACAATAAGGGAGAATGACATTATTCATACATCTCATAAAATGTAACATGGAAATCAGCAAGAGAATATAAGGAACCATTTGACAGGCTTTCGTACCAAGACCATGCTTTTCCTTCTAAAGTGACCATAAACATCTTCATGAGACAATCCTCAAGGAACTAAACCTTAAGTCTGTGTACATGTATATGAAATCTAACCAAATGAAGAGCAACATTGTCTTTCTTTTCACTTTTAAATATAGGAAGATCAGTTAACCAATCAACCTTTGGCATAGGATTTGGAAAACCAGGGATGTGAGATCGATTCATAGGGGCATACCTGGCATTTATCCTTGCAATGGAACTCATCTTGGAACTTCATCAAGCCACTGATCCTCAAGTAGTGGAGTTAAATTCCAATTGATTATTTGATGTGTGGAGTCGCCAGAGCAGAAATATAGCCAATATGTGCCTAAGTGTCTGCTGCTCTCAGACCTTAGAAATGAAACTTTGTCGTTCTTCTCAGGGAAAATTTACACCTTTGGTCCCCGACAACGACGCCAAAATGTTATCGCCAAATTGAGTCCTGTTGGGCTGCTGCAATGGTCAACTTGGAGTAACTATTTAAAACCAGCTTTTGACTGAAGATTAGCCTCTTCATCCTGAGAGGGCTCTCTCAACTTATCAAAGGATTTACAATGAAAACTCTATTACATGGCTAACTCTATGATAATGACTTGGTTGTATATGATTGCAGGTGGAAAATGTAGAATATTTGCTACCATTGGGCTTATGGAATCAGTGCTAGGGAAATAAATGAAAATAAATCTCCTTGTGGAAGCTGAGGCATGTAGAAATTTAAATGAAAGGAAAACACACACATAATTTACTCAATAGATAAATGTTCAAAGGAAATCAGAGCATGAGAAACATGAATTCTAAGTAATGAACATTAAGATATTGAAAACATGATATTGAGAAAGATATACAATAGTTTAATGTTTGAAGGAAGTCAAAGCATGGGAAGCATGAATTATGAGTAATCAAACATTAATATATTGAAATAAAAGTAGTAAGATACATAGGACAAGGTTCATGAAAACATCAAATGAATCTCAAATGAAGGAGAAAGCCCACTGCCACTGTCTATTACTGATCAGAAACTTTTTACAATAGTAGTAGTCACAAGTAACATATTCCAACCATTTCTAACTCTAAAAATCCTCTCATTTATAGAATGAGAACTCATACAAATTATTTTCCACCTTAATCACCTCGAATTCCCACCTCAGAGCCCTATTTCAAACATGATTCCATCACTTGGAGACTTCCTAGGGATATTTATGTTTTGCAGAGTTTGAATACAAAAAGGACTCTTCTTTCATTAATAGTTCAAAAAATAAATTAAATAACCATTATCAACTGCAACCAACTAATTTTATGAGTGTATTAGAGTTATGATGTGTCATTATGCCACATGGATGCTGATATGGACCTCCTCCAAGTCGAATTTTTACAATTTTTTCACAAATATGGTGTTACACAGTAATTTGTCACCGTCCCTGAAATTCCCCGTCCCACACATTGGAGGGCCTTTTCCGTGACCTGTGAGCAATGACATAACCTGAAACCACTTTCATGGCATCCTCATTGACAAGGAAAATCATTCATTTGAAGAAAGTTTCCTTGGAAAAACCCTAAAAACTGATCTTTTGGCCTTGGCATGACTCACCAATTCAGCCCTCGCGCCAATGGGGAGAATCCACCAAAGAGGGCACGCCAATTGGCGCTCTGTCCCAGTGTATTGCTCGCGAAAATCTTAAAAATGATTGTTTAAAAATAAATAAATGGCGGAAGTTTAATTCCAACAAACTCCTGAACGAGTCTCTAAAATGAGTTGGGAAGTTTGGCTCCGGATCTCCATGTAGGGGAGGTAGTTTTCCACCTATCATGGAAGCTTCCTTGAGGATAGGGCCAATCCCACAATTTTAGGGATCCCAACTCCCCTTCCACCATCTATATAAGCTTTCCATTTTCCTTTATCAAGCTAGTATTCCTAATAGCACTAGAAGCAAGAGCTGAATCTGTAGCAAGGATATTATCGCCAGACAGCCTTTGAGAGCCAAACCGAAGAGAGAGAGCTTTGTCCCATTTCCGACGAGCTTCATTGAGACGTGCTCCACTGTCGACCCCGCCGAAGGAAGATCCAGCGTCAGAGCTTTGGGTTGTATCTTTCCTTTGTTATTATTAGTGATAAGCGACTTTGATTATGGTTTTATTCATGTGTCTTGTCTTTGATGCAATGAATTACATCCTCTCTGACTGATGTATGGTTACAAGATTTAGATTCTACGCTGTGTATCGTTGTGTTTCTTCGCATATGTGAAGGTGTTCGGATGTGTTAAGAGGAAGGATCATGATCTGCCAAAGCAGAGAATGGGAAGCGTCATCCTTTTTTCGACGACCATTGCATAGGACCTAAGGTAGGAAACTCGTTATGTTTTTGTCATTTTGTAACTAGATACCTGCGTCACTGCGTGATTGATTGTTGCTAGACCCGATCTGGGCTAGTAGGGATCACCTCTGTTCACACAGGGGATTTACCTCTCCAACATATGGTTAGTGAAAATTCTGAAAAATAGGCTTCAAAGATGAGTGTGTAATTTCCAAAACCTGATGGCTTTGTGGAAACTGAGAGATATTTTTGTAGATGGACCTGTGTTGAAGAAAAACCTCTTTCATATTTCCAAAATACTTTCTCATTTGGTCCGAAATCAAACTTGAAGTTGACTGCTAAAACAATCATGTACAGAAATTTTCGTAGTGTAGTTTAGTAGCGAGGTTATTTTTGTCCTTTGTCTTTTCCTTCTGCCACCTCTGCTGGTCAAACAATGTTTGTCAGGTCAAAATGAGTGAATACCATTAACCTCCCTCCTTGGATCTTCAAAAAACTATTTTTATAGGCAAAAAAGCATCTTCAAAAATTTCATAGCGTTTTTTGGCCTTCAAGCGTGGAGCACGCTATGAAACTACCTGATAATGGAGAAAATTAAAATCTTCATTTTTCTTCCAAAATTAATCTGAAGGTCTGAAAAGTGATATAATGAAATATGATCATGAGAACTTACCTTTTACCCTCTTCAAAAAACATCATTTTCACCTTTACCAAATTTATTCATCACTAAAATGACTCTGTTTTTTTTGAAAACATAGGGTTCAGAGTTGAGCTCTTATCTCCCTATCCTTAATAGATGTTGCAAAACTGAAGGAGGTTTTTGTAGGTCAGTATGTATTGAAGAAAAAACTCATGTTTTTTTTTAAAACTATCTTTAGTTGTCCAGAATATGCATTCTAAAAACATGTATAAAACAAGAAAATTCTGCATTCTGAAAATAGAGACGAAAGACATCCCTGAATCTTCCAATTTGTAGCACCTTTGAGAAAAGTGAAAGATGTTAATGTTATTCGATATGTGCTTGAAGATAACCTCTCTTAGATTCTTAAAATACTTCTCTATTTGCCCAGAAATGGCCCTTGAAGTTGACTGCTCAAAAGTAAAAAAACATAGGAATCCTCATATTTGCTACGAAATTATTAGGCAGTTTCGTAATGAAATTTGCCTATTTTGCACTGAATTTTCTACGAAATTATTAGGCAGTTTTGTAGCGAAATCTACCCATTTTGCACTGAATTCGCTACGAAAATATGTAAAACTGGCTAGTGGCTCACTTTTGTAGTTTGAAGGCATGGGTGTGAAAACAAAAAGACATGAAGTGTAGTTGACTGACATGACATGACTCATGGTGGGTTTTTTGACATATGTTAAACATGATTTGGTAAATTATTCATCAAATATTTGTCCCAACATGACATAACATGAAACCTATGGTGACCTTATCAAAACAAATTTTGAAAATTTTGAGTGTGATAACAAAATGAATGAAATTGCGTAAAAATGAAATTACATAAAAAAACTAAAATTGCAAGTGATATGTAATAAAAAAAAAACTGAAATTCTGAAAATGAATTTGCGATGGAATTGAAACTAAATAAAAAATGAAACAACATTCTAAACTAACACTAATCCCTCTGTACGCCTCCCCGACAACGACGCCGAAATTTTGGGTGAAATAGTTGTCTTTTATTTCCCACATAAATTGTCAACGAGGAAGTTCGCAAACTGTGAGGTGCACCTGCACTGGGGATTAGTGAAATAAATCTAATCTAATGATTAAACTTCTTTTCATAAAGGAAACACACTTTGCGTAATTTAAATCTAATCAAAGAACAATTTACGTAATTGAAATCTAATCTAAACACACTTTGTGTAATTGAAATCTTAATCTATGTTTGCATAATTGAAATATCACTTGCAATGAAAACTAACTAATCTACACTTGTAAAATAAAATAACATTTGAAATGGAAAGCTAAACTATTTGCATGAATCAAATTAAAACAAACTAATTAAACTTACAAATTTACAAAGGGATGCACATGGTTGATGGGGGCCCTTCCATTATCCAATAGCATTCCAACTCA
Organism: Pinus albicaulis; assembly: GCA_034641835.2. Taxonomy (NCBI): domain Eukaryota; kingdom Viridiplantae; phylum Streptophyta; class Pinopsida; order Pinales; family Pinaceae; genus Pinus; species Pinus albicaulis. Next base: position 485,956,194 of record CM076582.1, read on the forward strand.
CAATGGTAGAAAAGAACCTTCTTTATTTATAAGCTCACAACTTTACATAATGGAAAATTTCACTTCTATTCTCATTACATCAACAACTCTTCACTTTACATCGCCTTCCATCTCAAGTCCTGTTTACAAAACATGCTATGATTCCTTTCCTTCTTCTCCTTTTTTTTTGATAGGAGAAAGTACTCCTATTTATACAAGCTTTGAAAAACAAACTCAATAAAGGAGATCCACTATTTTCTCCATAGATTTACAAGTGTCTTAACCAATAATACACATCACCGTATCTTGCATGATCTTCTCCATGTGGCATATCTTCAAATCTTCATGAGGGAATTCGAATTTGATCATGGGACGCCACATAAGGGTGCCTTAGAAGCTTCCAATGAACCTACACATGTCACAAAACTCTTTCCACTTTTAAGGTATATGCATATGCATATTATTTCGATCACAAATTCACTTAAAAACACTAGAAATTAATAATGTTTGGAAAACACAAGGGTAACCCAAATGATGATGAACGTGAGATGAATGTAGTGACATGGTGGTGAATTGGAGGTGATATAATGGATATGATGGTGAAAGTGGATGTCTTTTTAAGGATAATTCTAAGACCCAACAATCATGATGAATATAACCTTTATGATTGGCTTATCACTATATAAGAGGAATTCTCAAGGAAAGTACTTAGATAGAAAATCTTTTCTCGGATTCCTCTTCATTTCATAGTAAAAACAAAGAACTACTAGGAATGAAAAATATTAAGATGAAAGAGCTGAAGTTTGAGCATCATGATATTTCAATACATCAAAATAAATTTTATATCACTCCACTTCCTATTCTCTTATAATTGCAAAAAATAAAATCTCAAATATTCTCTCATAAAAAAGGTGACTTCTAAATCTTATAAAAAGTTGAAAGCTCCAAAAGGTGTGGGAAGTGTATGCAAGCATGTTGGGACTATAAACGCTAGCTGGTAGTGGGTCAATGTATACATGATACCAAGACAACTTTGTTGTGGCTACGGACACTTACTAGTAACTAAGCAATGTCAGATGACAGAAAGATGAGATGAATTGATTGCATTAAAATCATGACATGCACAAGTTACCCATTAGTCATATTTTCATCCCACTTCCTAGCTAGTTACTTTTAATAATAAAACAATGAAATTCCATTTAAATTACTTTGGAAGAATGGACTAGAAAAGTTACAAGTACTAAGATGTTCAATCTTAATATTTTGTCACAAAAACAAAACTCATGATTGCATCGAACAATTACAAAGTATGTATTTTGTACAATTTACTTCTTACTCATTCTTATCAATACTCATTGACAAAAATAATTTTTCCTCCATTTTGTCGCTAATTGTTATGGCATGACAACAATCCCCCATTTATTGTATTTATCAAAATAATTAATGGGGAACCTTATGTTTTTTGAACCCTTATACTTATCCAATTTTAATTTGAATAATTTTCAATAATTTTGGTTTCTAGTTTTTATATATTATGTGCCCTAACTATGACATCATCCTGCCCCTTGGACCCTCGAGTAGATCCATGAAACATATATCGCAAAGTCACCCAGGAATACGAAGTCTGGGACCCCTCGTGACTATTTTTTATCTAAAGGAAACAACACTATTTCCGTCCCATTCCCAAATCATTGACTAAATTCTTTAGATCTCATAAAAACTTGTTGGATTCGCGCTGTGATTCATCTGTCAAGTCTTGGTGAACATTGTTGTTAATCAACGAAATTATTTACTTCTCATTCCCATCTCAACTCATTTTTGACCTTACTTTTTTTAATGACCACATCAATATCGCAAATGTCCCACATTCACAAATGGCCACGTCATCCTGACACCATAAAATTCCACATCGTCCTATTCCCAGATCCTCGACCCTTTCTTATAGCATGATTCCACACACACCCAAGGTCGCGAGACCAGGGATCAATATTAATCCTTAATTAACTTGAGTTAATCAATCATTAAAAAAATAATTAGTGGATAATATAATAGTTAAAACATGTGCTCATGAAGCTCGTTTAAATTCGAGACTTATCATGTTGTTAATTCTCCATTCCACGGAGTAGAATTAGACTATTTTGCACCCAAATTGCCTCAAATTTATTTAGTGCGTCTTTGGCTTCATAATAGTGCAATTATTTCTCTTGGAGATTGCATTTTTATTTTCTTCTTATCACTTCTTTCTTCTCATAGGTTACACATAGAGCTTCCTCTTCCATAACAAATAACATGGGAAAAATACCATGAAAGTATAGAAACTAGTATACTTACACAGTATGTACAAATTGCATCATCCCAAATTTTTTTGCAATGTTGAATTATTGTAGAAATTTCTTAAAGAGAAATCTGAACGATATGAATTTCCTCTGCCTAAATTAGTAAAGGACTGGTGGGAGTGTTGGGTATGTGTTATATTCTTTGCACGACCAGCGCAAGCACTATTGCTTTGGGTCGGGCGCTACATGGGGGTTGTAGGTGCCGAGGGTTGTTAGCCCACTTGCATAGGGTTCATGGCAATGACCATTTTTTTTAGGTGGACCTAAGGGTATTGCAAAAACCCAAGTATGGGGGGCATCCCCAAGGATGGTGGGTTGAACTACCCATGGTTTTGTGCATGGTTTTGGGCATGATGGTTTTTCCCATGGTATTTTGTAGATTCGGTCAAGGGAACCATATTTATGTTCTAATCTAGGTTTATTTGATTGGGGGTTTATGAATTCTTTGACATATATATAATGTATTTTAACATTGAAAGGAATATAATGAAAAAACATTAGGTTTTTCCGGTTTTGGGGTCTAGGAGAAAAATCTCTATATATATTTTATGTTCTCACCATTGTATATTTTATGTTTTTTTTTAAGAATTTGTTTGCAGGTAATTTCTGTACAAGTTCAAAACCTTCATTTGGTATCAACGTAGTTTTGGATTCAATGGGGTTCATTTGTAGTTGAGAGATTTTTCTTGGGCTTGTGGTAGGCCCTGTTACAGTGGGAGATCCACGAGATCAATTCTTATGGTGAAAGGAGATGACAAACAGTGGAAAGATAGAGATTGAGAAATTCAATGGGCATAGTTTTGATTTATAGAAGATTAATATGGATGGCCTGCTGGTGGATAAATATTAGTGGATCACGGTGGATCCATGTACTAAACCAACGACAATGTCGACAAAAGACTGGTAAAAGTTGGATCAGAAGGCAAAGAGCATAATATGACTATGTGTCTTAGATTTAGTATTACTGAATGTTTTTGGATAAGCTACAACAAAGTATTTGTGGGACAAGTAAGGGGATTTGTATCAATCTAAGTCCTTGGTGAACAAGTTGTTCCTACAGAAAAAATTGTAGAACCTAAGGATTAGGGATTTTGACTCAGTAACAGAGCAGATAAACATCTTCAATATTGTGGTAAGTCGGTTATTATTTTTTGATATTAAAATTTCAAATGAAGATAAGTGCATCAGTTTGTTGTGTTCTCTACTAGAGTCATCATATATTTTGGTCATTGCCATAGGTAGCAATATAACTACCTTGAAATTTGATGAAATAGTCTCATCCTTGTTTTCAGAGGAGATGAAATGGAAAAAAATGGAGAACCATAGTGGAGAATTCCTCAAGTGTGAGATATAAATCTAGAGGGAGATCTAAATCTCTAGGAAAATTTGTAAAAGTATGTTTGAAATGTGGAAACTAAGGGAACTACAAGAAAAATTGTAAATCTAAAATTCCTAAGAAAGGAAAGGGATCTCATGATGCTCCTTTTGCAGAGACAAAAACCACCCTAGGTGAAGGTGGGGATGTGTAATTGGCTTCAAGTACACATGTAGATCATGAGGTATGGTTGGTTGACTCAGGTGCATCCTTTCATATGACTCCCCATATGGATTTCTTCTACGAATATGAGAAATATGATGGTGGTGATATATTCCTAGGTGATGATAGGAAGACCAAAATCATGGGATGAGAAAAGGTCAAGATGAAGTTGATAGGTGGAAGGATTAGAAAACTTCCTGGTGTTATAAAAATTCTAGGATTGGCCAGAAATCTAATTTTTGTAAGCAATATGGATGATGCAGGTGTAAATACAGTGTTCGAGAAAGATACATGCAAGATGGTTCGAGGATCACTTGTGTTGATGTAGGGAGTTCTGATCATAACTTTAATAAAATATTTTGAGAAATACTATTATTAATGGGTGCAATAGTTCTATTGTTCCTGAAGTGGAGTAGAAAATATTGTAGTCTCTGGAGAAAAGAAAATGTTATGGGATCAAATACTGAGACATATTGGAGAGAAGGGCCTTTGAATACTACATGGTAACGATATTATATAAGGCATGTATAATTGCTCTATGGATTTTTACTTCTATGAACATTGTGTATATGGGAATTAGAATTGGGTGAGTTTTCCCTTCGATACTAAGAGGTGAGAAGGAAGATTATAGCTTGTAAACAATGATGTGTTTGTACCTATGCCAGTTCCATCCCTGGGTAAGATTTTGTACTATGTCTAGTTTATAGATGACTTCTTGAGGAATACATGGATATATTTCCTCAGGAAGAAATCTAAAGTATTTGACAGGTTTAAAGAAGTTAAGGCTCTAGTAGAAAATCAAACAAAGAAGAAGGTTAAGGTGTTGAGGAAAAATATTTGTGGAGAGTTCTGCAATAAGGAATTTGAAGAGTTATGTAAGAAATGTTGTATAGCACGAAAAAATACTACTCCATAAACACCTCAAAAAAGTGGAGTTCTAGAACAAGATTTACATGATGGCAATGGAAAAGGAAGTAACATCCTTGGTGGCATTGGATTAAGGCAAGAATTCTGGGTAGAGGTAGTGGATACTGCATGTTACCTGTTTAACAGATCACCTTCATCAATGTTGGAGGATAAGACTCCACATGAGATATGGATTGGTAAGAAACCCTCTCTCTTGCATCTTAGGGTATTTGGTTGTGATGGATATGTAAATGTTCCAAAGAAGAAAAGAACCAAGTTGGATAGTAAATATAAAAGGTGCATCTTTATTGGGTATAAAGATGGTTTAAAAGGTTACAAGCTCTAGAACCCAAAAACAAGGAAGGTGGTGTCCAATAAAGATGTGGTATTTAGAGAAGTGAAGGATGTCATGAAATAGGAAATCCTACCAAGGGAAAAGGAACTAGAGAAGATAGAGTTTGATCTGAAGGATGAAGAATCAAACTCCACAGAAGTATAAGAATCAAAAGAAGAACCACACACTCTGGTTTTGAGGAGATTAGTTCGGGAAAGAAGGAAGCCATAGAGGTATTGTCCATCTGATTTCTGTTCAAAATTTAATTTATCTAGTACTGATGATGATCCAATAATTGTAATGGAGGAAGTGGATTCAGAGGATATAAAACTCTGGGAAAAGTCCATGGTTGAAGAATCAACATCCTTGGATAAAAATGAGACTAGGGATTTGGTGGAGTTCTTGGCTGGAAGGAAACCCATTGGAAAAAAATGGGTGTTTAAGAAGAAGATGACTGTCGAAGGGAAAGAAGAGAAATACAAAGCTTAGTTAGTAGTGAAAGGTAATTCCCAATGGCTAGGATTTGATTTTGGTGACACTGTTTCTCCTGTTTCCAAGTTAGATTCTATTCATATTTCTTTTGTTTGTTGTTGTTGATTTTTATTTTGAGTTGGAACAGATGGAGCAAAAGAAAACATTCCTACATGGGGATTTAGAATAAGATATCTACTTGAAACAACCGAAATGTTTTGTAGTGAAGGGTAAGAAATAATTGGTGTGCAAGTTAAAGAAGACTTTGTATGGGTTAAAACAATCACCAAGCATATGGTATAAAAAAAATGATCATATATATAGGGACTAGGGGTCACAAGGAACAAAGAAAATCACTGTGTTTATTTTAAATTACTTGGTGATCATATTATTTATATTCTCTTATATGTGGATGGTATGTTGTTGATTAGAAATGACAGAGAAATTATCAAGGATGTGAAGACCCAATTGTCCTCTAAATTGGAAATGAAGCATCTTGGTGCTATAAGAATTCATTTTGGGCATGGAAATTAAATGATTTATGGCAAAGAGGAAGCTCTAATTAAACCAAAGGAAGTATGTCGAGACACTATTGAAGAGGTTTAATGTGTAGGATAGTAAACTGGTGAAGGTTCCTATTCTTGTAGGTGTAAAGTTATCTGTGGAACAATGTCCTATGACACAAGAAGAGGAAGAGGAAATGTCTCGTGTTCCATATGCGAGTGCATTTGGTAGTTTGATGTATGAAATGGTTTGCACTAGACCACACATTGCACATTTCGTGGGAGTATTGAGTGGGTTTATGTCAAAACTAAGGAAGAAGCATTGGACAACAATAAAGCAGTTTTTCAGATTTCTATGTAGCACTAATGATTATAGTTTGTGCTACTAAGTGTTATCACTTAGAAAAAATGAAGCATCATTTGACAAAGTCATATAGGTTCATATGTAAAAGTTAGGGCTGTAGGGTTCATTTTTCATTACTTGATCAAGGAAAATTTTTAATTTTTTCTTATAAAGTTTACCCTAAGGTCTAAACCCACTCACTTTCAAATCCTCTCATGTCACATCACTCATAATTTTTTGAAAATTTTCATTTCCGAAGGTTTTAGCTCCGAAATGGTCATTTTAGCCAAGAAACCATAGTTTCATAGCAAAATACACTAAGAAATTACACTTTTCGCTACGAAACTGCTGATACTTTCGTAGCGAAAAGGCCCATATTTACACTAAATACACTATGAAAGTGAGGTTTCCTGTCTAACATGTCAGATTAGTTGTTAGGTGTCAGTAAATAATTTGAAAAGGGTAAGTTAGATACCATTCGAGTCAGTGAGGGTAAATATCGAGGTACATGGTCAGGGTTGAAGTCATCATCACCATTTTAGGCATGTATGAGTCATCATTGTATTATGAGTGGGCATCAAACTTCAAAATCTTTCCAAATTAAGTTATTTCTCATTATCCATTCGTTCTTTGCGTGATATTGAGCTCTGGAGAGCTATTTCATTGAAGCCAAAGTTGTGGCTAGTATTTTCAAGCGAGGCAAAGAATTATCAAGCGAGGCAGAGAACTATCAAGCGAGGTTGAGAAGACACTAAAGAAACTATGGCTGAAAAAATAAAGACAAATAAGGGTGTCCAATGTCTCAGATATGAGCCATCAGATATGAACTTGATCAATGAAGACCCAACAACTGTAGAAGTCTTCAGAAGGACAGGATGTTTATAGTTTTGTGAAAGACTACAAGGTTTCCATGTACAGGTTTCCAAATAATTTGCTCTAAACTTCAGTGGAACATCTACTAAAGTGGGGATGCTAAATCTCACCATTACACCAGAGGTCATTGCAGCAACAATAGGGATTCAAAGAGGACAAGATAAATGGTTCAAAGGGTTAAAATTCAACATGGTGCAGTGCAAAGAGTTTATCAAGCTAGAAAAAAATGAAATGGACCATACTAATGCCATTCCAAGGAGCTGCATGAAGGATAACTACTCAAAGTTGTTGCTCATCATCCATAAATATTTTACTTGTGAAGGGAGATACCATAAAGTATACTCTTACCATTTCAAGCTTCTCCTACACTTTTCTGGGAAGATATCTCTTAATCTACCTTTCCATTTACACAAAAGTCTAGCAAATATGGCAGATAAGGTCCAAGCAAAATTTGAAGGAAGTGAAACATCATTGTTTCATCACGGTTTAAAAAATTGTTGGTTTTAGATGAGCTCCAAATACTAGGTAGAGACTGGTCTTCTTTCTTATTTGTTAGTGGTTTTGAATTGAATACCCTTACTCCTAAAAGAACTCCTAAACCTAGGGGTATCCCATCACCTTTAGTGGCAGAACCAAGTGAACCAACAAGAGTAGAACCAAGTGAACCAGTCATGATGGAAATAGAGGAATTGCATAGTTTTGAAACACCCATTGTTCCACCAGTAAAACAAAATTCAATCAAACCTGCAAAACAAAAGAAATCTATGAGTAAACAAGGAAACAAAAGGATAACAAGGAGTTAAACATTGGCTTTAGAAGACAAAATAGTGGCTATGGAAGACAAAACAATAGCTAAAGGAAATTTAGAAGACATACTACATGCCATTGATATAGAAGAGACTCCTATAGTCCAGGCTAAGGATATAGAGGAAGGTGGACAAAATATAAAGAAAGCTAAATCTGCAAAGAAACTAGAATTTGAAGGAGAGGATGCAGGTTTTATGTTCCAAGCTAGGAAGCCCATGGCAAGGGTCTGCTAGAAAGCTATTGGAGAGTAGTAAAGAGATTCATCCACCCACTAACAATGTCCATCCACCACAAGACATCATTGATCTTTCATCACCTGCAGAGAAAGATACAGTTAGCAAACCAAAGAAAGGAAAGGAGAAAGTAATAGAAAAAAAGAGTTTGAAATCCTAGAAGAACAGTTGAAGTTGGCCAATCATGAAATTGTAGTTATGAATAAGGAATCAAGGAAACAAAATGTCCTGAAGGTTCAATTTGAAAATATGAAAGAGGTTTGGGAAGAGAAAGTTGACAGTGTTTGCAAGACCCTAGATAATGCACAATAGTTAATCAAATGGACCATGCCATTGAGGAAAGAAGTGAAACATGTTAGGAGAATGAACTTGCATTTGAAATCTACCAACAAAAATTTGAAATATCCGGTTAAAGACCTCTAAGAACAACTAGAACTAATTCATGAGGAATTGGAGAAGAAAGACCTAAAGATGACAGTACTTGAAGAGCTAATAGCTCAACCCATCATCAATGAGGAAGAAACACCTCAAGACTCATATTTTGAGCTGGTTTATGATTTTAAAGGTCAATGGCATGTTAGAAACAAATTTTTTACACCTAGAAAGTATATTTTTGAAGCTAGACAAAAATCTGGAAATTTCACTGTTTTCAGCAGTTTCGTAGCGTTTCCTAGGCTTGAAGCCAAGAAAACGCTACGAAACTACTGTAGCTTTATTTTTGAATTTTGAACCATTTTGAGAACCTTATAAAGGGTGAAAATGATATGGAAGAGGTGTCAAGACTTGAGGAATACAATGCAGAAGGAAAGAATCAGAAAAGTTGATGGCAAAAGGCATTTTTGTAACACTACGAAAGTACGCTACGAAACTATCATACTTTCATAGCATACTGTTTTGAAGCTTTATGAGAAGGTTTTTGTGCAGTTATGGATAGGTGTAAATTTAAAAGGTTCAAGGGACTTTTTTAGCAGTCATCCAAGACTTAAGGACCATGAGATGAAGACAACTCATCAGCCAAACCATTCGTTGAAGGTAAGGACTAGTTCTCCTAAAAAGCAGGGTTTGTTTCCAGCTTTAGAGGAGGTTAATTAAGATGTCATGCTGTGATGAGTCCCATCACACCCTATTCGAACATGTGAAGGAATAGTTTTCAAATATGTAACTCATATTAGGAGATAAGGTAGTTGATGTAATAATGAACAATTTGAGTCCTATTAGGAAAAGGACTGTCAAATAGAATAGCTGTCATTTTCTCATTAAAGTAGATGTTTTATTGTTATGCAAGGTGTCATTAGGAAAATTTCAATGAATCTAGCTAGGGGGCAGATCATATCATCATGTAACAAGTCTATTAAAGGGCAGAGATTCGAATTTGTAAAGGGTTGGAGTTTTTTTGGCAATACTGCAGCTTTATGTAAATTGTCTGTTTTCAGTAATACAGAGACTTGTTTCTTGACCAACCTAAGATTCAGATTGAGTTTTTAGTGTTTATATGATCTATATTTTCTATGTGTACCATTTTCAATGATTTTCATCTTTAATACTCAAAATTCATTCATGTAATGCTCTGACTTCCTTTATAGATGAATTGAATGTGTTATTTTCTATTTTATGTGTGCTTACCTTTGCTAAAAACTCTTACATGCCTCAGATTCCATGTCAAGTGAAATTACTACTAAACTATTGAACTTCTTAACTCCATAAGCCCAATGATTTCAGAATTATACTCTTTTCAACCTACACATATCACAAGCAAGTTGTTTTCCAAGTAGAGTTAGCCATCTAGATACATCTTTATTCAATATCATTAACCCCTTTGAGAGAGCCCTCTCAGACTGAAGAGGCTAAACTTCAGTTGCAAGATTGGTTTGAAACAGTTACAAGAAGTTGTTTGATTAGCAGCCTATCAGGTGAAATTTTGTGATAAAACCAAGGAAGACCAAGATTAGATAGTGTTGGACATCCATGGATTTGTTGATGTATATTGGGATGGAGATCTGGATCAGAGAAGATCTACAAGTGGGTATGTGTTTAATATATTTGGAGGAGCAACCAATGGGATGAGCAAGAGACTATATGTAGTGTCACTTTCAACTAAAAAGGTTGAATACATGTCAACTATTCATGAAAGCAAGGAAATAATTTGGTTGGATATATTTTGTTTAAGTATGGGGTTGGTAAAACGAGCTATAAGGAAAAATGAAATTTTCTTAGCCAAGAACCCTGCTTATCATTCAAAGACAAGGTATATTGATGTTGAGTATCTCTTTGTGAGGGATATGGTTGAAGAAAAAAAGGTGTTGTTGGTGAAGGTGGACACTTTGAAGAATGTTGCATATGTATTGAAAAAAATTGTGAGCACTGAGAAGTTTTCTTGGTGTAGAGAGAAACAATGGGTGTTGTGGCCCTGGACCAATGACTGTGTACTCTCGTGACCCTCCATGTGCAAGAAAAAAATAAGTGGGAGAATGTTGGGTATGTGTTATGTGTTGTACCCAAGGATGGCTAGGCGAACCCAAGGATGGGAGCAGGGCCAAGGATGGTGGGAGGACCTATCCATGATTTTGCACACAATTTTAGGCATGATGGTTTTTCCCATGGTATTTGTAGATCGGGTCAAGAGAACTACGATTATGTTCTAATCCAGAGTCAATGGATTGGAGGTTTATGAATGCTTCAACATGTATATAATGTATTTCAACATTGAAAGGAATATAATGAAATATCAATATGGTTTTCCTAGTTTTGTGTTCCAGGAATAAATATCTGTGCATACTTTCTGCTTTTTTTTTTAAAGGATTCGTTTGCATGTAATTTATGTACATGGTTAAAACCTTTAGGGAAAATGAAAACAAAGTTAAGGAAGAATCTTCTAAGATATAGCATGTGGCTCCCTATAAGCAAGGACTTGCATATGTGGCGATGATGTTGTGTAGAATATAGGGGGAAATGAACCCCTCTAATTTTAAGCTAGACTAGGTACCCATTATGCATAGAAAAATCAACAATTATGCTTTCATTTGGGCTACACTTTTGTCAGATAGCCTCTATAGGTATATTTAATCCTTCAATAAAGTTAGGTCTGTCTCGATAACCCATCCATTTTACATGTATGCCTATATTATAGTTTCCCTTTGCTTTTCCACTCCTTTTTCCCAACTTGGTTTACATTGGGCCAAGGAGACTCTTAAACCTATCCATATTTACCATTCCATACTATGGGAAGGAAATGTAGGAGAGAATTTTTACCAAATTTTCCAATCTATAATAATTCCTTTATATCTGATTATATTTAATTCCTTTCCCCCAAGGTTCTCTCAACAAGTAAAAATGAGTATTGAATCTCTTGGTGATTAGTACATTGAGAATAATTTATCCTACATTTGGATTTATGGATGGTAGGCCCCTCCTCATGCCCTCCCCTTGTATGCACTGAATAAACTAGTTTGTAGGGAGGTGGCATATCAGATAGTATACAAGGGTATAAAGGGTATAACTAGAGAATTATCAAAAGCATCCAAGAAATTCTAGCCATCCTTCCCCTTATGGGTTGGCCCATATTGCACTACTAACTTGGTCCATGTTGGCAAGGAATCCATATCCCTCTCTTTTCTTAAGTTATCTTGCATTGAATTTAAATCCCATGACCCCCTAAATATTGTATCTGAGCATTGTGTGTCACTTTTCTTTAAAAAGTATGTAGATGAAGGGTCCCCTTTTGACGATATCTTCAAAAGGGAAAACAATTATTCAAAAGTTCAACAAAGGATCAGACAACTCCCAAAGGAGCTCTTAGCCAAGTTCATAAATTTTTAGAGAAATATAAGAAGATTCCTCCCAAGCATTTTACAGAGTCAGGGCGTGAAAAAAATTCTACCTGAATTTGGATGCTCATATATTGGTTTGATTACCCAACATAGTCCCACACAAACACACATTCATTCTACTACACCACAAGTATCTCCCAATCATGTAAAGGAAATCCAAATCATTGTTGATTAGATTATTAAGGCACTATTAGAGGAAATTCTCAAGAAGTCAATTGTTTAAAAATTATCTACTATGGCTAAACAAGTGATATTGCAGGAATAATGGTCACATTTGGAAAAGAAGCACGCATAAATACAAGTAGAGAAAGTAAAATAAGTTAATATTCAACAAAAAAAAGTCATTATAGGCCACATCTTCTGTCACCAACACATCAACATGTTTTGATGATTCAAATATTGTTCCTTCAAGGGTTTTATCAAATACTTCTCTTTCTATACTTCTAGGTGACACTTCTCATGATCCCATCTCTATGTCTTCTCTACCCCTAATTGAGTTAGAAGAGATACCTCCTAAAAAATTCTTCTTCATCATGAAGAGAAAGGTTTTTTCAAGGGAAATCCAAGGAAAAGAAAGGTAGATAAGCTATAAGGTCTTCTTACTCCACAGATAATCACCTGGGATGGTTCTTAGTACAATGTTGAACAACTTCCCATAGAATTAACTTGTACAATATGTGCATTTTCCATGGCTAACTTCTGCATTGTTAACAATTTAATGGAGACACTTAAATAGAAAATTCAACAGATTCTTCACTGAGAAAAACAACTAAGCCTGAAGGAGAAACTATTGTAAGAGTAGGAAAGGATTAAGGCCTATGAAGACCAGCAACAACAAGAACGAAAGAATCAAATTGATAAAATGCAACAATATTTCACTATTTCAGATAAACGAAAAGATGCGTAAATCACCAAGCTTTAGATGGATATTAAAATCTGAAGTGGAAACCTAATAAAAATTCAATTGTTCAAAGAGAAAGATCATCAAGCTAATGATAAGCTTTTGAAGGCTCAAATAAAATTTTGTGAAAAACTGAGTCTACTACGGAGCCAACAATCAATAATCGACAAACTCATGGAAACAATCAATGACAAGGTATCTAAAAGGAGAAATACAAGATAAAACATATTATAATTAGCCTCCTAGAAGTAAACAACTAAGATTTTGATTGGAAATATCTTGAGGGCATCATAAATCAAAATAACAAGGAGCAAAATCACCCTTAAACAATGGAATATAAATCTAATGAAGGCAAAGGACATGATATCAAGAATTGAATAATATTGCTTACAATGGTTTGAGTAATCACTTAAGGTCATCAAGTATATATGCTTTCTGTTCCATTTTCTGAAGGTTAAAAAAGGACATATCCTTTTGTTGGTGATGTATTGAATCATAGAGGGAGCATGCAAAGTGATATTGAAAGTTCGTAAAAACTTGATCTGGAAGCTATTTCCAATTTCCTAGTTAGACAACGAAGAAACCATCTCATGGTTCAAGAAGAAACTAAACAAATAGTCGAATAACTACCTATCCTAAAATATAGGGTCTTTGTGGGAAAAATCAACATATATTATGACCAACCAAACTTAATAACCCATATCCACGACATTCATATTTGGTGGAAAGGCTACTTCGAAGCCTACAAATCATCTGCCTCTAGTAGACGACCAATCAATCTTTCAACAATTATATTTCACATCTTGTATTTTCTATTTTTAATCCTTTTGTTATAAAAAATCTAAATAGACTACTGGAGCGATGATTCTAATTTAAACAAGTTTGATACATAGAGTTAAGGGTTCTAATTTTTAGAAAGAAATAGACTTATTACACAGTTGTAGAGTTTATTTTGATCCATATGAATTCTGAACCATCTTCGATTTTTGGTCGCTTGGCATAAAATTAACATGACATTGTTGTCATGATTTTATTTGAGCATTTTACATGAAATATAAATATTATTTAATTGATTTATCAATATTTTTCTATGAATTTATCAATTACTGTTCATTGTATGTCTCATCAATATATTGATATCATCAAGTAATCTATATATGTATGAATGTTGTATTTGTGTTTTGATCAATTAATTTTTTAATTCAACTTAATTTCATTTACATAAAAATCTTCTTGAGTTGATAGTTTGATTATTTGCATCTTAGACCCTTGTTATTCCTCCTTAATTCATAAATAACAGTAGTATAACCCTAGGATATAGTATAGTTAAACGATATTAGTTTACATATATTTCTATAATTTCAGCTCTTGGCCTTAACAAATCTTCACGGAATTTTCCTTAGAACTGTATTCATTAGTATATTTTTTAAAAAGTGTTGAGATTTTGAAGCAAAATTTCTATGTGGAAACCAAGCCCACATATCGGTAGAAATGACCATCCCAAATTAATGTTGGGTATGTGCTATATTCTTTCCATGACTAGTACCATGTGTTGTACATTGCGCCAGTGCCGCTTTGTAGGGGGACAGTAGCCCCCCTGCATGGGGTCCGGGGCAGCACACCGGGAATTTTCTTTTATGCAAACCTAAGGATGGGGGCCAAACCGAAAGACATTGGGCGGACCTACCCATGGTTTTGTGCATGAGTTTTTACAAATGGTTTTCGGCATGATGGTTTTTTGCCCATGATATTTTGTAGATCTAGTCAAGGGAACTATAGTTATGTTCTAATCTTGGGTTAGTGGATTGGGGTTTATGAATGCTTCGATATGTATATATATGTATTCTAACATTGAAAGAAATATAATGAAAAATAAATCTGGTATTCCTGGTTTTGGGATCTAGGGGGAATCTCTGTGTATATTTATTTTTTGTTCTCACTATTGTTTATTTTTTGGTTTTAAGAATTCACTTGCAAGTAATTTATGTACAGGTTTAATACCTACATTTGGTATCATAGTTGTTTCGACTTCAAGGGGAAAACTTTGCTACTGAGGGGTTTTTATCGAGCCTGTGGTAGAGCATGTTCAGTGGGAGATACGTGCGTTCGATTCTTGCGGTGAAAGAATATGGTGAATAGTGGAAATATAGAGATCGAGAAATTTAATGGTTAGAGTTTTGAGTTGTTGAAGGTCAATATGGAAGATATGTTGGTGAATTGAGATCAGTAGATTGTTGTAGATCCAGGCATGGCACCAACAAGAATGTCGGAAAAGGATTGGGTGAATTTAGATTGGAAGGAGAAAGGCACAATACAATTGTGTCTATCAAATTTAATATTGTCAAATG
This sequence comes from Pinus albicaulis, assembly GCA_034641835.2. Lineage (NCBI taxonomy): Eukaryota > Viridiplantae > Streptophyta > Pinopsida > Pinales > Pinaceae > Pinus > Pinus albicaulis. The sequence continues at coordinate 485,971,592 of CM076582.1, forward strand.
TATTAGGGGAAGCTGCGACGAAGGCTTAGTGGGATAAGTTAGGGACTTTGTACCAATCTAAGTCTCTGGTGAACAAACTGTTCCCGCGAAAAAAGTTGTATAACCCGAGGATTAAGGATGGAGACTCAGTGACAAAGAATTTGAACGCCTTTAATACTGTGGTAAGCCAATTGTTATTTGTTGATATGAAAATTTCAAACGAATATAAGTTCATCAGTTTGTTGTGTTCTCTACCATATTCGTGGGATAGTTACGTTGTTTCAATAGGTAGAAATACAACTACCTTGAAGTTTGATGAAATAGTATCATCGTTGTTGTCGAAAGAGATGAGATAGAAAAATACGGAGAGATAGAATGGAGATGCCTTATTTGTACGAGGGCGGTCCCATAACAGAAAAAAAAATTCCTCAATTAGGAGATATAAATCTAGAGGGAGATCTAAATCTCCAAGAAAAATTGTAAAGGTTTGCTGGAAATGCATAAAGGAAGGGCACTGCAAAAAGGACTATAGATCTAAAGTTCCTGAGAAAGGAAAGGGATCTGACGATGCTCCTTCCGTAGAGGAAAAAATCACCTCAGATGAAGGTGGGGATGTGTACTTAGCTTCTTCATCAAGTACACACATAGATCATGAGGCATGGTTAATTAAATCAGGTGCATCCTTTCACTTCACTCCCCATAGGAAATTGTTTTGCGAGTACGAGAAATATGGTGGTGGTGATATCTTCTTAGGGGATGACAAGAAGGCCAAAATCATTAGACGTGGAAAAGTCAAGATGAAGTTGCAAGGTGGAAGGATTAGAACACTTCCTGGTGTTCTAAATATTCCTGCATTGGCTAGAAATATGATTTTTGTAAGCAAGACGGATGATGCAGGTGTAAAAACAATGTTCAAGAAAGATACATGCAATATGGTTCATGGAGCACTGGTATTGATGAGGAGAATTCAGATTGGAACTCTGGACACGCTTCTGTGTAGTTTTTGGGCCTCAGGAATGTCGCATTTTCATCCATTTTTTCCTTACTTTTCATCGTCCCATTAACCTTTGATCATACCATTTCCATAAATATACTTGGGTATTCCCTTATTATTTTCCACTTTATTCATTTTAGTATTATAAGTGAATTAATGATTAAATATTAGAAAATTAATATGATTTTCATTAATATCTCAAGTATGAATGAGCTTTGTGATTTTTAGGAATATGTGAAGAATTAATTCAAAAGACTTCTCAAATATCTCCTCCACCATTTCAGGGAGATAAATATTCAAAGCTTATTCCAAGGAGAAAATCATGGAGATTTGGGTAGCATATCTTATCTAAATATTTATGAGAGATATATGTGAGGAATTAAAGGGATCATATTTTGTAATAATGAGAAAATGGTTGAGAGAATAGTGGATCTGTGATTATGAGATTCTTATCTCATTTTCAAAGGAAATTCATGTATAAAAGAGAGTGCTCTCTCTTCATGAGGAGGTCAATTCTTAAGTAGAGATTAGGTAAAATGAGAGGAAGTCATTACTAGTGGTAATTAAGCTATGATTATTAGGGAGTCAGTTATGATTAGAATAATGATTTTGTAATCTTTCATTTTTATGCTTTCCATTTGTCATAGTGTGATATGATTCTTCCATTGTTATTGTGAGCTCACAGATATTGTCTCGTTGCTCTTCATATGTTGATTTCTTTATGCAATTTCCTACTTTCTTAGTTAACTTATTTCATGCTATTTTACTTTCAGTCAAGAAATTTAGATTAGCTTAATTACACTTCAGTTCTGCATATATTTGTTGTGGGCTTCATAAGTCTATGATCCTCGGATTGACAATTAAACGGTTGGGTAAATACTACAACACAATTAATTAACAGCAATAGTGTTGCCCAACATTTTGGCGCCATTGCCGGGGAGGCAGTCAAATAGCATTACCATGCTAATATTTGGTTTTAAGTAATTTTTTTTTTCTTGCTGTAAAAGAATTAGGCATTGAAAACGGTAGGTAAGAACCTGCGTATCCAACAAGTAAAATGCTTGCTCAATAACCTGCTTTTCAGAAAATGCACTAGTGTTAGTTGTGGTATTTTCTATGCATATATTTTGCTGATTGTCTTGAAATAAAAATATGTTCCTTGGTTGATCTCTTCTTTTCAGGCAAGTGTGAATTGCGATTTCCACAATTTCAATTTTTGCAAGCGTGTGTTTTCTGCAACTGTGAAGAGTAATTGTTTTCTATTTCAGAGTGAGTGTTTAATTGTTTCAATTTGTGATTTTTATGCAATTAGTTTATTTTCATTATGATTTCAGTTTTGGGTGCTGTAAGAACCTCTCTATTAACCCATGTATGTAATATAGTTTTGTGATGAGCATTAGCTTGAAACAACTCACTCAGATCCTTGCAAAAGTCGGGATCTCCTCTTCCCGCGAAGAGGAGATCTTGACAACAGCCAAGAGCTTAATTACTCCTCCAACAACAAACGAATATTCAACATCCGAAGATTCCTACGCATCTGAGGGTGAACAATTCTTCGAATAGGAGATTGAGGAAGATGAAAAAGAGTTAAAGCATGATCTAAGCAGGGGAAATTGTGCCTACAAAAGCTTTATCGAACAATGGTTCCAAGTAAATACTCGATGAGATCCACCTTTGTGTTTTTATTTAGGTAGTTTCCAGTTATAGCAGTTATATTTATTTACTTTTGCATATTTTTATTTTTCATTCACAAAATTCACAATGAACATATTCATAATACTATTGCGTGGATGGTTACATTGCCTATTTGACTACACATAACTGCTTTCTAATTTTTAATTAGCGTAGAGTATGTAGGATAACGAATAAAACACCATTTTTAGAATAAGTATGCTCACCTTCATGCTTCATGCGATTGCGAGGATCAGAAAGTAGGATGCCTCTAACATTTTCAGGAAGAATTTTTATTGTCAACGATAATTTTTTTTTTTCCTAATCTATTTTTCATCTATGATTTGTTCCCATTTGCTCACGAAATACTTTGCGAAATGATTTTTTCCAGAACAAATCCATGCCTAGCACCACCTATAGAAATGGAATTTGTACGTAATGATATGAAATCCATACTTGTAATTCTGTTTTTTCTTATCATTGGAACTAAAATGGTGCATGCACTTCATCCAACAACAAGTGTACTGACATCGTCTGATACTAAAACATATGATGTTGTTACTAGGCAATGTGAACTGAATGACATCGTAATAGTTTTCACGCAGATTGATGGAAATGGCTGCACGCTGAGTAGTACTAGCGCTGAGAATTTAAATTACTATCTCATTATTGTGGAAAACCAATGTAAATATTGCGATGCTTTGGGCATAGGCATTCAGGTAAAAGGATACTTCCTCGGAAATGACATCGTTAATTTGAAGTGGCGATTTATACTAGGGGGAGAGAAATTTCACCAGTGTGGAAAAAGCAATTTCTATTGTTGAACCAATAGCAGCAACAACTTATTATTCTTTGGCATCCACACTGTCTCCTGAAGAATTCACTTGTGTGAGGAAAGCTTCATAGAAGAGTTATGAGTTGCTTATGAAGGGAAGATGGGGGGTCGGTTCATAATAGCAGAGATGGAAGAGCGGTAAATCTATCTGGTCCCATTATATCAGTTGAATGGATAGTAATGGTTGCCATGGTAGGGTCCGGTATTGATGCATACGATATTTTCCACCCAAGACGCAATTGTTCTAGCATGCATGGCACACTATTTTGAGAGAGATTCTCACATGCAGGGCACATTTACTCTGGGAGTTACGATGCATGCATGACATATCTATTTTGGTAGTTACCCATCATGCGTGTTGCATGCATGGAATGCATGTGGGGCACCGCACTTTAGGTCATTCTTATCATGTTTTGTAACCTCCTCTTCCTCATCTTATATAAATGAGAGTAGGGCGCACTGGTTAGATAGGGAAGATAATTCTATGATTTACAACATATCAGCAACAAGAAGGAATGTGATGTGGCGTTTTAACGAAAGGTAGCGTGAAACGAAACACTTGGTCCCTTAACTTGGCAGTGATGTCATCTATATTCATAGTCTCGGGGATGTTGATAACCTTTCTGAATTTCTGCCCCCCACTCTGTGTTTTCTTAAATCTCACTCCCACTTTGGGCTTTTCTTCCAGTTCCTTCACACGACGTTCTCCGCTAATGATTATATTGCTCCGGTTGTTCATATACACTCTTAGATATTCTATTTTGAAGCTTGCACAGGTTAATCAGTCAATCAATTAACCCAAAAGTATTACTCAAGTAAATATAAACATTTTTATCTCTGGGTTTTGGATAGATGGTGGGTTTTGGATAGAGAGATAAATAAATTGATTTCAAAAAATTACAATACACATATTCATGGAATCACTTACCTGGGATTTCAATGATGACGATGCGAGCTTCAGGAGACTCCTCCATGCGTACTGTAGGCTCGAAATTAGATTCCATCCCCTGTCTTGATATCCTCTCTTAACACACTACAAAAATAATGATGAATGTAGAGAAAAAATAGAAATGTTGAAACAAGTAATGTGCTTCAATGTAGATAGATGAATTTTCTCCAGGTCTGTCAATGTTTATTTATATGCATTTATTTGGATGCATGTTATGGATTGTGTGTGGATGGCTATGTTCATGTCGGAAAGATTATTGAAAGTGTGTGGTGAAAAGGCAAAGAATAAAATAATGCGGCGATATGCGATCTTCCCCTAACTCCTCTGCCGTCGCTACAACACCTCAGATAGCCTCGAAGTGTACATGGATCATGGTTGGGTTTGAGTTTCCCCAAAGGTTGACACTTTCCTGGTCACCCTCGGAGACATATTGAAGGTCTAGAGTAATGGAGAGTACAAGAGTGTTTCAGGGAGGTCGACTGTGATAAGTGACCAGGCTTGCAATTCCATGGTACTATTCTACTCACCACCCACAAAGAGCAACATGGCAGGTCGTTTGAGATTTAATCGGAGGCACTATAGTTCTTTCTCCTTCAAAGATTATACGTATCACCTACGAAAGAAAAGGCTTTGTTTAAAAATCCAGTAGAACGATACAAGTTTTTATAATTAATTATGAGTGCCAAACATATGTCTACATTATTTTGAATTCATGTGTGTTTTGTTGTATTCGTTTTTGGTGATGATGCAAAGAATTTATGCATTCGACGCTGTTACAGAGTGTTTTAATTCAAATCTTGTAAACAACATTCCCATGTTTAAAGAAATATTCCCATTATACTTTGTGGAAACAAGGTTGATGTCACGAATTGACAAGGTGTGGTATAGCCTGTGATCGTAGAACATTATACAAAATTGTTGTCACTCATCATTTGAGGACAAAGAATATTGCTAGACTTCTGGAGATGAAATCACCACTCGCAAGTGCTGAAGTAAGTCAAGCGGACGGTACATTACAACTGCTCACGACAATTCTTGGGATAAATGTATTCATGATCGATTGATCGTTCATTTGAGACAATTTTTTTTCACACTTTTTCCAAAGATTTTTGCTGTTCTATAAAGGGTTGTGTAAAAAAAAAAAAAAACAAAAAAAACAAAAAAAACAAAAAAAAAACAAAAAGGTTTCGCAAATGGACATCTCATAACGATTTACGCTAATTTGTTTCTTGGAGTTACTTCAAAGGAACTTGCGAGCAACGACAACAGGTAAATGCATTTCATTTTATTTAGTTGCTAACATTCATACTCATTTCTACATTTAATGTTGTTTTTTTAAATTCCCACAAATTTCATGCAGGATTCGTACTAAGTTTTTACAGTTGCGTAGACGATCCAGTTTAGTGCAGAAGTGCTCTTTCGAAATCACAATAAAACATGCATCATTGGAAGCTTGGAGGAACTAATTCTTCACTGCACATATCATGAAATTTGCCGCTACAAAAAATCCCTTTTTGCGTCATGATATGTTTACTCACATTTCTCCTTCCACGCACCTTAATCATCCCTGTGTTGAAACCCATATTCCCTTTCCTTATCCTTCATGACTTCATACACGCCTATTTTTTTGAACTGCATACATCATCTCCTTCTTATTTTTCAGTTCATTTTTCCTTGTCCATAAAACCCCAAGCTCCCTTTCCATGATTACATTTCCTTACCATATGCATAGCCTGACGTGAGATCTTTTCATTTATAGTCCTACCAATATTTTTGATTAAAATCGTGTTGACTGATGTGGGATTCCTTAAGGCCCACCTTTCAAAAAGTCTTGCACCATCGACCTCAGCACCTTATCTTGGATATATACTAGAGTTCCTTGTGAGTACCTGGAGGCTTGCATGCCTTAATTGAAAGTTCTCTCGCTAAAAATCATGGGAAACATCAATGTCCCTTGATTGTCGGATCTTGAAAGTGGCTCGACATCAACACATCCATTCACACTTCACGAGATGCACTCCGCTACCTTGGCACTCATTGACATCAATGGTGAGTTTGCCTCACATTGGTTAACGACATTCATCAATGGTCGGTAATCCAATGATTTCCCTTAAAGCTCGACATCGACACATTCATTCGCATGATTTGAATTGTGCCATCAAGTTTCGTCGCAAGTGAAGACTATACATTCCTTTTCATGACTCCATCAGCAATGACAATAGCATGAATTCCGCCATATCAAGATATACTTCAGTTCCATCCTCCACCTTCCACATTTTCCATGATTTAGCAGTAGCAGTTCAAATTCCTTCACTTCCCATGATCTCGTTACAGCCGCAACAACATTTATAGTTACATTTCTCTGATCTTGCAGTAGTGACATCTTCTATGATCCAATGCCAACATCAGGCTTATTCCTATTGCATAGTTCATCATCACTCTTTGGTAAGTGGAGGTATGTTGTTTTCTGACCTTTAATCATGTAATTCCTTAACTGCTCAAATTGAATAACTTTGGAAAATTCCGTCACCCTGCTCCATTTTACTTTTATAACCCATGCCTAATTGCATGGGGATATGCAACAAGTTCAATTTGGGGGGGGAGGGGAAACTATATTCATTTCCAACTTATAACTCCTTTTTTTTCATCCATTACCATCTCATCATTCCATTTTTTCCCATTCACCAACATTTCTTTTCCAAACGATACTCTATTGCATACACATTGATATACATGTTGGCATGATTCCTACATATAAACAAAGGGTTTCTTATGCACATTAATTGCTTATAATTTCCAGTGAATGTATGGTTAAAACTATTAATACAACAAGAAGACAAATGAAATGGATGTTGTTAACACAAGAACCAACATTATTTATATTCATGGTTGTCACACAAGAACCAACCATAAGAAATGCCAGCTGAGTTCTTACTCATGTATTTTACATCCTGGAAACATCTCCTATTAGAAAAACATCATTATTCAATGCCACAGGTCGAATGCCAAAATTTCTTAAGAAGATCCATGCAAGGTTGCATGGGGACTTGCAACAAGTTCAGTTGGAGAGTATGTTGGGCCTCAGAAATGTCGCATTTTCATCCACTTTTTCCTTAAATTTCATCGTCTGATTAACCTTTCATCATACCATTTCCATAAATATACTTGGGTATTCCCTTATTATTTTCCACTTTATTCATTTTAGCATTATAAGTGAATTAATGATTAAATTTTAGAAAATTAATATTCTTTTCATTAATATCTCAAGTATGGATGAGCTTCGTGATTTGTAGGAATATGTGAAGGATTAATTCAAAATACTTCTGAAATATCTCCTTAATCTAAAAATGGGTTGATAAATTGATATGCTATCCACAAGCACCTCCCACTCAGTTAAAAAAATTAAGATCTAGCTTATTCTTGACTGTGCGGAATTGAATTCTTGAAACAAGTGTACGTGTTTTTAAACTGGTTTAATGCTTATGTGTGAGGAATTAAAAATTTGTTTTTGCTGATATTAAGCATGTACAACAACCATAAAGTGTAGCAAATAAGCATAAACACATAACAACAAATTTAATAAAATATTTCACC